>CM038038.1:118309797-118909797 GCA_021397845.1 Areca catechu
GTCTCAGCGTGCATGTTTTATTTTGTGTATGCAATCAAAAAAGGATGTACAAATAATCTGCTGTAACTTCTAGAAAAAAGCAAGTTGTTTGTTAATGGAGGAAACTTTGTTGAGATTGATAATTAGTTTGGGAGGATGGTTTATAGAAACTATATATGATCTTTTGGTTTGCTTTTGTGTGTTATATATCAGTGGAAACCATGGCTTAAGTTCTTACTAATTTTTTAAAATTCATGCCATAAGTGACTAAATCATGCCATGCAAGTATAGTGACAATTTTTATATAATATCGAGAAATTTTTTATCTATCATTCTTGGTGGAGAAAAATTGTATCACCCTATTGAATTGAATCACAGCATCCTAATTAATAATAGGACTAAACATATATTTAATACCGCTCACTTTTTAAAAAAATATATGAAAATGTCCTTTTTCTTGCATTATAACATTCTATTGATTATCATGGCATCTTGTTATTGCTTATGACATCTAATTATATTTTATAATTTTTTATATTTGAGTTATAATATTTTATTAATTATAATGATTTTTTATTAGTTTTATGGTATCCAGTTATATGATATAGATACAGGACATCATAAAAATAATTAAATATTATAAAAAATAATAAAAAAATTTATAATGATCAATAAAATATTATAATATATGAAAATGATATTTTTATAAAAAAAAATATATTAAATATATGTGATGTTAGAAACTGGTCCAGCTTCATTATTTATCATGACACGTGGCCAATCCAATAAGATATACAATTTTTCCTCGCCGAAATGATGGGCGAAGAATTTCTCCACTGTCATGGATGCGATTTCCAGTTTTCCTCGCCGCGTCTCCAACACCCCAAAGGCCTTGCACGTTAGAATGATGAACTAAGTTCAGGGAGGAGCACGGGACGGCAGGGTAAAGTGGGAAGGTTTTATTCACCCTCTTTTTTTTCCGTCCGAATTTATACGAACCACTTGCGCATCGGTTGGTTGTCTCCATTCTCCAACCCTAAACGTTTCGTGGAAGAGGATCATTTGATGGATGAGTGCTGTCCCGTCACACATAATATTTTGATGGATGAGCGGTCACGATCGGAGCCAACAATAGCAACGGTACAGAATCTAACATAAATCCTCTCTCCTATATAAAAACGGCATTCCCTGTCGCCAAGGCAGTAATATGGGTAAAAAGGACCTTGCTTCACGTTTAATAGATCATGGATTTATGGCATAATTACATGGATGGTTTAATTAAATTCAAAACTAAATTTTAAAATTTATGATGGTTAAGATGAATGAAAGATAAGGATTTTATTTATTTTTTCTAATCAGTATTTTGATGGTGTTGAATATTTCTTGATAAGGTGGAAAACTTCGAAAATAGCTATGCTAGGTCATTCTATCATTTTTTTTTTTTTCTTATCCAAAAAAAAATAAAAAACATTCCCTGATCCTTGCATGCGTAATGCTACATCCCAAGAATGTGATAGGTGAATATTTTCGCTATGTCTAAGGTGATCAAAAATGGTAGAGAAATATCAATTAAAAAGATCTGCTATATAAAACTAAATAAATGCTGACAAGCAGTCGTGGAGACGTCAGAGGAATGGAACACAATCATCCACGGATGAGGATGGTCCTGCGTAACGATCTCAATTCTTTATACGCTATGTCAATAGTTTAAGCTTGTGTTTTTGTTGTTCCTTTCAATTGTCAAACATACGCTACCGTGACATTGATAACACGAGAAAACGGCACCTTACAAACCAAACTATTTCAATCAATATCTAAAATTAATTAACAGTTTTGGTATCTCTAATCTTTTTCCTCGCTCGACCGCTTCTTACGCGTGCTTAATTATAGACGAAAGCGCATCAAAGCTAAGACGACAACCCGCATATATTTCTCCCCTCAAAAATAAAAATAAAAATAATAAAAAACCACCCGATGGTCCCTCCCTCGCGCCGCTGCTCGCCCATCCGCCGTCCGATCCCGGATTGGTTGCTAAAAATTGATAACAAAGTTTAAATAGGAAAAAAAAACGAGACGGAAAAGGGAGAGGCGAAGGGAAAAAAAAGAAAGGTGGTGGAAGTACGAAATCTGGTCGTTGTCTTTTCGTCTTGCTTGCCTTATAGAGGAGGGAGGGGGGGAGGAACCCATCGTCTCTTGCTTTCTTTCTTCTCTCTCTCCCCTCCTCTGGCTTCTCTTCCTCCTTGGCGGTGCTGTCTGTTGGAGGGAGAGAGGGTTTCTCTTTTCTGAGTGCCGGTCTGGGGGGGGGGAGGGAGAGAGAGAGAGAGAGGGGGTTTGGGTGTTGGAGAGGGGAGGAACCATGCAGATGATGCGGCGGCTGAAGAGCATTGCGTCCGGGAGGTCGTCGATTTCGGATCCCGTGAGTTCACTGCTTGCTCTCCTGTTTGTTTTTCCTTGTTTTCCCATTTGTTTGGTTTTGTTTTAGCTTGATTTTGTGGAAGGAGGCGGCGTTAGTACTTGGGGAATTGATTAGTCTGATGGGATTTCATTTGATTTCATGATATCTGGGATGTGTGGTTTGTGGGATTAAATGTGGCAAGGGGAGGATTTGTGTTATTTGTTGCATGTTTTTGTTTCATGTGTATGATTATTTTTTTAACCTAATTTTGAATGCTGGTTGACGTGATGTTTTTATAAATCTAGAGTTTTTGTATTTTTCAAAATTCATTACTATGTTTCCATTGGCCGGAAAATATATATGGCTAATGCTGGCAGAATGTTAATGTTTCCTTCTTGCTCTTTGTTTTTTTTTTTTTTTTTAAAAAAATAGTTTAATGTTTCTGTAAGGTTATTTCTAGGTCTCACTTCCCTTTTATCATTGTTTGCCGGTTTGGTTGCAAGAAAAACAACGGGAAAGGGAGAAAAAAAAGGAGGGGGATTTTTCCATGGAAACGAAAAGGTTTCGAGAGATGCAGGAGTAAACTTTCCATGTTTGTTGCTTCTCGATTAAACTCTCCGGACAGTTTTCCTTTCCACCAAACAGACACCTAGCCCCTCACGATTCTTCTCAATCTTCTTTTGACCCAAAGGCACCGCATTTGCTTCCGTGGGCTGAACAGGCAAAGAGGAAGACGATGGATCCTTTGGGTATTGGAAAACATGGCTCCCAACGCCTTGGTGTTATCCATTCCTAACTTGGAAACTTGCGGTCGTTGATTTCTTTAATCATTTCAGTTTTGTCATTTTATTTTGTGTTCATCTCATGCCCTTGACCTTTTCTTTTGAAGACTGGGTAGTTGTTGTATTGGATTGTTGAATCCTAGCATGCATTGACTAACTGAGGTTCAGAGCCTTTGCATGGATTGTTGAATGGGTATAGTGTACCAGCCAACCACTTTCTTAGCCTATTCAAACATATTTAACATTTTAAATAAAATTAGCCTTTTCATGCATATGACATATTATGCACTACTCTTTGAATAGCTGACTGACAGTATGGGATCAGAAATTTGCCATGGGATGAGTGAAACAAAAGAAATCAGTATTTTAGATTTCAAACCATGAAGTATAAGGTACAACTTAAAATCACCATGTAATGAGTTAAAGATGCTAAGGTAAATTTTGTTATGTATCTTAACTAACATTTCCTGGGAACTAGTTGTTTGGTGATGTATGTTGCGTATAGCCTCGGATTTGGGTTTTTCTATGATGCCTGTCAAATAATAGAAAAAAATCTCGAAATGAATGGATAAAAGAATGAGAAGATGGATGGGGAAGGAAGAGGGAGTGAGGGAGGAGAGTTGTGGGGCCCTTCAACTACAAGTCAGTGTGGAGCTTAGTAGCTGGAATCTTTTTTTTATGATGGTTCATCTACTTGTGAAACTCCTTGGAAGCTTGTCCTTGTGCATGCTTCATTAATGTTTTCTTACTAATGCACTTCCATGTACCTGCACCTAATGCACTTCTGCTAACTAAGGTGTTATGTGCCAATGTCCCAAGTTCATTCAATTGATATATAAAACCATACTCTTGACTGCAATGCAAAGCGAAAACCCCCACAAGTCTAGTTGATTCAAAGTTTTTCTCTATTCAGTTGTTCTAACAGTAACTTAAAAAACTTAAAAATCTTGATTTTTAAATTGATATAGTTCCAAGTAGCGGTGCAAACCAGTCGAATTGTTCGTAAGCTATTTAAGCTTGACTCAAGTCCAAGTTTGACTCGACTTGATTATTATCGAGTTCGAGTTGAATTCAAGTAGCTTGAATAGTTGTTCGAGTCGAATTTGAGTAGCAGGATACTCGCTTGAAAGCTCGCAAGCTTATTCAAGTTTATATATATATATATATATATATATATATATATATATATATATATAAAATAGTATTATTTTTATTTATAATATATATTAATATATATGTTATTAGTGGGCTAAGACTTGATTTCAAGCTCGAACGAGCATGGCTCGATTGATATTTGAGTCAAGTCTAGTCGATCTTAAGTTTTGTCTATTTTTTATCAAGCCGAGCTCGAGCTTGAGATATTAAGGCTTAATCGATCTCGAGCTTCCAACTAAACTCGGCTTGGCTTGATTGCACTCCTAGTTCCAAGTGTATGTGTTGTTTAGGACTCAAATCAATGAGTTTGTCTTGATGCTTAGGGGTCTACCTAAAATTTGGAACTTTGTTCTTATTCAGTCCTAGAATCATTCAGGATGCTAATAGGAGGGTATAGAGTTTTGACTTGTACTTGAGAAGCACTACAAGGAATACTGAACCGGTACCAGGCCAACTGGTATGGTACGGTATCGTACCGTACTATATCGTATCGGGTCCCACACCAAGTCCAAGAAATTATAAAAAAATGTCTCCGTTTTTCATGACTATATTGTTTATCTTGAATCGGATCCGAACCGGGCGGTACATACCGGTACGATACCGTACTATATAATACCGGTCCGGTACATGATTTTTTGAACGGTCCGGCATTCTGGATCATTTTTCATGGTTGAATCGTACTGGCTCATAGCTGGTACGGTACGTCTCCAGTTCGGGACGGTACCAAGAACCATGATGCACTATCTATGTAATGGATGTATTATTCCCATTAATCTGATAAAGACATTATCTGATCAAGCATTTTTCCAATCTTTCCCCTTCCCTCTGGACTCTTTACAAGTATAGGGAATTTTGGCAGGTTGCTTGTTGCTTGTGTGAGTTTAGACCATGACAAGTGAGGTAGATCCCCATAACCCCAATTTTGCCGTATAGGTTTCATGGCAGGCTCTTCTTTTTCCTAAATATGCCTTGGGCCGGAATTCAATAACAGTTTGTGGAGGGTTAACATCGAGTTTATAGGCAGTTGTGAACTATACTCAATTATGCTCTACGGCTGACACCATTTTTTATGCGAAAAGGTTTGGATGATGATGATTCTTTTAATGGTTGATAACATAAGACTAACTACACTACTGGTTGCTTATTAACATTTGATGGCTTGTGCTACTTGGTTTGCATCATATTCTCTTGCTATAAAAATCTCATCCTTCAGGCTTATCAACAAAGACATAAAACGTAGAGACTAAACCTTACGACTCTGTCAAAAAAGACCTGTATAATTTTCATCAAATTAACTACTGATTTGAAACAATCAGAAATAGTTTTTTGTCTTTATGGGTTTCAGCTGTAAGCACTACTCCATTTAACATGTCTTGATGGCTTATCATCATCAACTTAAGTCAGTTGATTAGACCGTGTTTATGTGGAGGAAAAAACATATTGTTGATAACCGTAAAAAATTCTTATGCATATTTTTGTAATAAACAGAAGAAATATTTGGGTAAGTTGGAGTTGAGAGTATTTGAGACTTTAACAGCCTTATAAGGGCCTTTATCGATCATAAATTTTAGAATTCATCATGATTATCATAACTGGAGATCTTTTCATCCATTTGATGATCCTTATCGAGTTCCTTGTTAGGATCATTAATAATTTTGGAAGCTGATCTTTTGTAGATGAATCATTAGACTTATTATCATTAAAATCTTCATAACCAATTAGAAGAACTTGCGCATTTTCCCAAAAAAAAAAAAAGAGCAACCTGAGGTGAGGAAGGCCAAAGGAAGTGCACAGGGATATCTTTACAAATGAATTTATTGAATCAAACTCGAATGAAATTTTTATAACTTTCAATCGTTGAAGCTGAAAAACCAAAATGCACATTCTGGCAATGTTAATATTATAGATAAATTCCTTTATTATCTAGTATTCGTGTGGGGTTGTTTGCATGTCATTTAAGCTATGAAGAAAAAAACTTGCTTCATGATAAGCCTGGAATGTGATTTGTTACAACTGTATATCTTCTTGATTTGTCTTTTTCTTCTTCTTCATCTTTTTTCCAATTTTCATCCTGCTATGATGCCCTTAAACATTTTCACCTTCACTTAAGGGTGGAGATCCTGGCACCAAAAGACCGAAGTTTGATCAAGATGGAGCAGGGGATGTGTCTGCAGAACCACATTTGGTTGCAGATAAAGCTGTTAGTCTAGATAATAATACAGCTTCTACTCATTTGCATTTGGATGCAAACATTTCCAATGGGGATTGTCCTGCTAGAACTGAACATGCTGCTGTTGATCAGCTTCCAAATGA
Organism: Areca catechu; assembly: GCA_021397845.1. NCBI lineage: Eukaryota > Viridiplantae > Streptophyta > Magnoliopsida > Arecales > Arecaceae > Areca > Areca catechu. The sequence goes on from CM038038.1 coordinate 118,316,422, forward strand.
AATGCATGAAATGACAATCAAAGATGATAAAGTTAAAGGCCACAATGAGAAGGTATATTTTCATTTTTTAACCGTTTAGTATAATTTTGCCATTATTTCAGAATGTACTTGTGCCATCTGTAGCTTAGTTCTGTTATTGTATTTTTTAATTGTTGAGAGTGTCTCTTACAGGACACAGAAGGGACAATGGTGAATGGGAATGGAACTGAAACAGGTCAGATAATTTCAACAACAATAGGTGGTCAAAATGGCCAGCCTAAACAGGTGATATGATCTCCTGAAAATAAATTTGTTGCTCCTGTATTACTGATTAGCAGATTTCTTTATTCACGTTAATGCTATAGCTTTCTCAGCTCATAGGCCTGGTGGCTTAAATTATTTTGTTCAATTTTAGTAGCTGATATGGTCAATGCATCATCTAGGTATGTGGCCTGTGTTTGTTAGTGCTCTGAGTTTTTTTCCAGATGGTTGTATTTCAAAGTTGCTTTTCTAGTGGTCCTTAAAAAGATTTTACATGATCTCCATTGTTCATTTTCATTTCTGTAAGTTTGGGACTCAAAATTGATTTGAATTCATTGTGCATCGACTAATTATATCCATTAGCTTGGTATCTGTGGGTTCTGACCTGTACCTAAATTTTCATCAGAATATCAACTGTGCTGTGGACCCCAAACCATCTTCAACATGAGTCCTAAATCTCTTTAGAATATTAAACGTAGCTGATGATTTCTTGCTATTCCCTTGTATTCTTGGTTAGCTATTGGTAACTTTTTGCCAATTGCATGTCAGACAATCTCATATATGGCGGAATGTGTGGTTGGCACTGGTTCATTTGGTGTGGTCTTTCAGGTAAATAGCATTAATTTTTTTCTCGGGACGATGTCTTAGTTTTATACCATGCAATTCTTGATATTTATTTTCCTACAATCATGCACACGATACTCTACGTTTGGCACAGGCTAAGTGTGTGGAAACAGGAGAAACAATTGCTATCAAGAAGGTGCTGCAAGATAGGAGATATAAGAACAGAGAACTCCAAATTATGCATTTACTTGACCATCCTAATGTAGTTCAGCTAAAGCACTATTTCTTTTCAACTACTGAAAAAGATGAGATCTACCTCAACCTTGTACTGGAGTATGTCTCTGAGACTGTCTATCGCATTTGCAAGTACTATAGCCGGATGAGCCAACATATGCCTCTCCTATATGTTCAATTGTATACATACCAGGTGAATGGTGCTGCCGAATTTATACTTTGCTAAATGTTGCTTACTGCAAAATCATTTTGCATTCTGTATTTATTCAAAATTGTTTTCCTGGATTAATATTTTCATGTTTGTGTTGTCTAGATTTGCCGTGCTCTTTCATACATTCATCGTGTTGTGGGGGTCTGTCATCGTGACATTAAGCCACAAAATCTGTTGGTAAGAGATTGTCTCATGTTATTAGCATGCTTAAAAGTTGATATTGTATTTCAGCATCTGTCATGCAAGGATGCATTTGAGTTGTGATATTAATGCTGCGCAGATATGACATTAACAAGATTCTGAAAGTAAATTTGAGAAGTCTTGATATCTGAAGTTCATGGTGCTCAAACATGTTCTTCTAGATTGTTGACTCAGAACAAAGGTTGAAAGAATTATAGCTAGACTTCAATCACACGATGCTTAAGTTTTTGGCTAACAAGTGCCTTTTATTGTTCCATTACTGATTGAGGTTTAACAACTGCTTAGCGGATCAAGAGAAGCGAGTTTAATGTCAATCTTGACATGGCAGGTGCTTTTGGTGGTTAGAGTCTGATAGTGTTTTGAGTTGAATAGTCATTTCCATGTCAGTCACTTTGTTATATTCTACTAAGATTGGTAATATCTCATTATAAAATATGAAACATAGGTAACCAGAGAAGGGTTTTGGAATCTTGCTATGATTTTTTGATGACATCTAGAGGAACATAAAAACCACTCTATATTGTCATCTGTAGGTTATATATCTTCTCTGAGTAACTTATTTTATAATAGCACATTATTTGGAAGGTGTACTATCTAATGTATCAGTCCATTACAAGATTTGTGGTACCAGTGCACACAGCCCCATACCAAGCAGTTTGATACCATGCTGGTGTCAAACTGATGCTAGGTGTAGGGGTGTATCAAGTGCCAGATGCGGAACCGACCCATGTGTTAGGCATACCAACACTAAACCGACATGATATCAATACGGAGTTCAATACTGAGATTGGGAACCTTGATCCCTTGTAATGCATGGATAATCGTACGCTCTTCTTCAAGAAGACATGTTACATGCATTTCAAATAGCCACTTAAACTATTTTCACTTATGCATTTTATAAAAAGCGGGGTTGGTGTATCTTGTTCACAGTATAGCATGGTGTAGCTTTCCACCAATTTCATAACTTGTGCACATTATAACCCATATGCACAAACAGTCATGTGCGCCCATCTTATCTACAAAAAATGCAAGTGTGCTATACTAAAAATATGGGATACAAAGAATATGCCCTCAGTTTCCATAAGTTGGCATTGGCTAAAATTTGGTAGGCCGTACATCTGATACTTTTTATGGATGAATAAAGGGTTGCAAGATTATGTCAAGATTCTTATGACCCCACAATGCTTCTTTAATTTCAACTTTTGTTCTAATTGATCATCATGGGTTCTTATTTGTCTCTGTATTTTTTATGGTTCCAGAATCCTTTTGTTCATTAATAGTTATTTTATCTTAATGCCTTTCTTGGGCCTTTTAAGTGACTGAGTGAGTGAATCTTACAACTATTGCAGGAACTAATATTCTTAATGATCATGGATTTAATATGCAAAAAAATTATATTGAATTGTATTCTCTAATTGAACTTTATTTGATGATTTGATTCATGTCGCAGGTCAATCCCCATACTCATCAAGTAAAGCTTTGTGATTTTGGCAGTGCTAAGAAACTGGTACGTCATGTAATCTGTATATGCTTGTGCTATGTGTATTTCTTAGCTCTGACATCTGATGACCTACTTTCAGGTTCCACGAGAGCCAAATATATCTTACATCTGCTCACGCTACTATAGGGCTCCAGAGCTCATCTTTGGAGCTACTGAATACACCACTGCTATTGATATGTGGTCTGTTGGTTGTGTTTTAGCTGAGCTTTTTATAGGGCAGGTAGACATTATGCTTTATTAAGTTTTTTGCTTAAGATGTTTCAGTTGGTTTTCTTTTTAATTTGGATGCTGTGTGCTGCTCACTCTCTAGAGCTTGTGCATGTATGTTTAATTTTTGTGATTTTGGGATATATGTAGTTCTGCTGATGATTTAAATTAACAAAAATGGAACAAGGAACCTAGGAATTATATTTATGAGACACTACGTTGGATAACGTCCTAAGTGCGAAAAAGGCTTATTGCTTTTTCCCTTATGTACAGGAATCGAAAGTAACCATCTTAAAGAGTTATTTTCTTTTGTAAGGCACTATATTGTATAAAATCTTGGCATGACAAGACCATGCTAATAAATATAAAGATGGCAGGTTGCAGCACGTGTCATCATCTTTACTATTTACATGTGGGTTTTAGGATTGGGAAAGTCAAAGATCATAACCTTGATTTGTGATACCTTCCATCATCTTCACCTGAAATATACATTAAATCCTTTTTTCCTTTACATGCATTATTGTGCTGGCTCTGTCTAAGATTTTAATTGTAATCATTATGCTAACATACTTTAATAGAGTGATTTTTTTGTTGATTTGAGGTTATAAAATGCTGCTTTTCACCAAATACACGCACACATACATACATATGCGTGCGTGCATGAGGACATACGTATGTTCGTTCTCCAATTTTTTTAAGATACAACCACTTGTTCTCCATGAAATAAAGTAGAAGTGTATGCCTCGAGGTTCACCATCCTTATTGTATAGATTACTGATACAACTGCATGATAAATATGGATAGAAGCCACACACGCTTCTCTAAGATTTTATTAATATTTATAGAGATATGTATAGATGACTTAGCATAAATGGATTTGTACAAATAAGGCATAGAAGTAAAAAATAGAATAAGCCTAATATGTTACTATCATAAATATATCTAATGCCATAAATACGATAATACTCTAAAATTGTAGTTGCTAGAATGATGCCCATCGATTAGAAGCGGAAGATTGAAGGCAAAGAAATGGGAAGAGATATAAGGAAACCGTTTTAATCTAAATAAATCATGGAGTCCATTAGTCTAGATCAAGATCTTCTGAACCGATATCGGTACCTGTACTGATCGTCAGTCGGTACAATATAGTATAGGTTTGGTACCGTACCGATACATGGTATGGACAGCATGCCATTTTCTTTTGTTTTCTATTTTTCAAATTTTTTCTTAGAGTATGTAATCAATTTTTTAGGATTTCTTTAATGATTTGAAATCCAAATTGATGCATTTCTATTTTGTTATTTGTTTTTTCAAATGTCTTGATACCTTTTCATCTTTATATAATGTGCTTTCGTCTATTTTCATATAGTAGTCATAGCTGAATTATCCTGAATCACGGATGATTACTATGAAATATACCATTATAGTATGAAATTGCCAATATGATTTTTTCCTTATGCTATCCCCCTTTTTTATATTATTGGGCTGAGTTGGCACCTCGATGCATGCCCAGCCTTTTCACGCGAGCAACATGGGCGCTAGTAGCTCAGGCCCAGGTGGCCGATTCTCCCATTTTTTTCCCTCTGTTTCACATGGTGTTGGCGGCTCGTGAAAGGTCGATGCACAAGATGCGCGCGATCGATGCGGATCACGCGAGGATCCAATGACGTCCTGCCAAGATTGGACTGCTGGCATTGATTCAGGCATGATTCGGGGTGTGTTCAATGGATTTGCGAGCAGATTTTGGCATGATCAAGTCCAATCGATGGCCAGAAGTGGATCTGCAATCAAATGCGAATTGGGAAGGCTACAGGACTTTGATTTGGACGCGATTTAGATTGTTGGTATCCTGGTGAGATGCTCTTTGCTTCAGAGGTTATACAAACATGGGCAGAGGGCTAGGGACCAGAAATGTGAGGATCCAGAGGGTGGTGAAGAGCCTCTAAAAAGTCTACGGGGACTGAGATTGAGAACTTGTGAGAGGGATTTGGAGTTTCTTGTTAAGAAAATTATACAGGATTGAGAGTGGGAGTTCCAATTTTGTAAATTTTTATTTTCTCATAGTGAAATCTTGCATATTCAATTGCTTGTGTTTATATTTTATTTTTCTCTTTTTTTTCATGGGTATCGATATCGACAATTATGATCCTGGAAATGGGGATTTGTATTCTGCACGAGAGATTTCTGAGAGAGTGGTATCAATGCAGTTGATACCACAGCATATATAACATGCTTTACTTTCATATGGTAGCACAAGAGAAAATATGTTGTTTTTTTCAAATATCTATTATGATATGAGATGGCTAATGTGGTTACTTGTTTTCTCAAATATCTTGATAGCTTTCTATTTTTATATAAAATGCTTTCTTCCATTTTCATATGATAGCCATAGTTAAATCGTCTTGATTTATAGATAATTACTATGAAATATACTATCATGGTATGAAATTGTTAAATATGATTTTTTTCATCCTATCCCTTTTTTTAAATATGTTGATGTTTTTTCATCTTTATATAATCATAGTTGTGTTTTCCTCCATTTTTATATAATAGTCATAGTGGTACATTACTTTTCTAGAATAATGGCTAGGTTGGGATATTCGTGAACATCTACGGTTAATTCAAGCAAGAAATCCTATACAAGCAAGTCTTTTTTCTTATGCAAAATATTTGTAATTTTTGATAACTATGGTGCTTGTGATCGAAAAGTCTACTAGAAATTTTAAATGGAAGCAAGCAATAAATTGTTGCAAATCCTTCCAGATGAGACACATTGACCTTCACCAATATTGTTCTAAGAAATTAAAAAATAAATTTTTATTTGATAAAAATTAGCTTTAAAATATGGTAGGATATGGAATCAGTCATGTTTGGTAGATTTATATTAGGATATTATTGAGATTTTTGATATATTGGTGATCCAAAATCAAGTCCATTTTGGTGAAACAAGATATTGATAGGCCTTTGCAAGGGCAAAGTAGAAAAAAGCTCTTCTATAATTAAGTTTTGATTTCTCCACATTTTTCCTTCGTCTTCCTTTTTTTTTTTTTTTCATTTTGAAAACAAGTTGGAAAAGGAGAGAAGTCTTGGATCTTCTCCTCTTATCCTAGCTATCTTAAAAGAAAAAAAAAAAGCTGAAATTAAGCTGAACCGCCTAGTTTAGTCTGGAACCGAATTCCACTGCCGAACCAACCTAGTTCAGGCTCGGTACGGTCTGAGCTAGGTGGTTTGGCATGGTTTTGAAAACCATGGTCTAGATTAGTTTTGAAAAAACACACGTACACGCGCGCGCGCACATATACACACATTTATACATTTTAGTCTCATTGTTATATATCAGGGTAGTCCACCCTTATGATAACCTTTTCCTTGTTCAGCTTTCTTGGCTCCTTAGGAAAACCTTAAATACCATTTCTGAGAAGTAGGGCTCATACAAGACTCAGTTAAATTACATTATTTTTTATTACCTGAACAACAATTGTATTGGAAAAATATGATGCAAACTTGATTCTGCATCCATATTTTTTTCTCTTTTCAACTGCGTAGATTCTATTTTGGGGATTCAATCAAGGTGCTTCCACTTGTTTCGAAAATCTTTTCTAGAATGTATTTTAATGATGTGGATACCATGTTTCTATTTCAGGTATGGTTTATGAAGTTGCTATTTTTTTTCAACTAGAAGCATGGGAGATTGAATAACCTGAGAAAAACCATAATCATTCCTTGTCAAAAGAAAAAGAAACCATGACAAAAGGGATAATCATTTGCAGTCATCCTTTTGTGCCTTTTGTTTCTATTTTCAAGTGAAGTTAATCAAACACCAAACCCCCTTCTGGCACTGAACGTTACGGATCAAGTATGGGCAGGAACAACAATGTCATCTGCCCATCCACAACCTGATATATTCATATTAAAATAACGGACCTATTGGCTATAGATAACTGGCCTATCTTAACTCTTTTTTAGAAGTTCCATTGCTTTCTTGATTTTGCATGTAAAGTTCCATCTTGAGCTTCATTTTTCCTCAATCACTTGCTCACTCCCAGGCACATCTTTGGCCCACATCTCAAGCTCCACTGCTTGTTTTTACAAGGTCCTCCATTCATAAAAACTCAAGAATACACATCATGGGACTTGAACATCAATCCTTCTCCACGAGTGGGACTCTGAAATTAATAGGCTAAAGCTCCATTTGGTATGCATTTTCCAGTGAACAAATTTATTTCATAAATGCACCACTTTTCGATCATGGAGCATTCTCTCACTAATACTACTACTCATGCATTTCTAAACCCCAACATTTGACTAATTCGAACTATGTGTGAGCTCTGGGAGACTCTGAAATTAATAGGCTAAAGCTCCATTTAGTATGCATTTTCCGGTGAACAAATTTATTTCATAAATGCACTTCTTTTCGATCATGGAGCATTCTCTCACTAATACCACTAGTTATGCATTCCTAAACCCCAACATTTGACTAATTCAAACTATTTGTGAGCTCTCTTAAGCCTGGTCATGAATTGGACACGGTACGTGAGTGGTATTTAATGTGTAAAGATCTGAATTCTTCTATTGCATAAATGAAATGTTTTGTGGAGGTAAAAATCTAAAGTATATAGATGGTTAGTTGTTTTGATTTCTAGTTTGTCTTTGTTTAAGCGCATGATTTTCGCTACACATTCTTCTAGGATGATTCAGTTCTCTTACTGGGTCTTGCATCTTTTTTCACGTTCTTGTGTACAATAGCCATCATGTAATGTCCTCTAGGTATTGGCAACCTTACTCTAAAACCATATCGGTGAAAAAACAAGAAGCATTTTGATCAACAAAAAAAGAATAAGCAGCTTAGGTCAACGAAGAATATCCTTCTCCAGACTGTTATCCACTTATCCTCATTTAGCGTGCTGTAAATTGTAAATCTATGGACTATATATTACTCAGTTTTGTCACCATTCTATTATAATTAGTCAATTTTGTTTGTCTTTTTATGTAGTTATTTGGTCTTTGTTAGGTTATTTTTTGATACAAACATTTCTTTAATTGCTCCTGTTGCTTAACAAGCGAATATAATGCAGCCTCTATTTCCTGGAGAGAGTGGTGTTGATCAGCTGGTGGAAATTATTAAGGTCTTATTTCCAGGACTACTTTCTGTATCATTGTGCAATTCAGGTTTTCTTCATCAGTTGAGAACTCATACCCAACTGATTGTTGTTGTTATGCAAGATATTAGGTACTCCTACACGAGAAGAGATTAAATGCATGAATCCAAATTACACCGAATTCAAATTTCCTCAGATTAAAGCCCATCCCTGGCACAAGGTTAGTAAGTGTATTGCATTAGAACTCATGCATCAAATTTAGATGATTAACTTGTCATGCTTTTGGTTTGCAGCTTTTTCACAAGAGAATGCCTCCTGAGGCAGTTGATCTTGTATCAAGGTTACTCCAGTACTCACCTAATTTGCGTTGCACAGCTGTAAGATATCTTTCACTATTTGGTGATTTACTCACTCTTTTATGGCAGTATTTTTCTTCTTATGTTTTTATTTGATTTTTTTAAAATTATAAAGTGATGAATGGTAATCTTTTGTGGGTGTGCAAATTTGAAATTGGGTATGTGACATTCATCTTCCCTAAAATCATTGTATGCTATTAGATATGGTGTTGCTTGGCTGTAGCCTGTAGGTTACACTTAAAGTGGCTTGTAGTTAAATTGTAGCTTTTCCTTTGCCCACTTTTGTGGATGATTTCTTTCTATTCGGTATTTAAGAATATATAGTCCCTTATTTACCAATAAAATCAATCTTGGTATTGTTGAAGGACCCTATGAGGATGTCGTGTCCTGACATGTCTTAATAATATTAAATATATAAAATTATGACTACATTTTTATATTTGAACATGTTATGTAGAATAGTTTCTATAGTTTTGTGTGATTGAAAAGACAAATAAGTTAATCACAAATTTCTGTTTGAATATCTTACCAACCAATGATCTATGGCATAATATCCATACGAAGAATCATGATTAATGGCTGCTATGTGGAGGTAAATGTTTAATGGGATTTTTGTAAATCAGCAAGGGTTATGGTTACTTGAAAGTAGTAGTGTTGAATGTTTGGTGGGAAAGAATTTTTGTCAATGGATGTGACAATTCAGGAGGCAGTAAGCAACTTTTTGGCAAGTGATTGTCCGTTCAAAGGTGCACCTACACAAAGTAGTTGGCATATGAAAATCTAGTTGTATCAAATAAGAACAAATAAAGAAAAACATAAAGGCACTTCATTCATAACTTCAACGAATTATGAGTTCCTTAGAATGTTCACTCGAGAGAGTCTTCTGCTTAGAATTTTCTAGCATTTACTCTTTTTTTTTTCCTTGTGATTTAAATTAAAATTGTTCCTTCTGCTGAGCAGTGCACATTTAGAGTTTATTTGGAAGAATTGGGCATTGAATTCAATGGCAGCTGCTCCAAGAAACCATCTGCATTTAAGTAAGGCAGTTGTAGGAAATCACTGTTTAAGATGATTTTTGGCAATATTTTTCATCCAAGGTTTATTGTCTTGGTACCGGATCCCATACCAGTACCATGCTAGTACATTGTTGGTATGTCCGGTATTGGTTTGGCGTACCAAGACTCAATATGCCCCCATCCTGAGTCTCGGTTTGTATCAGTATGATACGGCATACCCGATAAGGTACGGTATGCACCAGTATAGCAAACCTTAGCTCTGTCCTTCTGTTCTCATCCTATGTCTTTGTTTAATTCTCCAACTCCCTAGACTGATAAGGCAACCTCAGGAAAGCGACATGCTAGGCTAAATGCCACTTAATGCAATTTAAGCTCAAAATCCACCCTCCAAATCCCCTTGCTTATGGAGAAGGTTAAATTAAAATATATTATGGAGCTAATGTGTGAATTTGGGAGTATGATTGCCAATCAAAATTTTGTTAGAACAGATTATGTTCATGATTTTTTTTTTTTTGATTTAATGGGTAGTGAGTCAAACAAATGCAAGGACAGGCTGGCAAGGTGCAGTCATATGATAGGGTCCCTTTTTTGACCAAGGTTTATTGTACGAGTGCCGAGTATCATACCGGTTCCTTGTTGGTATGGTACAATATGCTTAGTTTGGTGTGGTACAGTTGCTGTATCAACATCAGGTTGGGAGACCCTTTCCCCTGCCTGGTCATGATACCGCCTAAATAGGCAGCATGGAAGTACATGAAAATGGGAGAATCAGTTGATTCCACCTGGTATAGGCTGGGCTGGCCCCTAAAAAAAATTGTACCAAACCTTGATATTGTATGGGTACCATGCAAATATAGTACAATATTTTCCAGCACAGAGCATGTGAGTCTGCATGGTGGACCATGTCTAATTGAATGAAAGTAAAGATTGCGATTGTTGAAATGTCTATGATCCAATTAATATAGTTCATTTGGAAGAATGCTTACTTTTGTTCCTGATCTTGGCATGTTGCTCTAGGTTAGTGCTTTGTAGGTTGTACAGTAAACCCTAGAAAAATGTTCTTGATCTTATCATAACACATCTATCATATCAAATTATATTATTAAATAAAATAAAATCCTGAAAATGATTTTAAAAGCACTTTAAAAATTTTATAAGAGAACAATCTTAGTATTTTTGCTCTCTTTTGTGTCTTTTATATTTTATAAATCATATAAGATGGAATGCATATTATTTTCTTGATTTAATTTGGACAAATCTGATGCACCAATCATTCATTTTAAAATTTGTATTAATAATGCTCATCAAATTCATTAAACTTAGTAAATGGATTAACCTTATTATATATCTTCATTGATGTCATCACAAAAGAATACTCCAATTGAACTTTAAAGATTTTTTTGGACAAATGTTACTTAAATCCAATAAAAAAAACTGTATCCATGTATTGACATGCTTCAAGTCTGAGAGATGTATCTTGCTTAAGCGAAACTCTAATTTTTTTCCCTTTTTATTGTTGAAAAGTATAAAATGGTTAGATTCATTATAAAATCCATCCTTGGATTCAATAATGCCATACACAAGTACTTGTTCTAGCATGGTTCAAGGATAGTGGTTTTTGGCCAATCGATATTTTTAAGAAATTCAATGATGAGATGTATCCAACATGCAGGATCCTTGTTTTTCCATGCTTGTATTTACTTCGAAGGAAATATGGGAGAAAAGTTATAAAATATAATGTTAAGCTGTTTTGTTTAGCCCAAGCAAACATATGATAAAACATGGAACTCTAATTCATGACAATCATTAAATTCTTAGCTAAAATATCTACTTGGATTCCTCGTCTATCAACTGAAAATTACAGTAATTATTAAATCTATGTAAAAGAAATTTGTTCAGTTTTAGTTTATTAAGGCCTTGTTTGGTTTGGGATACTTTGGTTTGAGTTAAGTGGAATAACTTATGCAAATTTGAGGCTTCACTGGACTAATTATATCCTGCTATCTTTCTGGAATACTTTTATCAAGGTTACATGGAATAAGTAAGCAAAAAGGTTTTTTTTTGAAATCCCCCTTTCTTCCACCAACTTTATGTTGGTGCTTAAATGGTTGTTTGGTGGAATAAAGTGAGATAGTTGGGGTTTATTCCAGTTCATCCTACATTTTCCCTGAATTAAACAGGTTCAGATAACTGTTTGTTTTAATGTCTTAGTAATGTGGCCTACATAGCTACTAGTCATATAACAAAAAAGAAAGAGGTTAGGACACAGAGGATAAAGGGTGGGGCAACAAGTTCGGATAACTGTTTGTTTTAATGTCTTAGTAATGTGGCCAACATAGCTACTAGTCATATAACAAAAAAGATAGAGGTTAGGACACAGAGGATAAACGGTAGGTCACTTGTTGCCCCACCCTTACTCACCTTTTCTTTTTTTTTCTTTATTCCCACCATCTCCACTTCCTTTCCTCCCTCCCCCTACCCTGCTCTGTTTCTCCCCCTTCTTTATGCCATAGTTGCGCTCTGTCCAGTTTACAGGATCCACAAAAGGAATATCAACCTGTGAGCTATAGTAGCCTCAGTGGCAACACTGCAGGCTGCAGAGCTGCTGGCCTTCCCCTCCCCAGTTCTCCTGTCTGCATCATCCTACATTTGGTCAAAGTACTTTACTTTTGTTCGTGCAAAAGCTAGATGCTTCTGAGTTTCCACTTAAAAAGTATTCTGCTTGGAGGCTTACAACCTCCTTGTGCAGAGGTCCAGAGTAGATAATTTGCAGCAAGGCATGGAGATTAACACCACATCTGACCACGATGTTCATGTTGGTTCTCTATAACCGCAAAACATAGAATTGCATGCTTAAACAAGGCTATATTCAACTTAATGCATCAAAATTCATCACCTGATACAGACGTTGTATTTTATGGCCTCCAAATCATATCCTTAAACAGTCAACCTTTCTGAATCTCTCATGCTTCAAGAACCACCAGGAATCATCAGACTTGAGCTCCCCATGATGCTGACAATAGTTATGCCCTGCTTGCTTTGGATAACTGCAGTCCTGCCAACTCCAAGGGGCATCTGGCAATTCAAACACTATCTTATGGGCTCTCAAGGGTGTGTCAGGCTCCATTGTGTGTGAATCATACCACTTGGACTAGGTATGAGTTATACCACTTGGACTAGGCACCTGAGGCCACTGCAATATTTGTTGTGAACAATGATATTCTCAATCTTGCTGTACAAGCTGAAGACCCAGGTGTGAGTCACTGGCCTTGGGCAGTGCTGTTGGAGTCCCTGGCTCATGAGATCACATCACCCAATGCCAGCACCTTTCTTGGAGAACACAGCATTGGTGTGAAAGAGGGACATGAGATAGAGCAGGAGATGAGAAGGGGAAGTGGATGGTGGAGGAAAGGATGCATGGAGGGAGGGGGAAGAGAGGAGGAGATGAGCAAGAAGGAGATGATGGGTGGGGCATACAAGGCCATAAAGAAAGGCATTATTTATGTCATTCTGCCTTGATGACCAGGCTTTATCTGAAGGCCCTGCTATCAAATGCTCTCAATTAAGTAGGAGAGTAGACTCCCACCTGCCCCCCTTCCACTCCCTGCGTGTGTGTGCACGCGCTTGCATGCTTTGGGGGTGATGTTTTGAGTTACTCATAGAAACATAAAAAGAAAGGTACATGAAGCAAATTCATGTGCAGATAGCACTACTATTTCCAGGCATTTGACTTTTGAACCCACACTGGCCAAATGATATTACTTCCTGTCTGCTTATATGAAGTGGTTGCCATTGCATGTATGTTAGCTGCATACTGTGAATGAATGTCAACTTTTCATCCGATATCTTCTTTTCTTGAAATTGTGATCAGCTTAGCTTGAAATTTACTCTGTAAAAGATATTGAGACTAAAATCATTATTGGTTCAAGCTCAATTTGCATATCTTTTTTTATTCGGTTGTTTATGCCTGGTGTATTGCATTTATTTTATACCATTATTTTCGGTGGGATGGACTGTTGTATAAAAGCATCAGTAACACAATGGCTGCTCAAATTAAAAACTAAAAAAAAAAAAATATATGTGATATTATTTTTTAAGCATGAATCCTCTGCAGTTGGAGGCCTGTGCCCATCCATTCTTTGATGAGTTGAGGGACCCCAATACCTGTCTGCCAAATGGACACCCCCTACCCCCTTTATTTAACTTCACAATGCAAGGTAACATATTTTACTGCCTTTTTTTTCTTGATCAATATCTCACAAAATGTTCCAAGCTCATTCTCGTGTCTTGCAGAGCTTCAAGATGCTTCTCCTGAACTCATTCAGCGCCTCATTCCTGAGCATGTGAGGAAATAAATGCACAAAACAGTCTCCAAGTTTTCCAGTGTTAAATGGTCTGGATAGCAAATTCCATGATTTATCGACTATGGAGCCAAGAAGTGACTAATCAGCTTGTGATTTTATCAGAAGAGAGGAAGGGTTAGGGAGGGGGATATTCATAAACGGTCAAATCTCTGCACCGAGGCAGGTCCCAAGATGACTTTTGTGCACATAAGTAGGCATGAGATGTTCTGGGTTTTTGCCCATCTATATTTAAGTGTATTCTCTATGAGGCAGGTAGCTCACATACCTGCTTCTGTAGCCCCGGACATAATGTTGCAACAGTGCTGATTTGTCAAAATTTTATGTTAATGTATCAGATTTTCAAATGTTTTTTTCTGAGAACTAAATTATGTGCTGTTTCTGTCTTGGTTTCTACATGTGGAGTATTCTAGGTATTTTAGGTTCAGTACAATAGGCAATTTCAAAAATAAAATTGTGTGCATCAGCAGTCTCAAAGTTTGCAATGTGATATTTGGGAGGACTACTGAAAAGTGCATTGGTATCTTTAGGTAACCTGGTGCAATTCATAATCACCACTTTGCGGTGGTTATCTTACTAAGTGCTGGTCAAGGATTTGCTCTTGTCGTGGAATCTCCGAGCAAGGACTTGTTAAAGGAGTCGAGGTGTCCAGGACAGACAAAAAGAAGCAAACTGAAATTTTGTCCAGGAAGTTGGATGCAGGTTTCCATTTGATACATGTGTTGGTGAAACCCAATTTCCTATGCTCTTGAAGTGCGGTGAAGTTCTATCATGTCAACTTTGTTACCCTGGAAATGGGCCGGTCCAAAGTCTATATTATAAAAAATTTTGGATCGAATCCGGGCATTCCTTTGGCCTATAAATTAAATGGACTCTATTATACAGCCCGAAGACTAGTCTAATATGCTTAAAATTTGATCCGAAGCCTGAATCAATTTCAGGCCGGCCCGAAATTTATTGAGTTAGTCTAGTCCAGTTTCGGATAATGGATTTTTAGGCCCGTCCATTTTCAGTCCTACTTTCATAGGACCGTTAGCAGGGTTCTGCGTAAAGCTCCGTTGTATGCAGGTTGAAGTAAATTTTGTCTCTCAAGTTTCTGTCTGAAAAAAGCGTACCGTCTCTTGTTAGCAGCTGTAATGAAAGTTTCTCTAACACCAGGTTCGGTTTCTGCAACCTCGATGTCGGCCTGTCATTTTATGTATAGGCTTATGTGTCCTTACGTGGAGAATATTCTGGTTGACCTGGTAAATATATGATAAAAATGAATTAGATAAAATTCATTTAGATCTATTTTTATATTTAAATTTATTTAAATATAAATTTAAATAAAAAATTTAATATCTGATTAATATTTATATTTTTTTAAAAAAAATGTATGTGAAAATAGTTAGGTAATTATTCTATTTATATTTGAATATCCAAATTTATTTATAATATTATTTAATTTTATATAGTATTTATAAAATTTTAAAAAATAAATGGTTATCTAAATATATTATTAATTTGATTTATCATCTATTTAATTATATTTTTGAATTTATGGTCATAAAATTTAATCATCCAATTTATATATATTTGTGGTATTCAATTTGTATCGGTATCTATATATATAATAAATATGGATTTAAATTCTTATATCTGATTAATATTCTTATCTATATTTATTAAATAAAATAAATTAAATATAGATATATTTTGGATCAGGTTGGGCTTCATTCTTGTCTAAGTCTACCTGAATTTTATTTTGGGACTTTCGGTTGGGCTTTGGCCTGATGTTGATTTAAAAAATTAGGTTTGAACTTGGCTCGAATCGGATTGGGCATAAGCCCAACTAATAGCTCTCTATAAACCCCATTAGGCCTAGCCATCTTTCTCACACCACCAGAGCTTAGGGTTTGTTCAGCATGAGGAGAGGCTTAGGGTTTGTTCAGCATGAGGAGAGGCGACGAGAGTTAGTGAAGGAAGGCGGCAAGGCAAAGGGAGTTGAGAGAGGGAAGTGGCAAGGCGAAGGAAGTTGACGGGATTAAAGTAAGCGGTGATCGCATCGTGAACAAGGTGAGCAAGTAGATGGGGCGGCATAATGGAGAGGATATAGAATAGTGGTGGGTGGCGAGGTAGAGAGAGTTGACGGGATAGTCAAAGTAGGCAGCGATCTCATGGTGGGTATCATGGACAAGGTGGGTAAGGAGATGGAGGGGGCATAGTGGAGAGGACAAAAAGCATATCAATAGCAACATTGAGATCAGAGTGGACGTCGAAGAGGATGGTGTTAAAGGTTAGGGGTGAGGCGAGTGGAGTGTAGAAGGTTGAAGTTGTAGATGGCAGAGGCAGAACACAGATGAAAGAGAGTGGAGAGATTGGAAAGAGATATTATGGTATCTCGGGGTTGAGGAGTGGCTGATCGGTGTCTGATGATGGAGGCGAAGAGGAGAACTTCAGAAAAATCCCTAGCCAGCGAGGCTTTAACTGAAATGAAGAATAGCGATTAGAAAATGGGAAGAACCAAGGGTGATTTCCAGGAAGTTTGACTATTGAGCCTAACGTAAGCGGCCAAGCTTAGCCATCTTGTATATAATAAACGATTATACTTGGATCCTGGGCTCGGGCTTGAATTTCATGTTATGGTCAAGCTCAAGATCGGGCTAGGCTAATTGTTGGCCCGAGCTTAATCCAAAAATGAAATAAACTTTATATCCAAGTCCAAACCAAGCTTGATTTTGTTCGAGCCTAGTTCGAATCCTGACCCTTGACAGGCTAGCCCAAGCCCATTTCTAATCTTAGAGAATAATGTCGGATTCGTATCTGATCCACTTTTAATCCTAGTATGAGATAGGCAAGCTTGGTATGATTGACCTCCTCATCTCAGACATAGGCAATGCTAAATCATGATCATTCTAACTCGTGATAGTTGTGATAGTTATGCTTGCAATTATTATCATGGAGATAGGGTTATTAAAACTATCATGTGTTGGATAGCATGGCTTGCCATTGTAGGCCATTTAACCACAATCAGGCCATTTAAGCATACACAACACTTCGGTGACCAACCTCAAGTAAGCCTCTCAATTTTTTTTAAAGCTTTCATTCTTTTATTAGTCTTCTCTTCTAATGCTCGCTAAATTCCAATTAACTTGAGTGTTAAAGGGTTCTTTATGAGAAAAACTTTGACAAGAAATTTTTTTAAATTTAAGTGATCGGCTTAGAAGTATTAGTGACCTCACCACCTTAGTTTACTTCAACCCTACAGCCTCAACTTGATCTTGGAGTTTTGCACCAACACTTCTCTTGTGGTTGGCTTCTTTGCTTCAATAGCCATTGCTCATCCAACTAAAATATTATTAGATAAGAAAAGTATGTGGAGAGCGGTTGGAAAGATGGTAGGCTTAATCATTGGCCATGATAGGCAAAGTTATTATGATGAGATTTGTTCTTACCTTTATGTTTATCCATTTGCTATTGAAATATCATTATGAAAAATCTACTTTGTGAAGCTCAAGCAATACTTCAAGAGATTATTATTGGGACAGGGGAGGCATGCATTTAATGGCTTAAGATGTAGCATGGGATACGGGGGTTGGCATCTAATCTTCGGTAGTAAGATGTGAGATAATAAAAAATTTCTACGAAGACCATGACCAAACCTTTAACATAAAATTTGGTTATATTTCATAAATTCTCTTTTACCAAAATTTGCAAGTCATAAAAATCGAAAATTGAGTTTTATAAAAATATCTATTCCATAAAACATGTTTTTCATAAATTATGTTTTACATAGAATCATGTTTTATAAACATCTTTTTTAATAAAACTCACTAGCAAACAAAGAATATCTAAGGCTTTTTCATTTTGCCATTGCTCGTTCTCCTATGTTTACCAAACTAGAATGCTGGATTACCTGCATTTCTCATAAATCCCAATAGTTAAAAAAAAAAAAAAGGGACAATTAATTCTCAAAATGGTAAGAAAATATCATCCATCCATAGATCCTCCCATTAGCATTGCATATGGCACATCATTTTACTTAATTAATTATTTAGATATTTTATTATGTATGTGCATATAATGCAAATGCCATTCAACTAGCCATGTGAAAAGCGAACGCATATACTAAATCTTGTCACCAAAGACTTTTAAGCCACTTTTACCAAATGAAAAGACTTCTAAGCCACCAAACATATTCTAGATTCACCCGATAATAGTGGGAACGACGAGGTATCCTCCGAAGATAAAGGTTAGAAGGCCAAGTTTGGGTCGGGTGGATCAAAATTCATACCCATCTCATCATAAAAAAAACTCATACCCATATCCTTCTGGGTATAAGGTAAATTGAAAGACATAGGACGGTTCGATTATACTCGTCTGATCTCGGATCAAGATGGATAAACTGAGACACTCACTTTTTTTCATATATATTTTTTTTAAAAAAATAAAATAAAATAAGTGATACAGAAAATGTCTATTAGATTTAAAATCTAATTGATGATCTAATTATCATCTTAATCAACTTTTCACTCGAACAAAAATACAAGGTCGGAGTCCAATAGAATAATAAAATTAAATAATCAAAAATAAAATTCTAACTGAGATTTTAGTCTTTTATTAGTCTTCTCTTATTCATGATCAACTTTTGACTCGATCATAAGTACTGGATAGGAGTCCTGTTGATTAAAGAGAACTATTCTCAATAAAATTAAATAATTAGAACTTAGAGTAAAATTCTAAGTGAGATTTTAGTCTTTCATTAATCTTCTGATTGGAGAGATACATTAGCTATAATAAGTGACTACCTGGTCCATTTTCTCCAACTTTCATGGTGTACGATTCCCTTTTCTCCAACTTTCAGGTGTACGATTTTCATCGATTGTATATATAAAGAGAAGAAAGTTAGGAGAGAGAAGACCTCTCGCGGATAAAACGAAGGGACATTTCAAATGAGGAGATAGAAGACCCTTCATCTCGCGGATAAAAAGAATGGACATTTCAAATGACTGCGCGTGGAACATCTCAAGGACTGCGCAATCTACAGACCGGTATAATAGGACTGCACAATCTACGGATCGGTAAAATGACTCAAGATATATGGCTCAAGATATATCTTCCATAATTAAGGTTTGTATGCATATAAAAACATGATCCAAGTATAAAAAATTAAAAATTTTCTAATATGTGATATCAGAGCACTGATTTAATGCTTTATATTCATGCAAGAATTTAAGATAAATTCCAGGCATAGAGAATTAAAAGTTTTTCAATATGTGGTACCAGAGCACTGATTTAATGTTTTATATTCATGCAATTTAAGATAAATTTTAGTTAGAAATTCTCTCTACTGTTTTGGAATCATAAAAAAAAAAATCTGGAAAACAATGGTAAGTATCCGATTGAAAAAATCCGAAAACTGGCGGAAGGTGCCAAAATCTACCATATTTCGGATTATGAAAATATTCCGTTGATCAGTGGATCACTGAAAAACGAACTCCAAACGGTAGATGAAGAAATAAAAAATTATTATATTTTATTTATTTATTTATAGTTTCAATAAATAAATAAATAAAATATATATTTAAATAAAAACATGGGGCCGATCGGAGTCGAATCCTTTTTCCTTCTTCCTCTTATTCCCCGGTTTTGACCATCGTGCCGTCGACGAGATGGTCGCCGGCGGCCATTTCGCCGGTGGCTGGTTTCAGCTGGCCGATCTCCATTGGATGAAGACCGGTGCCGAACAATTTTCCTCTTTTCTCCCGTATTTGGACCACTGTTGGGGCTCACTGGTGATCGGAGATCGTGCAACAGGAGCACGGTGGGCTGATAATCCAACGCCGTTGCCTTGCCAAGGAAGGAGAAACCGACCGTCTGCCAAAATTTGGGAAGAAATATTGGTGTTTTTTAAACGTTCTTTTCCCGACGGCCGGTCGCCGGACCTCTGGTTCGGCCGGCGGCCATCGTTTGGGGGTGATCCAAAGCTTGGGACGGCCATTAATGTTTGCTTGAAAGGAAGCTCGGTTGGGGAAGAAAGAGGGGAAGAAGAAAGGGTCTTAACGGGTTTTGGGTTAACGGGTTTTAAGTCTTCAACCCATTTAAAAGTTAAACCTGTTAATAAAAGTTAGTCCAACCGAGCCGGAATGAATCAATTTTAATTTGAATTAAGAAAATTTTATAATTTAATCCCTATAAAAAATAATAAAATTACATATAAATCTAAATTAAAATTTATATTTAAGCCTTTATTAGTTTTTAATTCTATTTTACATTAAGCCCTTCTATTGTTTGCTATTTACAGTTTAGTCCTCTATTATTTATATTTTAATCATTTTTATTAAATTTTATTAAAATTGCTATAACTTGCTCGTTTTACATCTGATTTGAGTATTTTTTGAGCCATTGGACTCGTAATGACTTGAAAGATATTTTGATTGAATTCTTCATAAAAAAATAAAATATTTAAATATTATTAAAATCATTTATTAGTAATTCTACTTATTATTACATTGTTCAAGGATGTTTTCGTGTAGCCCCAAAGAATCCGGAGTACTCTATGAATTTTGGATAGATGAGTTCTTAAAAGCTAATAATTTTTTCTCTTATTATATTTTGGAATTATATAAAGGTATGTCTGTTACAGTTGATCGAAAGGTGACTATAATAAGATACAAAATTGACAGTTATATGTTCACCAACTTGAATTACATAAAAACGGAAAGTTCTACATTCAAAGATGAGAATAATCTTAGATTTTTGTAATCGTAGTTGGCTAAACTACTGAAGGTATAACTAATATAAAGGATCATAATTTAAATTATATATTTATGCCATAATTAATGTTGTTGCTTACATATTTTATATTATTATTGTTTGTGAATTATGTAATGCATATCTTGGTATTATTATAATTAAATTTGTGATTGAATTAGTTACAGCACTTATTGTATGCTATAATTCTTGTCCAAAGATATTTTATGATTATATAGTAAGTATTTTTGGCATAATTATTATTTTTAGTCTGCATCATGAAAGTAACTGTATGGATATTTCTTTATTTACAGCTATGACCCCTTCTCCACTTTCATTGCATCTAACCAATATTTCCATGCTGAATGGATCAAATTACTTTGATTGGCACGAGCAGCTTTTTATTGTTCTAGGATGTCTAGACTTAGATTTGGCTTTACGTAAACTTGATCCTCTAACTCCCACTAGTTCTCCTGATCAAAATGAATTACATGAAAAGTATGAGCATTCTAATAGATTGTCTCTCATGATAATTAAGAGCTCTATAGCGAGAGATATAAGAGGATCTATTCCTGATGATGA
Organism: Areca catechu; assembly: GCA_021397845.1. Classification (NCBI taxonomy): domain Eukaryota; kingdom Viridiplantae; phylum Streptophyta; class Magnoliopsida; order Arecales; family Arecaceae; genus Areca; species Areca catechu. Next base: position 118,337,726 of record CM038038.1, read on the forward strand.
ATTGGCTTCTAGATACCTTTCCTCTGTAGAGCAACAATTCACCAAATCAAATAAAGCCCTGGCTGGTACCCTGATGAACAAGTTAACCTCTATAAAGTATGATGGAATTTTTTAAGTGCAAAAGCATATTATGGAAATGCATGATATATCTAAAAAATTAAAAAACTTGGGAATGACAGTATCTGAAAACTTCCTTGTCCAGTTTGTTCTCAACTCTCTTTCATCACAGTTTACTCAATTTAAAATCTACTATAACACACAAAGAATCCTGGTTAATGAATGAACTTATATCACAATATGTGCAAGAGGAAGAGAGACTGAGACAGGAAGGGGTTTCAATTGTTTACATAATTTCTGAGAAGCGATCTAAAAGAAAGAAGGCAAAGAAAGGAAATAAAGGGCAAAACAATCCACCAAAGAAAGGTTTACATAAAGTGAGATGTTTCTTCAGTAACAAGGAGGGATATGTCAAAAAGGATTATGAAAAAAAGAGGAAATGATTTGAAAAGAAGAGTATTCCCTTATCACTTATTTGTTATTGTTGCCGATTTTATCGCGGTGGCCTGTAGCTCGTGAGCTGGCGCCGGTTCTCGGACTTTCTCACCTCGAGATCTCCAAGCTTCCGGTCCTGCAAAACAAAGTCAGAGACCCGGGCCTGGGATTCCGGCTGGGGCACTTCGACGGTCAAGTTAGAGAACGACAAGATGGAACAGGTCCTCTAAGGCGGGTTCCCGAAGGATTCTCGTGCTTAGAGGAGATGTAGATGAGAGAAGTGTGAGGAAGAGAGGAGTTGAATCCCGGCTTCCTGCGCTGGGTTCACCGAGCTCGCGCCTAAGGACTTCTTGGGGGCCCCGTATCGTTCTCTCGATGTTCTATCCTCTTTTCGACTTACCTTTCTATCATTTTTACCGTCCCTTTTATACCACCAGACCGCCTTCAGCCCACCTCCCCTCCCGAAGGCTCTCCGAGGTCTCTGGATCTCCCTCCCCCCTCTCCTTTAAGTTCGGGAGTTAAGTGGTCGGCACGTCTCGTCCGCCATGTGTCACGAAAGGGAGAAGATTGGTGAGACCTTGGGCAAAGTGAGAGAGCTCTCCTTTCGAGGCGTTAACAGTGGGCTTCCGGCCATTTCAAGCTCCTACCTGCAAGGCTTTCGTTCCTCGATCGCGGGGCCCTGTTTAACTGATGTAAACGAGGTTTCGCATATCGCTGCGGGCCGTACTGGCATCCTGTACAGGATGCAACGTGTGCCGGTTCCAGTGGTGACCCCGTGACCCGTGCCTCTGCCTCCCCGAGGCTTTGCAGAGTAGGGCTGTCTTCGATCGAGGTGGACCCATCAGGGGGTGCCACCTGGTGACGGAGCAGAAAGGTCGCCAGCTTCGGTCGAGGTGGATCCCTCCTGGGTGGACACCTGGCGGAGTGGCAGAGATGCTCGACTTCGATCGAGGTGGACCCGTCTTGGGGTGCCACCTGGCGAAGGAGCAGAATGGCCTGGCTCGACCTCGGTTGAGGTGGACCCATCTTGGGGTGCCACATGGCGAGGGAGCAGAAGGCCGCCAACTTCGATCGAGGTTGACCCCTCCTGGGTGGACACCTGGCGGAGTGGCAGAGAGATGCTCGACTTCGATCGAGGTAGACCCGTCTTGGGATGCCACCTGGCGAAGGAGCAGAAGGGCCTGGCTCGACCTCGGCTGAGGTGGACCCATCTTGGGGTGCCACCTGGCGAGGGAGCAGAAGGCCACCAGCTTCGCCGAGGTGGACCCCTCCTGAGTGGACACCTGGCGGAGTGGCAGAGACGCTCGACTTCGACCGAGGTGGACCCGTCTTGGGGTGCCACCTAGCGAAGGAGCAGGAGGGCCTGGCTCGACCTCGGCAGAGGTGGACCCATCTTGGGGTGCCACCTGGCGAGGGAGCAGAAGGCCGCCAACTTCGTCGAGGTGGACCCCTCCTGGGTGGACACTTGGCAGAGTGGCAGAGACGCTCGACTTCGGCCAAGGTGGACTCGTCTTGGGGTGCCACCTGGCTAAGGAGTAGGAGGGCCTGGCTCGACCTCGGTAGAGGTGGACCCGTCTTAGGGTGCCACCTGGCGAGGGAGCAGAAGGCCACCAGCTTCGACCGAGGTGGACCCCTCCTAGGTGGACACCTGGCGGAGTGGCAGAGACGCTCGACTTCGATCAAGGTGGACCCGTCTTGGGGTGCCACCTGGCGAAGGAGCAGGAGGGTCTGGCTCGACCTTGGCTGAGGTGGACCTGTCTTGGGATGCCACCGGGCGAGGGAGCAGAAGGCCGTCAGCTTCGACCGAGGTGGACCCTCCTGGGTGGACACCTAACGGAGTGGCAGAGAGATGCTCGACTTCGACCGAGGTAGACCCGTCTTGGGGTGCCACCTGGCGAAGGAGCAGGAGGGCCATTTCCCGAGCGAGGAATTTGAAAGAAAAATCTACGTGGCACCGGTGACATCCAGCTGGATCTGACGCACGTTCCACGTCAGCGATGTAGCCATATCAGTTATGAAATCAATTTCATTGATGTTCCTTCTAATACTTGGTGGATTGATTCGGGTGTTGCAATTCATGTTTCTAATTCATTGTAGGGATTCCTTTCAAGCCGAAAACCAAATAATAGAGAGTGGTGGATTTTAACGGGAAACCGGACGAAGTCCAAGGTTATTTCAGTTGAGACCTACAGACTTATTACAAACACTGGTTTCCAATTAGATCTACATGATATTTTTTATGTTCCTTCAGTATCTAGGAATTTAGTATCATTGGCAAAACTTGATTTAGAAAGTTTTTTATTTACTTTTGTAAATTCAAGTTTTAAATTAATGAAAAATTCCAATTTAGTTGGTATTGGAACATTGTGCAATAGTTTATATAAAATAAATTTGGATTATTCTTTTGCACAGCCTCTACTTATTTTAAATGTCAATGTCAAGATGAAACACGGTATTATAAATGAAAGTTCTTCGATGTTGTGGCATAGACGATTAGGTCACATATCAAAAAAAAGAATAACTAGATTGGTTAAGGAATGTGTTTTACCAAATCTAGATTTTAGTGATTTTCATATGTGTATCGATTGCATTAAAGGAAAACAAATTAAAAGTAGTAAAAAGCATGCCACTAGAAGTCAAGGACTCTTAGAATTGATACATACTGATATTTGTGGCTATTTTTCACTTTGTTTTGGAGGGCAAAGGTATTTCATCATATTTATTAATGATTTCTCATATTATGGTTATGTTTTTCTATTACATGGAAAGTCTGAAGCTTTGGAAGACTTTAAGGTATACAAAGCTGAAGTAGAAAATTAACTTGATGGAAAAATTAAGGTTATGAGATCTGATGGGGGTGGTGAATACTATCGCAGATATGATGAATTGGATGTAATCCTGTACCTTTTGCCAAATTGCTAGAACAGTGTGGCATTGTAGCATAATATACTATACTAGGAAATCTCCAACAAAATGGTGTGGCTGAAAGGCGTAATCGCACATTGATGGACATGGTAAGAAGTATGATTAGTAATTCATCATTACCTTTATATTTGTAGGGAGAAGCCTTGAAAACTGTTATGTATATCCTAAATCATGTTCCTAGTAAGGCCATTCCTAAAATCCCTTTTGAGTTATGGATGGGTAGAAAACCACATTTAGCATATATACATGTTTGGGGTTGTCCTGCAGAGGCTCGATTATATAATCCACAAGAAAAGAAATTGGATCCCAGAACTATATGTTGTTATTTTATTGGGTATCTAGAAAGGTCAAAAGGTTTTAAGTTTTATTGTCCATCATACACCACTAGAATTATTGAAACTGGAACAACTAGGTTCATTGAAGATAGTGATAATAGTGGGAGTGTGAATCACGCGATATGGTGTTAGAAAAAATAAGAAAATATTTTCCTATTACCATAATACCTAGAGATGTTTCATATAAAATTATTAATCTTGAGATTGTGGAACATCAACAAGAGACTGATACACCACCTCTTGAACAGGCTATCAATAAACCTGACATGATTGAAAATAATCACAATAACACTGAACCTGAGTATTATGGAGATATGCTATTCCAGATGATTATATTATTTATTTATAAGAATGTGATATGATATTGGAATTAAGGATGATCCAATTTTATTTAAAGATACCATGAATTGTGATGATTCTAAACTGTGGTTAAATGCCATGAAAGATGAGATAGAATCCATAAATAAAAATCAAGTTTGAAACTTATCGAATTACCTGAAAAGTTTAAGCCCGTTGGTTGTAAGTGGATTTTTAAAACCAAACAAGACTCCAAAGATAATATCGAAAGGTATAAAGCTAGGCTTGTAGGGATTTACTCAAAAGGAATACATTGATTATTTTGAAATATTTTCTTCTATTTTTGTAAATGATTTATTTAGAATTATTATGATATCAGTAGCTTATTTTGATTTAAAACTACATCAAATGGATGTCAAGACTACATTCTTGAATGAGGATTTACAAGAAGAGGTGTACATGGAATAGCCAAAAGGGTTTTCAATACAAGAAATAAAAAGCTAGTATGTAAATTAAAGAAATCCATTTATGGTCTTAAACAAGCTTCTAGTCAATGGTACTTAAAGTTTAATGATATCATTGCATCATTCGGATTTAAAGAAAACATTGCTGATTAATGTATATATCTAAAGGTGAGTGGAAGTAAGTTTATATTTTTGGTTCTATATGTGGATGATATTTTACTAGCCAGCAGTGATTTGGATCTCTTGTATGAAATAAAAAGTTTCTTTCCGAATATATTGATATGAAAGATATGAAAGATGTTTCTTATGTTCTTGGTATAGAAATCCATCATAATAGAGATAAGAGGTTAATTGGTTTATCCTAGAAAAATTATATTACTAGGATCCTAGAAAGGTTTAGAATGTCAAGCTTGTTGCCCAGGTGGCTTCCCCAAGAGGGGGGTGAATTGGGATTAAAAAACTTTTCACAATAATATGCACTTTCAAAATCTTTTGGTGTTGTGGTGCAATATGCAATGCGGAAGTAACTAAGTAAAAATAATAAAGCAATAAGAACACAATCAAAACACAAAGAGATTTAGAGTGGTTCGGAGCAACCGGCTCCTATATCCACTACCCAAGCACTACTTGGGATTTCCATTATATCCCCCAACTGGAGTCGGCTCTTGCCTTCAGTCAAGTCAAAATCATGAATACCTAGAGTCGGCTCTTCAGGGCAGAGTCGGCTCGAGTTCTCAGACCTTCAAAATACACAACTCTAGACGAGTCAGATCTTGGGACAGGAGTCGGCTCTTGATGCTGAAACAGTGAAACTTCTTCCGTGCCGTACCACCATGAGTCAGCTCTTGATCCAAGAGTCATCTCTTGCAAATCTTCAAAAAATGCTTCAAGCTTCTCCAAAAGTCTTTAACATTGAATCAAATAGAAGCTAATCTACATACTCTTTAATTTTTACAATTTTCAGCACATTTTACAAGATTACAAGATTAATAAAACTAGGACTTTTATAAGTTCAAGTTCATAAAACTTTATACATAATTGAATTACCTTCCAATTAGTTTGACAACTATTTTAAACTAAAGGTAACCAATATCCTACAAAATTTCTTAAACAACTTGAAGGAGTTAGTATCAAATACATGCTCCAATGTTTTGTGATCATCAAAATCATTTCAGGGGTCAACAAAGCTGCTCATCAGGTGAAGTACCAATTGTTAAAGATAATAAATTTAGTAAATTTCAGTATTCCAAGAATGAGATTAAGAGAAATCAGATGAAGGATATACCCTGTGCATCTGTAGTGGGTGGTCTGATATATGCTCAAGTATATACTCATCCTGATATTATTTTGCTCTGAAATGTTTAGTAGATATCAAAATGATCTAGATATGGATCACTAGAAGGCTGGCAAGAAAGTGATGCGATATTTTCAGGGGACTAAGGACTACATGCTCACTTATAGAATAATCGATTAGTTGGAGGTGATCAATTATTCAGATGCATATTATATTGGTTGTTCATCTAAGGGCTAGGAGTTATGGATTCTATTTTCCAGCCACTGAGAATTTATTATGACAATTCTGCTACAGTTTCATTCTCTAACAGTGGCAAGATTACCAATACAAATAAGTACATTGATATTAAATATCTTGCAGTAAATGAGGAATTAGTAGTCATCAAGTATCTATTGATTTTATTGGTACCGCTTATATATTGGCTGATCCATTGACTAAAGGATTAATACCCAAAATTTTTAAAGAGCATGTAAAACTTATAGATATTTGTCATTGGGATATTTAATTTGTAATAGACACTTATTTGAGATCTCCTAATAGTTTATTGACTACTACTACTTTTATTCAATTATTGTTTGTATACATTATGGTTGACTTCTGTCAAAATTAAAGTAGACATAAGGGTCATTTATATGACATTATAGTACGATCATTATGATAGGCATTATGATTTTGATAGCCTATGTACTCCAGTATATAAGACTAGGTTAAGTAAGAATTATTGATGTCATAATACATAGAAGGGAGTATGTCATCGAGATATATGACCGTCATGATCTGTATCAATGGTTTTCTCTTAATTAAAGTATAAAGGATTTATTGAGGAATAGACATTGGATAATTTTTTAAAAATACGCGTGCACTCGTTGGGTCAATTTCAAAATTTGATTCAGGACTATTATTTTTAGTTTAAAAAAATTAAAATATTTTATTTATTTTTAAAGTAAAATATTTTTGATAGAATCAAAAGTTATTTTGAGTGATAATATAGGCTAAGTAAGAGAATGTTAGATTTAAAATCTAATAGGTGGTCTAATTATCATCTTATCATGGTCAACTTTTGACTTGATCATAAGTATTGGATCATAGTCTAATTGATTAAATAGGACTATTTCCAATAAAATTAAATAACCAGGACTGAAGTAAAACTCTAACTGTGATTTTAGTCTTTCATTAGTCTTCTGATGAGAGAAACACATGCAGCTATAAATAAGAGGCTACTTGGTCTCTTTTCTCCAACTCTCATAATAGTGATATACGATTCTCCATCGATCGTCCATATAAGAAGAAGAGAGTGAGGAGAGAGAAGACCATCATCTCGAGGATAAAAAAAAGGGACATCTCAAAGGACTGCACAAGGAATATCTCAAGGACTACACAATCTACAGATCGGTACAATGGCTCAAGGTATCTCTTCCATAATTATGGTTTTGTATGCACATAAAAGTACGATCCAGGCATAAAGGATTAAAAGTTTTCCAACAAAGTCTTGTCCTTTAATTTTTTTCCATCTTTCTTTTATTTGCATTGAGTTTTCTTATATTTTTCTTGTTTTTTTCTTAAACTTTTCCATCCTCAGGAGTCTCAATTAGGTGAAGCGGGCGAATAGGGAAGCTTTGATGGTGGCTACGATCCCATTTTTTACTATTTTTTTATCCCCGAGATTCTCACTCGGATGGGAGGCTAGGAGTAGCCAAATAGGAAACTTTTGACCATGGGTGAGAGGCCTAGAGCAGCTGAGTAGAGAAGCATTGACCGTGAGTGATTTTTTTCCACTGTTTGTTCCGTTGAGTCTCAATCGAGTGGGAGGCTTGGAGAAGCCGGGTAGGAAAGCTTAGTCTCAACGATGGCCAGGATTTTGTAATATATATATATATATATATATACATACACACACACATATATATATATACATACATACATACACACACATATATATATATACACATATATATATATGTTGCTATCAAGATCGCCGTGGCCCTTAGCTACTGCCGGTGCCGGAGTGCGCTCCCTTCGCTGCCTGGTGGTCCTCTGCTCCTGGACCTGCGAAACAAGGGTTAGTAACCGGGCCAGGGTTTCCGGCGAGGGCACTCCGACGGTCAGGTCAGTAACGATCCAGGAAAATGGATGCTCCTGGTCGAGCCCCTCTTGATGGACTCCGCACTAGGAGTAAAAGATGTGTGTGAAGACGAAAATGTTGCAGGGGAAGAACGATAGCAGGGACAGAGGGATTCCTGTTCCTCCGCCTCTCCTTGTATCCCTCGTTTTCCTTCAACTATGGTAGTGGTGGTGGCGCTTCGCCCTCTTGGTCGAGCTTGCGCTTGTGTTGGTGGTCGATTGCTGTTGTTACCTTCCCCTTTTTGAGGGTGTCGACTTTTTTGTAGTTGAAAATTGGTTGTTAGGTCTTGCCTGGGATCTTCGCTGGGCTGGCAGGCACGTGCGGTAGGATTCCGTGCCATGGACGAGACGTCTTTCCTGACAGGTGGTAGGGGAAGCTTCCATTCGTTCTGACATTCCCTCCGGTCGTCCCATTTCGGGAAGCTTGGCAGAGCCTCGATCCGGGGGTTGTCGCCCTAGGGCTTCGTTCTTTCTGGCTGGCCCATCCGCCTGGAAGTACGACCGGACAGGTAGTTATGGCGATATGGGGGAAGCCGTTCCGTAGTCTTCGGGTGGCTCGTCGGTGTCCCAGGATGGCAGGGCTTGCTCCAGTCTGGATGCTTCGAGCTCGTGTGGTCACCTTGATGGAGGAGGGAAGAGTGCGGGCCCGGTCCAGAGGAGCGCGCTCGGAGAGGCTCCACGTTGGCAAGTGAGCACTGAGCTTGACCTCGACCACAGGGCTCTAACTTCCGAGGGTCTCGCTCTGGAGGGCGAAAGGCAGACCCAGTCCAGAGGGCGCGCGTTCGAAGAGGCTCCACGTTGGCGGGTGAGCGCTGAGCTCGACCTCAACCACAGAGCTCTAACCTCCAAGGGTCTCGCTCTGGAGGGCAGAGGACAAACCCGGTCCAGAGGGCGCACGCTCGGAGAGGCTCCACGTTGGCGGGTGAGCACCGAGATCGACCTCGACCACAGGGCTCTAACCTCCGAGGGTCTCGCTCTGGAGGGCAAAAGGCGGACCCGGTCCAGAGGGCGCGCGCTCGGAGAGGCTTCACGTTAGCAGGTGAGCGCTGAGCTCGACCTCGATCACAGGGCTCTAACCTCCGAGGGTCTCGCTCTAGAGGGTAGAGGGCGGACCCTGGTCCAGAGGGCGCGCGCTCGGAGAGGCTCCACATTGGCGGGTGAGCACCGAGCTCGACCTCGACCACAGGGCTCTAACCTTCGAGGGTCTCGCTCTGGAGGGCAGAGGATGGACCCGGTCCGGAGGGGCGCGCGCTCGGAGAGGCTCCACATTGGCGGGTGAGCGCTGAGCTCGACCTCGACTACAGGGCTCTAACCTCCGAGGGTCTCGCTCTGGAGGGCAGAGGGCGGACCCAGTCCAGAGGGCGCACGCTCGGAGAGGCTCCACGTTGGCGGGTGAGCGCTGAGCTCGACCTCAACCACAGGGCTCTAACCTTCGAGGGTCTCGCTCTAGATGGCAGAGGACGGGCCCGGTCCAGAGGGCGCATGCTCGAAGAGGCTCCACATTGGCGGGTGAGCGCTGAGCTCGACCTCGACCACAGGGCTCTAATCTCCGAGGGTCTCACTCTGGAGGGCAAAGGACGGGCCCGGTCCAGAGGGCACGCACTCGGAGAGGCTCCATATTGGTGGGTGAGCACTGAGCTCGACCTCGACCACAAGGCTCTAACCTCCGAGGGTCTCGCTCTGGAAGGTAGAGGGCGGCTCCGGCCTAGGTTTCCCAAGCTTGTGGGCCCGACCTGGCGAAGGACGGAGCTCGGCTCGTTGCCTTGAGGGACCTCAGCTCAGCTCGGCAGAACAGTTCGGGCCGAGGTGTTGCCTTGGCGTCCAACGCGGCGATCTCCTTTGATGTGGTGCCTGTCAGCTACCTATGTCAGCGGTCTCGCCACATCAATATACATAAATACATATATATACGTACATACATATATATACATACATACATATATATAAATACATACATATATATATATATTATATGTATGTATGTACATATATACTGATATGGCAAGATCGCTGACGTGGAGTACACCTCGGATCTAGCTAGTAGCTAGGTAGGTAGATAGCTTTGCATCAAGTTCTCTTTTGAGCTCTCCTACCAGGTGGCCTCACCAACGGTCGCGCCCACCTCGGCCCGAGCTCGGCATCTCTGCTCCTTGGCCAGGTGGCTCCCCAAGGGTCGAGCCCATCTCGGTTAGAGTCGAGCCCCCCTCCGCTCCTTCGCCAGGTGGCTCCCCAAGGGTCGAGCCCATCTCGGCCGGAGTCGAGCCCTCCTCTGCTCCTTCGCCAGGTGGCTCCCCAAGGGTCGAGCCCACCTCGACCAGAATCGAGCCCTCCTTCGCTCCTTTGCCAGGTGGCTTTCCAAGGATCGAACCCATCTCGACCGGAGTCGAGCCCTCCTCCGCTCCTTTGCCAGGTAGCTCCCCAAGGGTCGAGCCCATCTCGACCAGAGTCGAGCCCTCCTCCACTCCTTCGCCAGGTAGCTCCCAAGGGTCGAGCCTACCTCGGCTGAAGTCGAGCCCTCTCTTTGGAAGCATCTGGAAGGATGAAGGTGCCAGTCCTAAGATCGCCACTGAGGTAGACGCACGCAGTGCGGCGCGCCCAGTACGGCACCCCCCAAATCTGTAACGGTACGCGTAACCTCATTTGCACCAGTTTGAGAGGGGAGCCCTGATCGAGATGTCAGATCCTGCGGTTGACCACCTAGAACCCTCCGAAGGAAAAAGCCGCATTCAACGTCTCAGACCGTATGATGGCTGCACCCAGATCGAGGTTTCACCTAATTTCCCCTTCATGACAATACACCAGGCAAGACAAGTTCATGACTTAACTCCAACTATAAGAGGAAATGATCTTGGGGGAGTGGCCAACGGATACCATTGACCCTTAAGCACCCCAGAGAGGGCAAATCGAGGCACTGAAGCAATCAGCGATCTACAAAGGCACCAATGGGCAAGAAAGAAGGTAAGCAACCAAGAGAGAGCAAGCACACAAAATAGCAAAAAACGAGTGACTTGAAGGCAGGAGGCTCCTAGAGGACTCCCGGAGCGAGTCCCGCGAGCATGGTCACCGCAACTCAAGCACCGCTCCTCTCTCATTTTCTCCTACTCTGTTCTTTATTAAAAACTCCTCTAAGCACGATGACCAAAGTGGGATCCACCTTAGGGGATCTGTTCCACTTTGCCGTCCGCTGACTTGATCGTCGAAGTGCCCTCACCGAGATCCCCGGCCCGGGTCTCTAACACTATTTTGCAGGTCTGGTAACACCAGGATTTCAGAGTAAAGGGTTGACGTCCGGCACAACTTCGCAGCTGCAGGCCACGACGGTAAGGTCGGCAACACATACATATATGTATATACATACATACATATATGTATATACATACATACATATATGTATATACATACATACATATATGTATACATACATACATACATATATGTATATACATACATACATACATATATGTATATACATACATACATACATATATGTATATACATACATACATACATATATGTATATACATACATACATATATGTACATACATACATATATATATACATACATACATACATACATATATATATGCATACATACATATATATATATATACATACATCTACATACATACTTGGATAAGGTTGAATAGATTTAGGTTTGATGTGGCAAGACCGATGACGTGGAGTAGCTGTCATACGCCATGTCAAAGATACCTGCCGTGCCAGGCGTCACGTCAGATTCCCTGCTCGGACTCCTTCACCGGGCTGAGCTCCTCGGGACAACGGGACCACCTATCGAAGCCGAGCTCTGTCCTCCGCCAGGTCGGACCCACAAGCCCGGAATGCCTGGGTCGAAGTCGAGCGGTGCCCCCCAGATTGAGCCCCTCTTCGAGGTCCGGATCCGCGCTCCACCCTCCGAGAGCCCCTCAGAGATCGAGCCCTCCGGAGATCGAGCCCCGTGGTCGGAGTCGAGCTCAGCCCTCCTCCACCACGTGGAGCCTCTCCAAGGTCGAGCCCTCTGGAACGGGCCCGGGCTCCGCCCTCCAGAGCGAGTCCCTCGGAGATCGAGCCTCATGGTCAGAGTCGAGCTCAGCCCTCCTCCGTCACATGGAGCCTCTCCGAGGTCGAGCCCTCTGGACCGGGCCCGCGCTCCGCCCTCCAGAGCGAGCCCCTCGGAGATCGAGCCCCGTGGTCGGAGTCGAGCTCAGCCCTCCGCTACGTGGAGCCTCTCCGAGGTTAAGCCCTCTGGACCGGGCCCGCGCTCCGCCCTCCAGAGCAAGCCCCTCGGAGATCGAGCCCTGTGTCGGAGTCGAGCTCGGCCCTCCTCTGCCACGTGGAGCCTCTCGGAGGTCGAGCCCTCTGGATTGGGCCCGTGCTCTGCCCTCCAGAGCGAGTCTCTCGAGGATCGAGCCCCGTGGTCGGAGTCAAACCCAGCCCTCCACCACGTGGAGCCTCTCCGAGGTCGAACCCTCTGGACCGGGCTCGTGCTTTGCCCTCCTCCACCAAGGCAATGCCACGAGCTCGGGATGCTTAGGTCGGAGTCGAGCCCTGCCTTCCCAGCTCAGCCCCCAGCTCAGGTATAAGCACCGGTGAACAAAGGGACAGCACCGCCACCCCAAGACACCGGCGAGCCACCCGAGGATTGCACTGAGACATCCGCCAGGCCGCAATGACCACCTGCGGCCATCGATTACACCAGAAAGGGGAGAAGCCCACTGATCGAGATGTCACGCTCCTCACCAACCACCTGAACCATCTGAAATAGGAAGTCAACCAGAAGATTCGAATTCCGAGGGTGGCGGCCCCCCGATCGAGGTACTGCCAGGTTTTTCGGAATGAGGTGACCAAAAGGAATGTCAAGACATATGACAGCTTTCCTTATCACGAATCGGGAAAGGCACCTCGGGACACTGCCGCACGTGCCTGACAGCCCGGCGGAGATCCCAAGATAGGCGCCCAACGATAACCTAGACTACAAAGCTCGAAGGAAGCGAGACAAATGAGGTAATGCAATACCATTCCAACACAGGTGCAAGCTCAACCAGAGAGCACCACACCACAAACAAATCCAAGCAAGGACGGGTGGAAAGGCCACACAAAGAATCCCTCTAGCTAGACCGCTCTTCCCCCGATATACTTGCATCCCACTCTCACACCATTCACTCCTCCTAGCATGGAGTCCATCAAGAGGAGCTCGACCAAGAGGATCTGTTCCCCTGGATCATCACTGACTTGACCGTCAGAGTGCCCCCGCCGGAAATCCCGGCCCAGGTCACTAATCCCTGTTTTGCAGGTCCAGGACCACCGGATGGCCAGACAGCGAAAGGAGCGCACTCCGGTGCCAATAGCAGCTACAGGCCACGCGATCTTGGCGGCAACATGTTTAATTTTAATTACATCAAAATTGAATAATAAAAATATTACATCGATGATTCAAATTATTAAATATGATCTATTATCTTAAAACTAATTAAAAATTAAAAATTATATATTTAAAGATTCTTAGCATATTATCATATGTATCAAGTGATATAAAAATACATCTAATTTATTATATCAATGGAATGAGATGCTGCTCCTAGATATTTCGTAGACGGGGACTCGTAAAAACAATCCCTTGACTAGTGATGACCGCTAGGAGACCCTCTGATGCTTAAGTTAGTGGAGGGACATGTGCTATAACAGTTGGAGCTGAGATCACAATGGAAGACTGAATGAGTGTGAGAGTGGGGCAGGAGTGCGTTACCTTTATCAAGGTCTCCTCTCACCAATTTATAGAGTTATGCAAAGTAATTAAATGCCATTTGGAAATTGGCCTCCTCTAACATGTATAACAAATTTTTAGTGAAATATTAAGTTCTTGTCTTCTTGAATTTTTTCTGTTGGCATCTTTCTATTAGGATAGTTGATTATGTTGGAATCTTGCCTCCCACGATCTTATCCACCATAATATTTACTTGGATAGTTATGGTCAATCAATCTTTGCAACTTGAACATCATGAACTCTGAATACTTGGGCGACTTACCTGTTGCTGAAAGAGGTCTCTGACAGGAAAGAGAGCCTTGACATTATACCATAATGAGCCTGATTAAGTTTATTTTGAAAGCTAATTAGGCCCATGTAAATACTAGATAGATACACATGAAGGGATGTTAGTTGGGCCGGACTGCTATTATCTTTTGATGCAAGGTATTATAAATAATTGGTATAGTGGCCAGTTTTGTTATCTTCCATTTTAGTTGATTGTCAGGTGAATCAATAGTTGATAGTCATATGCTCCTAAATCGATGGTGCATATTGTAGGGTTTTGCATGGTACTTCCAAGCCTTGGAGAGACTTAGGAGGCCATGGCAAGGATGCTGGAGGCAATCCCTGGAGCTTGGGGGCATGTCCTAAGCAGATTCCTGGAGGTGTTCCAGGGATGCTCTAAGTTTGAGTATTTTCTTATGTGACTTAGGGAGGAGTTTTTTTTTTGAGAGATTGTAATATAACCCACTTAGGTTATGGAATTGGGTCCAGGTTTGTTAAATTAGTTAGGAGGTTAGCTTAGTTGGTTAGATGGTTAGTTGGTCAGTTGGTTAGACCAACCAGCTAGTATTCTAACCGAATTGGTTGGTTGTAACCAATTAGAAGCCTAACTACCTAGGAAGTTCTAACCAGTTTGTGATTGGCTTAAGAATCCAAGTCCTAATCTCCCATATGATTGAGTCCTAACAAACCAAGAAGTTGTGAGCCTATGTGATTGTAGTCCAACAAGATCAAGGAGTCCAAAATGCCCAAGGAGACAAGAAGTTCACCGCCCCATGTGCTATAAATAAGAGGGATGGGGCGTGCGGTTTGGTGTGTCTAAGAGAGGCCGACCCTTTGGGGTCTGGTGCAGTTTGGAGTCCGTGAGGACTTCTCACAGTCCTGGTCTTGGACTGTGAGGGCTTGAGGATGCCCCTTAGGACGTGGACCATGGAGAGCCTCCTGGGTTTCAGGAGGCCATGGTGTTGGGCTGTAGAGAGGCGCATGTGAGGGAGATATCATGTGGAGGGCTTGTGCCATGATGGTGTTTCACGAGGCTTTGAAGAAGGGACACACGTTGAGGTATTCTCCATGCATGGCATATGTGGATTCTTTGGGTGTGAGGCCTACGAGAGAGAGGACATGCGGGACGGTGAGAAGCTTCTGGGTTTTCAGAAGGGCTGTCGAGTGTTGTCTTATTTGTTGTAACAAGGTTCTTCTCCAAAGGAATAAAGCAATCTCTTTTTTTTTTTACATTTATATCTTCATTGTTGCATGATATTGAATCCAAGAATAGGTTGTTGGACTGTATCCTTCTACGTTGCTTTCGTTGCATCCGCTGTGTATAGGCGCTGGTCCGGATCTCCCAACAAGTGGGATCAGTGTCTAGAAATTTCTCCAATAACTGGTATCAGAGCTTGGTTTGAACCATTGTTCTAGCAAAAGCGGAGCGATTTCAGAGCCACTGATTTGAAGGTGGAAGAGGAGGATTCAATGAGTGCATTGAGGCAAGTGGAGTTGTATGTGGGTATGGTATCCCGCATGGATGGAGAAAACAAAAGCCCAAATTTTTCAAGTTTACCGGAGTATGTCAGTAGAGACAATGCTGGGGGCAGCTCAGGGAGACAGGAGATAGTCTCAGGGAGCGCCGGGGGTATCGGGCAATCTGGAGTGTCCTGGTATGGCGGTATTGGCCTAGGAACGGAGACTGGAGCTGATGGAGATGGTAGCTCAGGGAGATCGAGGACAGGTCTCAAGGAGTGCCAGGGACATCATGCAACCGGGAGACAGGCTGCGACATGATGGAACAGCTAGGTGGAGATGGTTGCTGGGTTCAGTCATTGGGTTAGCAGAAGAGTTGGGATGAGCTCTTGGTTTTGGAGGAGCCTGCGGGATGCAGTGTATCCGAAATGGTCTCGGCGGGGTCCGCATAATGCAGAGGGTTCGATGAAGCAATGATGATGTTCGAGGTGCAGCAACAAGTTCAGCAGGGCAGCATTTAATGGCTAGCCTTAGGGTTTCTTTCTGTGGCATCAGTGGGACTTCAGTCTCAGGTGGAGCACCGGTGAGAGGTGGCTTCATGAGTGGAGCAAGATTCGACACGAATTCAGAGCGGAAGGTGCAAGGATACTGGCCAGGTCCTAGCATGAGCGCCAGGGGTGCACTTAGCCAGGTGGAGCAGAGTGTGCAGAGATTGGCATGGCTCTGTGGAGATGGTGTCAGGTAGAGCTCCAGTTACAGCAAGTGCCGATTCAGATTCGTTGTGTTCTCTCCAGGGAAGTCTGAGAAAAAGTCTGATGCAGTTGCTAGGCAGAAGGAAGGCTACAATAGTGATGCAAGAATACAAGCAAGGATCTTCAGCTGTGGAGGCAGTCATCCCAAAGGCTTCCAAAGGCACGTAGTAGCTGAAGGATGTTGGCAGAAGTAAGGAGGTCCGCACAAGAGGCTGTAAGGACACGCAGTTAAGCAGGATTGTACAGGAGGATATTGCCAGGTTTGCCAAGGCTTGGGCACCAAGGTGGAGATTGTAGAGTTTTGCGTGGTGCTCCCAAGCCTTGGAGAGACTTGGGAGGCCATGGAAGGGATGCCGGAGGCAATCTCAGGAGCTTGGGAGCGTGTTCCAAGCGGATTCCTATAGGTGTTCCAGGGATGCTCTAAGTTTGAGTATTTTTCTATGTGATTTAGGGGAGAGTTTTTTTTGAGAGATTGTAACATAATCCAATTAGGTTATGGGGTTGGGTTCAGGTTTGTTAAATTGGTTAGGAGGTTAACTTAGTTGGTTAGATGGTTAGTTGGTTGGTTGGTTAGTCCAACCACCCAGGATCCTAATCGAATTGGTTGATTGTAACCAATCGGAAGTCTAACTACCTAAGGAGTTCTAACCAGTTTGTGATTGGCCCATGAATTCAAGTCTTAATCACCCATGTGATTGAGTCTTAACAAATCAAGAAGTTATGAGCCCATGTGATTGTAGTCCAACAAGATCAAGGAGTCCAAAACGTTCAAGCATACAAGAAGTTCACCGTCCCATGTGCTATAAATAAAAGGGATGGGGTGTGTGATTTGGTGTGTCCAAGAGGGGCCGACCCTTTGGGATTCGGTCCGGTTTGGAGTCCGTGAGGACTTCTCACAGTCCTGATCTTGGACCATAAGGGCTTGAGGATGCCTCTTGGGGCGTGGACCGTGGAGAGCCTCCTGGGTTTCAAGGAGGCCATAGTGTTGGGCTGCAGAGAGGCGCACGTGAGGGAGATATCACGTGAAGGGCTTGTGCCATGATGATGTTTCACGGGGCTTTGAAAAAGGGACGCACATTGAGATATTCTCCGTGCTTGGCGTACGTGGGTTCTTGGGATGTGAGGCTTACAAGAGAGAAGACGTGCGGGACGGTGAGAAGCTTCTAGGTTTTCAGAAGGGTTGTTGGGTGTTGTTTTGTTTGTTGTAAAAGGTTCTTCTCCAAAGGAATAAAGCAATTTTTTTTTCTCCTACATTTATATCTCCATTGTTGCATCATATTGAATCCAAGAACAAGTTGTTGGACTGTATTCTTCCACGTTGCTTTCGTTGCATCCACCGCGTATAGGCGCTGGTCCGAATCTCCCAGTAAGTGGGATTAGTGCCTAGAAATTTTTCCAACAAGTTAGCGATCCGGTTGGTGATGTGATCATTTCTTAGTCAGTTATCCGATGACCATCTCTTTCTTTGTCGATGGTCTGGTGGCCATCTTGAGGCCAAGCGAGTAGTCGCTATAACAATATCTATTATAAAATAATGATCTAACCAGATTTAAATCTAAATCAGGTCAACCTTTTCCTATATATATATATATATGTTATGATATTCTGGTTTTTATTTCAATTAATTATTGAACCGTTTTCTGGATCAATTTCAATTTCTCTTTTGGTTTATTGGTCAAATCAGTTGGCAAAGAAAAGGGTCTTCAGCTTCGTATTATCACTTTGGTCCGAAGGCTTGGCCTATGGTTTTTGTCTTCACTGGGTCTTCGGATTCGTATCATTATCTCGGTCCGAAGACCATACTTAATGTCTATGGCTCTGTTCCGAAAGATATTGCTAACTCTGGGTTTTCGGCTTCGTATTATTATCTCGATCCGAAGAGTATGCTTAATGTCTATGGCTCTGTTCCGAAAGATGTTGTTAACTCTGGGTTTTCGGCTTCGTATTATTATTTCAGTCTGAAGACTATGTCTAATATCTTCGGCTTCGTACATCCATTTTGATTCGAAGAATTAGCCTAACACCTTTTTCTATGGTTTTAAGCCAGGTTTATTTACTCTATGTCTTCGGCTTCGTATAATTACCTTGATCCGAATGCTTGACCTCCCAGGAGAATATCTTCGGCTTTATTTCTTCAATATAATCCGAAGACTGTAAGTTTACTTTTGTTACAACCAGAAGAATCCGAAGTGTGAAGCTAACATTTTCTTTAGGAACGCTACTAAAAAAAATGTAAAGCTCACTTCGGATCTATGCTTAAACAAGGAGGATTCTTGGGCATGTAGGTGTCTTGGACAAATAGTTAAAATCTGTTCGGGTTGTTGCAACCACCCACATGGTCCAAAACCTCAAATTGAATAAATCCTGAGTGTAACGGCTTTTCAAACAGCCACTACTTACAGTTATGAAGTGGTTACGTTCGCCAACCCATATAACCGTAAGTAGTTACATTGGAGTCGATAAATACTGGTAAGAGGGGATACTCAGGGGATTTTTGTATTTTCTCCTTTTTGCTGGCATTTTTCGAATTTCTTTTTTTCATCTCTGCTTTCAAAACTCTCCATTCTGCTGTTGCCTGAGCTCTTTCTGACTTAGGCATCGGAGTGTCCCCCGTCAGAAAATCTCTGGTCAGGGATTTCTTTTGCAGGTACTGGTCGACGGCGATCCGGCGAAAGAACTACTCCATCTGATCAATAAAAGTTCAGCATCAACAGATTGGCACACCAGGTAGGGGTGCAAGTTTGATTCCTCTATTTTGAAGGAGAGTTTCAACTGAGCAAGAATGGTGAAAGGAAAAAACAAGAATGCATCCACGAGTCAGGAGTAGCAGGCTCCTCCATCAAACGGGCCTCCAGCCAGCATCCTCCCATCAGTTCAGGGATCATAGCCTCCTATGATAATGGTGGAGAAGCAGCAATTCGAAAGCCTGGTGAACAAGATAGAGACCTTGACGGCGCTGGTGCAGCACTTACATGAAGCTGCAGCTCAAAAATAATGCCCTCCCTCTGTTCCACGATCTGACTGTCCACTTGAGAGGGAGAGGGGTCAACATCGAGAGATCACCCCCAACTTCTCACAGATCCGGTCATCTCGTGGCTGCTACACCTCTCCGCCAGATCGACAAGCGGACGATCATGCTGAAAAGAAGAGGGTCCGGCGATCTCCCTCTGTTTCTTCTAAAAGTTGTGCTAGAAAATTCAAGGCATAAGGAATCAATCATGAGGTGCAGGAGAAATTTAAGGCTATGCAAGCGCAGATAGCAAGAATTTCAGAACTAAAAAGAAATAATGAGATTGTGACCTTCAACTCTCAGCCCCCTTTTTTTGATGAAATTATAGATGAAATTATCCCTAGGCATTTCAAGATCCCACAATTGAAGGCCTACGATGGGACTTTAGACCTCCTTGACCATCTGGGGAGTTACAAAGCACATATGATGGTGTAGGGAGCAACTAACGCTCTCTACTGCATTGCTTTTCCTACTACTTTGAAAAAATCCACTCTAATGTGGTATTCCAGCCTGCCTCCGAACTCAATTCATTCCTTTGCTGAGTTAGAGCGACAATTTATCTCGCACTTCAGGACGTGCCAGAAGATGCCGTGCAACACTAATAGTTTGTTTCTTCTCCAGCAACAAGAAGGAGAAAGTTTGAAAGAATTTGTCCACCGTTTCAATTTGGCCACTTTGGAAATTCCGAACTTGAATGAACATGTGGCTATTTCTGCCTTGAAGAAAGGCTTAAAATCGTCCAGGTTCACTTTTTTCCTGGACAAACTGTTGGCTCCACCCAGTGATTTTGATGAATAACAAAACATTGAGTGCATATTATATTCTAATGTGGATTTCAAGTTGTGAGTTTTCAGGAAGAAAGCACCTCAAAATTCCAAAAACTTATGGTGTATGGCATGTAATGGCACGGAGCAATTCTCACAAATCTGGGCATCCTCTTCATTGAAAAAGGGCATAAAAATATTTAAATATTATGTGTTTATGTGTTCATGAATTTTATTTATGTTTTCAAGGCATTTACACTTGAATCTGAAAGTTTTCAGTCTCAAGTGTCGATACCTGGACAATCAAGTATCGACACTTCAATATTTGGAATGGACAAAAATTCTTGGCACGCCAAGTGTCGACACCTATATTCAAGTATCGACACTTAGGTTCCAAGTGTCGACTCAAGGCCTGAGATTTTTGAAAATACAGAACTTTGTAATATTGAGGATTTTTGTATCAAGTGTCGACACCTGTGCATCAAGTGTCGACACTTGAATGTTCAAGTGTCGACACCCAGAAATCAAGTGTCGAACCTGACAGCCAAGTGTCGACACCTGACAGCCAAGTATCGACACTTGCAGCCTGACAGCTCTAACGGATCTATTTTTCTAGCTTGCAGAACTTGCCTTTCAAGCTCCAAACGGCTATTTCAAGGTACCAACGGTCACAAACCATTTTTGGAAGGTTTTTGGTGTATTTAAGCTCCACCAACCTCATTTTAAAGGAATAGAAGTGAAGTAAAGTGTATTCAAGTGCATAAAGTCTACTCAAAAGCCAAAAAGCCAATATTCTTTCCACACTTCACATCAAAAGCCTCTTCTAGCTTGATTCCATTGAAAAGCCTACAAGCTCATCCTTACTTCATTCCAAAAAGAGGCACATTTAAGGAGATTCCAAGGAAGAGTGAAGACAATGCATCCACTTGAGCTTCAAAGATTCCAATCTACTCTTGAGAGAGTTTGTTGTAGTTTTTAAATTTCATATATGTTTTTATTATGATTTGACCTTGCTTTCAAGGGTGTCTTGAAAGAAGGTTATTGTGGTTTGTTAGTGAGCCAAAGGAACAAAACCAACTAGGTTAACTTGTGAGCCCGAAGACAAAACAAGTGTTAAGGTTTGTTGATAAGCCTAAGTGACAAAACCAACTTAGGTTTTGACTTGTGAGCCTTGTGAAAACAGTCGACTGTAATCTAGTATGGATTATAGTGTATTCCCAAGGGTGGCTTGGGGAGTGGATGTAGGTGCTAGGTTTGCATCGAACCACTATAAACTTTGTGTTTGTGTGTGATTGCTCTTTTCCTCTCGTGCTCTTTGATTATTGCTAACATCTTGCATCATATTTATCATTGCTCACAAGCACCACTAGACCTTCATTTTATTGTATTAAATTTTTAAAAGACCCAATTCACCCCCCCTCTTGGGCTCCATTTCTGGGCAACAAGTGGTATCAAAGCGCCAGTACTCTCTTGTAGGTCCAAGGATCTTGAGTAAAAGATCATGGCAGCCCCAATAGGTATGGGTATTGTAGAAGGTCAAGCTTCAAACCGACCCCCACTTTTTTGGCACAATTACACATACTGGAAGACACGCATGCGCATATTTATTCAAGCACTTGATTATAATTTATGGAGAACTATTGTAAAAGGTCCTTATCAGCCTACAATGATGATTAATGGCATTCTCACTCCAAAACTGGAAGATGATTGGGATGAGAATGATATTAAGCAATTGAGCTTAATGCTAAGGCAATGAACCTTTTATTTTGTTCTCTTGATCCTAGTGAATTTAATAGAATATCAAATTATCTCTCCGTCAAGGAGGTTTGGGATACACTTGAGGTTATCCATGAGGGTACACATCAAGTGAAACCACCAAGGTTAACATGCTAATTCACACATATGAAATGTTTAAAATGGAACCTACTGAGTCTGTCAGTGAGATGTATACTAGGTTCACAAATATTGTGAATGGCATGAGAAGCCTAGGAAAAATAATTTCTAACGGTGAACTTGTATAAACTTCTCAGGTCTCTACCAGCTTCATGGGACGCAAAGGTCACTGCCATTGAAGAAGCTAAAGATGTCAACACTCTCCCGCTGGAACAACTGCTGGTTTCCTTAATGACTTATGATCTCTCCCTCAAACAAAAGAATGGAGAGGTCGATAAAAAGAAGGCGATTGCGTTCAAATCTACTACTAGAGAGGACTCAAGTGAAGACTCTGAAGAGGATGACGAAGAAGATGAAATGGCTCTGTTAGCAAGAAAATTCAGAAGGTTCATGAGGAAGAAAAAGTTCAACTACAAAAAGAAACCTCTGAAAGGTGAGCCGAGTAAGGAAAAAGACAAGGAAAGGAGAAGGAGCAGCCCACATGTTTTGAGTGTAAGAAACCCGGGCATTTCAAGGTAGACTGCCCCTTGTTAAAGAAAAGCAGAAGAAAGCTGAGAAAGAAAGCCATGATGGCAACCTGGAGTGAAAGTAAGACTCCAGCTCTGAGGAAGAACAGCAGGAGGTAGCAAACTTCTGTCTGATGGCCGATCAAGAAGAGGTATGTTCTGAAACTGAAAATGAATTTACCTTTGATGAGCTTCATGAGGTTTTTGATGAACTAATTATAGAATTTCAAAAGTTAAAGTCAAAACATAAAGATTTAAAGAAGCAAAATTTGGATCTAGCTAAAACAAATAACAACCTTTCAAATGAAAATGAATGCCTTCTTATACAAAATAAAAAATTAAATGATAAGATTATGGTACTTGAAAAAGAAAAGGATATCTTTAAAAAGAAAAGTGACTTACTTTCAAATGAAAATTTGTCAAAACAAAGCAAAAAATTTTAATTGAAAACAAAAGATATAAAGAAGAAATCGAAAAACTAAAACCTTTTGTAGAAAAATTTACTTATAGTTCTGAAAAATTGAATTTACTCTTAAATAACCAAAGAGCAGTATTTGACAAAGCAGGATTAGGATTCAGGACTCATAAGAAACAGAAACTCTTTAAAAATTTCTTTGTGCCTGCATCTTCATCCATTACTTGCTATACTTGTGGTATCAAAGGACATAAATCTTATATGTGCAACAAAAAAAAATTAAATAACACTAAGAAAGTTTGGGTTCCAAAAGGAACCAATGCCACTAACCAAAAAGGACCCAAGTGGCTTGGGTACCTAAAGTCTCCACTTGATCTTTATTGCAGGTATGCCTTGTAACTAACAAGAAAAGGATGTGGTACCTTGATAGCGGTTGCTCAAGGCATATGACAAGAGATGTGGAGCAGTTCTCATCACTCACATATCAAAATGGTGGCAACGTAACTTTTGATGATAATGGAAAGGGCAAAATTATCGGTATTGGTAAAATCCATATCACCCCTACCTCTTATATTGATAATGTTTTATATGTTAATGGTTTAAAACATAACTTGCTTAGCATTAGTCAATTTTGTGACAAAAATTTTAAAGTTATTTTTGAATCTTCTTTGTGCATTGTTTCTAGTCTAGATGACAATGGCATTAAGTTCATTGGTCATAGGTATGGCAATATTTATATGGTTGATCTTGATGATCTCCCTATTCAGAAAGGTCAATGTCTAGTGGCAATGGAAGCCAAGATCGATGAAACTAGTTGGCTTTGGCATCGTAGACTAGGACATGCAAGCATGCATTTAATTTCAAAACTTAGCAAAAAGAATTTGATAAAAATTTGCCTAAACTCAATTTCGAAAAAGATAAAGTTTGCAGTGCATGTCAACTTGAAAACAAACAAAATCATCTTTCAAACCAAAAGGAGTGATCTCTACATCTAGACCTTTGGAATTGCTTCACATGGACCTCTTTGGGCCTACTAGAACATCTAGTTTGGGAGGTAAGAAGTATGGCCTAGTCATTGTAGATGATTTTTCACGATTTACATGGGTCATGTTTTTAGCACATAAAGATGAAACATTTTCTGAATTTATTAGATTTCACAAAAGAGTTTTGAATGAAAAAGGTGTTTCAGTAGTATCTTTAAGAAGTGATCATGGAACCAAATTTGAAAATGCCGATTTTGATAAATTCTGTATTGAAAATGGAATTCATCATAATTTTTCTGCACCTAGGACACCTCAACAAAATGGGATAGTAGAAAGAAAAAATAGAACTCTTGAAGAAATGGCACGCACCATGCTTTGTGAAAATGATTTACCTAGATATTTTTGGACGGAAGCCATAAATACTGCATGCTATATTTTAAATCAAGTTTTAATTCGACCAATTTTAAAGAAAACCCCTTATGAGCTTTGGAAGGGTAGAAAACCTTCAATTCGTTATTTTCATGTTTTTGGATGCCGTTGTTTCATCTTAAACAATGGTAAAGATAATTTGAGTAAATTTGATGCCAAATCAGATGAGGGAGTCTTTCTAGGCTACTCCACATCTAGTAAAGCATACAGGGTCTTCAACAGAAGAACACTTGTTGTTAAAAATCCATACATGTGGTATTTGATGAAACTAACAAAAAATCTTCAAGAAAAGAAAATGTACTTTTTGATGAAACATGTAGCAAGAAAACTGAAGAAATAAACAACAATGAAGTGCTTACCAAGGAACAGAACGATGATCAAAACACTGAAAGAGATCAAGAACAAGGTGATGAAAATACATCAACTATCGATCCATTACCAAAAGAATGGAGGTATGCTCATGGACACCCAAAAAACTAATTATAGGTGATCCATCTAAAGGTATAAGTATCGATCATCCCTTAGAAATATTTATGATTACTTAGCTTTTGTGTCTCAAATTGAACCTAAAACTATTGAGGAAGCTGAATGTGATAGTAACTGGATAAATGCTATGCAAGATGAACTTAATCAATTTAAAAGGAACAATATTTGGACACTAGTGGATAGGCCTTCAAACACATCAATTATTGGTACAAAATGGGTTTTTCGAAATAAACTTGATGAAAATGGAATAGTAATTAGAAATAAAGCTAGACTAGTTGCCAAAGGATACAATCAGGAGGAATGGATAGATTTTGATGAAATCTTTGCTCCTGTGGCTAGACTTGAGGCAATTAGGCTATTGTTGGCTTTTGGTTGCTTCATGAATTTTAAACTATATCAAATGGATGTTAAAAGTGCCTTTTTAAATGGATTAATTGAAGAAGAAGTTTATGTTGAGCAACCCCCTGGTTTTGAAAATTCTGAATTTCTAAATCATGTTTATAAACTTCATAAAGCTTTATATGGATTAAAACAAGCTCCAAGAGCTTGGTATGATCGTTTAAGCTCTTTTTTGCTGAAAAATGATTTTACTAGAGGTAATGTAGATAAAATTTTTTTTTAAAAAAAAGAATGATGATCTCTTAGTAGTACAAATCTATGTAGATGATATAATATTTGGTGCTACTAATGAATCTCTTGGTCAAGATTTTGCAAGATTAATGCAGGGTGAGTTCGAGATGAGCATGATGGGATAACTGAATTTCTTCCTCGGACTCCAAATAAGGCAAACCAAAAGGGGATCTTCATCAACCAAACAAAATACACAAAAGAAATACTCAAGAAGTTTGGGATGGAGAACACTAAGCCTTTAGGTACCCCTATGAGCTCTACATGTAGACTTGATAAGGATGAATCAGGTAAGTCTATAGACCAAAAATTATATCATGGCATGATTGGTTCATTGTTATATCTTACTGCCAGTAGGCCAGATATCATGTTTAGTGTTTGTATATGTGCTAGATATCAGTCTAATCCTAAAGAGTCTCATCTTTTGGCTGTTAAACGCATACTTAGATATCTATCTGGCTCAATTAAAATTGGTTTATGGTACTCTAGAGATTCTTTATTTGAATTAATTGCTTATTCTGATGCTGATTTTGCTGGGTGTAAACTTGATCGTAAAAGTACTAGTAGAACCTGTCAGTTTTTTGGAGTAAATTTGATCTCTTGGAGTAGCAAGAAACAGAACTCAGTTGCTCTATCTACGGTGGAAGCCGAATATATAGCAGCTGGAAGCTGTTGTGCTCAAATCCTCTGGATCAAATAATAACTCAAAGATTTTGGCATTAAACTAACTAAGACACCCATAAGATGTGCAATACTAGTTCAATCAACCTATCTAAAAATCCTGTGCAACATTCAAGAAGTAAACACATTGAAATAAGACATCATTTCATAAGAGATCATGTACAAAACTCTAATGTAATTCTTGATTTTGTTTGTACTAATGATCAGTTAGCAGATGTGTTTACCAAGCCTTTGAGTGAGGATAGGTTCTGTCTGATTAGAAGAGAGTTAGGTGTCATTAATACATTCTCATAGAACTCTCTAGTATCAATTTTACCTAAATCCTAGAGCTTAAAACCTATTGATTAAAGCCCCAAAATTTTATCAAAAACTTTCCTATTTTTTTCTGGATTTTCTTGATTTTTTGGCCAAGTGTCGACACTTGGAAAGTGTCAAGTGTCGACACCTGACCAAGTGTCGACACTTGACATATCCGAAGTGTCGACACTTGCGAATATGAAACTGTTTTTAAAAGGACGAACGAGGGTTTTTGAAAATTTCTTCCCTCTTTGATTTCTTGCAACAGTGGTCCCCTCTGTCTAAATCCGTCCTTTCACCCCTTAATCCATCACAAATCAGGTATTTCTCTTTTATAATTTCATTTTATTTTTCCTTATTTTTGGTTTTGTTGTTTTCGAACCAAACAACCGTGATTTGGGTTTTTGAGTATTTCTCATAAATCTAACCGGATTTTTGCGTGTTTTAGTGGATTTCTAAAACTCCATTCAAGGGAATAGTGTTTTAAACTTATTTTTCTTGGATTTTTCTCATCTTTTGGCCAATTTCATCACTTTTCGCAAAAAACACTGTTTCATTAATTTTGGCCAAAATAAATTGGGTTTTCATTTAAATTAAACTTACTAAATCCATTTATTGACAATTTAGAAAGGTTTTTCGTGATACATTTGTGACATTTTCGCCTATTTGCTAAAACCCTAAGTGTTTAAACCTAAATCCCATGGTTTTTGATTTTTAGACCTTACAAAAATTATTTTTTCAAAGATTCAAATGTGTTCTACCAAACAAAAATATTTTCTACAAATTTTGTTCGGAAGTTTGTCATTTAATCAAAATATATTTTCTACAAATATTATTTTTGATTTTTCAAACATTGTTGATTCTGGTTTTCGAAACCTATCTGAACATTTTTCTAATCTCAACCTATAGCCAGTCCCTTATTCTAAGTATTTCTTCCTTTTTTCCCTGGTCAGTTGGCTGTAATGGGTCATAGGAAGAGACTTGCAGTTAGGGAGAGGCCCAGTCATGGTACTGAGAGGAGGTCGAAGGCCAGATTTGATTCAGCACAGCTGAGCAGTACAGCCACACCGAGCTCTCCCCCTGTAGAGAGGATGGCAGGGAAGTCTGTAGCTTCAGGGAGGAGAGTTGGCTTGCAGTGCTTCGACAGGCACCACTTTGGTATTAGACAGATACTCACTGATGCAGGACTAGTACCCTTTTGCACCATGCAGGAGAGGTACTATCCTCACCTAGTGAGGGAGTTCTATGGTGCACTGGAATGTCGACGACTACTGTGGACGACATCTGTCAGAGGTATTCAGATTTCTTTGACTGATGAGCTTCTGAGCCGTGTATGGGAGATACCCTGGAAAGGAGTCTGTGCTTTTTCAGTGGATGATAGAGAGGCAGCATTTAGGTGCATCCTTGAGAGAGAGGATGTTCACGGTATATCAGTGGTTACCGCGAACTAGTTATCATTAGAGATGCGCGTGCTGCACCATATTATTGCACGGATCCTACTACCGAAGACTGGCAGATTCAACTTCATCACCAAGAGGGAGTTGATGGTGATGACCAGTCTGATTGAGAAGAGACAGATAGATATTCCTTCTCTGATGCTGACACAGATGTATGATGTTGCTACTCAACGCCGACACTGTTTGCCATACGGCATGGCACTGACCCGACTTTTCAGAGCGTGTGGAGTATCATTGGAGGGGGAGATCCCCAAGGGATACTGCACACAGACGTGTACGACGAGAGGTCATTGCACCGGATGGGATACAGGATAGTTGGAGGTCGATGGGTTCGCAGAGAGTCTGGCCAGGATAGTTGGAGGTCAATGGGTTCGCAGAGATTCCCTCCTAAGAAGAAAAGTATTAGAGAACCGAATGCACCATCTTCTAACAACGCTTCGGTTTCTAGGCACAGCCCTAGGTCCAGACAACAAAACAACCGATTCGACGCCTACACACCCCTCAACTTGCCTAGGAAGAAGATTCTGCTAGAAATTGAAAAAGAAAAATATTTCCAAAAGCCACGTCTCTTGAAGACAACAGCAAAGGCAAGGGACAAAAGCAAATACTACCGATATCATCGAGATCATGGCCATAACACTAAGAATGTTTCCAGCTTCGAGATGCTATCGAGGATTTGATAAAAAGAGGATATCTGGGAAAGTATGTCAACTGCCCAAAGTCTCAAGCCGAAGCAACTGCCCTTCCAAGAATATCCGAAGAAGTTGATTTGCCTCACCAGAAGCCAACCGATGGAGATGTTGGGATGCTTCATCGGTCATCGGCATGGGACATAAAAGCTGAAGAAAATGTCTCGAAGAGGTTTAAAGGAAAAAATTCTATCACTTTTACCGTTAAGAATATTCATGATGTACAATTTCCACATGATGACCCTGTAGTGGTCTCGACAGTAATTGCCAAATTTGATATTAAAAGAATATTGATTGATAATGGAAGCTTAGTTGATGTGTTGCTGTATAATGCTTTTCTTCGGATAAGATTGTCTGAACATGAATTGCGAAGATCCCTTATTCCAATAACTGATTTTGGTGTAAATCAAGTTGGAGTTGAGGGTGAAATGGTCTTGCACGTAACTTTTGGGTCCGAACCATTTCAAAGGACCCTTCCAATCAATTTTATTGTGGCCAAACTTCTTCAACTTATAATGCAATCTTGGGGCATCCAGCATTTAATAAATTCAAAGCCATAGTCTCAACATACCATCTGTTGGTTCGGTTTCCTACCAGGACAGGCATTGGAGAAGTAAGAGGAGATCAAAGGATCGTTCATCAGTGTCTCATGATTCAAAATAAACAAACATCCAAACCCTTGGCACTTGACCAGCTAGACCCAAGAGATGAATTCGAAGACTCTGGAGAACCAGTAGAAAAGATACTTTTCATACCATTATCCGAAGATGAGCCAACCAAACTTCTGCAAATTGACAGCTTACTCGATGAGGAGTCAAAGGTAAAACTAATTTCCTTTCTTCGAGATAATATTGATATTTTTGCTTGGACAGCTTCAAACATGCCTGGAATTCCGCCTGAAGTGATTACGCATCACTTGGAAGTATCTCCCGATTACAAGCCAGTACGACAAAAGAAGAAAAATTTTGCTCCAGAAAGGCGGAAGGCAATTGATGAAGAAGTTAATAAACTCCTTGAAGCAAACTTCATAAAAGAGGTCCAATATCCGAATTGGCTAGCAAATGTGGTCATGGTAAAGAAATCAAATGGCAAGTGAAGGATTTGTATAGACTATACGAATCTCAACAAAGCATGCCCAAAGGATAATTTCCCTTTACCGAAGATCGATCAGTTGGTTGATGCTACAGCTGGTCATCAAATGCTGAGCTTTATGGATGCCTTCTTAGGCTATAATCAGATCCGAATAGATCCTGAAGACGAAGAGAAGACTGCTTTTATTACAGAGAAAGGACTCTACTGTTACAAGGTGATGCCGTTTGGGTTAAAGAATGCTGGGGCAACTTTTCAAAGGCTCATCAACAAATTCTTCAAAAACCAGATTGAAAGAAATATGGAAGCTTATGCTGACGATATGATTGTGAAAAGTCTTCATAAGTCTGATCACATCTCATATCTAAGGGAGTCTTTTGATGCTCTCAGATGTCACCAAATGATGTTAAATCCCACCAAATGTGTCTTCGGTGTAACCTCTAGGAAGTTCTTGGGATACTTGGTCACCAAGCGAGGTATTGAAGTCAACCTAGAGAAAATTCAGGCACTTCGGACAATGAAGCATCTCACTTGCAAAAAGGAAGTTCAGAGGTTAACGAGGAGAGTTGCTTCTTTAAGCCGGTTTATCTTCGTTCAGTAGAAAGGTGTTTACCCTTCTCAAGGTTCTTCGCCAAACTCAAAATTTTGAATGGACAGAAGATTGCATAATTGCCTTCGACAAGCTGAAAGAGTATTTGGAGAATCCCCCTCTGCTTTCAAAGCCCTGTGAAGGAGAGACGCTTTATTTATATCTATCAGCTACAGATGAAGCGGTTAGTTCGGTTCTGGTACGAAAAGATGCAATTATTCATAGAAGCCGATTTATTACACTAGCAAAGTGTTGCATGAAGCTGAAGTCCGATATCTCAGAGAACAAAAGATTATCTTTTCTCTAATGGTTGCGGCGAAGCATCTTCGGCTTATTTCCAAGCCCATTCTATTGTGGTTCTAACAGATCAACCCTTAAAGGCCATACTTCATTGTCCTGATATTTCAGGGAGAATAGCTAAGTGGGCTATTAAATTAGGGAAATTTGATATTGAATATCAGCCCAGATCATTAATGAAGGCACAAATTTTGGCTGATTTTATAGCTGAGTGTACATGGGGATCTGAAAAGGACCAACCAAGAGCCGAAAAGGAAAGAACCGAAGACAATCTGGAGTTTATTTGGATGTTGCATGTTGATGGTGCTTCGAACGCCAACGGTTGTGGTGCAGGTTTAATTCTTGTGGACCAAATGGGCAGGTTATTGAATATGCTCTTCGGTTTTCTTTTCAAGCATCAAATAATCAGGCAGAGTATGAAGCACTCATTGCTGGACTTAGAATCTCCCAGAAGTTGGAGATCAAAAGGATCAAAGTTTTTTCCGATTCACAGCTGGTGGTGAATCAAGTGAAAGGTGATTTCGAAGCTCGAAATCTGAACATGATCCAGTACCTAGAAAAGGTTTGAAGCCTGGCATCTAGGTTGGAATATTTTGAGATTGTTCATGTGCCAAGAACAGAGAATTCTCGGGCAGATGCTCTTTCAAGACTTGCAACCACCGCACCAAATTCTCTTGGGAGGACATATGTGGAATATCTTGAAGATCCCAGCATTTCAGAATCCCCAGCTGAAATATGTCAGGTTGAATATGAACCTTCATGGATGGATCCAATTATCAAGTTCTTAAAAGACGGCATCTTGCCCGAAGACAAACTGGAAGCTAAACGGCTTCGGTGGACAGCCTCTCAATATGTTATCTTGGATGAAACATTGTATAAGAGATCTTTCACACAACCTTTATTGAAATGTTTAGGTCCATCCGATGCAGATTATGCACTCAGGGAAGTGCATAAAAGAATATGTGGAGATCATTTTGGGGCAGATCTTTGGCATACAAAATAATCCGTCAAGGTTATTATTGGCAAACTATCCAGAAGGATTCTACAGAATTTGTTCGAAGATGTGATCATTGTCAGAGATATGCCAATGTACAAAGATGGCCTGCTAATCAATTAACTCCGTTGACAGTTCCCTGGCCTTTTGCAAATGGAGAATGAATATTCTTGGTCCGTTTCCTCCAGCTTATGGGCAGCGGAAGTTCCTTATAGTGGCTATTTATTACTTTACAAAATGGGTCGAGGCTGAAGCATTGGCACAGATTACTGAAGCAAAAGTTGAAACTTTTGTGAGGAGTTTCATTATCTTCCATTTCAAATTCCTTATTCTATAATAACTGACAACCGAAGACAATTTGACAATCCGAAATTCAGGAGCTTCTGCACTTAATATCACATTCTTCACAAGCTTACTTCAGTAGCACATCCTCAGTGTAATGGAGAAGCTGAAGTGACAAACAGGACTATTCTTTATTGCCTTAAAACCAGATTAAATGATGCTAAGGGTTCATGGGCGATGAGTTAAACTCAGTTCTTTGGACGTATCGAACTACTCCCAGAACAGTCACTGATAATCTTCGTTTCATCTTTCTTATGGTACTGAAGCAGTACTTCCTATAGAAGTCTCTTTGCACTCTCTTTGGATTGATCACTATGAGAAACCTGAAAATTCTGAACACTGAAGAGTCAACTTGGATTTATTATAAGGCACACGACTTCAGGCACAGTTAAGAATGGCTGCATATCAACAGAAAATGGCGAGATACTACAACTCTCGCATAAAAGAACGGACCTTTCTTCCTGAAGATCTAGTTTTACGGAAGTCTGAGGTATCCAATCCAACTGAGCAAGGTAAACTTTCTCTTACGTGGGAAGGGCCGTATCGGATCAAAGAGGTTCTTCGACCTGGAACTTATCAGTTGAAAACTTTGGAAGGTGTTCTATTACCTCGATCATGAAATGTACAAAACCTCCATAAATATTATCAATAAAGGTTTCATTTAAGGTCATCAATACAGATTTAATCTGTTTATCTTCATTATATTTCTTAAAGGCATTATGATGATCTCTGTGATCTACTATATGAAATGCCGAGGTAAGCATACCTAGCCTATCTTATTTCTCTTAAAGGCATGAGGATGATCTCCGGATCTACCTTACAAAATATCGAGTTGGACTCAAAACAGTCCATCTTAATCAAAAAGGTATGAGGATGATCTCTGGATCTACCTCACGAAGTGCCGAGTTGGGCTCAAAACAGTCCATCTTAATCAAAAAGGCATGAGGATGATCTTCGGATCTACCTCACGAAGTGCCGAGATGGGCATGATCAGCATGTCTTAGTCCTAAATGCAAAAAGGCATGAGGATGATCTCCAGATCTACCTCATGAAGTACCGAGATAGGCCCGATCAACCTATCTTAATTCTCAAATGATTCAAGAATTTTTTTATCCTAAGTCCGAAGACTTAATATATTTTCAAGTCCGAAGACTTGATTTTATATCTGGAATTCTTTTATCCTAAGTCCGAAGACTTAGTGTATTTTCAAGTCGAAGACTTGACTTATATCTGAAATTCTTTTATCCTAAGTCCGAAGACTTAGTGTATTTTCAAGTCAGAAGACTTGACTTATATCTGGAATTATTTTATCCTAAGTCCGAAGACTTAGTGTATTTTCAAGTCCGAAGACTTGATTTTATATCTGGAATTCTTTTATCCTAAGTCCGAAGACTTAGTGTATTTTCAAGTCCGAAGACTTGATTTTATATCTAGAATTCTTTTATCCTAAGTCCGAAGACTTAGTGTATTTTCAAGTCCGAAGACTTGACTTATATCTGGAATTCTTTTATCCTAAGTCCGTAGACTTAGTGAAAGTTCAAGCCCGAAGACTTGATTCTTATCTGGTATTCTTTATCCTAAGTCCATAGACTTAGTAAAATTTAAGTCCGAAGACTTGATTATTATCTAGTATTCTTTTATCCCAAATCCAAAGCAATTATATTTCCCAGGCCCGATGACTCGGTATTATGTACCTCGGAATTCTAAATTATCCGAAAACTTTACACTTAAGAAATTTTTATCCATCCACATGCAATTGGAAATTCTAAAAAGGATTTTTCATTCATGATGATTTTCTTACATCCTTCCCAAAAAGAGGAGAAAAAGAAAAGTTACAAGTTTTCTGTTGGAGCCTCATCGGTAAGATCAATCGGACCCACACCTCTTTGGTTGTTGTTGGTGCTTCAGAGTCCTTTTGGGGTTCAGGTTCAGTTGGACTTTCAAGATCAAACAGTTGAATACCTGAAATGTCCAAGTCTGAGTAGAGTTTTTGCACCTCCTCCACTCCATCGTTGAAGCCTCCTTGATAACTATGAGTCCTTGCTTCGATCATTTCAGCTTCAAAGGCTGGAGACGCTTTGTAATTCTCTATTGCCTTCCTCAGTTGATCTTTTAAAGATCGGATTTCTTCGATGGCCTCTTCTTTTCTTTTGGAAGCTTCTTCAGAAAGTTCGTTAGCTTCCTTAAGCGAGGCTTCCAGGGACCGAATCTTGATTTTCCTCTTCTTAGACCTTGCCTCTTGTTCAGAACGCTCCGATCGAATTTTTTCTATTTCGGCTTTCAAATTCTGAACCGAAGCATCACTCAGGGCGAGCTTCTCCTCTGTCGCATGCTTTTGCTCTTCAGCTATGGCCTTCTCGGCTTCGGTCTTTTTTATTTTTTCTTTCATTTTTCTATAAGTCACTCGGAAGTCAAAGATGCTTTCCTCCATATGAGTGCTATCATGCATCATCTGCAATAACAAGCTGAAAACTTAACTGCTATAGACCTAAGTTTGACATAGTAAATGGATATTTACCTTCAGTGCGGATGAGAACACCGAATCAAAATTTCTTCGATGCATTGGGACTTAACTTTGTCCTAGTCTTTCGGAAGAAGAGTACGCTTCATCAATTCCCTTGCTAACTCGGGATTCTCCAAGTCCTTTTGATCTGAGAAGATGGTGAAATCAACATTGCATCCCCTCTCCGAGGTGGTGTTCCACCTAGGGTCGTCTTCGGATCGGCACTTTGACCTTTCCCGACTCTTATTTTTTGGAGGGGCAATCACAGATTCTTTATTAAACGCTATGTCACGCTGATCCGTAGTTGGCATCGGTCGAGGACTCTTCGGAGGAGGCATCCTCGGAGATGGACTTCTGACAGGATCAGGTGGTATTAAAGCAGAAGGGATATCTTCATCTGATGTGGGCCTCATCGGAGGTGTGCTTGAACCCTCCTCAGCCCTTCTTTTCTTCTGACTTCGGTCGTTGAAGGAGCAGCCACTACTCTCTTCCTGGAAGCTTGCCAAACTTTTTCGAGTTGTGGCTTCATTTTCTTACCTACAATCAAGAAAAAAAAATTTATCATATACATATATATGGAGAAGGAAAGCAAGAAAAGTCCGAAGACTACTAATTCTATACCTAATGTCGGGACCTCGCTGATATGGGCTCGATGAAGGTTTTCTTTCCTTAGCAGTTCTTTAAGTAAAGGGATCTCCGGTTTCGCTAAAATGTTGAAGTCCCTCACATCGGATCTCAAGACTTTCTTCCCGGCGTTTGCATCCGAACGCGGAGTTTTTCGGTCTGTGTTGAATCCCCAATGGGTATAGTATGCAAAAAAGAAATTAGGCTTCCACCCGTGTATGGCACTAGGGGTTCCTTTCAATAGTCTTCGCCAGGCCGAGGACCTATAACCCACCACCCTTTGCCATGGAAGTCTCTTTTCAACATGAAAAGAGAAGTAAACAGGCTGGTCTTCGGCTCTACATTCCTGAGTTTGCAAAGAACCAAAAACCCGCAGATATTTCTAAAACTGTTGGGAGTTAATTGGGCCGGGACCACTTGATAAAGATTAAAAATCTTAGCGAAGAAGGGATGAAGAGAAAGCCGAAGACCAGCCTTAAGGTGGTCTTCGTATATGGCAATTGAATGCATTGGAGGCTTATCTACCCTCTCTTCGGGCCTCGGAAGGATCAGTTTGAAAGTTTGAGGAATGTGGAAACACTGCCTAACCTCTTCCACCTTGGCAAGTGTGAAAGAGCTTGGAACGGAGTCAGGTGACCTTTTCGAACTCCTCTTTCTACCCGAACCTTTCCCTCTACTGGTTTTGCCCCCCGGCGAGCCCCTACCGGATCCAACTCTCGATGGACTCCTCTCAAGTTCTCTTCCCGTTGTTTCCATACCAAGGTCACCTCCTAGTGAACCTGGGCTAGAGAAAGAAATCTTACTGGATTCTGACATTGTAAAGAAAAAGAAGAAAGGAAGAAGGGAGGGTTTTCTGACCTTTGAGAAAATGGCAATGGCGGACGATGGTGCAGAGCGAGAAGAAGGAGTGCAGGAGCCGAAAGGAAAAATTCTCTCAGAAAGGTTTTTTCCCCTTCTTATAGGTGAAGGTAATGGGTTTCAAGGCGATTCGGAGATCTGGCTGATCATGCACCGTATCGGCGATTTCGATCGTGGGAACGACTCTCTAGAAAATTTATTAATGAGACAAGCTATTGTGATCCGTGTGAAATCTCATTACTGGCTTTGATAACGCCAATGATGCTATCATGCTCCAGATAACTGCCACATGTCCGATCTCGATTAAATAAAAATCTCTTTCTCGAGAATTTTTCAAGACTCTTCCAGAATCGAGGCATTTCTTTTTTAGGCGGCTCGTGGTGGGATGACACGTGTCTTCACCATGTTTTATCGCACCACCATGCAGTTATGGCAGAAAGCATGTCAGGGTTTACTGCCATCATTACCTGACGATTATCACTAGAAGACAAAATTGAATTACTCCCGTTCTTCGAAACTTAATCATTTCGAACTTGGGAGTGGGGGACAGCTGTTATGATATCCCGGTTTTTATTTCAATTAATTATTGAACTATTTTCTGGATCAATTTCAATTTCTCTTTTGGTTTATTGGTCAAATCAGTTGGCAAAGGAAAGGGTCTTCGGCTTCGTATTATCACTTTGGTCCGAAAGCTTGGCCTATGGTTTTTGTCTTCACTGGGCCTTCGGCTTCATATCATTATCTCGGTCCGAAGACCATACTTAATGTCTATGGCTCTGTTCCGAAAGATATTGTTAACTCTGGGTCTTCGGCTTCGTATTATTATCTCGATCCGAAGACCATGCTTAATGTCTATGGCTCTGTTCCGAAAGATGTTGTTAACTCCGGGTTTTCGGTTTCGTATTATTATTTCAGTCCGAAGACTATGTCTAATATCTTCGGCTTCGTACATCCATTTTGATCCGAAGATTTAGCCTAACACCTTTTTCTATGGTTTTAAGCCAGGTTTATTTACTCTATGTCTTCGACTTCGTACAATTACCTTGATCTGAAGGCTTGACCTCCCAGGTGAATATCTTCGGCTTCATTTCTTTAATATAATCCGAAGAATGTAAGTTTACTTTTGTTACATCCAGAAGAATCCGAAGTGTGAAGCTAATATTTCCTTCAGGAGCGCTACTAAAGAAAATGTAAGTCTCACTTCGGATCTATGCTTAATCAAGGAGGATTCTTAGGCATGTGGGTGTCTTTGACAAACAGTTAGAATCTATTTAGGTTGTTGCAATCACCCACATGGTTCAAAATCTTAGATTGAATAAATCCCGAGTGTAACGGCTTTTTCCGACAGCCACTACTTACAGTTATGAAGTGGTTACGTTTGCCAACCCATATAACCGTAAGTAGTTACGTTGGAGCCCATAAATACCGGTAAGAGGGGATACTCAGGAAATCTTTTTTTTTCTCCTTTTTGATATTTTTCGAATTTCTCTTTTCCCTCTCTGCTTTCAAAACTCTCCATTCTGCTGTTGCCTGAGCTCTTTCTGACTTAGGCATCGGAGTGTCCCCCGCCGGAAAATCTCCGGTCAGGAATTTTTTTGCAGGTACCAGTCGACGACAATCCGATGAAAGAACTACTCCATCCGGTCAACAAAGATTCAGCATCAACAATATATATATACACTATTATTTGTATCCGATTGAATTAACTTCTCATCTCCTGTGCATTGTCATTTCTCGGCATTTAATTGCATCAGAATTATGGAAGGTGCACCTATATTCTAACTCGGACTAATTCCTTGCAGAACTCCATAACTATTTAATCATCATTTTTTCTAAATTTAATTTTAAAAAAAATGTAGCTATCGATCAACTGCAAATTCCGTATATTAATTTTCAATATTATTAAGAAGCAGGTCTATTTAAAATAATCCTGGAATCCCTGTTGGTTGGTGGTAGTGAAAAAGTTAGGGATATATATAATAAATCCCGTTCACTCGGCTGACACCAGTGATAATCAGGTTGATGTACTCACCTTCGGATGGGAAACGGCTGTGAAAAAATTCATATGTACCGTGTATCGAATATTTCCTGGCTGGAATGGGGAACCGTCTGGAGATAGCCACACCTGGAGTCTAACTCCTCTTCCCTTTTTTGTTTACCAAAAAAAAAAAAAGAAAACAGGTTTATTACTGCAGCATCATGACCGACACATCCAACCAGTAAAACCAGGAATTTATTGAAGAATTGGCATACCAACAATTTTTCAAGGAAAGCCATAATCATCTCCTTTTCTTCTTTATAAACATGACACGTATTTAGATTGCAGATGACGCGCGTCGACCACCGGCCATGCTACTTTCAAATTTCCATATGATGAGATAACTTTGGCCGCCCCCATGTGTTTTGTATTTTGAAAGTCAGGCAATAGTCCAGCGCTCCATGTGGTTGGTATGATTGAAAGAAAAAAAAAAAAAAAAAAAGTTTGAACAAAGACGCAAGGTTAGATAGTCTGATACAACTAGAAGGACTCTCATCAACAATCGTTACCAGGGTGTAATATTTTTTAGTCTCTCCTAAATAAACAACAATGAAAGATCCAAATTGATTTCATTCAATCAGTTCAGACAAATATAGTTATATATATATATATATATATATATATATATATATATATAGTGCACAAAGAATAACAATTTTGATAATTGATAATTGATATAATTTAAGATTTATTTAATAAAATTTATTATCTATTAAATTTATTATTTTAAATTTATTTTAAAATTTTGATGTTTAAATTTTTTTTGAAAAAGTTTAGTATAAATTTTGGAGAGAAAATTTCCTTCAAAACTAAACCAGATTTTTTTATAGATATAATAAATTATATAAAATATTTTGAGTGAAAAAAAAAATAGATTATATAAAAATTATAATTTTGAATAAAAAAGGGTTAGAAAAATTTAATATTTGGCAGTAATCGAAATAGTGCTACTTTAATTATATATAATAGATAATGGATGAAAGATTCAAATTGATTTCATTCACTCGATTGGAAGAATATGATAACACTAACTATTGCATTAGCTGTAATCTCTCTCATATATATTTTTATATATATAAAGATGAAAGATTCAAATTGATTTCATTCATTCGGTTGAAGGATATGGTAACACTGATTACCACACTGGCTGGCAAGTGATTGGAGTATTGGACAATCTAATTGTCCAAGAAGCGATCACCATATAATGTCTTGTGATAAGATAATATATTAGCTTATGTACGACCATTAACTTGAACTATATCTGGCCCCATATCTGGGCCCTTATGCTTTCCTGGTATCAAGAATTGATATCTCTACCGTTATCATGTGCACAAAAGGTTAGTATATATATATAATAAAATAAAAGCTCAAAACATGTCTAAATGGCGCCGTGATTTCTTGAATCATTCAACGGATCGATAATTCTTAGACCTCTTACTTCAGTATAAACTCTAACTATTCTTCATCGGACATAAAAAATGTGAGGAGAAGAATGGAAGGTCAGGATTCTATCTAATTTATGTAAGTTTTATCTAATTAATTATTTTCGAATAGAGTATATTTTCATATACACAAAAGAACTGCACTTTTAATAAAAAATAAATAATTCAAACTATATCATTAAAAAAGGAGTAAAAAAAAAAAAAAATCCTGTACAAACACTAAAAACCAGCACAAACCGCTTCACAAGACCAACACAACCACACAAGTCAGGTATTTAACAAGAAAACCAATCATCTGATTACCCTTTCCTCTGAAGCTTCTTATTTATTCTTTTCTCTCTTTAACTTAGAAAAATAAACGACTAAACCAAGTGCTGTATATTTTTTCAGAAACAGAATTACAGAAGGCGAGATACAGATTCACAAGACTTGTCATGGAGGCTTAGAGATTCACAACCAATTACCAAAGGCTCGATGTCTTTTTTGTTACAGTGGCTAGATAGTTCTACAGTTTTTTTTTTTTTTTTTTGAAAAAAAAAATCAAATGAAATGCTCATCAATTACTTGCTACAAGAAATTTACAAGATGTTCATTATATTGACAGGACATCGGAAATAACAACAGAGATTTTTTTTCCTTTTTTGTTTATTCTTTTTGTAATAAAAATAATAGTGTTAGCATGCTGTAGAACAATTATTTAAAAAAAAAAAAAAAAAAAATCACACAACTGAACCGTGATCATCTTACCATTTATCTAACCGCTTCTATTGTTATATATACACCATCCAAGAAGGATGCAATATGAATGTTGCTACCGACTTTGGGTGCAATTGTGGGAGCATGGTTAGTATTTCCATGGACGTACTCAATGTAGAAGAGATTTCTATCAAAAACAAAGTCCTAAAATGATGCAAGGTACTCGTTGAAAATACCAAATTTCTTGGACAGCCGTGAGATTAGCGAATTCAAATTTTCATTCTGGTAACCAATGGAATTCTAATTTTTTGATGCAACTTTCTTGCAAGATTCAATGTTGTAGTCCATGAGAAGAGGGAGAAAATGTTATAAATTTTGTATTACCATTTCTCTCTTTCTATTAAAAAAAAAAAGTATGGGTAGGTAAGGAAAATTGATCTCTGGGCACTTTTATCACTCCTATATTGAATCTTTCACTTCCTTCGGCTGGGGTCAGGAGTGGCGCCGTTTCTTTATGAATTTGGGGTAAATAGATTCTAATTTATCTTAAGAATATATTATTCATAGATTTATATAATATTATATTTGATTTATATATATGTTTATAAATTTTAACGTATGGAAATATTTAATACTTCTTTATTTATAATCGTGTATAGGCATGTCATCTTCACGAGAAGTGAGAGCATCGATCATTTTTTAATGGATTTGTAAATTCGAAGACTGTATTCAAGAAATTCATCAATAAATATAAAGATACTTTGGAGAAAAGATATGAAACAAAAAATAAAATAATAAATTATTGTAAATGAATACTTTTCAGAAGGCATCCTCACCTTTTGAGAGGTAGCAGCAGCTAAATATACATAGTGTATATTCAAAAAATTTTAAAATGAGATCATTGAAATAGCTACATCAAATACAAAATTAATTGAAGAAGTTGATGGAATAATTAAGAAGATCATAAAAAAATATGCCATTTTATATGATAACTACTTGGAGGAGGTGAAATCCTTTCAATTCAAGAGATACCTATATAGATATGCCTTGTTAGTCCTTCATCAAACAAAGTATTTTATATTTCAGATAAATACTTCTTGAAAAGATGATGCAAAGACATAAAATATTAATTCGATGATTTCGACAATAATATTTTATTTTGTAATAAAAGTACAAGAAAATCTCGATATGCACTTATATTATGTAGATTAAGATATACTAGTTTATTTTTACAAATCCTATTATATATCATAAAATTCTATTACAAATATGACACCCTATTAATTATAGACATGCTTTGAAAAGTTATCGGATGATGAAGCTTGTAGTATCTGAAGATGCGTTTAATTTAATAATGGATGATTCAACACCATTATTCAAAAAAATAGTAGATGCCAATTATGTAGCTTGGCCAAGCACATAGCTTCTTCTCCAGGATCCTGACCAAATCACATGAAAAGTTGTCCAAGAGAAAATAAAATTAAGAGCAAACTTGGGAAGAAGTCAAAAAAAAGTCAAGAAAAAAATGAATAAGACTTTTATTAACAAAATTTCTAAACAAAATTCAAAAAAGCCTAGTAAAAGACAAAGAAATACTTTTTATTAAATAGTGCAAGTAGTCCAACAAATAATTTAAATCACTATACCATCTTCTAATCTATTTTTAGATGAGTTTGCAGCTTATGTATGCAGTCAACTAATATAATAGAGAGCATATTAGTTTAATTTCTTTATAATTTTGTATAATTTTATGATATCCGAAGATATTTATAATATCATGTATTCGATATATGATTTTTTATGGTAACATTATAATCTGTTGTTTTTACATATGACTTTAGAAATTAATTTATAGCATTTAAGACTAAAATATAAAAAACCAGGTTATAACATCTCTTCGTAGAATTATGACATTCTTTCATAAAAATTATAATATCGCAGAATAGAAAAAATTGAAGACATTAACCCCTCTTACTAATATTTTCTATCACTTGTGGCCTGAATTATAACTCCTAGAATATTATAATATACCACGGAGGAAAAAAATAATGAATATATGAAAAAATAGAATTATGATATCCTTTCTTAAAAATTATGATACTCCAAAAAATTATAACACTCGGTATAAAATAAAAAGCTAAAAGCATTAACCCCTCTTACTAATACTTTTTGTCATCTGTGGCTTGAATTATAACTTCAAGAATGTCATAATATGCTAGGAAAAAAGATTGTGAATAT
Organism: Areca catechu; assembly: GCA_021397845.1. NCBI lineage: Eukaryota > Viridiplantae > Streptophyta > Magnoliopsida > Arecales > Arecaceae > Areca > Areca catechu. The sequence continues at coordinate 118,379,840 of CM038038.1, forward strand.
AAATAAAACAAAAGTATGACATCATTTCATAAAAAAATATAATATTCCTGTACAAAAAAAAAACTAAATGTATTAACCCTTCTTACCATGACTTCCTATTATCAATCCCCTGAACCGTGACTCCCAGAATATCATAATACGCCATAGAGAAAAAAAGATGATGGATATATATAGAAATAGAATTATGATATTCATTCTTAAAAATTATGACATCCCTTCACAAATATTATAACATCATGGTACAAAATAAAAAATTAAAGGTATTAACCCCTCTGACTAATACTTCTTGTTATCCGTGGATTGAATTATGACTCTTAGAATATTATAATATACCATGGAGAAAAAAAATGATGAATATATAGAGCATAGAATTATGAGACTTCTTAAAAATTATGATATCACTTCGTAAAAATTATGATGCCCTTACAAAAAATATTAAACTAAAGTTATTAACCCCTCCTTTCTGGTCTTTCTATTATCCTTTATTGATATTATGACTCCCAGGATGTCATAATATGGCATGGAGTAAAAAATGACCTGGGTTTTCCATGGGTTGAATTATGATTCCCAGAATGTTATAATATGCCATGGAAGAAAAAAATATGATGAGTATATAGAGGATAGAATTATGACACCCCTTCTTAAAAATTATGATATCCATTCACAAAAATTATGATATCTTTGCAGAAAATATTAAAGTGAAGTTATTAACCCCTCCTTTCTGGTCTTCTTATCATCCTTTGCCTATATTATGATTTTTAGGATGCCATAATATGGCATGGAGGCAAAAATAACCCGGATATACCCCTTCATAGAATTATGATACATTTTCATAAAAATTATGACACCTCTTTATAAATATCCCTTTATAGAATTATGACATCCTTGTAGAAAAATGTCCTGAAAAATTAATAAATATATTATGAATCCATGTATAATTTATGACATCCCTTTAGAAATTTATGATATTCCTGCATAGAACATAACATCTTGCATTCAAAAAATTATACGAACTAAAATAAATAAAGTTATAACATTTTAGTTTGAAAAAATAACACATGATTACTTTTCATTAATTTTGAAGGGGTAACATATGTTGATTTACAAATTTCTGATCCAATTACAAAAATTTTTAAAAAAATGTCAACAAATATTTAAATTTTTCATCTTATTTTTAAAAACTCTATTTATCTTCTATTTGAGGCACTCCTTTAAGATTTTTTCTCTAAGCTGTCATAGTATTGACTAATATTATCTTGTATGAGTTCTAATAGTCTGGCTTATCCTTGTAGGCAAAAGATTCATGTACTTTAAATAATATAAACTACAATCTAATGAATCGGCTAGCTAAGAAGGGTATTCAACATTTTTTTCCATATTCTACTTCATAACTTCTTCATTATCATAGAAGATATAGAATATTAAATCGATAATTTTTTACCACTTCTTGGTACTGGTTTTGTACTTAGCATTGTACTTTATTGAATTTAGGTACATCATGACTCTCCTTTTCATGCCAAATACAACCAGGTGCCAATGGATATTTTTTGAGTTGATAACGGTAAAGAGAAACCTACACTCCTTTTATTCATTACCAACTCCTTCAAAAATCATATGTCAAGCCATGTCAGCAAGCTCATAAAATAATGATGCAGAGGTCATACACATCCTGACGGTCATAATAGATGAAATGAGACATTTATGGTACCTCTCTGGATATTCTCTCTAGTTCTTTATTAGAAACTCATGTCCAACATCAATAATATATCAATGTAAGATAAAGTGATTAATAAAATATAATATGATATCATATAATACTAAAATAATGATATAAAATATAAAAAAGTGAGTACCATAATATACAATAAGAATAATAAAAAATAGAGGTATACTTAAATCCTTATATCATCAACTATCATTTGATCAGTGAGAAGATCATGAATATGTGACTTTGTGATACTGCTTCCATGTTCATTGATATATATAACCTCTTTGAAATGAAAATATGTAAAGGACATCATAAATCAAGATCTTGAAAGAGAGGTTATCATACATAACAAAAAAAAAAGACTTATGAGCTGATGCTTTCTTTAAAAATAATGTTAATCAAATTTTCATAATCTACAAATTATAAAGGATTATTATCTTGTTCGGTTTGTAATGTAGGCACTATCTTGGATATTTTTATGGGTTGATTGATCTCAAAATTAGAATCCAACTTCAGATATAAGGCCTTCCATGTTCGAGGATATCTTTTCACTCTTTTAATGATTTCAAGGATTAAAGATAATTATTTGTCCTCCCTATCATCCTCCATCTCAGGGATGTCCTTCCTCTTTTTTCTGTCTTTGATTCTTCTTGCACATGTCTTCCACCTCTTCCTCCCATCGTCCCCCTCCTTTCCTTCATCCTCTTCTTTATTTGCAATGATCCCTTATTTGAGCAATGAATTCAAGAGGTCCTCAACTATGACAAGACTTTTTTTAATCTTTTCAAGTTCAGTCATTATCTGTGCACAGGTTGTATAACTTATTTTTAGAGCCAGGGATGCTTCTTTTAATTAATAAGCTACCGCTCTTTTGGCTTAAGTGCAATACACCCCCACCTACAAACAAAAAGGAAAATCAAATTAAATTAACAATTGTAATGATAATTTATAAAATATAAAAGATTTATGATATCATGGATCATCTTACCAACTCATGAGACTACATATTGTTAACTCGAATGTTTTGAGATTTCGAGTGACTGTCATGTTACATCAACAGCCTAGGTAGTTTATTAGGATTAGTTGGAGCCCTTATTATGGTATGCCCGAGGAACCATACCTATATATTAGCATTTTCTATATTAAAACTATAAAAGAATTCTAATTTATTTGTTACAATCATTTATGCATATGAATTATCCTTATGAATAGAGATGTCGAACAACCAAATAAGGTAGGCTACCTCCTACCTTTATCATATCTCTTTGCTTGGACTGGTTTTTCAGATCTCAAGTAATCAGCAATCTCTAAGAGACCTAAAAGCATCAAATTCTTGATTGCAAAGCTCTCAACCGAGATAGCTCATCCAAGTAAGGGATGAGATATATTAGACATGTCTAATTTAACTTTGATGTCAAAAACATTATGAGCATGTGTCAATCCAAAGTCTTACATTGTCCTCAATATCCCCATGTATCTTTGAGGATTAATTTTTCCAAACCCTTATAGTAAGATTTAGTTTATGTCCAAATATTTAGAATAAACTTTCATTTTTATTTTGACTTGTGATGGAGATCTTTTTCTGATGGCATAAAAGACCCATGATTAATGTAATTTTCTTTACATTGAATCTAAGTACTTTATCACAAAAAGTGAACTCATCGCCTTCTTTATGATACTTGATTATATCTACGAGAAGTGGCTCTTTAACTATGAATGGATGCATGTCGACAAAGGTAGACCTTTTAGATGATATCAATATGAGCATTTGAAAAATCCATGTTCCAAATATTTTGAATATAAACTGCCGGCTTGCAAGAGTTAAACAATTATGAGGACTTTACACTTGCAAGTTATGGAATAATTGAGAAATCAACTGTAATATAGAAAAAAGGAATGTCATATTATATAAGAAAATTCTATCTTACTATTATAATAAATCTAAGGCATCCTAGTTTAAATCTGTATAGGGGTGTTATAATTTTATGAAAGGTTATCATAATTTTATGAAGTGGTATCATAATTTTATACTATGATATAATAATTAACAGAGTATTTAAAATACAAAATTTCATAATTTTAGAATGTACTATGATATCCAGAATTAATCTAAGATATCATAGCTTCAATTTATGCAGCGGTGTCATAATTTTATGAAGTGGTATCATAATTTTGTACTATGATGTAATAATTTTATAGAGATTATTTAAAAAACATGATTTTATAAGTCTAGTGTATATTATGATATGTAGGGCTGGAACTGGACCGGCCCAAAGCCCATCGCCTGGAACTGGGCTGGGCCAGTCCAATGGGCTTCGAGTCGGCCCTAAATCGGGTCGGGCTTCAGGCCAGATTCTAAGCATATCGAGCTAGACTTCGGGTTTTAAAATATAACCCATTCAATTTTCTGGCCAAAGGGGTGCCCAGGCTCGGCTCGAAAATTTTTAAAATCTGGCCCGAAGCCCAACCCATTTTGGGCCGGCCCAAAGCCCATTGGACTGGCTCGGCCCAGTTCCAGCCGATGGGCTTTGGGCTGGCCCAGTTCCAGTCCTAATGATATGTAGAATAAATCTAAGGCATCATGGCTTAAATCTATGTAAGGGTATCATAATTTTATACTATGGCATAATAAACTTACATACGGTATTTAAAATACATGTTTCATAAGTCTAGGATATACTATAGCATCCAGAATAAATCTAAGGCATCTCACTTAAATCTATGCAGGGATATTATAATTTTATGAAGTGGTGTCATAATTTTATACTATGGTATAATAATCTGATAGAGTATTTAAATTACAAGATTTAATAAATTTAGGGTATGCTATGATATCTTGAATAAATTTAAATCTGTGTACTGGTATCATAATTTTGTAAATAAGTATCATAATTTTATGAATGCGTGTCATAATTTTGTAAAACGGTATCATAATTTTAAATTAGGATGTAATAATCTTACAAAGTGCTTAAAATGCAAGATTTCCATGAGTCTAGGATATACTATAACATCTATAATAAATCTAAGACATCATAATTTTAATCTATATAGGGATATCATAATTTTATGAAGCATTGTCATAATTTTGAAAAATGATGTAATAACTATAGAAAGCATATTTTGATATAGATGTCAAAATATTATATTAAAATGTATAATTCTTTTACCTTCATGTGATTCTCCAATTTTTTCTCTTCCGGACATTAAAGGGATGCCATCCTCTCTTGTATAAAGAGTAAGCGTTGTGTTACTTCCGGCAACTATACTTTTTTCTTATATTGCTATTGTGTTCGTTGTCTGTATCTGAATATGAAACTCTTAGACTTCATTGATAAAAAAAATTGGAAATCCTAAATTTTCGTCGTTCGCTCAAGTACAGGAAAGTCCAGCCGACCGTCAAGATGGTCGCTGCTAACTGCAGATATGGAAATATGAACAATCGATGAGATCAAAGGAGAGCAAAAATAATGGAGTAGGCTTTGGGATGGAGTGAAATTCGGAAAGTATGTTTTTTTAAAAAAATTAAAATGTCAAAATATTTTGGATGCTATTTTTTTTTTCTTTGAAAAAATAAGGATAAAAATGATATTTTATTCATTTAAAGAGATATGTAGGTAGGGAGAGATTTTTTAAATTTATTAATGCAAGTCAAATCCCGTCTCCTTGTGCTGGCTCAAATTCATGTGGATTAATGAAAAAAAAAAAAATAGTGCCGACTAGCTTAATTTCTTGTATTGCGTGCGTGTGGTGTATAAAAAAAATTTCGCATATTTCTGATATACTGGACGGATAGTGAGATCACAGACCACATATAACATCTAACAAAATCTTCAATCTGCCTGCCAGAGAGCACAGGATTCTTGAGGGTGACTTGTTAGCCATTAGTCACAAATATTAGGTAGGTTTGGTTTTTTTTTTTTTTGGTAAAATGGTTGGTTGGATTGGAAGGCCTATGACCGTACCAGTGGGGTTGCTACATTTGGCAAAGACGCAAACTCTAATAAGCAAGTAAACCCAGAAAATAAAAAAAAAAAAAAAAAAAAAAAACCGTAAGATTTGCAACTGCGCACATAAAACCCATCCATTCCTAAGTGCCATGTGGATTTTTTAAAAAATACAGATATGGATACATTTTTTAATAATAATAACAGATGAATATTAAAAACCTATCAATTAAAAATAAAAATAAAAATATTAGACGAGGATGATATAGAAACTTTTTTGATACATTTTTTAATAATTATGATAGATTAATTTCTTTTAAAAAATATCAATGAAAAATAAAATTATATTTATTAGATGGGGATGACGTTGAAACGTCTTACATGCCGCGGTATGTGGCCATTAAACCCACGACTTGCCCTCTCCTCGTTGCATATTCGAACCCGGTGCTAATCACACCCTTCTAATTTATATATATAAAAAAAAACAGGCCAACTTCCAGCCGTCACCTTCTCGGCCGTCGCCGAAAGAGACGTGGTGACCACATCGAAGGGGAAAGCACTTCCGTGTTGGCGAAGCTTGAACCGTCACCCTCCCCATCGTCGGTTAGCAGCCGCTCCTTTCCCACACGCCGTGACCTCCAAGGCGAGACCGCGCGCGATAAATCCACGCTGCCGAGGACGAGGTAGGTAATGCGTCACAGCCTGGACGGCTGAGATACTGTCGGCGTCTGGGATCCGATGGGGAACTCGCTGGGATGTTCGGCATCCGGCGAGCGACTGGTCTCGGCGGCCAGGGACGGCGATCTGGTGGAGGCCCGGATGCTGCTGGAGTTCAACCCCTGCCTCGCTAGGTATTCCACTTTTGGTGGCCTTAACTCCCCACTCCACTTCGCCGCCGCCAAGGGCCACAACGAGGTCCCTTCTCCTCTCTCTCTCTCTCTCGCGAAAAAAGTTCCGATTTTTTCTTTTTTTGGAAGTTTTCCCCCACCATTTGTTGATTTGGTTCCTTGATCGTCTGATTAGATTGTTATGCTGCTGCTTGAGAACGGCGCCGAGGTGAATTCGAGGAACTATTGCGGCCAGGTATCTAAAGATCAATTCTTTTGCCCATCAATTTTGAATCGCCCTCTTTACAAATCTTCAGATGCTTAAAGTTGTTCGTGTTTGGGTGTGCATTTTCGTTTTTATTCGATTCTTTGATAAAGACGGCGTTGATGCAAGCTTGCCGGCATGGGCATTGGGAGGTCGTGCAGACTCTGCTTCTCTTCGGAAGCAATGTATGTATGAATTCATGATTGTGTTTGTGTTTTCTGCGTATTCTACCTCTTATGATCGGAAAGTTAGAATCTTTTTAGTTTTTGGTGTCATTTTGAGAATGCTTTTGTGGGATTTGAAGGTCACGAGAGCCGACTACCTGAGCGGCAGGACAGCGCTCCACTTCGCTGCAGTGGATGGGCATGTAAGATGCATTAGGCTCCTGGTTGCCGACTTCGTCCCAAGTGCTCCCTATGATATGCCGGCTTGGTCGAAGAATGGTAGAGACAAAAGAAGCAGCAAAGGCAGCAGCCCTGATTCCTCTTCAGGGCGTAAACATGATCAATCGTGCGTCATTCTTTGTTTTAATGCTTGCATGATGCCTTAGCAAGCCCTGATATCTGAAATTTTCATTAGAGTTTGGTGATGTTTTATTTGTTGCAGTGCGCTCTTGAGGTTTATAAACAAGCCAGCAGATGGTGGCATTACGGCTCTCCACATGGCAGCTCTAAATGGGTATTTTAATTGTGTACAGCTGTTGACTGATTTAGGTGCCAATGTCTCAGCAGTGACATTTCATTATGGTTCAACGATGAATTTGATAGGTATCCTTGAATTTTTATTATACTGTGTATTGTTTGCTATTTGTTTATGAGACATTGGTTTTTACTCTCATGGATGTGGCAGGGGCTCGAAGCACTCCATTGCATTATGCAGCTTGTGGAGGGAACCTTAAGTGTTGCCAGGTAAATCTGCTTATACTTTTTTTTTCTTTGAACATAATGTAAAATATCATCTCTATCAAGAAATACTGAACCGGTACGGGACCCGTACCGGTGGGTATCGACCGATACAGCATGGTACCATACCATACCGGCTCTATACCATGCTCATGAAATTACAAAAAAATATTTTCTTTTTGAATGGCTATATTATTTAATTTGAATCGGATCCAAACTGGGCCCGAATCAGGTAAAATATATTGGTGCGGTATGGCATTTTTTGAACGGTCTAGAATTTCAGATCATTTTTCATGACTGAACCATACCGGTTCTTGACCGGTATGGTATGGTACATCCCGAACCGGGCGGTTTGGGACAGTATCGAGAATCTTGATCTTTGTTTTGCTCTTTTTAGCTATTTGATTTGGATCTATTTCTTTGTATAGATACTTCTTGCTAGAGGTGCCAGCAGGTTGACGTTAAATTGCAATGGGTAAACGTTCCTTCTTTGTAAATCATTGTTAACAACCTTAATAACTGTAACTCTTCTTACAAGTGGATTCTTTTTTCTCTGAAGCTTAAAACAGTAATGTTTTGTTTTGTATTTTTCAGGTGGCTTCCACTTGACATTGCTAGGATATGGAGACGTCATTGGCTGGAGCCATTACTATCACCCAATTCTGCTTCAATCATACCAACATTCCCCCCATCAAGCTATCTTTCCTTACCTCTTATGAGCATACTTAATATAGCAAGGTATAAGGTGGCCATTTGTATCTGTCCTCTTTCCTATGCCTTTTCACTGAAAGTAGCATTCTTGTCATGTATCATGTTCATTGATGATTCATAAGTTACTTCTTTTGCATATAGTACCTAAGAGAGTTACTAGATCAATTTTGTTGTCTGTAAAAAAGTTCATCATCTAGCAACTCAGGGTGAAAGCTGTTTGCTTGACATCAAGTTGAATCTGCTGGAACAAGTGTGGCATGTTACCATTCCTCAAGAAATATTACAGCTTCCAGTACAATTTCTATTATTTATCAAAACTGTGGATATCTGTTATTGCTTAAGTTTGCTGCATCATACATTGATAGAGTAATGAAATTAAGAGCCTGAGAATTCAGAGATATTTTATCGAAAATTATGAATCAATGGTAACTAATGAACCAATTGTCATAAGTATTGTTTGTTAAACCAAGGCCAAATTTGGTTAGTGTTGTATAGCTTTGAAGTTATATTTGAGGAGCGTTTGAGAGCATGTGTTTTAGACAAAACTGTTCTAACTAAATTCAAAAGGAGAGCAAAACTTTGTGCGTTTGGGTCTCTTATATACACATTTTGAGCTGCATTGTTGCTTCAAGTGGGCCTCATGCATTAATTGCAAGTGTGCTCCACATAGCTTCTAGGTGAGAGAAACATGTATCCATGTATATATGAATGATTCTTCTTCTTCCTCTTCTTCTTTTTTGAAACTATCCATAATGAGCCAAAATGGAATTTATCTATTTTAGCTTTGTTTTCCATTCTAAGGGGATAGGAAAGATGATAATGGAATTACTTTCCCTCCTAGAAGAAAGAGGAAGCTATGGTAGGGGTCAGAAGAGTTTTTTCTTAACAAATTAAATAAATATTAGTTCATGATATGAGGTGAGCGAAAGGAGTCTGTGGATGTTGAGATTAGAATAGGGGCTTTCCTAATATATTTTGGAGGATTGGTCAAATGAATGTTCAATATTGATCTTTGGCCATCACAGATTGCTATAACTAATATGGCACATACCATATCAGTTACGATTCTTTAAAGATTTTTTGTAGAATATAATGTTTTACTTCTCAAGTTCAGCATTTTTGTGACAATTACAATAACTGAAAATAGGAACCATGCAGAAATTTTAGGGAGAGAGACTACCATGTAAATCTTGAGAAAGGGGGGCCACCTAGAATTTTGGTAGGAGATTATTAAGACATTCAGATCCAGGGACCTTGGCTCTGGCCGTGACCTCCTTGGATCCACCTCTCTTATGCATACCATTTTGGAAGGATTTTTTGTGTGGTATTATCTGATGATGAACATGCTTCCATTGTTTGAGCACCCAGTTAATTTGATTAGATCTGAAGCTATACATAGATCTGTACCTGCAAAGTTGTAAAATTGCATATCAAATCTTGATGTAGAAAAATCAAAATATCATGCTACTTTATGCCTTCTATTTCATTCTTGGAAAGCAATCAAATCCAACCTGCAATTGTTGAATCCAAATACATAAGGTTGTGCAAGTATTTATGCGCCTAAATAAATTTTCAAAATTGGTCCGAGAATTTGGATTTGAATCAAGTCAATTGTGGCTTCAAGGAATGAGATCTGAAATCTTATCAAGCTTGTAGTTTCAGATCTTGCTGAATTAGAAGATAAACTTGATTTGAAGTACTAGCACATGCACAAAAATGCGAATCAATGTTCCCAAGCCATGACTAATTAATTTATAAAATAAAAAGCTTTCACTGCTTATCTCATTAATGTCATCAAATAATCATTAAACTAAAGTTCAGATATTTCAATTACCTCTTGTTAATAAATGTCAAGTGGCCATGAAAAATACAAATTTTCTCCATTTTTGTAGGAGGCATATGGGCTTGGTCAGATTGAAAGGATCCAGACCTGTAAATTTAGTTAGTTGGTGGAATTGGAAAGTGACCAGGAAACATTTGAAAAATAATAATATAAACAGATTATTGCATCTTTGGGTGCATTCTTACTCATCATTTTCTTTATGAAAACAGGGTTGAATTGCCAAAATATCTCCATTTTGTATATGAAAAATCATGATTATTAAGTTGCCAAGTACTCTTTTGTTGTTCGCTCTCATCTTATACATCAAGGTGGTTTGCAAGAAATCAGGGTTTCAATCAAAGATCCACTGACAGATTTTGTGTCAAATCTTGTAGAAGAAGGTTTTGTTTCAATGGAATCATCATAATTAGATAGGTCAATCATCTTTAAAGACCTTCAGGTTAGTCTGAAAGAAGAGTAATCCTGGCATGGAAACACATGAATGACAAAATCTTATAATACAATATGAATAGATTTTAAAAGAGTTGTCTTGTTCATTTAAGCTTCTCTTGTAGTGCCAAAATCATTTTTTGTATATACTAAGTTCTTTCCTTTTGCAACCTTCAATAGCAAAAGCATTTATGATTGTGAGTTCGGTTTGGTCTTGATCTGCAGGGGGGTGTCAAGATTTGTTCAGTGTCTAAAATTTGAATTGAAACCTGACTTATCTTCTCCACGGACTCTTTTCTTTTAGGCCATGTCTAGCTTTTACAAGTTAGATTCAATACAATTCATTCCTTCAGACTAGTTATAATCAACCCAATATGATATAGTTTTGCTAAAAGCATTCCTGCCAATTTTTGAAGTGAAGGTTTTGAACTCATGATTGACTTCCAAATTCTTAGTACATGTTAGGTTCAAACTGAGTTGCAAATGTTGTGGGACTTTATTTTTTGTTGTAATCTTCATCGCATGTAAATTCAATATATATGATTCTCTATGAACAAGGTGTCTTGACACCAGAAAATGTCAAAAATACAGTTACCAGAAAACTCCAATATATTAACTTTTAAGTTAATAGTACCTAGTTCCTATTATCAACTAAGATAATTATGGGGCCAAATAGTTAATAACATAACATGGTAACTATCATTTATATTCTTTTGGAGATTCTTTTGAGTTTGCATTAAATAATAAAGTGTTAATTGCAATCAGTTAAGCATTTATATTCTGTTCGTCACTTCCATTTTTTTGGTACATGAGAGAATGGTCTTAGTACGTTTTTGCATTCAAAGAAGATTCAGGTCATGGAGCTTAGCAAGCATCCAAGCAAAAATAAATTAATAAATGATGAAAAGATAAGAAAAGAAGCAGAATGATGATAGAAAGAGTTGCTATGAAGTTATCTAGACTACCACCCACCATCAATTTTTGCACTTTTTTTTCTGGCATTCCCACTTTTATTTACTATAGTAGCCTTCTGAACTAATTTGGAATAATCTGATCCTGGCTAATTTTGGGTCAACTTTGTTGGAATTAGTACTAAATTCCATCTCCTGCAGATTTTCACACTATTTTGTCTTTTCTCCTCGTTCGTATGAAGTTTCTCTCAAACTTAAGGTACTTGAACACTTGAGGACCATCCATGTACGTCTCACTAAGCCATCCCATCCATTCAAAATTTATGAGACGATATCTTATTTTTGGCAAAAACTGATGCCATACATGCAGATCAGGATGAGTGGGTGCAGCACAAAAGCAGATCAAGTTCCACTGAGACAACAGAACAAGTGCCCCACAAATGCAGATCAGGCATTAAGTGAACAATGTATTGGGCTGCATGAGTGGCTGATTAAGTGCCTTTATATTTAGCCTATCTAGATTAGAGATCATAGCATTGTCTAGTATGGAAGATATGGATTAAGAGATTAAGAGGGGAAGATAGGTATTCTGGAGAATAAAGGACAGATTTGGTTTTCTATTTCAAGAATATGCCTCTCAAAGTCAATGCTACTAGTATATATGCTAGATCAATCTCTATGTTTAGTTTGTAGCTGAATTATGCATTAATTATAACGTGTTTGCAATTGTCAAGTTGACAAAAATTGCTACTGATCAGACTCAAATATAGTCGATAACATTTATTTAATAATGGGTTTATTAATTATCTCTTTCTTAAGAACAAACAAATAAAATTTCTATGAAAATGCTCATCCAGAATTTGAGTGCTTACATTATATATAAATTGACTGTTATAACTGTTCAATGATGCATATATAGCAATAACCATCATATGGCACCTCTCTGCAGAGAATGTGGGTTGCAATCCTCAACTGCCTCTTCTGATGATAGTGATCTCTGTGCTGTTTGTCTGGAAAGAGCCTGCAGTGTAGCAGCTGAAGGTAAGACTCGGACACTCCCTCCCAAACCTCCACCCAATTATTATAACACTGAAATTATGGATTATCTAGTCTCCTCTTTTACTTGTTGTAGTAGGTCAACAGTAACAAATGTGTGATCCATGTTATAGACACAAAGCGATGTGCAGTATCTAACTGGGATATCTGACTTATCCACTTTGAATAGATTTCAATTTTGCTTCACATCAGAAAATCCAGCTGCCAGAGGACAACACCACTAGCAGTGGGAGACGATCATGAACTTTTAAGGATAAACATGATCATCAGACATTTTAATGCTCAAAAAGATCAGTGTATAGGTTTTTCTACCATTGTAGGGTTATGTAATATGCGTGCTCATAAGCATATCTTGGAAGTCAAGAATTTCAAAAGGTATTTAACACATTACCATGCTAATGATGACAAAAGTCATATATATATATATTATATAATACATATGTTTGTATTATGTTTGTGTTAAGAGACCAAAGAGAGATAGACTGCAACATTAAAGAATAACATTTGCAGCTTATAAGTTATGTAATGATGAATAAACACCATCCTGAAACTGCCCCACAACTTCTATAATAAAATAAAGTAGCTCTTAGTAAATCCTACATAATACGCGGACATACGAGCGGCACTCTCTGATGTCATATAAAGGTCAAATGTCTGCACAATGAGGTGTAGCAGAGAGAAAACCAAGGTTGTGAGAGAACTATGGTTAGATAGTGATGGAAGACATGATAAGTCAATCCTATTATCTCATGTACAACCATATAACATTAATTTGCTAGAGTTTGTATAGCTTTCATTTTTGTTGAAAGCTGAAAACTTTATGCCTAAAGAATGAACAGCATGTTAGTAAGAATATGTTAGAATCCGATGAATAAAAAGCACGGAAGAAACACTAGTGAAATGAAGAGAAAACTAATGGATCTGTAAGATGGTAGGGGTGTTTGCCTTTTATTGAAAGTTATGGAAAGCATCAGTTCGTGGGGGAAAAAATTACTAAATATAGAATCTACTGAATGGAAAGACTAATTGCTTTGTGGTGTTTGGTATGATGGAAATGTTATGAATGGTGTTAAGATCATCTAGAGAGCAAGAGAATCTCATTAGATATAGTGGAGGGAAATGTACAGCATTTGTGAAATGTTGGAATTTATTGCACTCCTGAAAGAAAGAAGGGAAGGAGAAGCTTGTGGTGACTTAGTATTAAAGTTCCTTGGTGATGGTGGAGGAGGTTTGCAGTCTTGAACAAATGTTGGTGTCAAGATTAATAATTGATGATGGCAATGTAAAAAGTTGGATACTGGTGCTAGAGGATTGTTGTGGCAGCATTTTACTTTGATTGTGGCATAATGAAAGGTCGATGGAGGTTCAGTGGTGATAGAGGGTGGAGGTCTTTGGTCACAGAGTAGGTTGATCATGATCCTGGGGAGTGCAATTCTTATTAGAAGTCTAATGTGATGGCTATCATGGTAATCTAAGATGCCGGTTTATGATTTTATGCAATATTTTAAAGTTATTTAAGATTATGTGTTAGTGTCACTTGAGGTGGTTCCCAGTAACATGCCTTATTTAGTATTCATTAACAACCATTGCATTTGAAGGTATGGGCGGGCTTTGGTTTGTTGGTCCATGATATTTGCATTGTTGTTATATTTGTTTCTACTTAGGGAGTTGATATTTGTGCCATTGTTATATTTTCATTAACTTGAGCTTGCTAATGTACTCTTTTATTATATTTTTAATTGATTGGAAGAAAAGATCTTGACATTAGGTTGATCAGGGGCACTATCAGAAAATAGTAGTTTGCCTGCTGCCAACAAGTTGTATTTTATTTTTTTCTAATTCTTTTGTCAATTCAGTCTACATTGTCGAACCTCTTCCATGCCCCCATCCCCTGCATACTCTATCAGTTGGTCCATCCATGCTGCTGCAATCGGCAATGGCCTCATCATTACCTCCACTGAAGATGCCATCACTGCTGGCAGCATCAAGTTTTCTTCCTCCATTGGGGGTTTTTGACTTTCCCATGTTCCACTTCAAAGTTCTTGACTTCTTCCCCACCCATGGTCTGTATCCATGGGTCATACCTCCTCTCTGGCCTCTTCAATGTTGTAGACACCCTGAATTCCTCTGGCAGTCCCTATTCGCTCACTATGCCTCCTTCCATGCCACCAGCAGCCTTTTCAGCATGTGCTCTAGCTAAATACGTCATCACTGCTGCCAGTGGTGCCAGCAGCCATGTCACCCATCAATGCCAGCATCTGTGGATCAGTGATCTTCTCTGAGAGTTGGAAGAAGGTTAAAAGAAAAGGAAGAGAGGGAGAAAATTTAAAGAGGCACAAATTTCAAATTAAAGATCTTGTTGACCTGTACCACTGGTTATCTGGTCATCTATCCAAGACCATCTACTCTTGAATTCATGGTCAATATTATGTACCTGCATGGAAATTTGGTAGTACTACAGCAAAAGCCTTTTTTGGATGGAAAATTTGGGTTTTGCCTTATTCAAAAAAAAAAAATTTCTGGGCTAAGTCATTTTTGACTTGTATAGGTAGGGGTCCTTCGTTGCTGTCATTGAAAGATTATTAATGAAAGTTTGCTCACTTAGTCATTTTGGCTTTAATGGGGAAGATTTCAGCAGTCTGGTGACTTGAATCCATTTATCTTGGTGGTGCACCTCAATCATAGTGTTCCTAAGAATTAGTTGACACTCAAATTTCATTGTCATAAAGAGGGAAATGCTTCTTGTTATCCTGATAATGATTTTCAAATTTGATACTTGAAATATTTTTACTCTCTTCTTAACATCCTGTAAGTGCATAGTGCTCTAAAGGGCAGAATTCCCTTTGATCATCCTGTGTCACATAATGAAAACAGTCCCAACTCCATCAAAAATAGAAGAAGAGAGATAAAGATGCGAGGCAAATAACAATTTGACATTGAATTTTAGGGTTTCCTTATCATTTCTTTATTTATTTTCCAGATTATTCTGCTTTTTCTTCCCTTATATTATATGAGATTGTAAAGATTTTCCAACCGTATGAATAGGGCCTCCCATCCTAATGTTTGTAATCTGATGTGAATATATCAAAATAAATTAAGTCTCATCTTATGACATATGGTTTTCCTTTTTCTTTTCTTCAGGCTGTGGGCATGAACTCTGCATAAAGTGTGCGCTCTATCTTTGCTCAGCCAGCAATATCCCATCTGAAATGATAGGACCACCTGGGTCAATTCCATGCCCTCTATGTCGAAATGGGATAGTCTCATTTATTAAAGTGGTCAGTTCCCCAGTGAAGGAGCTCAAACCAAACCTAGCCCTAAGCCTCTGCAACCCATGCATTATTCACCGACGTGGAGAGCCACCAGAAACAGGTTGTAGATCTGAGATTCGGAAGAACCGTGTGGCAGCAGTTTCTTCAGAGCTCATCTGTCCGCTTGCTTGCAGCCCATTCCCTTCTGCTGGCATATCCTCCTGCACCAGTGACGGCGACCCATGCGCAGCTCTCGAACCCGAAGTAGAAATTCAAGCACAATCCCCTTGTCACTCACAGAGCGCACCAAATGAACTGGACAAAATGGAAGAGCAAATATTTGATAGAACGAGCTGCTCGGGCATGTTCTGGAATAGAAGAAGCTGCCACAGAGAGCACCAGTGCAATTCAGAGATAAATGCCTGATTTGGGTTTTGCTTGTGGATAGTCCAGTTCGTAGGATTCCAATGAGAGAGATGATTAGCTATTGCTTTTCTAGTGTCTTGCCTCATTATAAATCTTGTATGGTTAAGCTATGTACATGTTATTTTTGCTCACTTAATTCACTTGGAATTTAAGGAGTTAGCTGCAGCCTCCAAATCTTTCAGATAATTTGAAGGTTAGGATTGATGGTCATGTAGATTGTTGTAAATTATTGTATCAGGTCCATGCCTTTATTTGTTACTAAATTATTGGACTTCTAATTACATTTCGTAATCAAGCCATCAATAGTTTCTTATCATTTAATATAGTTTGAGTTGTATACGATTTGCAATTTTATTTGGAGTAGGCTTATTATGGTGCTCTTATATGTTTTCCCTGACAGGTATCTGGTTTTCTTTGACCCTGATTATATATTTACTCTGCATGTTTGATTCACACACCTATGGCCAATAGAGGATACACGAGTATAGTGTTTCTATTGATGCGTAAGGTGTTTGTCATGTTGGCGGAGAAATGCACTCAAAGATGAAACTGAAATTGCTTTCTCTTACATTAAATATAGATAGTTCATGTTAATAGCTATATGCAACCTCTCTTCAAGTGGAAAAACCTATATGCAACCTCTTCGGGCGTTCCAGAGAATTTAGACGTTTGCAATTTTGTTGAGCAACCCACTGGCATACTGACATGTACGAGATAAGATTCAAACTTCATGAATAACAGGGGCAAGGTACTTGGTGACCGGTTGTTTCCCATCTCTCTCTCTCTCTTTTTCAAGGTAGAGCCTACGTAGTATTGTTAATCTAACGAGTGTAAAAAGAGTTGATATCACAATCTTCATTGGCTTCGCATCCTAAAAATCATAACTTATTGTTTGGTTGTCTTAATTCTATCTAAAATAAATCTTTATTCTAATTTATTCTTTCAAATAGTTATAAATTAAGATGGGCTATTCAATAAACTATTTCGATTAATCTTTGATATTCTAGAATAGCTATTTCATGGTAGATTATAGAATAGCTTATTCTAGATCATTTTGTTTCTATATAATAGATTTCACTGTAATAATTATACTAAATAAAGTTATTATTCTAAGTTTCTAATTAAATAAAAATCTGAAATAAAAAGAATGAATAGTTATTTCCTGAAAATTAATAATCTTATTTTAGAATAAAAATATATAGATTTTTTTTTTATCCAAATACTATCAAAAATTATTTTTAGGGCAGCCAATCATCAATCCGAACAGCTTCCATCAATACTTGAGACCGCAAGGTATTAGGGGAATCCTAAAGCAATAAGTAACAGCCGATTACGAGAGAATCGACCTTTGAAATACGCTGGAAGTCCTTGAGAAGTTTAATGATAATTAAAGAATCACCGTCCACCCAGCTGTTAGTCTCATGGTTGTTTTATCAGCTAC
This sequence comes from Areca catechu, assembly GCA_021397845.1. Taxonomy (NCBI): domain Eukaryota; kingdom Viridiplantae; phylum Streptophyta; class Magnoliopsida; order Arecales; family Arecaceae; genus Areca; species Areca catechu. The sequence continues at coordinate 118,397,554 of CM038038.1, forward strand.
TACGGTATGTGTCAGTCCTATAATGTTGTTGGCAGGTTCTTACAATCCTTTGATCATGTTATGGTGTTTATAGCCCTGTAATGGTTGGTGACAGGCTGTTTATTCTTTTATTGTTTCAGGGTCTTAGCCAGTATTGTTATATTATAATAAGTTCCTGCTCTAATGAAAGCTTCTGTCCCTCTTATTTACCAATATATATATATATATATATATATTATATATATAGTACATCTTCATCGTGAAAAATTATGATTAAAAGCCATTCTACCGTCTACACACTTTGAACCATCAAATAAAAATGTGGCATTAAAAAATCTAGCAAATGTTACCATTTGACTCGCTAACCGTGGTTAATAGTGGATCTTCTTCCATTCAAAATTTTCAAACATGGATAATAATAATTTTTTTTTAATAAAATAGAAGGGATAGGGGATAAATTCAGTATAGCTATCCTCGTAGATCCCCAACTTGCTAGATAATGTTTGATGCAAACTGCTCGGATTTGCACAAACTTTTTTCACTTAAAGATGAGTACTTGACACCACTAAAATGCCAGCTGGTAGAACCGGGACAAAGAAGAAGATCCTGATCTCTTATTCATATCAACAATCGTGGGCTCCAGGATAAGAAAATCCCGATCTCTTATTCATATCAACGATCGTGGGTTCCAGGATACACCACTAAAATGCCGGTTGATAGAACGGGAATAAAGAAAAAGATCCTGATCTCTCATTCATATCGATTATCGTGGATTTCAGGATAAATTTTGGATTTAATCGGATTACTGTAAGGATTCTTCCTTGAACTAGTGATCGGTAGGTAGTGCAAGATCTCTACCAACCGGACTACCATCTTAGTGGTGATTTTTTTTTCATTTAAGATCAGAATGGATGATGCGGCAATTTTTGATAGGATGGTCCAAAATTTAGGTGGTTGAATAATTCTAACCAATAATTTTTTTTCCATTTAGATCAAAAAGATCATACAGCAGCGTTCGTTCCTGTGCATGCAAGGGCTATATATCCCTACGCATTCACTAGATCCACATGAAGTCAAATGAACATGTTTTACTTCCAAAGTCCGATAGCCATCAATTTTCTGACTGTTGAACAAACCATATTGTGGTGGAGTACGTCTCCTCCATCGTTCCCTGTTCCGTGACATCGAACTCACCGAGGTTTTGGGATCTCATGCATTAAAGCATCAAATAAAAGTTCATGACCCGTCAGCATTTAGGCCCGCCATTCCTCAGTCGCACACGTGCACGTCCAAACCCCAAAAATAAAAGCACCTGGCAAACGACAACCAACCGTTTCACCGAAAGCTAAAGCAAAGACCATAGAGAAGAAGATTCCAGATGTGTAGAGCCCAAATCGTTTAGTACACGTGCCAATATATAATTTGCTCCTCTATCCATTTCTGTCATTCTTATCGTGGAGCCGATCCGCCTCCTTCCTCTTGAGCTTTTGCCTCTCTTGGTGGATTTTTTTAAATAATTTTTTTTTTTTGTAAATCGGTGCATTCAACAAAATAATCTAGTGAATATAGCCAGGATGGTCCAAAAGAACAATGTCTTGCAGTGATTCCGGGGCATTCCTCAAGAAAGACCAGAAGGCTTCACTTGAATGGTGGGCGACAAAGGAGGCAACACAATATGCTGTTAAGTTTGCTTTCTGGTAGACATGTATACCTATAAAGATAGAACAGCTGTGTAAACGAAAGGCAATGTCCTGAAGAAGGAGATGGGCAGAGGACGACCGAAGAGCCTCATATATCTAGGCGATGACCGTGGCAGAATCTCCCTCGAGGATAATGTGGTCCACCCGAAGAACCATGCATCCTAGCATAGATAAGGCCCTCCTAAGCACCACGAAGCTCAGCAGCTGGAATGAACGGAGCATAGAGGTGACATCCTCCCGCCACCATGAAGTGGAGCCCCGATGCACGGATGACGAAGCCTGCACCACTAGTATCATCCATAACACTGCCATCAAGTTAACTTTATAAAATCTCGAGGTGGGGACTCCCAGGAGATAAAGATTAGGGTAGGTGCTCGATGAGCATGCGAGAAGCCTCAGGTCTCGGAGGTAAACAAAGTCAATGAGGAAACTCCTGAGCATGGGCTTTGGCTCTTTCAAGAACCACTCTAGTCGAGGATTTCAAAGAGTCGAACGCAAAAACGTTCTTGGAGATCCAAATGTGATAAGTAATGTAAGCCACTAAGGTAGTCGCAGGATGAGTCGAAGGAGGTCGGATTAAGGTCATAAATGTATCAACAAGATCAACAACTTGTATAAAAGAGTGTCAAAGCTAGCAAGCCTCCAAACAAGAGAAGCCCTCAAATAGAGAAAAAACACGTGGTCCTGCATCTCACCTTCCTCCCCACAAACCGGGTATACGGAGGGGATGTGAAAGCCCTTGGAGATAAGATAAGCTCTTATGGGTAAGCGGCTCCAGGCTACCTTCCACAAGAAAATACTAACTCTAGGGTGGACTTGTAATCTCCAAATCCAACCTAGATCAAGAGACCTCCAAGAGGCTTGAGTATAGAGAGGATACAAGTCAGACAAGGGAGCTCTGGTAGAGAGAGGATACTCCAAACTCTCACATCAAGCTGAGATAAGAAGAGGTAGAGAGCTCCAAACTCTCACATCAGCTGAGATAAGAAGAGGTAAAGCAATAGCAAGGACCCATGCTCCAAGAATATCCCCAAAATAGTGAGTCACCGGATCCATATTTCACTGTGTACCATCTGAGGTGAAGAGATTAGGAGTAGCTAGAGACTCTGGAATATCAATAAAGATGAAAGTAGGCCATCTGGCCAAGGGGATATCCACAATCCAAGAATCCATCATGAAACTAATAGAACGCCCATCACCCACAATCCACCTTATATATGGAAGAACATTAGGACCTCTGGTGACCATCTCCCTCCATATAGTCAAGCAATGCCATCCAATCCGAGGAACCTCTCCAAAGGAGTCGGGCCATATCTGGCTCTCATCAGGGAAGATCACAGACTATGAGGACATAGAAAAAATCTGGCAACATGCTTGGCCAGGAGAGCCTCTCGCCTGGTGAAAAGGGAATGAATACCAAGACCTCCATCCTCACGTGGCTAGCATAGCACATCCCAGCTAAGGAGATGAATGCCCCGACCAGTTGATCCTGAGCCCCATAGAAAAGAGCGAATTATTTGCTCCACTTTGCTGACAACAAAGATAGGGATGACCGCATTGGAAAGCACATAGACTGGTAGAGAGTAGAGGACAAACCTAATCAATGTGATCTTGCCCATGAATGAGAGGGCTCTCCCCATGCCAACCCTCCATCCTATCCTGCACCACCATAACCAGTCGATTACAATCAACCCTGCAAGTCTACCTCCAGTGATTGGTACCGCCAAATATATAAGCATCCCCCCATGCTTTTCAATCCTGAGAGTGTCCTGAATGAGGTGCCGAATCTAGACAGGCATCTTTGGATTGAAGTAGATTACTGATTTAAGCAAGTTGACTTTCTAGCCAGAAGCTAAGCAGTAGCCCTTTAGAATTCTCCAATAACCTTGAGCAGAAGCAATAGTGGCTCATCCTAAAAGTAAGTAAACATCTGCAAATAAGAGGTACGAGATAGGGGGTGATCTAAAGGCTGGGACATAGGGAGAATCTCTGACCCCTTGGTCGCAACCCGTAATGCTCGTGAAAGGGCGTCAGCACAAAAATAAATAAGGAGACAGAGGATAACCTTGACGAAGTGCAACATTGGAGCAGAAAAAGTTTAGAGTACCATTAATAATAATAGTATAAGAATGCCTGACAACACAAGCAAGGATCCGAGAAATCCACCATGGGTGAAAATCAAAAACCAACAGAGAGTTTTCCAGAAAACCCCATTGCATATAATCATAAGCCAGCTCCATATGCAATTTAATAGCCATCAGACTACGATGGATAGAAGCCTTCTGAAGATCAAACATGAATTCCTAGGCAATACGTACATTATCAGAGATATACCGATCACCCATAAAAGCCCCCTGTTCTGGGCAGATGATATGAGAAAATAGGCTTCATCCTAATAACCATAAGCTTATCACAGATTTTGTAAAGAGTATTGCACAAGCTAATAGGCCTGAAATGGGCTGGCTTAGAAGCGTCCTACCTTTTAGGGATAAGAGTGATAAAAGTCTATTTCCAGACATCAGGCATGTGGCCAAAAGCGAAGAACTCTTTCATTGCATGAACAACATCATCCCGAATGGTACTACAAAAGTGTCTAAAGAAGATAGGGGAGAAGCCATCCGGACCAGAGGCTTTGTCTTCAGCTAAAGACCATAGAACACCCCGAACCTTTTTCTCCGAGACATTCATAGTAAGTTGCTAGTTCTATAAGATTGAGACCCTATGAAGTGGAGGAGGGAAGGTAAAGGATGTGGGGCTAGCATTTGGAACAATCTACCTAGACTTGAAGTAGAGAGAGATATCCTATCTAATAGCATCATCATCATGAATATAATACCCATTAGCATCATACAAGGCTCTAATCCAATTCCTATGTCTTCGAACAACAATAGCTTGGTGAGAAAATCGAGTATTCCTGTCCCCCTCCATAATCCAGTGCACTCTAGATTTCTGTCTCCAGAAAATCTCCTGTTAAGAGAGTAGAGAGTAGTGCATAGATAGCTGATCCCGCAAGGTAGCCATATCATGGTCATCCAAACCTCTTTCCCTCTCTTCCTTCTCCTGAAGAGTAAGGATATATTTCTCAACAGTCTCCAGGAGAGAGAAAATATTACCCACCTTAACTATATTCCACCAGAGCAAATGCCTTTTGAGAAGCTCCAACTTTTGAGTCACCCGATACCGAGAATCACCCTGGACAGTAGTCGACCAAACCTCCTTTACAATGTTCCCAGCACAAGAGTAAGCCAGCCAAAACTTCTCAAATCTGAAAGGGGGGTGGCATGACACCGAGGTATCGGTAGAAAGAAAGATGGGATGATGATCCGAGACAATCCTAGGTGAGTTCCTAACCAGGTGGGTAGGGTGCTTATGGATCTAGCACGGCATAGCAAACACCTTGTCAATTCTTCCCCAAATCCTGGCCCTTCTAGATCGGTTGTTGCACCAAGTAAAGTGGGGTCCCACATAATTAAGATCAATTAATCATTAGAGTGCAGGAAGTGACTAAACTTTCTTGAAGCCAAATCCTTAGTGAACGTCTCCCCCCTCTTTTATCCTCTTGGCTAAGGATGTAATTGAAATCCCCTGCCATGATGGTCGGGATACACTGGTCCACCAAAGCAGTAACTTCTTGTCAAAGAGATCTCCGCTATCTGTTCTCAGTGCTTGCATACACACTTAATAGAAGCCAGGTGAATCCATTCGATTCAGAAATGATGATGGCCACATGCTGAGAGCAGCGATGGAATACATCAATCCGAGCTACCCCCCAGTCCTAGACAACCACCATACCTTCGGACAAGCCTTGAGACTAGATGGCATAGAACCCCCACTTCCCCGAAAACCTATGATGGAAGCATTCCAAACTAGAACCACTCAACCTTGTCTCCAAAAAATACACATAACAGGATGATGCAAATGCCCCAGTCTATGAAAGGAAGGGAAGAAAGCAGGCTTCCCAGCTCCCCTAGTATTCCAGATCAAAACTTTCATTGCAATAAAAATATTAAATAAGTTTGGCTTTGCCCTTATGCACCTTGGCATCACTTAGGCTCTCCTGACCAGCACTATCCTTCCCCCTAGGCTCCGGTACTGCAAACAAGGCTTCCTTTAGTTGGTCTGCCACCACCTTATGAGACCGTTCCAATTTGTTCACACGGTGACTGAGCATTCCTTGGCCACCCTACGAAGATAGTGATTCAGTGCTGTCCACAATGCAATTCTCACGAGATTGTAGCTTCTTGTCGCCCGGAGTTGGAGAGATAGGCTTCCTAATGCCATTATCAACCCCTTTTGCCTCCCAGCATCCTTGGCAATATTTTGTATTAGCCCCCTGGATACCTTTCCCCAGCTGTAGCCGACCATGCTTCAAAGAAGGAAAATCAGAAGACCCCATGACAACCGCTGGTGAGTAAATAAGAGCACCCCCTACCGTACCCATTTCCAGTGAGCCTCCATCATCCTAACTCACAGTAGATTCCTCCCTCTTCCCCCAATAGGCTATGGCTTAGGAGCTCTTTGACTCCCATGAGATCGATTGTCAGCACCAGTCTCAGGATGCCCTTTGTCCACCAAAATCTCTGTCTTATCCCTACATGTACCCCCCAGAAGCATCATTTATGCAAGGTTGTAGGGGACTTACTTGGCTGGTAGTTGGAGAAGCAAGGGTAAAAGAAGGCCTAGGTGACACTGGGACTTGGGCATTTGGAGATGCTTTGTGTGGTGGACTCTATGCTCTTTTCAGGGACAAGGAACCAGGCCCCGCCATTGGCATGTCAGAAGGGCCGGGCTTCGTAGATGGGCTGAAATCTATAACATCGACAAGTGGGTTGAGCAGTCCAAAAGCCGAAGCAGAGGTGTCGCCTTCTCCAGCCGAGTCACTTGGGCTGGCCATCGGAGGTCGATGATGAGCCACCTTGGAGGGCTCCTGCGAGCCATCGGAGTCTGGCGGGGATGAGGGAGGAGATGGGATGGTCCTTGGAGAAGCATAGGAAGGGGGTGAGGACTGAGGGTCAGATGACCTTAGGCATGACAAATTGTCCACTTCAGACTCCTTCCTTCCCTTCATCGAGGTTCACGGTGACCGTGGTTGGCGAATATGGGATGTCACCAACCAAGGCCCTAGCCTCAGACGACCACCCCAAGCATCGGTCTTCTCCTCCACCATAGGAGATGGGCCCTTTGGAGCTTTTTCCCCATCAACAGTGATGACATTTTCTGGAAGCAGGGAGCAGTCACTATTCTTGGATGAGGGATCCCCCTCCAGGTAGTAGCAGCCCTCGTCCATGTGGCCCATCCTTCCATAGCGGTAGCACACCAGTGGGAGGTTCTTGTAGATAAACTGCTATCAAAAAATCCCCTTCCGTCCCTTGATTAGAACACCCGGCTTCAACGATTTTGTAGTATTGATTTCCAACCGAACTCGAGCATATCCCATCTTCCTCAGGAGCTCCATGAAGTCGTCGACCGCTAAAGGCTTACCTGGCTCCGATGCTATGGCCAAAATTGCCTGTGATAACCAATACTCCATGGGAAGGGCTGGCATCCTCACCCAAACAACAGTCCTTTGAATGGGCCTTCGACTAGGAACAAAGTCCTACTCCCCTCATTCCATTGCGAGGAGTTGGCCGGCAACAAACTAGGGTCCTCTCGTGAGCACTGAAAAACAGTCCTTGTCGGTCTTGAATCGAAGGATTAAGTGGCTTTCAGCAATGGAAAACATCTTGGGGTCATAGTCGAGCTTAACCTTAATTCATACCTCCTTGGCAACCTAGTCCGCTAGGACTCGCTGGCCAAGGCTCCTGACAAAGATCGCCACATTCTTCCACTATCGACGGGAGTCCTCTATCATAGCTTCTGGAAGTTTGAGAACCTGCGTGAAGAACTTCTGCAACTCTTTCACTTCACCATCGGTGATCTTATGTGATGTCCAAACTAATCCGCATGGTGGTTTTTGGACTACACGAGCCCACGATCGGTCACCGTCCCATGATTCAGACGACCGTCGATCACCGGCATGACGAGATTCATCCTTTGCCACCATTTAAATAATATTGTTTAAATTATTTCTTAGAATATCGATGTCCCAAATTTAATTATAATCTATATTTTTTTAATGTGGGATGCTAGCTAAAAAATGATGTATTCTATCTATAATTTCTACTTCGTTGATATCACTCACCTCTGGTATGATTTGACCGTGTGGAAAAATCACATTCCTAGTTCATAATTTCATAATGAAATCATGAGCTCAACATATAATTTTCTAATAAAATTATGGGCCCAACATGTGATTTTAACTGAAATATAGAAAGTCCCTATACTCCTTCCTCCCCCCTCATTTATCCTCAATCTCTCTCAAAAAACCTATAACCCCTTCTTCCTCTCTCCCATCCTTTGATCCTTGCATCCTCTCTCAACCAACTCTCTCCCATCCCTTCTCTCTCACAACATACTACGTTAAGGTCTAAAATAAGAGTTTAGTGACCATCACTTTAAAAAAGGGTGGAGGTATATCTAAATCAAAAAGGACTATGATGAAATAATAGGAAACAATCCTCACATAAGTATGATGAATATGTATTAGTTATCTATGATTACACTTAACAAACTAATCTATCTTACTTTAGTGGCATGTTTCTATAGAAATTTTAAATTTGATAAGTCAAATTGTTCTATTTCAACATATGTACAAGGAAAAGTTATTGAATTTGATGTTAGTCTTCTTAGTCAAATATTAGGCATTTCTTTAGATGGTGATTAATACTTCAACACTACTTGTTGGAATCACCAAATTTAATTTATCATGAATCTATTAAAACTATTTTTGAAGATGCTAGTTTGGCTCGAACCGCTAAACCTAGTGTATATGTATTGTCATTTGAGAATCAACTTATCTATTATATTTTTACATTCAATTTTCTACCAAGAGCGGTCATAAAGAAATATATCATACCTAGATATTCTTTTAGTTGCTTACCTTTTTGACAATTGAGGTGATACCAATATATCATCAAAACATGGATGGATATTTCTATTTTGGAGAAAGCATCTCTCCACTTGCACATCCAAATGCATGAGTGAGTTACGTATGCTTCATACATTCTTAGAAACAAAAATAGCATTAAGTTTTCATTACTTACTTGGTAGCCAACATGCCCCCTAGCAATGCACCTCCATCAACCAAATCCATAATAAGATTAAGAAATGTTAGTCTAATCTATGTAGAACTGTATATAGAAACCTATCCTATGCCCACACTTGTAGTGGAATTAAAATTTCTATAATTTGATGTGCATCTTTCCTACTTGCCTTTTATAGTTCTCTATACAACTAAGCTAGACCCGTACTGCCCTAACTATAGTATCTCGCAAGGTCAAAATCTTTAAGTTATGGCAAAAATATAATATACATCAAGTTATTGATTTATTCGCGAATAGACACCCTCTCATTAGCAACAAATATATGCTCTAGCATGATACCATATGGTTATGTCATCTATATCAAGAGAACTCACCAAACTATTGTCCTAGCCATACCATACTCAATCGCGAACTATGGAGTTTGCTTGGAGAAGTGACAATACCTAACAACTTTAAGCAAACCTGCTACCAAACATGACGTATACTATATATAACTGGAAGATCGTCAACTAGTAAATCCAACTGAATGTTGACATCCTCTAATGTGATAGTGTACTTTCCTCATGGCTGGTGGAATGTGTATGTCTATGGACTCCACCGCTCTACTAATGCAGTGATCAAGTGTGAGTTTGGCTGTATGAAACTAACATGGCTTAGGCCACAAAATCTGCTATAAATAAGGTACTATGTGTATATCAAGTGGTGTCAACTAATGCAAGCCAGCTCTCTACATCGACAAGTAAGGAAGCTAGACTCCTGCCAAATAAAAGAAAAATTAACATATCAATATGTAAATAATTGATTGACATGATTTTAAAAGTATAAATACATAATTGACCATCTTAGATAACCAATGATCAATGAGTGGCCTACTCATATAGTACATAGTCATCTACTAGGTCTGGATCCATATATACAAAATACTGCATACATTAAAAAAAAGTTATTTTTGCTATTAAGAGTAAAAGAAAGTATAGTTTAGACGTCTAAACTTGCACAAACTTGAACAACATATCCTGCTATGAAAATGGATAATATTTTACTACTAAATAAAAGCAACGAGCAAGCTTTCATTTAATTTCAACTAAATACAATATTAAATACAAAGTTTCATCGATGGTGCAAAGGTCCAAAAAATATGTTTAAATACAAAGATAGCAATGAATCGGGTTTAGGTCGGGTCATCCAAACCTATACCTATCCCATCAAAAATATTTTCCTACCCGTATCTACCCCATACCCATCTTGAGTTAGATAAAATAAAATGATCGGTCGGTTAGGTCGGGCCAAGTATACCTTTTTAGGTCGGGTTGAGCCTTTTTTTTCCTGAACATTGCATAGATGTTAAGGAATTCAAAGAATGCATTCGAAGAGACCACAATTAAAAACAAGAAAGCCTTGATTCGGTTCAAAAGAAAGCTTTCTAATTCAAATAGGACAATTTAAAAACCAAATACCATCATCCTGTACAAGGATTAAGAAGAATCAAGAATGAAGAAGAAATTTATAATTCAGATTCTTGATTCTTGATCACAAATAGAGGGTTGAATCTTACCAAATATCACTCGCTAATTGCTATCCTTCTTTTCTCTCACCTCTTATCAATGAGATCTTAAAATATTTTCACAAACAAGCTCCAAGTTTCTCAAATAGCACCAAATAATGAGGTTATTACCTCTTCTACATATCGATGAATATAGACTTAAAACAAATAGAGAAGAGACAGATAGAACAAAGGATAGAAAAAACAACTATAAAACCATAAAAAAAAAATCTAATTTGGTCAAGATCCAAGCCAAGAACTCCAGAATCAAGACTAAAAAGGAAGAAAATTATAAATCCTAATTGTAAAAAATATAAACCCTAATCCTTGATCAAGGAAGGAAATCTACCCAGTTACAAGAAAAGCAGGTGGCTGGCATAGCCAAGAGGCCCCATGAAAGCCTGCTCGTGTGCTGTGTGCATGCTGATGGGAAGGATGGACAAGGGCGACTTTCGGGCTTTTAATGGAAGATGGCATTGGTCTAAGGCTAGGAGATTTGGTTAGGGATAGGAAAATGGGGCCACGAGATGGGAGTTAGAGACGCGGAGCTGGCGAAGGAACGAAGGACTGGAAGTAGCCTTGATTCAAAGAGATGAAACACTCGCTCTTGAAGCATTCGAAAAAGGGTCGAAAGGGATTGGGAATATGGGATTTGGGGATAACGAATAAAACTTAAACATACATATAACCAATCAGGTTCGGGACGAGGCATACCATTACCCATACCCAATCTGAACCCATCTCATATTATTATATATAATCCATACTTGTCCCTAAATTAAATGGATCGAGTAAACCACCCAATTCGAGTTAGGTCAGATTGGGTACTCTTCGGATCAGCAAAAATTGACATCCCTAGTTAAATGCAGCATATGTTGAGTGACTAGTATGAGTACGTACCATGTTACTTAAGAGCCAAAATTAAATCCTCTACAGCATGCAACAATTTTGGCAATATGTCATATGACTTATCCTAATTTTCATATACCATGGTCATTACTTTTTGTTTCTCCTCTCATAACTTTTTATAACTAGGTGTACAGTTGAATATGTTCTTTAAGAGTATACTATACTGGTGATGAAAGTTGTAGGTATTTCTTTATAAGATCCTATATTTCATTAGCGATAAAGTTAGAGTCTAGTCCAAAATGATCTTGAAATACACATGTATGCAGACCACATATCATGTGTTTTGAAAATATCATGTTCCTTTATTGCTCAAAGCATCCAATTGCTTCTCAACTTCTTGTTTTTATATTTAACAATCCAAAGCTTTGTCTTCACTCAACACCTTATAATTTGATACTTGTCAGTTGAATATTGTTTCACCATTATTGTAATTCCATATTATCTATAAAATCAAGCCTTTTATATACTCTTCACCCTTTTTTCATATATAAACTGCGCATGCAAAGTACCAATCAACTTGAGTGAATGTCTTAGAAGGAGCTTCAAGCTAGGAAATTTGGGACTTCTCTATCATTTAACATATCAATGTCATGTGGACTTTCAATGATAGTGAATATCGCCTTCACTTGGTACACCATTTTTTTGAAAACCGATTTATCTACATGAACTATATCTTAAGATATATTATAGTGTGATACATATCTATTAATATTTGTAGCACATCAATATCAACTATAGAATGATCCTTCATAGTCTCAAACTAATGTTTAATAAGATATATCTACCATATAAGGATTATAGAAAACAATCCGTTCACTAGTTTTACTTGTCATTCTAATATCCTGGTCAGCTATATCATAACCACCTTAGTTAAGATTAGATCTAGTGTCTTAAATGGTTGCACATTTACGTATAACTCTACATTGGATAAACATATATGCGAATATATAGTTGAGAAGATTATCTCAATATCCTCATCATCTGTAATCGAGACCGGTTTATACTTTAAAAATGTTGCTGCATAACTTGTGGATATCTATAAATCATAATTCTTTTATTCCTTTTTGTCTATACAATATCCTGTATAACTTATCTCGAACTCCTTATATCTTATTCCATGTTAATCCTAGCCTTCTATGGTCTCTCATTGTATTTTATACAATTTGGTCCATTAACTATACAACCATTAATATAGCACAAGACTGTGATGGTTTCTCCTATATTTCACTACATAGATGATAAATATAATAAACTTAAATGTACAAATAACAATTATAATGGTATTTCTTTTATTATTTTTAAAAATAGATATTTTGACTATCTAATACATTAATGTGTTTAAAATATTTTAATATTAATACCTATAAGCAAGTAATTAACAGGATTCTAATCTCTCTATCCTTTTATTATTTTTTTAAAAAATATATTTAATATTCTTTATTAGTTATCAACCTCTTTATTTTTATTTTTTCTAGAAAGGAAAATATTTTTATCATATATTTTTATTTTTCTATCCTTGCATGCCTTTCTTTAATCTTCTTTCTGAGACCTTTTCTCGTAAGTGATATACACCTATTTCTTTATGAGATTTTTGGATTTATTATATCCTGGACAGTAGATGTGGAATATATAGAAGTAAATGTGTAATAAATCTTTTTAAATCATGTATAATTTGCATAAGATTATAAAAAGTTTGCACACCAATCCAACCATGATTTTTCCTCCATCATGTATGAACAATGATTACTAAATTTTCTAATGCATATCATACCAAGAAAAAAAAACAAAACAAAAAGGGAAGAAAACTTACAAAGAAAACTACACTAATTCTTGAAATTGAGATGGTCGACCACATGAAAGATTAGAGAAACTGAGGGTCAACCAGAGTAAAGAGGGAAAAAGGAAACCGATTGGGTTCGATGGAGATGAAGGGGATAGTGAGGTTCAAGGAAGACAAAAGAGGCCGATGGGCTCAAGAAATTGTAGTTCTACCTGCACTGATACTATTGTCAGAAATTTCTTATGCATAATGGATCCTTGTTTCCAAGATCACGATGTTATTATTGATGCTACAAAAGAAGGAAGAAGAAAAAATAGAATAAAAGATAATTTAATAGGACATGCAAATTTTACTATGAAAAAATAATCACTTAAAATATAAGAACTAGCACTATCATTCACTCTCAATCTTATATGATTTCTCTTAACAAGAAATCCAAATCCCTTACAAAACTATCAACTCTCAAAGAGACCCTCTAGTCCTTACAAGCTTTCTTTGTCACTATCACACCTTTTAGACCATATAGATCCTCATACCTCTTAACGATGAAAATCATTCTAGCCAAGTACTTTGAAAATTTCTGGCCCTCTATTTTTATAGCAGTGAAATCACCATTCAATCAGGAGTTTAACGGTGTAAACTGAGTAAAAAATGGACTCCTAAATCGCCTAAAATAATGCTTGGACCATGCAGACTGCCCCTACCTTGAACCATGCATGAATCGATCAACCCCTGCATGCCATGTCGCCTCTCGCCAGCCCGGTCCATGCACGATCACATGGATTGCGAGAAATATGTTAGAAATGCCTATGAACTATGCAACCGTGGTCCATAGACTGCCTGCTGGCCGCCTGCGGCCTTATGGGCTTGCCTCCATGCGGGCCTGCTTCCATGCGGTTTATGGGCTTGCCTCTATGCATGCCTAGGTCTGCTATGGTCGAGCTCGAGGCATAGCCCAACAATCTCTACCTAGACTTGATGTTCAGTCTCTACTTGACTTTAAGGACTCTTGAAGGATCTACCCTATGTCTTGAGACAAACATCTGGTACTCATGGATGGGCAAACATAGGAGTCAAGCCAGGCCATTCGATCCCATCTCCTTCATATGCTGTGTTCACCTTGATCCAAGACCTGCTCGAAAATATCTCTTGTGATAATAGAAACTTTACTGTACGACATCGTTAATCGTCCTCTCGAGTCTCTTATCTCATACCCGATCTATCTACTCTTGGACCTCCACCTTGTACTGGGCTTCCATTTATATCAGGACTCCATCCACACTGTACTCTTTATCAAGAGATAATATCCTTTATACTTCTTTCTCTACAAGACAATCCTACTACCGCGGATAACCTTCAGAATTCTATCTTTGCTCTCCACGTATAGCCGTTTGAATCTAATTTACTTAATGAGATTAGATTCTTACTAAAGCTGGATATATATCGGACCTCACCCAATTTCATTGATATTCTATCATGAAGCTTTAAGCCGATGCCCTTTTATCCTTGATCGTACAACTAGATCTATTTAGTAAGTGGATAACACCATCTCTATTCTCTAGAGAGTCAAATAGCTCTTTTCCGTAACACACATACTGAGAACATGCAGAATCTAGAATCCACTACTAGGAAGAAAAAGATATCTTGTGGATACCATGAGTGCATCACTGTATCTATCACTGTCGTTATTATCAATCACCATCACAGTAGCCTTCGTTCAATTCTTAAGCTATAAGCAATTTCTGATACGATGCCCAAACTCATTACACTGGTAGCATTTGTTCTTGTTGGTGTCCATTGACTTTGACCTGGATTGCTCGCCATGTAATCCTTTGTTATTCCATCCTCTACCGACACTCCTCTAGAGATCACTAATGTTAGTTCATGTCTAAACTCAAAGCTTGGTTCTCCCCACCTAAGAACCTCATTCTAAGAAGTATTGTAGTGATGCTTTCCATCTTGATAGTGATCTTCTCCACTAGAATAGCAGTTACCAAGAATTCAAAGGAGTGCAGAAGCGATGATAGCAAGACCAATGCCTGGTCTTCTCTTTACTCTTCTCTCCTCTACATTGAGAAGATCTATGAGGATCCTCTAGAAGTTATTTAAATGCTCCATTCTTCGAGCTTCATCCAGTACTATCGAAAAGTCTTGCTTAGTGCATGGATTACCTCGTCATCTGCCAAGTACAAGCAGATCATGCACATTGCCTGCATCTAAAGCCACCTCCAACTTTTCTCCTCCATAATGGTTGGCCTCTCCTTGCAGATTAACTCTTGCTGAATAAGCACATTTTTCACTATTGTTTGCAAGAGGGAGAATTGTTCTTTTCATCAAATCAATTGATATCGACTTTGATTGTGCTTGTTTTCTTCTTCATTTTCTTTGTCTCAATTAACATGGACGATCTGGACAACTCGGGGCTCTAATACTAGTTATTGTGGTACTACTTGCACTGATACTACTTATTGAAAAATTTCTTATGTAGAATATAGATTTTCGCTTTCAAGATTACAATATCGTTGTTGATGCTATAAAAAGAAGAAGAAGAGAAAATAGAATAAAAGATATAATTTAATAAGGCATGCAAGATTTCACTATGAGAAAAATAATCACTTATAAGAAAGAACTTTCCTTCTCAATCCTGTACAATTTCTCTCAATAAGAAAGTTCCAAATTTCTCATAAATCTTTAACAATCAAGGAGACCCTTTAACCCCTATAAGCTTTCTCTATCTCTACCGCTACCGCACTTTTTAAAAATCCTCTGGATCCTTATATCTTTTAGAAAACCTCTCTCACTAGCTGCTCTGAAGACCTTGATCCTTTACATTTATAGTATTGAAATCATCGTTCGATTAGGAGTCCAAAGATGCAAATCGAGTCAAAAACATACTTTTTTAAAACAAAGCTTGAACTACTATGGACCCTCCTGCCTTGAATCAGTGCATGAATCGCCCACCCTCGTGCACCACATTGCCTCTCGCCTATCCGATCCATGTCGATTGCATGGATCGTGAGAAACATACAAGAAATGCTTGCGCGATTGCATGAATTGTAGTTCATGGATTGTGCGAAATGCATGGTGCATGAGCTGCATGCATGTCTTGTGCTGCAGGCCACTCGCGGTGCTTGCTTGGATCGTGTGCTGGTCCATAGGCATGCCTCGGTGTGGGCCTATGGGTTTGCTTCAGTGCAGGCTTATATTTGCTAGGGATGGCAACGGGTCGGGTCTTCCAAAATTCATACCCGTCTCGCTAAAAAAATTATCGGTCCTGTACCCGCTCCATATCCATTTTGGGTCGGGTATAAAAAGTCACGTTTTGATCGGGTCGGTCGGGTCAGTTATAACCCGGTCTCATAAAATCTAGTTTATTTAGAATCTAAACGGGTCAGGTCGTCGGGTCGGATCAGGTATATCCGTCACATATCCAATTTACTTAAAATATTTTATAAACATAATTTTTTATATATATAAACGGGTTGGATTCATGTCGGGACATACTACTATCTGTACCCGATTCCGAATCCGAGTTGAATTTTTTTTATATAATCAATATTTATTTATAAATTAGACGGATCAATTTTTTCTTACTTCATTAAGATCGGATCGAATCCATGTAATCGATAAAATTATCATCCCTAATTTTCTATGGGCTAGGCTCGAGATGTAGCCCAAGGGAGACAAATGGGACTGATTAAAGTAATTACACTGTTTTTTTCTCGGAAGAAGAAGAGGATCGGGGGAGGGTCGCTTGGAACCGCAGGTGAAAAGTTGAAATTGCAGCTAAGGTTTGCGATTTCAACTGAGTAGAAAACTGCGCGTGCCGTCCGTAATTTCCTAGCTGGCATCCGAGATTGCGAAAATACGTAGATCCGTAATTAAGTTTGCAATTGGGGCGCTCTGGGAATTATGTTTTTAAAACAATATATTTAAAAAAATCCCTCTACTCCTTCCAAATCGCAATCGACGGAAAATGGTAAGAAATTTTCGCGATCTTTCTCGGCTTGAAAAAGCTTGCATCTGCTCTTGGCCCCTTTCTCTCCCTGGGCCTGGGTTTCTACGTCTAGGGGTCGGTTGAGTTTTGTAGGTTTAGGAGCGATTAGGGTAAGGGCAAGGTGTTGCTTTCCTTGGATCCCGTCTTTTCAAGCTTGGTGATGGCGACGACGGGGCCTCCGACTCTGGCCGGTGACGCCGCGGCCGACCCAGCCCCGCTTCTTGGCACCCGCGGCGGCGGCCGCCGCCTCTCACGGCGGCCGACCCTCCGCGGCGCGTCCCGGTTCTTCCGGTGGGCCAGCAGCCGGCGGTTGATGCGGGAGCCGTCGGTGCAGGTGCGGGAGACGGCGGCGGAACAGCTGGAGGAGCGGCAGAGCGACTGGGCCTACTCCAGGCCCGTGGTGTTCCTCGACATCCTGTGGAACCTCGCGTTCGTCAGCGTTGCCGCTGGGGTGTTGGTCCTGAGCCGGGACGAGAGACCATCGATGCCTTTGAGACTGTGATTGTGGGGTACGCGCTCCAGTGCGTGATTCATATAATCTGTGTGTGCAGCGAGTACCGGCGGAGGCACCAACCCCAGGAGGAAGTGATGGATGTGGAAGAAGGCGGGAGTCTGAGCGGAAGGAGCTCGGGATTGAATTCGCCTCGAGAGGTGGAAGAAGCTGCTGATGCTGAGCAGGGTCACGATGAAGCGAGGACAAGGTAAGGGAGACAGCATTTCTTGAAAGAACTTCTCGATTTATATTTTGAAAGAAATGGCATTTGTTGTTTATTATTTGAATAATATATGTTTATTTGATGACATCCGTATGAGGGAAAATTTGTTATGATAATTTCTTTCTTTCTTTCTTTCTTGTTGTGGGAGGGTTAAATCAAGCAGCCTTTTTAGTTTTTTTTTGAAGCTTGTCAGGAGGACTTGTAGCAATCGCCTTGCTTTATACCTGGCTTATAGTTACTCTTCTTTCCAATTCTTGATTCTTGATTCTTGATTCTTGATTGGGAATAGAAGATGCAATCAGTAGTTTATCATAATTGTTGCCTTTTAGAAATGACGACTGACTTAACATGAAATTTTTGTTCAAATGATTCAGACTAGAACCAGTGTTGTGGTTTAAGGATATCAAAGAATCTGTATATGTATGCATTTTTTCCCACTTCTTTTATCCTTGAGTGCCAATGTTTTACATGCGTACTCAACCAGCTTTTAGTTTTTTAAACTTCGCTATGTAGTAGACATTCTTTTCCCCCCAATAACAATATCTTTTTAACATTCTCCACCCCCCCTGGCAGCGCCAATAACAATATTTTTGTAACATTCGATTTTTGCATATTTACGTGGATAGATGATGCAGGTATTGAGTATATGTGTCCAAACCATGCAAGAACCTTTAAGAAATTTGACAGGGTGACACATATGCATATATTACATATGTTTAAATACGTAACCATGTAGTATATGCTTGTTATTTTCACAAGATTAATAAAAAAAATTTAAGTCAATGTTGTGTTATACGAGGCAACTTTTATGTTCAAGTGCAAATAGCTGTATATTCAATGATGATAATGTCACAGATTAATGACTTATATTTTTTGAAGTGGCAAAAGCTGTACTTAGGGCCAGAGATATGTTTTTCATGTAGGGGGCTGCCAGCATTTCCTGGTAGATGACCGTGGATCCTTCATGATTTTCTTATTTTATTATAATTTAAAATTTTGAAAATCATTAAATAAATACATTGATTGACAATTAGCAAATCATTTTTTATGTCACAAGTCACAATTATCCTCAAAGGAAGGCATAAGTTTTATTATTATTATTATTTTAAGAGGGGGGCGGGGCGGAGGGGCACCATAAGCCTGCCATTGAAATGAAAAGTGGTCTTAAAGGCCACTTAAGAAAGTGCTATTTGGCCAAGTGTAACAATAAACCCCAACATTCTCTTGCCATCAGTCCCACAGTACTATGCCGTTTCTGACATTTAAGTGATTTAACAAGCCATTTGCAAATAGTTTGTTTTCTCTTTAAATTTAAATGTTTGAACCATCCATCTATTACATGAATTTTAATCATGCAAAATTGAATTCCTTCAGAAGTCAAAATTTATTTGCTTGTAGTTATTATGATTAAATTTTTTGGGATGTTATTCTAAGCTATACTTTCTGGAATATTTTTATCAGAATATACTGTTTGAAAGTTCTGTCTGTTTGGCAAGAATATAAAAGTTAATAAAGGTCACTAACTGTTGTGACACTCTTATAGTAAATATTCTTTTTTGTTGTTTTCGGGGCGGGGAGGAATTGCATTAGTATCGATAATTTAAAATATTAGACTTCATGTTTATGTAAAAGGAAACAGGCCCTTCCTTTTGCTTTTAATATCTTATCTTATTTTCTCTTATAGTTGGACTAGGAGAAGATAAGGAAGAAAACCAAATCCCCTTTCATCCAAGTCCAACAGTTCCATGATTTTCTCAATTTCTTAAAAAGAAAATGAAAAGACCGTGCTATTAGTGTATAGACATATGGTGCTTATTTATCATTTCTAGGGCTGAAAATGGATCGGATGTGAATCAAATATTAGCATATCCACATCCATACATGTTTTTATTTAGTGAATATGGCTATAGGTACAAAAATTAATTTGATGTTAAAATTCATATCCATATATGTTTCTAAACAGATTGGAAGATGCAAATTGGATTTTGACAGTATGGATCTAAATTTGGGTGTAAATGGGATAGTTAAATTTTATGAACCATCAAATCAAAGATATCACTGCATAGAACATAAAATAAGTTTAAGGTATGTTATATTTTCACTTATTTTCCTTTAAAGTTTGTAAGAGCTATTATAGATTACAAACAAAACTGGATATCCAAATAAGATTAGACAGTTATCTATCCATACATCTGTATTTTTTTTGGTAGATATGGATATAGATGATAGTTGGAGACTCAAATTTGTACCCATTTGCAGATGGATTTGGATATAGAAACAAGTCCAGATTGATATTGTCTAGTCCACTTTCACCCTTGATCAAGTCTCCAATCTTAGGTTATAAAAGTTGACTCAACGTAACAGCCTAAGATGGGATAAATAGGATTTAGAGCATTGTGTTGGTCATATAATCTTGAAATTTTGATTCTTAGTTTTCTTAAAAGGAGAAGGGTGTGTGGCTAATCAAGCAGGCCCCATGGCTAGTTAGCTGAGAATCCAAAAGGCAGGAGGTCGTGAGTGTTGAGGAATGAGAAGAATGCGAGGAGGGGCATGTGCATCCTTGAGGGAGGGAGAGAAGGGGAGAGGGCATGGTGCTCTCCTCCACTACTTCTTATGTAAGAGTTTGTGAACCCAAGGGACAGCTGCTCCCCTTTGCACCAATGTGGCTTCATCCTGAGGTGTAATGATGTGCAAGTAGATATGTTAGGAATCCACAAATTTGGAGTTTTCAACATAACATTGTCCCCTCATATTGTGGAATGACTAATAGTAAACAATAAACATTACAAATATGGTATTCTGATCATGTCTAGGAACTTTTAGTTTTCCACTTCTTTATCTTATGACATTCCCAAATTTTGTGTGATATTGTGCCTGATCATATCATTCCCAAATTTTGTGTGATATGTGCCTGATGGAAAATATTTTTGGTTGTTGGTGCGGAGCCTCATGGAGACCCTGTACGTAACGCTTTGTATTTTTCAAAATATTTGATCTTGTTCAGAAAGTTAATCTTAATAAAGAAAACTCATTATAAATGTTGTGCTTTGAATCAGGATGTGTTTTCACATTTTCAGCTTGGTTTGATATGCCAGTATGAAAAATGCTAGGGCTATTCATATTCTAGATTGAAAGAAGATCTGAAGTCGGAAATGTGGATTGTTTCCAGGAAGAAGCATACAAATTGTTTCAAGTGTTCTGCCATGTTTATCCATTATTCTTGTGCTTTAACTCGATTTCCTCAATTTTTTTGACCCTTGAATTTTAGTTTGTAAATATGTTGCTTCCCCAAGTGTTTTTATGCCCCCCTTTATTTTGGCAGCATTGCAAAACATCTGGAGTCTGCAAACACAATGTTTTCCTTTGTATGGTGGATTATTGGATTCTATTGGGTATCTGCTGGAGGCCATGTTATAACTCGTCATGCACCCCAGCTTTACTGGTTTTGCACAGATCTTATATATATGAATTTGGATCAACTTGTTTTTACAGTCTTATCATTAATTCCTGCTCTGAACTTGTTTGCAGGCTTTGTATAGTTTTTGCTAGCATTTGATGTGTTCTTTGTCATCTTTTGTGTTGCTCTGGCATGTGTTGTTGGTGTTGCTGTCTGTTGCTGTCTGCCTTGCATCATTGCAATCTTATACACTGTGGCTGATCAGGTTAGTCAGGCTAATTTCTGTTGTTTGCTATTTTATTAAGTATCATGTGCTCCAAGAAAATATTTCTATGAGCTTTGATTTTATTCTTTCTTGATGAAGCTGTTCTTGGTGTCCATCTGCTGAAGATGAACCTGTCATTCTTGCCTGTGTAATATTTATGCTTTACTGATAACATCATGCACACAAAAGATCTGTTACTGAGTGCAAGAGATCATCTCAGAAAGTTGAAAGATGGTTGATGTCAAGATCAGGAAGAGAGCACCTAAATATCAGACTATCAGTGGTCCCTCTTTTAAATGCACATGTGTACATACGTGCACATTTGCACCATACTAGTAATTTTATGCATAGATTTAGGTGCCAGTTAGCACAACATGGCGTACATGATATGTAGTGTGCCGGTGCCTTATTGGTATTGTCATTGGCAAGATACAGGTTGTGGACTAGTACTTTACATGCTGCCATGCCAGCTTGTGCCAAGCACTATCACGGCTAGCAACAACATGGGTTGTGCTAGTGCCAGGATGGAATGCTGCTAGCACATGATACTTTGATTTGGTTGAGGGTCATCAATTTTGGCATGTTAGAAGTGGCTTCCATCATGAAGGATGTCACAGATTTTTTTTTTTTTTTTTCAAAGACATGGCCTTGGCTTGAGTATAAACATGTGTTAATTTATAAATTGGAGGATAAAATAAGGCATGCTAGAGTTATCTTTTTAATTCATTATGGAATGAAACTGCCTCGAGCTGACATTTAATATTATATTTGAATGATTTACTCGCCTTACCATTTAAAGATGAATTTGGGAAATTGTGGAGACTTGAAATGATGCATACAATGCATACTTAAGAAAGCTTCCCCTGAAAGACAACTAGCAAGATCAACGACAATAACAACTGTTTTTCTTCTCAAAATGTACAGTTGTCAGACCACCGAGCTCATTAATCGAACACTTAATGTATTCCTCTTATTCTGGGTTGGATCTTTTGATAAAAATGGTTTTTAGATGACAGGAACACATTAAATTTTGTAAGTCCTACTGTCTTCACTTCAGTAAATAAAAGTGCTGCTAGTTCTTCATTAGCTTGTCTTTTAATTGTTTACAGATTGCTAAATATGATACTTCGGAAACAAATACCATAATGTAAAGTTAGCATTCTGTTTCTTTGATTTGGTTGGACCAATCTGTAATAGTCAGTCTGCTCAGGAATGCAAATAATGCATTTTTGCAGTACAAGCATGTAGCATCTGCCATTTGATCTAAACTTTCCAATGACAGTCATCGTGTGTAGGTTTGGTTGGTCCTCTCATCATCTGTTTCGTGCATGCATTATATTTTTTATCTAAAAAGTCTGACTTGTGATGACATTAGATAACTGGTCTATAGGACTAAATAACTTATTGCATGCACTTCATTATCCAAAAGCAGGTAGGAGCATCTGAAGAGGACATCCGCCAGCTTCCAAAATACCAATTCCGTAAAATCAGTGACTCTCATAAACATGCGGGTGAGATGTCAGGTTCCTTTGGGGAATAATGACAGAGTGTGGTAGTGATCCACCCATAGAGAATGCCCTTTCAGGGGAGGATGCTGTAAGTCTTCTAATCTTAAATTATATTTTATTATATCTGAATTTTGCTTTCTTTATGGTTAATGTTTTACCATAAGTATGTTGGAATGGCTAATTTTGCAAGTAGCAGCAAGCAGTTGCTCAAGAATTGAAGTCAAGAAAGTTCTTTGTTTAGCAAGGCAATAACTAATATCAATAGCTATCTTAAGCTGCTGCATCATATAGAAACCTTCATTTAATTGCAAAGTAAAACCTTAAGGGCCTGTTTGGGTACATACCAAACCCATGGTATCTCTAAAGAATCATGCATTAAAAGGAATCCTAACCATCAAGAACTTTTTTCCCTGAATGCTGTTTGGTTTGCAAATTAGTGTTTACGATAACCGTGGAAAAGACCAAATAAAAAATTCACTTTGATTAGATTTTATTTTCCCATCTCTCTTGTGGAAAGCCTTTATTCACATGTTTCCCATCTTCAAAGTACCACCCCCTCCGCCTCCAACTCTCCCCACCTCTACAAAATGTGTGTGATGCTGGGACAACATCGTGTTCCCTCTCCCGCCATATGGAACAACTTTTGGTTCCTAAATCTTGCTTATGTTGGTCATTACCCTTGGAATCATTGTTGCCCTCCCCTTGTGCATCTATTAAGGATGTGAAAAATAAATGACAAGATGAAACTAGGGAAGATGGGGCAAGGAGATCACATGTACTGGTCTTTGCCTTTTGAGATTGTCAGATACCGGGCATGGCCTTGGGAGTTGAAGGCACCATACCTTTCTTGGGCTTTGTCCTTTGAAGCCCGAGATTGATGTTTGATATTCAGTTTTCTGTCCTTGTACGAAAATTCAACATGAAAACATAGTAACCATGATCATGAAATTGGAGTGCAACGAGTGGAGTTAGAAATGCATCTGATATGTTTCAATTTGTTAGAATTCGTGTGTTTTCTCATAGAGCTTTCTGCATCTATCCAAAGAACAATTATAACAGAATCCCAAATAATCTATTCTTTGGGATCTCTTTGCAGCAACACTCTACTTAAACGGTTTTATGATTGTTTAGCGACTTCTACAGAAGCATCCAAACAGGCCCTTAGTTTGTTATAGAATCTGATACTTGAGGATGTAAGCTGACAAGCCTTCAAAAAATATAGGGTTTAAAAGCCCTCCTTATGTCAGACCTACTTTAATTAAAGCTGGTAGTTCTAAGCCAACTTAGAACTTCGAACTGTTGTTGAATTGTTGAAACATTCTTTGAGATGCTAATAATTGTTTGTGGCATTTCCATCCAAAGAATTGATGCACAATGATGCGTGTCGTAGTGCACCGATTTAGAACCTTAATTCCACTACTCTAAAGGGTAGAATAGCGGGAGTAAGGGTCGATCCCACGGAGACTTTGGGGTTATCTTGAAAAAGTATTTTCTTTTGACTTAAAATAAACTAAAATAAACTAGAACTAATGCAAGAATTTAATGCAAATAATAAATCTGTGAAAATAATTTAGATATGACCTATCTCAAGAGTACGGCCCGTATCCGTGGATCACGGCCCGTCCCTTAGGTATAGGTCAGTCAAAACTAATTCACTACAACTTACCTTAAACGCTAATCCAACATGACTTCAGCATGACTAAAATAAAAACAAGCAAACATGGATTAATATAAAGCAAATAAATTTTATTGCATAAAAATTGGAGTACAGAAAAAAAATAAAAGTAAGGGAACAAGGGTCCCTTTCTCCCTTTTTATCCGACTCTGACTCTCTGTCACAGCAACAGGTGGAACTACGGACAGCAAGTGGAATCTCCCAAAAATTCCTCCCCTCGCAGAAAAGAATCACCGAGGTATTTATAGCTGAAAAAAATACCGTGTCGGGTCCGTGTGGAAAGCGCGGTGATTTCTTCATCTCAATCCGATCTCCTTATCTGATTTTTTACGATCATCCCCATCTCAAAAATTAAATTCAAAAATTCTATCGCACAATCCCGCGTCCATCCAGCGTCGTCCGACATTTCTTCTCGTTCCGATGCTTCCTTGTTTTCGGACATCCCGGTCTGAACGACGGTGACAAGGGCAGATGGCACTGCGACGTGCAACGTTTGGCTGTGGAAGGGGAAGGGGCGGAGCTGCAGGTTGGGCGGAGAACGGAGGCAGCTTCGGACGGCAAACACGCGGCGCAGGAACGGCGAACACGGTTCGCATGCTGGGCGGCAGGGACGTGGACGCGGCATCGCAGACTTGGGCGGCAGGCCGGCTGGGCGGGCGGCAGCGTGGCGGGCGGCATCGCGGATGGCTGGGTGGCGGGCGCGGACGGCTGGGCGGCGTCGCGGGGGAGACGCGCGGCTGCGGCGTGGGCGCGGGCGTGGCAACGGGCAGCGGCTTCGGCTGGCCGTGGGCGGAGGGCGGAGGGGGACGGTGGGCGGCTTCGGGCTTGGGCGGAGCCGGCTTCCGGCGGAGTTGGGCGGCAGCGCGGCCGGCGCGAAGGGGCGGAGGCGTGGCCGTGGGCGGCTGGACGGCGGCTGGGCGTGGGCGGACGGTGGGCGGAGCCGGCTTCCGGCGGAGGCGCACGGCGCGGCTGCGGCTTGAGCTCGGCGGAGGGCGGACGGCGCGGCAGCGGCGTGCTTCGCGTGGGCGACGGCAGCAAGTTCCGGCCACTTTTCCGGCCAAACGGGAGCTCTTCGGCCGGCGGGAAGGTTACCGGCGGCTTCGGCGGCGCCGGGGGAAGCTCTCCGGCAAGTTTCGGCGCGATCGGAGCACGGTGGTCCACGGCTTCGACCGTGGACCGGCAGCAATGGCTGCCGTGGACCGGCAGCTCATGCGGTGGACCATTGAGCCGGTCCACCGTGAGCCAAACCAAAGGATTTAAGGATGCTCCAAAAATCGTGCGGCTCTGAAATCCGTGCTAAAACCTTCTAAATTCATTTCGGGCCCGTTTGAAGTCCGAATTACATTCCGTTTGCGTCGTTGGACTCCTAAAATCAAGATCTACACGTTTATGGAGTCAATTCCTGCAAAGTATCACAAAAAGTATTAATTTTAATCAAATAAAGTTGGGTTAATTTTCATTATTCTAATGTCTAACACACCTCCCAACTTAAACTTTGCTCGTCCTCGAGTAAAGGAAATGGATGAGTCTTGTGTACTAAGATGGTCCATGAAAAAATTATCGTACTAACCCTAAAATCAAAGGATACATGGTTAGACTATTAAAAAGGTACTTCATTGGATTACCAATTCCACCCATTTAGTAGTAGAATAAAGTCCATAGAAGTTTTAAGAGTTTTTCGTTCCCAACTTTCTATCTCACTATCTAAATCTTTCAACTTAGTTTGGTTTTGGTGCAATATTTATTTAGTCCCCACTTTTTCTTTTCTTTTCTTTCTTCTTCTTTTTTTTTTTTTTTTTTTTTTTTTTTTTATAATGTAAAGTTTTTTTTTTTTTTTTTTTTTATAATGTAAAGTCAGTGCAATGTCCTGACACCTTGCTTTCTAATTAACCCTTGTAGCGAGCTTTAAGCCAATGACTCCCAAACCAGTTGGCTTTAGGGCATTAGGTGTAAAACACCCCTCGGGCTTATGACTCGAGTTAAAAAGGCTAAGTCAAGACTAACTCTACGAAAGATTTCGTTACATCCTCACCTTTGACATGAACAACAACGCTTACTTAGGCGAAGGGGTCCGGTTACTCAGTGAGAGATGCTAAAAATCTTTATTAACCTCAGAAAAATTTTTAACTGGGGACTTTTTATAATGCCTATACCAAAATAAGTAAGATTCATTATTAAGATCAATAGGCCAAAGGGTCTGGAATTACTCTTCTAAAATTTTCTGGACTACACTCTACCACTTATAAGGTTTTCTTGATAAATCATCCCTCAGTATCTCTAAAATTTTCTAAACCATTAATCACTCCTCATTTAGTGAGCTTGATTTTTTTCAATTCGAGACGAATTCTTTGTACACAAAACTGATTAAAATTTTACTCGAGGATTACCTCACCCCCCACTTAATTTCCATTGTCCATAATGGAAGAGAATATTAATAACGAAATGGCATGGAAGGATACAACCTGGTAGGGTATGGAATTGGACGTCCTTCTATCACCATGTTCCCGCAATCTTCTTTTATTACTCCATTTATTCTAAAAATAAAGAACTAGAAGTTAAAATATGAACTAAACTAAGGAAAGAGCTGGGTTGCCTCCCAGGAGCGCTAAGTTTAACGTCTTCAGCCAGACACTAAGAGGGAGTATTACTGATATTGAATTTAGGCACATCCCTCAAGAAAGAAAATTTTAGAAGACAGGCCAATCAGGAGGCCTTGTCAACATGGCAGAAAAACGTTCGTAAAGTATCCTATGACGACGATTATCCTTGATCCAGAAAATACAGCTAGACCAAAAGTGAAAAACTTTGGAACAATTTTGTTGAAGAGTAAGAAGGGAGTGTATAGGTTGGGCCGAGAGTGGGGGCGGGGGAAAAAATTTTTCTATCTCTAGAAAGGTCTACCCTAATCCCATTCTTAGATATGATATGGCTTGACATTATCCCATCCTGATGGTACTTTATCTGGGTTAATTGTAGGTTCTGACTCGTTTCAAGCCGGTCTAGTACTTGTAAAAGCTTTTCTTGAAGAAATATGCTATAAATACTAGGAAAATGTTGATAATCTGAATAAGAGAGATCGTAATAAGAAGCATCTACGAACGAAGGTCTTTGGGATACCGGGACAACTACTGGGTGTGGTTGCCATGAAAAATCTAACTGGGGTACCGGGGCAACTACTGGGTGTGGTTGCCACGAAAAATCAAATTGAGCCCCCCAACCTGAGTTTTAAACATCAAAATTTCTCCTGGTCTATATGCCATATGTGTGATCTGTTTTGATAGTAATGTTATGATATGTACATAAATTGGTATTGGTATATATTTATATTTTTTATTTTTTTTAAAAAAAAAGAGAATAAGGAAGGAAAGAAAAGGTTTAAAGGAAAAACTTCTAAGAGAGTCCTAAACTAAAGAGAAGAAGAAAATATTTTATTATTATTTTTATTTATATTTTATTTTTTAATTTTTCAAACAGTGAAACAAATCAAAATTACTATCCTAGGGTTAACCTGGATCTAGACAGCTCCTAACTGATCCAAGGTTACCTTCGAGCACTCCAAGCCCAAGATCAATTAACTGACTTGGCCAGGTAAGTGTAAGCTGGGTGAAGGTTCCCTTATCGCTTGCCTTAGACACCAATTAAAAATTGGCCAGGTAAGCGGAACCAACTCACGTCCCTTCGGGCTCAAGTCCCTGAACCACTTTCCTTAGACACAAGGAATTAAATGATCTGAACTCGGTCCAACTCTAGGATTTCCTTGTCCTATTGAGCTCAAAATCCTTAGGGTTGACGTCTAATTAATTTTAAAATTAAAGGCTTGGGTCAATGCAGATGCTGGATTGATGATTTGTGGGCTAAGGAAGGGTATTGATCTCCCCACCTTATCTGATTAATGGGTTGTGCCCTTAAGATAGATTATGAAATTATGAAATGCAACAGCTAAGGTGTCCAAAAGTTATAAACAAACAAAATTAAACTTAATTTTTTTTAATTTTGATGATTAAATATCTGATCCTAATAAATTATGAAATGTCTGTGTAATATTTTTTGGTTTTGCAAAAAAAATAAATTTACCTAAGTGAATCTAAAATTTTTTGTGTGTTCAACCTTTTTGTACCCTAGGACAACCATTCAACATAACCTCCCAGTTATGCCAGGGCAACCTTATGTCAGGGCACTCAAGATCGAAAATTGAAAATTTGAATGTAAAATTTTGAAAATTGAATTTTTTTTTTTTTTTTTTTTTTTGTTGTGTGAATTTTTGGATTGTTGAAATTTTTTTTCAAAATAACACCAAAAGTCCCCAGCAACGGCGCCAAAAATCCAAAAATCTGATGCGTGTCGTAGTGCACCGATTTAGAACCTTAATTCCACTACTCTAAAGGGTAGAATAGCGGGAGTAAGGGTCGATCCCACAGAGACTTTGGGGTTATCTTGAAAAAGTATTTTCTTTGACTTAAAATAAACTAAAATAAACTAGAACTAATGCAAGAATTTAATGCAAATAATAAATCTGTGAAAATAATTTAGATATGACCTATCTCAAGAGCACGGCCGTATCCGTGGATCACGGCCCATCCCTTAGGTATAGGTCAGTCAAAACTAATTCACTACAACTTACCTTAAACGCTAATCCAACATGACTCCAGCATGACTAAAATAAAAACAAGCAAACATGGATTAATATAAAGCAAATAAATTTTATTGCATAAAAATTGGAGTACAGAAAAAAAATAAAAGTAAGGGAACAAGGGTCCCTTTCTCCCTTTTTATCCGACTCTGACTCTCTGTCACAGCAACAGGTGGAACTACGGACAGCAAGTGGAATCTCCCAAAAATTCCTCCCCTCGCAGAAAAGAATCACCGAGGTATTTATAGCTGAAAAAAATACCGTGTCGGGTCCGTGTGGAAAGCGCGGTGATTTCTTCATCTCAATCCGATCTCCTTATCTGATTTTTTTACGATCATCCCCATCTCAAAAATTAAATTCAAAAATTCTATCGCACAATCCCGCGTCCATCCAGCGTTGTCCGACATTTCTTCTCGTTCGATGCTTCCTTGTTTTCGGACATCCCGGTCTGACGACGGTGACAAGGGCAGATGGCACTGCGACGTGCAACGTGTGGCTGTGGAAGGGGAAGGGGCGGAGCTGCAGGTTGGGCGGAGAACGGAGGCAGCTTCGGACGGCAAACACGCGGCGCAGGAACGGCGAACACGGCTCGCATGCTGGGCGGCAGGGACGTGGACGCGGCATCGCAGACTTGGGCGGCAGGGCCGGCTGGGCGGCAGCGTGGGGGCGGCATCGCGGATGGCTGGGTGGCGGGCGCGGACGGCTGGGCGGCGTCGCGGGGGAGACGGCGCGGCTGCGGCGTGGGCGCGGGCGTGGCAACGGGCAGCGGCTTCGGCTGGCCGTGGGCGGAGGGCGGATGGTGGGCGGCTTCGGGCTTGGGCGGAGCCGGCTTCCGGCGGAGTTGGGCGGCAGCGCGGCCGGCGCGAAGGGGCGGAGGCGTGGCCGTGGGCGGCTGGACGGCGGCTGGGCATGGGCGGACGGTGGGCGGCTTGGGCTTGGGCGGACGGTGGGCGGAGCCGGCTTCCGGCGGAGGCGCATGGCGCGGCTGCGGCTTGAGCTCGGCGGAGGGCGGACGGCGCGGCAGCGGCGTGCTTCGCGTGGGCGACGACAGCAAGTTCCGGCCACTTTTCCGGCCAAACGGGAGCTCTTCAGCCGGCGGGAAGGTTACCGGCGGCTTCGGCGGCGCCGGGGGAAGCTCTCCGGCAAGTTTCGGCGCGATCGGGGCACGGTGGTCCACGGCTTCGACCGTGGACCGGCAGCAATGGCTGCCGTGGACCGGCAGCTCATGCGGTGGACCATTGAGCCGGTCCACCGTGAGCCAAACCAAAAGGATTTAAGGATGCTCCAAAAATCGTGCGGCTCTGAAATCCGTGCTAAAACCTTCTAAAATTCATTTCGGGCCCGTTTGAAGTCCGAATTACATTCTGTTTGCGTCGTTGGACTCCTAAAATCAAGATCTACACGTTATGGAGTCAATTCCTGCAAAGTATCACAAAAAGTATTAATTTTAATCAAATAAAGTTGGGTTAATTTTCATTATTCTAATATCTAACACACAACACACAAAAAAAGAATTTAAATAATAAAATAATAATTCATGCCTGATTTAAAAAAATATTTATATTGATATTAAAACATAATTTGAATGCTTGTACAAGTCTGAAAAGTGTGCTTAGTTCACTCCATTCAGAGAATTTAAAATTTTCCTCCTTTGCCCTTTTTACTGAAAGACAATTAAATGATCAGGCCTACATGTAAATTATTTCAAGTAAGTTTGATTTATTTAGGTTAAAATTATGCAATATAATTCAACTTAGACTTGAGTTTGTATTCACAAAAAATGTGCAATATGTTGATGAAACTTGATGGGTTGCTGTTGGACAAAATCCAACCAATCTGGCACAATCCTGTAGAAGGATTTGTTATTTGAATTCAAGCCTGACCATGCCACGTTGAACCTTGTCATCGGTATAACTCAAATTTTTAAATGTGATAACTGAAGAACAAACAATAAGCATCGAGCATTAATACAATGCTTGTTAAATAATATGATGTCATATTATGTTCAACTGATCAAATAAGAGACATAAAATGGTATTGTAGTTCTCCTAGCAAATGTATGATAGAAGTATAATTAAGTGAGAGATAATTTTCACATATTTGAAGGAACAACATACATGATTAAGAGAATTGATCAAACTCGAATTATGATAAAATGCAAAAAAAAGGAAAAGAAGAAAAATTACTAAACAAAATTCTTGAGATTGTACTCAAACTTGGAATAGACCTCTAATGAAATGATCATGGGGGGCCTTTCCCTTCAATACTTTAAATTAACGTGAATCAAGGGTAAGAAAAAAAGAAGTTAATAAGTATTGAGGAGGGTACCTTATTGGAGTTGAGGAATGGGAATGCAGGATTAATTAAAGTTTGGATGCATTAAGAAAGATATGCTGCTAAGTTCCAAGCTTGCTAGCTTAGGGATAAGGACTGCTATTTCCCTCTTCTTGGAATAGATTGCCCTTGTGCTCATAGTCCATCCAAAAGGAATGTGGGGGAGAGAGTGGATATTTAAGGGTGAGTATGTGAGAGAGAAAGTGGTTAAGGGCAAGTTCAAAATTTGAGAGTGGATTGCACGAAAATTGGAGAACAAGGGTGTGGGTTTCCAAAGTAAATTGTTTTAGTTTTTATTTCATTTAGTAATAGTTTATTTCTTTTTAGGGAAAGAGACAAACAAAGAGAAATTTTGCTCTTGTAGTAAAATAATTATTATATTTTTATATTCTAAAATAAGTTTACACAATCTCCCTTTGGGTCAAGAGAAATTCGGTTATGTAAGAAACATAAGAGAGAGGTTCCTGGGATTTTCAGTATAAGGAGTGGAGTTTGTGTGCTTGTGGTAGGGCAGCTATATAGCCAGGGGGGGAGTAGTGGTAGTGGTACCTTTACTGGTATTGGACATATGCTACACCTCTTGGTAGTGGCTAGCAAAATAGAGATGAAATAGTATGTGCCAATGTGGTATTGCAATACCTACCAGTATCCTGTTGATGGGATCCGGTACATCTAATATGGACTGCTATACACCAAACTTTAATCTTTGTATAAGAGGTAGGAGGGCAAAACTGACCTGACATTTGCTGGACCATTTGATTGCCTATGTTTAAAAGATCTTAGAATTCTTTAAGTTATAATTTTTTTTTCCCATGTAGTGTTTGCTTAGTATTATAGGAAAATAAGAAGGAAGTGCTGGAGTGGGTGTTGGGGTCTAGCAGAGTTTAATTTTCAAACAAATTTTATAATATAAAAAATGGAATTAGCTTACATCAAAAACTGCATAGACATCCACAATGATTTGTATAAATTTTATGGGTGTTTACAAAGCCATGGTGCCATTAATGTA
Organism: Areca catechu; assembly: GCA_021397845.1. NCBI lineage: Eukaryota > Viridiplantae > Streptophyta > Magnoliopsida > Arecales > Arecaceae > Areca > Areca catechu. The sequence goes on from CM038038.1 coordinate 118,430,138, forward strand.
ACTCTTATCGTGCAACCAAACAATAATTGTATTTTTATGTTATTTATAAGAAGCGGCTGGAAGCTTAAATTAAGCCAGGAAACTGCCATGAGCAAGTAGAAAGGAAATCATTACAGGGGAATGACCTGAAAGACCTTTTTTAATTTAAACATTACCTGACAAATACTGTCGGCACATGTAGGAATGTTGCATCTGCCTCTCAGCATATGATGATGGAGTTGAGCTGCGTCAACTTCCCTGTGGCCACCATTTCCACTCTGCCTGCATTGATAAGTGGCTGCTCATCAATGCCACATGTCCACTCTGCAAATTCAATGTTATAAAGAGCAACAATCATGGTAGGGAGGAGGTATAGATAGATGGTCGTCTAACGAGGTTCCAGCGTCTTCTGGTTGACTTGTTCTATGTCCTCGTATGATATCACTGGAATCAGCAAAATTGGGTAGTGCATGTGTGGGTATCTGTGTGTGTTTTGATATGGTTGGGTGAAACTTCAGTTTTGGAGTCCGTAGCCCGTTGTTTGTGAGTAATGTTTTCCGATATTGACCATATACAGAACAGAATGTGTTGGCGAACGTACATCACCATAATGATTCGGGCTGCTTCATGATGATTGATATCTATGTTGTATAAGAATTTTGACAAACTCGACATGGTAAAATATATGTATAGGATTTCAAATGTGTGATTCTTGATCAAATTCAGGTCATGAGCTATTGCAGTAAGCTGATTTTGCTCTGGTAATGTTTATGAGCTCTCCTCCTGGAAGATTAATTGTTGGAAACTGAGATAAAAATCTGAGCATGACAAATCCGGTGTTCCTGTCAATTGAGAAGAAGATGATAGGTTTGAGGCAAGATGAGAACCTCTGAAAACTCATTCAACGTCCGGAAACGTGTATTAGAAATACTAAATCTAAATAAATTACTAACGCTGCTAGCTAACAACACGGTCAATGTGGCACTAGCAAGCTGACAATTAGCTAATTGTCCAGATGTCACTGTTGTGCTTGATGCCGACGAACACGAAGTCTTGGAAAGCTTGTAATTTTCACGAGCTAGAGCAGCCTCTATGATGTTTAAAGTCCGATCGACGAGGAAGCTCAGATGAGTTTCACATTGCTGAGGTTAAAAGTGTTGCTAAGCATTAAGATAGCAAAGAAATTCTGTCAAAGATTGAAGTCTGTATTTCCTAAAGATTTTGCACAGATATTTGCGTGAAGAGCCCATAATATTCTGTCCCTGCTTTACCGACTCCATTCTCGCTTATCCTCTTATTGCAGTAACACCAAAGTTAAAATAAATTAAAATAGATGGAAATACAACATATATGAAATCTGTTCTCATAATGCATGATGGATATTGATTCATAAAACGACCATGGATCGGAGAGGAGGAGGGCTCTTAAAGGGAATGTAAGGTGGAATAATTTGTTAATTTTCATATTCCTAACCCTGACAAATTAAAATGTGGTTGCTAAATATTTTTTCTTTTGGTTAAGAAAATAATGAAGATAAATACCTTGCTTCTGATAGCAACACGTTCATATATTAATTTATCTATAAATATTACTATATATGATACAAAAAGTTCAAGGTCTAATTATATGGAGTTTGTGTAAAGCTTTGTTCAAGGTATCATCCCCACCGAGGCCCAAACAATAAGAAATAACAACAAATTATATGTAAGGGTACCGCATTCCAGTCATATCAGCTATGACCAGAGCTCAAATAAGTTTACGAAGAGAGGAAGCAGAGTAGAACGTAGAAATTTTCAATAGCATGGCTAAGCCATCAGCCGGTTGGTTGGCTAAGATTCCAAGACAGAAGTGCACTGAACAATGTCCACAAAAAGAGAGTGCATATGTTGAAAGGAGAATGAGTGGTTGTCAACCTTAGAATGCTGAATAATCCAATTCATAACTATTGACGAGTCCCTTTCAAGGCAAATCCATTTGAACCCAAATTGATGAACAAGAAAAAGATTTGATATGGCAAGACCGCTGATGTGGAGCTCCTCTTAAACCTAACTGGTGGCCACATTGACAGAAGACGACACGGATCCTGGGTGGAGCATCCGAAGAGCCCCTTGGCTGAAGTGGCTCCCTCGAGATCGAGCCCCGACTGAGGTTGTGCCCTTATTTTTCGAGTCTCTTGGCCGAAGTGAGCTCCCTCGAGGTCCAGCCCCAGCCAAAATCGTGCCCTCGCTTTTCGAGCCCCTTGGCCGAAGTGAGCTCCCTCGAGATCGAGCCCGGCCGAGATCATGCCCTCGCTTTTCGAGCTCCTTGGCCGAAGTAGGCTCCCTCAAGGTCGAGCCCTCAGCCAGGGTCATGCTCCCCTACTCGAGATCGATCCCCCAGTCAAAGTCAACCTCTTCCCTGAAGCCAGGTATGGACTTTTCAGGTGAACGTGGCATCTCCCACGAGCGTCCCTAAGGCAGAGGGTGGATGACGTCGACAGGTGGTGCCACTGCCCTCGTTAGAACCCTGGCATTATGCGGAGAGGCTCACACCCTGAGGGGTGGCGCTCTGCTAAGGCATGTCATCTAGAACCTCTGAAAAAATAAGCCTCCCTCCATAACACGTCGACCGTGACCCTTGTGGGATGGCATTGCATCAGAGCACGCCGCCTGTGGAGGAGAGTCCACTGAAGCATCAGGCCCTTCAGCCTACTATCAGCACCACCTGGAGAAAGGCACTCCGCTCAGGGCACTGTGCCCCTCTACCCACCATCTGCACTATCCAAAAGAGGAAGGTTTCACCAGGAAATTCAAATCCTGTAGCGTCAGATCCCAGACCGATGCTCTGTCAGGTCTCCCCAAACGTGGCAGGATGATGCCAGAAAGGGGCAGTGCTATGTCTGAGTGTTAGGCCCTGCGGTGTACCTCATGTATCCAGCATGAAAGGGATGCGCATCCTCCACACTCCACCACTACCGGTGGCGGACCTCCCCTGATGGAGGCTACGAGTCCGATCCCTCTCCTCCAGAGGGGAGAGGAAGAACATGCCTATGCCTCACCCGCATTAGGAACGCCTAGAGAGTGCCAGGCTAGGACTTTGCATCTCATTGGAGGTGCCACTCATTTATAAGAAACTCTAAGGAGCCTCCGACAAGGTAAGCGAGAAGGGGCAGGCGATTAGCAAGGCACTAAGGGCAGCAGGGCTTCTCAGGAGAGTCCCAGCGATAGCAATGACCTCACTGCTCAAGCCCTCCTTCTTGACCCTAACCCTCATTCCATCATTTTTCAAGACCTCTGAGAGTGGAAACCACTTCGGGATCCATCGAGGAGGATCTGTTCTCCTTGATCGTCCACTAACTTGACCGTCGGAGTGTCCCCGCAGGGATCCCCGACCCAGGTCTCCCTTCTTTTGCAGGACCGAGTACGTGCAGTGGATGCCAAGCGGGAGAGCCACCAACCGACGCTACGCAAGAGCTGCAGGACACGGTGATCTAGGCAGCAACAAGGTTCATCCAAGCAGCGTGCAACTTAACCTCCAATGCTAAGGTGGCATAGGACCATAATGGACCAACATAAAGAACAATTGCTTTATAATCCCTAATAAGATAGGCTAAGCCCATAATAGTTTCTGACCAAGAGGTATCAAAATTGATTTTTATCATATTGCAAGGTGGGGATACCTAGAACACTAACCTTTTAGAGGAGGGGTTTTAAGCTCATGGAGCTACTGATACCCCAAGACTGCATCACAATGGTTGCATTGGTTCACATAGCTGCCAAAATATATTCCTCCATTAGATGTTGAGCTGATGCAAAGATGGTAAGAGGATTATATTAGTTGCCTTGAAAAATGTAGTTGTTCCTTGAATTCTAAATAGGACCAAGTTGAATAATAAATGAGACTCTTACCATGATCAGTATTGCTCCGATTTGAAGTGAATTCAATGAGTTGCAACAAAGAGTCGAATCATGGGATGTGAGTGTAAATTATAATCATCTCATCCCAGACTAGAGATTCTTGAGGGCAAGCTAAGAGACCGTGATCCATGTCTTTTGCATCCAAATGACATAACTCACAAATAGTAGCTTGCGATGAATAAGACCTCTCTAGAAAAAAAGGGTATTACAAGATAAACAACCCTTAGTACACCTTCCACCACAAAACCTTAACTCTTGGAGCAATATTTAGGTGCCAAATTCAGGTAAAGTTATGACTTGGGTGAATATGTTGATTGATCAAATTTTCAAAAGAGATGATATCAATATAAATATCTCTGATCTTTAGTCTACACCTTTTAGATCTATATGAAACAAGGATATCATCGTACTGATGCTAAGGGATGGAAATGATCATGATACGAGTGACAAGATTCAGTAAGAATATTTATTTTTTTAGTAAAGCGAATCATTTAACCACAGTCCTGATATGAATACATCCAAAAAAGTCAGAAAATATATAGTCCCTAAAAGTAGGAGTGCCATCAAAGTGAGTCCAAAGCACCTAACCCGAATGACTGGCAATATAGGAGGCCACCCAATCAGCCGCCATGTTAGCCTCCCGATACACATGCCTGACCATGATGGAGGAGCAACCTCGTAACCAAAGAGCAATATCACGAATCAGGGAATGTGTAGGAATGGAATTGACAGCCTCCTTGATCCACGAAATTATAGTGGCAAAATCTCTCTCAAGAATGAGATGATCCAACCGAAGGAACCAATTGGCATATCAAATACCAGCCTAAACTACTATAAACTCTGCCAGAGGAATAGTAGAGTCAACAAGATGATAACCCAGCAGCAATAATGCCTTGGCCAGATCCACGAATAACAAATCTGGCCCCTCCATCCATTCCCCTCACACTCCCATCAAATTGATCTTAACATACCTTGGAGAAGGGGGCTCCCAAGCAATGAAAACCCTCCGGGACGCTTGAGGAGCGAAACTAGAGCCCAGGTCTACGTGGATGTAGCAGTCACCATTTGGAACTCCTCCATATGAGCCCGTGCTCTTTCAACAAGAATCCCGATGGTGCACCTAGAGGAACTGAAGACCAAAGAATTCTGGGAAAGCTAGACATGATAAGCAATAAAGCGGGAAAAGCTGGAGAGAAGTGAGCAATATGTGACCTTAGGAGGTTCAAAAAGGTGACCACGAGATCCTCAGAATGTCCAAAAAAGTGATCCAACCCTACCATCCTCCAGACTTGTTGAGCCCTCGGACAAAAGAATAATACATGCTCGATGGACTTAGCATCCGCATCATAAGCCGGGCAAGAGGGGGATAGCTGAATCCCTGTAGCACTGAGAAGAGAGTCAGGATGCGATGCCAGGCAACTTTCCATAGAAGGAGAGATACCCTAGGGTGCATTCCAAAAGATCAGATCTAGCCAATATCAAGTCTCCTCTGTGGCTCCGAGCCAAAAATAGGATACAAGCCTAACAATGAAACTTTAGGCACAATAGAAGACCTCTAAACTCTAATATCAATGCAAGGATGAGCAGAACAATAGAAAGGATCCTAGCTCCCATAATATCTCCAAAAGTCCGAATGACCCTGGAAGAACTCCAGTGAGTGCCATCGGCAGTCAAGATATTAGCAATAGTTTTGATATCAGAAACATCCATAGTAATAAAAGTAGGCCACCGGACTAAAAGAACATCCAAGATCCAGGGGTCATACATGAAATTAATCAATCTGCCATCTCCAATCACCCAGCTCATATGGAAAATAACAATAGAGGTCCTCACCCTCATCTCTCTCCAAATCACAAAGCTATGCTGGGCCGTGCAAGGCTTCTCATCCGACAACATGGAAAAAGGACCGTAATGAATCCTCATCATGAACTCCACATACTCTCCAGACCCAACATAAGTCTAGTAAAATGTCTCACAATCAAAACCTCCATTCTCGTCACCAAAGAATAAATACCAAGCCCCCCATCTCGAATCTATTGACTAACAATACTCCATCCCAATAGGTGAACTTCCCTTTGAGCATTAGATAAAGACCAAAGAAAAGACTAGATAGTTTGTTCTACCTTGAGAATACAGACTTAGGAATGATAACATTAGAGAGCAAGAACACTGGAAGAGAAGTGAGAACTGACCTGACCAAGGTTAACCTGCCCATGGAAGAGAGGGCTCTACCTTGCCAACCCTCCACCCTCTCCTAAACAGACTGCAAACCATATGACAATCCGTCCTATGAAGTCTTCGACCAGAAATAGGAACTCCCAAATAACGAAGGCAACCATCATAATCGGCAATTCTAAAAATCTCCTGGATCGAGCGCCGTAACCGGTTAGGAGTCTTTGGGCTAAAGCAAATCCTCGATTTGTAAAGATTAATCCTCTGACTCAAAGATAAACAATAATGCTCAAGAACCACCCTAAATTCCACTACCGAAGCTAGTGAGGCATAGCCCAACAGTAGGCAGTCATTTGCAAACAACAAGTACAAGATCAGGGATGCACCAGGAGTAGAAAGATATGGCTGAATAGCTGACTCCCGCACTGCCGTCCACAAAGCTCGCGATAAAGAATCAACATATATAATAAACAAATAAGGAGAGAGGGAACACCTTGATGAATGTCGATATTAGAATGAAAGAATTCTGAAGGGGTCCCATTGATAAGAATAGCAAAGTAGGGTTGATAATGCAAGCTATAATCCGAGAAACCCAAGCCTGATGAAAACTGAAGTCCCCTAAAGCTGACTCCAAGAACCTCTAATGAATCTGATCAAAGGCTCTCTCCATATCAAGCTTGATGGCTATCAATGCCTGATTAGCAAGGGCTCTCTAGAAATCATGTATAAACTGCTATACTATAAGAATGTTGTCAGAGATATAACGACCCCCAACAAAAATACCTTGCTCAAGAGATATAAGCTTATAGAGAATAGGCTTCATCTTGTTAGCCATACATTTAGCATAGAGTTTATACAAAGTATTGCATAAGTTGATAGGCCTAAAGTGACTTGGCTCAGAAATATCAGGATGCTTCAGGACAAGAATAATAAAGTTTGCTTCCAATTGTCAGGCATATGACCAATGGCAAAAAATCCCTGCACTGCAAAGATAACCTCCCGCCAGATGTACACCAATATCTCCTGAAAAATAAGGGAGAAAATCCATCAGGGCCAGGAGCTTTGTCCTTATCAATGGACCAGAGGATAGACTGAATCTGCTTCATAGAAATTGGACTAAGTAGGCGACAGTTTCATCTAGAGAAACCTGAGCCTCAGGACGGGGGGAGTAGAAGGAGAGAGGGTCATCTAAAGGCCTGGCCTATCTAGAAGAAAAGAATTTGATGATCTCATGCCTAACATCGTCAGCGTCCTCCAACCAACTCCCCTCCGAAGACCGTAGTGCCCTGATTCGGTTTCTATATTAGTGGACGATAGTGGCTTGATGAAAGAATCGGATATTCATGTCCCCCTCCTTCAACCATTGCACTCTGGACTTTTGCCTCTACATAATCTCTTGTTGACTTAGAAGGACATGTTGCATGGACGGATAGCTTCATAGAGCAGCCAAATCAGCATCCCCCAATCCCCCTTCCCTCTCTCCCTCTCCTGGAGGACATTGATGGAGGTCTCCATTGAATTCAAGGAAGAGGAGATATTACCAACCTCCTCTTGATTTCACCTGAGAAGCTGATGCTTGACTAAGGAGAGCCTATGGGAAATCCGATACCTCGCATCCTTCTAAATAGGTAACCTTTACACCTCCTTGACAAAATCCCATGAATCAGGATAAGCCAACCAAACTCTCAAATTGAAAGGAGCATGACAAGGGGCCAAGGTAGTCATAGTAAGAAGGACTAGACAGTGGTCAGAAGCAATTCTAGGCAGATGACAAACATGATGCTCAGGATGTAGGAGAAGCCAGTCCGGAGTAGCAAACACCCTGTCAATACGCTCCCAAACTCTAGCTGCACCAGATCGATTATTGCATAAAGTAAAGTGGAGCCCCACAAATCCCAAATTCACCATACCATTGATTTGTAAGAACTGAACAAATTATTTAGAAGCAATATCCTCCATAAAAGGTGTTCCATCTCTCTTATCCTTATCACAAGCACACAATTAAAATCCACCGCAACGACTGTAGGTATGCCCTGGTCCACCAATGCAAAAACCTTTTGTCACACTATTCTCCTCTCCCTATAATTTATGCTAGCATAGACCTTGAAAAGCAGCCAAGTAGGACCATAATTTTCAGAAATAACTATGGACACCTATTGAGAACTGTGATTGAAAATATCCACCTTGGCCACCCCCTATGCCAAACCACAATGATCCACCTGACAAACCCTGGGAATCAATAGCATAACAACCCCAATCTCCCTGAATACAGTGACAGAAATGATCCAAACCAGGGCCACAGAGCCTAGTTTCTAACAAAACATAAAAAACAGGATCATACAACTGCCCCAATCTCTAAAAGGTAGATAAAAGGAGGGCTTCTCCGTACCCCTAACATTCCATACCATAATCTTCATAGAGACTTAATTGATGTTTGGTATTACAGTCCAACCTAACATTCCTATCCCGGAGACTTTGAAGTCCCTGACCCTGTTGCAAACAAGGCATCCTTCAATTGCTTAGTGATCACCTCATGGCTGATTTTGCATCAGTGATAGGCCCTAAAGAGTCTTCGCCTAATGGAGTCACTTTACCCACATTGGATGATTGTCCCCTTTCAGGCACTGGACTAGAAGGAGGGTTTGTTGGTCCTGTATGGTTTGATTGTTTGTTAGATTTGTTTCTACTTAGGGATTGAATTGTGCCATTGTTATATCTATTTCATTACTTGCTTGCTAATTGGGCCGTTGTATTATATTTTTATTGCTTGGAATAAAAAGATCTTGCCATTAGATTGATCAGGGGCACTATCAGAATATGTATGCCGGCTGCCAACAAGTTGTATTTTATTTTTTTCTAATTCTTTTTGTCAATCAGTCTTAACACTGTCGAACCTCTTCCATGCCCCCATCCCCTGCATACTCTATCATTTGGTCCATCCATGCGCTGCAATCGCATTGTGCCTCATCATTACCTCCACTGAGATGCCATCCTGCTGCTCAGCATCAAGTTTTCTTCCTCCATTGGGGGTTTTTGACTTTCCCATTTCCCTTCAAAGTTCTTGACTTCTTCCCCACCCATGTTCTTATCCATGGTCATACCTCCTCTCTGGCCTCTTCAATGTTGTAGCCCCGAATTCCTCTGGCGTCCCTATTCGCTCACTATGCCTCCTCCATGCCACCAGCAGCCTTTTCAGCATGTGCTCTACTAAATACGTCATCACTGCTGCCAGTGGGTGCAGCCTCAGCCATGTCACCCATCAATGCCAGCATCTGTGGATCAGTGATCTTCTCTGAGAGTTGGAAGAAGGTTAAAAGAAAGGAAGAGAGGTGAGAAATTTTAAAGAGGCACAAATTTCAAATTAAGATCTTGTTGACCTGTACCACTGGTTATCTGGTCATCTATCCAAGACCATCTACTCTGAATTCATGGTCAATATTATGTACCTGCATGGAAATTTGGTAGTACTACAGCAAAAGCCTTTTTTGGATGGAATTTGGGTTTTGCCTTATTCAAAAAAAATTTCTGGGCTAAGTCATTTTTTGACTTGTATAGGTCGGGTCCTTCGTTGCTGTCATTGAAATATTTTAATGAAAGTTTGCTCACTTAGTCTTTTGGCTTTAATGGGGATAGTTCAGCAGTCTGGTGACTTGAATCCATTTATCTGGTGGTGCACCTCAATCATAGTGTTCCTAAAAATTTGACACTCAAATTTCATTGTCATAAGAGGGAAATGCTTCTTGTTATCCTATATAATGATTTTCAATTTGATACTGAAAATATTTTTACTCTCTTCTTAACATCCTGTAAGTGCATAGTGCTCTAAAGGCGCAGAATTCCCTTTGATCATCCTGTGTCACATAATGAAACAGTCCCAACTCCATCAAAAAGAAGAAGAGAGATAAAGATTCGAGGCAAATAACATTTGACATTGAATTTTAGGGTTTCCTTATCATTTCTTTATTTATTCCATTATTCTGCTTTTTCTTCCCTTATATTATATGAGATTGTAAAGATTTTCCAACCGTATGAATAGGCCCTCCCATCCTAATGTTGTAATCTGATGTGAATATATCAAAATAAATTAAGTCTCATCTTATGACATATGGGTTTTCCTTTTTCTTTTAATCTGGCTGTGGGCATGACTCTGCATAAAGTGTGCGCTCTATCTTTGCTCAGCCAGCAATATCCCATCTGAAATGATAGGACCACCTGGGTCATTCCATGCCCTCTATGTCGAAATGGGATAGTCTCATTTATTAAGTGGTCAGTTCCCCAGTGAAGGAGCTCAACCAAACCTAGCCCTAAGCCTCTGCAACCCATGCATTATTCACCGACGTGGAGAGCCACCAGAACAGGTTGTAGATCTGAGATTCGGAAGAACCGTGTGGCAGCAGTTTCTTCAGAGCTCATCTGTCCGCTTGCTTGCAGCCCATTCCCTTCTGCTGGCATATCCTCCTGCACCAGTGACGGCGACCCATGCGCAGCTCTCGAACCCGAAGTAGAAATTCAAGCACAATCCCCTTGTCACTCACAGAGCGCACCAAATGACTGGACAAAATGGAAGAGCAAATATTTGATAGAACGAGCTGCTCGGGCATGTTCTGGAATAGAAGAAGCTGCCACAGAGAGCACCAGTGCAATTCAGAGATAAATGCCTGATTTGGGTTTTGCTTGTGGATAGTCCAGTTCGTAGGATCCATGAGAGAGATGATTAGCTATTGCTTTTCTAGTGTCTTGCCTCATTATAAATCTTGTATGGTTAAGCTATGTACATGTTATTTTTGCTCACTTAATTCACTTGGAATTTAAGGAGTTAGCTGCAGCCTCCAAATCTTTCAGATAATTTGAAGGTTAGGATTGATGGTCATGTAGATTGTTGTAATTATTGTATCAGGTCCATGCCTTTATTTGTTACTAAATTATTGGACTTCTAATTACATTTCGTAATCAAGCCATCATAGTTTCTTATCATTTAATATAGTTTGAGTTGTATACGATTTGCAATTTTATTTGGAGTAGGCTTATTATGGTGCTCTTATATGTTTTCCCTGACAGGTATCTGGTTTTCTTTGACCCTGATTATATTTACTCTGCATGTTTGATTCACACACCTATGGCCAATAGAGGATACACGAGTATAGTGTTTCTATTGATGCGTAAGGTGTTTGTCATGTTGGCGGAGAAATGCACTCAAAGATGAAACTGAAATTGCTTTCTCTTACATTAAATATAGATAGTTCATGTTAATAGCTATATGCAACCTCGTTCAAGTGGAAAACCTATATGCAACCTCTTCGGGCGTTCCGAGAATTTAGACGTTTGCAATTTTGTTGAGCAACCCACTGGCATACTGACATGTACGAGATAAGATTCAACTTCATGAATAACAGGGCAAGGTACTTGGTGACCGTTGTTTCCCCTCTCTCTCTCTCTCTTTTTCAAGGTAGAGCCTACGTAGTATTGTTAATCTAACGATGTAAAAAGAGTTGATATCACAATCTTCATTGGCTTCGCATCCTAAAAATCATAACTTATTGTTTGGTTGTCTTAATTCTATCTAAAATAAATCTTTTTCTAATTTATTCTTTCAATAGTTACAAATTAAGATGGGCTATTCAACATAACTATTTCGATTAATCTTTCATATTCTAGAATACTTTTCATGGTAGATTATAGAATAGCTTATTCTAGATCATTTTGTTTCTATATAATAGATTTCACTGTAATAATTATACTGAAAATAAAGTTATTATTCTAAGTTTCTAATTAATAAAAATCTGAAATAAAAAGAATGAATATTTATTTCCTGAAAATTAATAATCTTATTTTAGAATAAAATATATAGATTTTTTTTTTTATCCAAATACTATCAAAAATTATTTTTAGGGCAGCCAATCATCAATCCGAACAGCTTCCATCAATACTTGAGACCGCAAGGCATTAGGGAATCCTAAAGCAATAAGTAACAGCCGATTACGAGAGAATCGACCTTTGAAATACGCTGGAAGTCCTTGAGAAGTTTAATGATAATTAAAGAAGATCACCGTCCACCCAGCTGTTAGTCTCATGGTTGTTTTATCAGCTACTACGTATGTGTCAGTCCTATAATGTTGTTGGCAGGTTCTTACATCCTTTGATCATGTTATGTGTTATAGCCCTGTAATGGTTGGTGACAGGCTGTTTATTCTTTTATTGCTTCAGGGTCTTAGCCAGTATTGTTATATTATAATAAGTTCCTGCTCTAATGAAAGCTTCTGTCCCTCTTATTTACCATATATATATATATATATATATATATATTATATATTATAGTACATCTTCATCGTGAAAAATTATGATTAAAAGCCATTCTAACTACCGTCTACACACTTTGAACCATCAAATAAATGTGGCATTAAAAATCTAGCAATGTTACCATTTGACTCGCTAACCGTGGTTAATAGTGGATCTTCTTCCATTCAAAATTTTCAAACATGGATAATATAATTTTTTTTTAATAAAATAGAAGGGATAGGGGGATAATTTCAGTATAGCTATCCTCGTAGATCCCCAACTGCTAGATAATGTTTGATGCAAACTGCTCGGATTTGCACAAACTTTTTTCACTTAAAGATGAGTACTTGACACCACTAAATGCCAGCTGGTAGAACTGGACAAAGAGAAGAATCCTGATCTCTTATTCATATCAACAATCGTGGGCTCCAGGATAAGAAAATCCCGATCTCTTATTCATATCAACGATCGTGGGTTCCAGGATACACCACTAAAATGCCGGTTGATAGAACGGGAATAAAGAAAAAGATCCTGATCTCTCATTCATATCGATTATCGTGGATTTCAGGATAAATTTTGGATTTAATCGGATTACTGTAAGGATTCTTCCTTGAACTAGTGATCGGTAGGTAGTGCAAGATCTCTACCAACCGGACTACCATCTTAGTGGTGATTTTTTTTTCATTAAGATCAGAATGGATGATGCGGCAATTTTTGATAGGATGGTCCAAAATTTAGGTGGTTGAATAATTCTAACCAATAATTTTTTTCCATTTAGATCAAAAAGATCATACAGCAGCGTTCGTTCCTGTGCATGCAAGGGCTATATATCCCTACGCATTCACTAGATCCACATGAAGTCAAATGAACATGTTTTACTTCCAAAGTCCGATAGCCATCAATTTTCTGACTGTTGAACAAACCATATTGTGGTGGAGTACGTCTCCTCCATCGTTCCCTGTTCCGTGACATCGAACTCACCGAGGTTTTTGGGATCTCATGCATTAAAGCATCAAATAAAAGTTCATGACCCGTCAGCATTTAGGCCCGCCATTCCTCAGTCGCACACGTGCACGTCCAACCCCAAAATAAAAAGCACCTGGCAAACGACAACCAACCGTTTCACCGAAAGCTAAAGCAAAGACCATAGAGAAGAGATTCCAGATGTGTAGAGCCCAAATCGTTTAGTACACGTGCCAATATATAATTTGCTCCTCTATCCATTTCTGTCATTCTTATCGTGGAGCCGATCCGCCTCCTTCCTCTTGAGCTTTTGCCTCTCTTGGTGGATTTTTTTAAATAATTTTTTTTTTTGTAAATCGGTGCATTCAACAAAATAATCTAGTGAATATAGCCAGGATGGTCCAAAAAACAATGTCTTGCAGTGATTCCGGGGCATTCCTCAAGAAAGACCAGAAGGCTTCACTTGAATGGTGGGCGACAAAGGAGGCAACACAATATGCTGTTAAGTTTGCTTTCTGGTAGACATGTATACCTATAAAGATAGAACAGCTGTGTAAACGAAGGCAATGTCCTGAAGAGAGGAGATGGGCAGAGGACGACCGAAGAGCCTCATATATCTAGGCGATGACCGTGGAATCTCCCTCGAGGATAATGTGGTCCACCCGAAGAACCATGCATCCTAGCATAGATAAGGCCCTCCTAAGCACCACGAAGCTCAGCAGCTGGAATGAACGGAGCATAGAGGTGACATCCTCCCGCCACCATGAAGTGGAGCCCCGATGCACGGATGACGAAGCCTGCACCACTAGTATCATCCATAACACTGCCATCAAGTTAACTTTATAAAATCTCGAAGGTGGGACTCCCAGGAGATAAAGATTAGGGTAGGTGCTCGATGAGCATGCGAGAAGCCTCAGGTCTCGGAGGTAAACAAAGTCAATGAGGAAAACTCCTGTCATGGGCTTTGGCTCTTTCAAGAACCACTCTAGTCGAGGATTTCAAAGAGTCGAACGCAAAAACGTTCTTGGAGATCCAAATGTGATAAGTAATGTAAGCCACTAAGGTAGTCGCAGGTAGTCGAGGAGGTCGGATTAGGTCATAAATGTATCAACAAGATCAACAACTTGTATAAAAAGAGTGTCAAAGCTAGCAAGCCTCCAAACAAGAGAAGCCCTCAATAGAGAAAAAACACGTGGTCCTGCATCTCACCTTCCTCCCCACAAACCGGTATACGAGGGGATGTGAAAGCCCTTGGAGATAAGATAAGCTCTTATGGGTAAGCGGCTCCAGGCTACCTTCCACAAGAAAATACTAACTCTAGGGTGGACTTGTAATCTCCAAATCCAACCTAGATCAAGAGACCTCCAAGAGGCTTGAGTATAGAGAGGATACAAGTCAGACAAGGGAGCTCTGGTAGAGAGAGGATCTCCAAACTCTCACATCAGCTGAGATAGAAGAGGTAAGCAATAGCAAGGACCCATGCTCCAAGAATATCCCCAAAATAGTGAGTCACCGGATCCATATTTCACTGTGTACCATCTGAGGTGAAGAGATTAGGAGTAGCTAGAGACTCTGGAATATCAATAAGATGAAAGTAGGCCATCTGGCCAAGGGGATATCCACAATCCAAGAATCCATCATGAAACTAATAGAACGCCCATCACCCACATCCCCTTATATATGGAAGACATCAGGACCTCTGGTGACCATCTCCCTCCATATAGTCAAGCAATCCATCCAATCCGAGGAACCTCCCCAAAGGAGTCGGGCCATATCTGGCTCTCATCAGGGAAGATCACAGACTATGAGACATAGAAAAAATCTGGCAACATGCTTGGCCAGGAGAGCTCTCGCCTGGTGAAAAGGGAATGATACCAAGCCCAGACCTCCTCCTCACATGGCTAGCATAGACATCCCAGCTAAGGAGATGAATGCCCCGACCAGTTGATCCTGAGCCCCATAGAAAAGAGCGAATTATTTGCTCCCTTTGCTGACAACAAAGATAGGGATGACCGCATTGGAAAGCACATAGACTGGTAGAGAGTAGAGGACAAACCTAATCAACGTGATCTTGCCCATGAATGAGAGGGCTCTCCCATGCCAACCCTCCACCCTGTCCTGCACCACCATAACCAGTCGATTACAATCAACCCTGCGAAGTCTACCTCCAGTGATTGGTACCGCCAATATATAAGCATCCCCCCATGCTTCCAATCCTGAGAGTGTCCTGAATGAGGTGCCGAATCTAGACAGGCATCTTTGGATTGAAGTAGATTACTGATTTAAGCAAGTTAACTTTCTAGCCAGAAGCTAAGCAGTAGCCCTTTAGAATTCTCCAATAACCTTGAGCAGAAGCAATAGTGGCTCGTCCTAAAGTAAGTACATATGCAAATAAGAGGTACGAGATAGGGGGTGCTCTAAAGGCTGAGACATAGGGGAGAATCTCTGACCCCTTGGTCGCAACCCGTAATGCTCGTGAAAGGGCGTCAGCACAAAAATAAATAAGGAGACAGAGGACACCTTGACGAAGTGCAACATTGGAGCAGAAAAAGTTTGAGTACCATTAATAATAATAGTATAAGAATGCCTGACAACATAAGCAAGGATCCGAGAATCCACCATGGGTGAAAATCAAAAACCAACAGAGAGTTTTCCAGAAACCCCATTGCATATAATCATAAGCCAGCTCCATATGCAATTTAATAGCCATCAGACTACGATGGATAGAAGCCTTCTGAAGATCAAACATGAATTCCTAGGCAATACGTACATTATCAGAAGATATACCGATCACCCATAAAAGCCCCCTGTTCTGGGCAGATGATATGAGAAAGAATAGGCTTCATCCTAATAACCATAAGCTTAGCACAGATTTTGTAAAGAGTATTGCACAAGCTAATAGGCCTGAAATGGGCTGGCTTAGAAGTGTCCTACCTTTTAGGGATAAGAGTGATAAAAGTCTATTTCCAGACATCAGGCATGTGGCCAAAAGCGAAGAACTCTTTCATTGCATGAACAACATCATCCCGAATGGTACTCCAAAAGTGTCTAAAGAAGATAGGGGAGAAGCCATCCGGACCAGGGCTTTGTCTTCAGCTAAGGACCATAGAACACCCCGAACCTTTTTCTCCGAGACATTCATAGTAAGTTGCTAGTTCTATAAGATTGAGACCCTATGAAGTGGAGGAGGGAAGGTAAAGGATGTGGGGCTAGCATTTGGAACAATCCACCTAGACTTGAAGTAGAGAGAGATATCCTATCTAATAGCATCATCATCATGAATATAATACCCATTAGCATCATGCAGGGCTCTAATCCAATTTCTATGTCTTCGAACAACAGTAGCTTGGTGAGAAAATCGAGTATTCCTGTCCCCCTCCATAATCCAGTGCACTCTAGATTTCTGTCTCCAGAAAATCTCCTGTTAAGAGAGTAGAGAGTAGTGCATAGATAGCTGATCCCGCAAGGTAGCCATATCATGGTCATCCAAACCTCTTTCCTTTCTTCCTTCTCCTGAAGAGTAAGGATGTATTTCTCAACAGTCTCCAGGAGAGAAAAATATTACCCCCTTAACTCTATTCCACCAGAGCAAATGCCTTTTGAGAAGCTCCAACCTTCGAGTCACCCGTACAGAGAGCATCACCCTGGACAGTAGTCGACCAAACCTCCTTTACAATGTTCCCAGCATAAGAGTAAGCCAGCCAAAACTTCTCAAATCTGAAAGGGGGTGGCATGATACCGAGGTATCGGTAGAAAGAAAGATGGGATGATGATCCAAGACAATCCTAGGTGAGTTCCTAACCAGGTGGGTAGGGTGCTTATGGATCTAGCACGGCATAGCAAACACCTTGTCAATTCTTCCCCAAATCCTGGCCCTTCTAGATCGGTTGTTGCACCAAGTAAAGTGGGGTCCCACATAATTAAGATCAATTAAACCATTAGAGTGCAGGAAGTGACTAAACTTTCTTGAAGCCAAATCCTTAGTGAACGTCTCCCCCCTCTTTTATCCTCTTGGCTAAGGATGTAATTGAAATCCCCTGCCATGATGGTCGGGATACACTGGTCCACCAAAGCAGTAACTTCTTGCCAAAGAGATCTCCGCTATCTGTTCTCAATGCTAGCATACACACTTAATAGAAGCCAGGTGAATCCATTCGATTCAGAAATGATGATGGCCACATGCTGAGAGCAGCGATGGAATACATCAATCCGAGCTACCCCCCAGTCCTAGACAACCACCATACCTTCGGACAAGCCTTGAGACTAGATGGCATAGAACCCCCACTTCCCCGAAAACCTATGATGGAAGCATTCCAAACTAGAACCACTCAACTTTGTCTCCAAAAAAATACACATAACAAGATGATGCAAATGCCCCAGTTTATGAAAGGAAGGGAAGAAAGCAGGCTTCCCAGCTCCCCTAGTATTCCAGATCAAAACTTTCATTGCAATAAAAATATTAAATAAGTTTGGCTTTGCCCTTATGCACCTTGGCATCAACCAGGCTCTCCTGACCAGCACTATCCTTCCCCCTAGGCTCCGGTACTGCAAACAAGGCTTCCTTTAGTTGGTCTGCCACCACTCATGAGACCGTTCCAATTTATTCACACGGTGACTGAGCATTCCTTGGCCACCCTACGGAGATAGTGATTCAGTGCTGTCCACAATGCAATTCTCAAGAGATTGTAGCTTCTTGTCACCCGAATTGGAGAGATAGGCTTTCCAATGCCATTATCAACCCCTTCTGCCTCCCAGCATCCTTGGCAATATTTTGTATTAGCCCCCTGGATACCTTTCCCCAGCTGTAGCCGACCATGCTTCAAAGAAGAAAAATCAGAAGACCCCATGACAACCGCTGGTGAGTAAATAAGAGCACCCCCTACCATACCCATTTCCAGTGAGACTCCATCATCCTAACTCACAGTAGATTCCTCCCTCTTTCCCCCAATAGGCTATGGCTTAGGAGCTCTTTGACTCCATGAGATTGATTGTCAGCACCAGTCTCAGGATGCCCTTTGTCCACCAAAATCTCTGTCTTATCCCTGCATGTACCCCCCAGAAGCATCATTTATGCAAGGTTGTAGGGGACTTACTTGGCTAGTAGTTGGAGAAGCAAGGGTAAAAGAAGGCCTAGTGACACTGGGACTTGGGCATTTGGAGATGCTCTGTGTGGTGGACTCCGTGCTCTTTTCAGGGACAAGGAACCATGCTCCGCCATTGGCATGTCAGAAGGGCCGGGCTTCTTAGATGGGCCGAAATCTATAACATCGGCAAGTGGGTTGAGCAGTCCAAAAGCCGAAGCAGAGGCGTCGCCTTCTCCAGCCGAGTCACTTGGGCTGGCCATCGGAGGTCGATGATGAGCCACCTTGGAGGGCTCCTGCCAGCCATCGGAGCCTGGCGGGGATGAGGGAGGAGATGGGATGGTCCTTGGAGAAGCATAGGAAGGGGTGAGGACTGAGGGTCAGATGACCTTAGGCATGACAAATTGTCCACTTCAGACTCCTTCCTTCCCTTCATCGAGGTTCACGATGACCGTGGTTGGCAATATGGGATGTCACCAACCAAGGCCCTAGCCTCAGACGACCACCCCACCAGCATCGGTCTTCTCCTCCACCATAGGAGATGGCCCTTTGGAGCTTTTTCCCCATCACAATGATGACATTTTCTGGAAGCAGGGAGCAGTCACTATTCTCGGATGAGGGATCCCCCTCCAGGTAGTGGCAGCCCTCGTCCATGTGGCCCATCCTTCCATAGCGGTAGCACACCAGTGGGAGGTTTCTTGTAGATAAACTGCTATCAAAAAATCCCCTTCCGTCCCTTGATTAGAACCCCGCTTTAACGATTTTGTAGTATTGATTTCCAACCGAACTCGAGCATATCCCATCTTCCTCAGGAACTCCATGAAGTCGTCGACCGCTAAAGGCTTACCCGGCTCAGATGCTATGGCCAAATTGCCTGTGATAACCAATACTCCATGGGAAGGGCTGGCATCCTCATCCAAACAAAGTCCTTTGAATGGGCCTTCGACTAGGAACAAAGTCCTGCTCCCCCATTCCATTGCGAGGAGTTGCCGGCAACAAACTAGGGTCCTCCCGTGAGCACTGAAAAACAGTCCTTGTCGGTCTTGAATCGAAGGATTAAGTGGCTTTCAGCAATGGAAACATCTCGGGGTCATAGTCGAGCTTAACCTTAATTCATACCTCCTTGGCAACCTAGTCCGCTAGGACTCGCTGGCCAAGGCTCCTGACAAAGATCGCCACATCTTCCACTACCGACGGGAGTCCAATATCATAGCTTCTGGAAGTTTGAGAACCTAAGCGAAGAACTTCTGCAACTCTTTCACTTCACCATCGTGATCTTATGTGATGTCCAAACTAATCCGCATGGTGGTTTTTGGACTACACGAGCCCACGATCGGTCACCGTCCCTGATTCAGACGACCGTCGATCACTGGCATGACGAGATTCATCCTTTGCCACCATTTAAATAATATTGTTTAAAATTATTTCTTAGAATACCGATGTCCCAATTTAAATACGAATCTATATTTTTTTAATGTGGGATGCTAGCTAAAAAATGATGTATTCTATCTACAATTTCTACTTCGTTGATATCACTCACCTCTGGTATGATTTGACCGTGTGGAAAAATCACATTCCTAGTTCATAATTTCATAATGAAATCATGAGCTCAACATATAATTTTCTAATAAAACTATGGGCCCAACATGTGATTTTAACTGAAATATGGAAAGTCCCTATACTCCTTCCTCCCCCCCTCATTTATCCTCGATCTCTCTTAAAACCTATAACCCCTTCTTCCTCTCTCCCATCCTTTGATCCTTGCATCCTCTCTCAACCAACTCTCTCCCATCCCTTCTCTCTCACAACATACTACGTTAAGGTCTAAAATAAGAGTTTAGTGGCCAATCGCTTTAAAAAAGGGTGGAGTATATCTAAATCAAAAGGACTATGATGAAATAATAGGAAACAATCCTCACATAAGTATGATGAATATGTATTAGTTATCTATGATTACACTTAACAACTAATCTATCCTACTTTAGTGACATGTTTCTATAGAAATTTTAAATTTGATAAGTCAAATTGTTCTATTTCAACATATGTACAAGGAAAAGTTATTGAATTTGATGTTAGTCTTCTTAGTCAAATATTAGGCATTTCTTTAGATGGTGATTAATACTTCAACACTACTTGTTGGAATCACCAATTTTAATTTATCATGAATCTATTAACACTATTTTTGAAGATGCTAGTTTGGCTTGAACGCTAACCTAGTGTACATGTATTGTCATTTGAGAATCAACTTATCTATTATATTTTTACATTCAATTTTCTACCAAGGAGCAGTCATAAAGAAATATATCATACCTAGATATTCTTTTAGTTGCTTACCTTTTTGACAATTGAGGTGATACCAATATTCATCAAAACATGGATGGACATTTCTATTTTGGAGAAAGCATCTCTCCACTTGCACATCCAAATGCATGAGTGAGTTACGTATGCTTCATACATTCTTAGAAACAAAAATAGCATTAAGTTTTCATTACTTACTTGGTAGCCAACGTGCCCCCTAGCAATGCACCTCCATCAACCAATCCATAATAAGATTAAGAAATGTTAGTCTAATCTATGTAGAGCTGTATATAGAAACCTATCCTATGCCCACACTTGTAGTGGAATTAAATTTCTATAATTTGATGTGCATCTTTCCTACTTGCCTTTTATAGTTCTCTATACAACTAAGCTAGACCCGTACTGCCCTAACTATAGTATCTCGCAAGGTCAAAATCTTTAAGTTATGGCAAAAATATAATATACATCAAGTTATTGATTTATTCGCGAATAGACACCCTCTCATTAGCAACAAAATATATGCTCTAGCATGATACCATATGGTTATGTCATCTGTATCAAGAGAACTCACCAAACTATTGTCCTAGCCATACCATACTCAATCGCGAACTATGGAGTTTGCTTGGAGAAGTGACAATACCTAACAACTTTAAGCAAACCTGCTACCAAACATGACGTATACTATATATAAACTGGAAGATCGTCAACTAGTAAATCCAACTGAATGTTGACATCCTCCAATGTGATAGTGTACTTTTCTCATGGCTAGAGGAATGTGTATGTCTATGGACTCCACCGCTCTACTAATGCAGTGATCAAGTGTGAGTTTGGCTGTATGAAACTAACATGGCTTAGGCCACAAAATCTGCTATAATAAGGTACTATGTGTATATCAAGTGGTGTCAACTAATGCAAGGCCAGCTCTCTACATCGACAAGTAAGGAACTAGACTCCTGCCAAAATAAAAGAAAATTAACATATCAATATGTAAATAATTGATTGACATGATTTTAAAAGTATAATACATAATTGACCATCTTAGATAACCAATGATCAATGAGTGGCCTACTCATATAGTACATAGTCATCTACTAGGTCTGGATCCATATATACAATATACTGCATACATTAAAAAAAGTATTTTTGCTATTAAGAGTAAAAGAAAGTATAGTTTAGATGTCTTAAACTTGCACAAACTTGAACAACATATCCTGCTATGAAAAATGGATAATATTTTAACTAAATAAAAGCAACGAACAAGCTTTCATTTAATTTCAACTAAATACAATATTAAATACAAAGTTTCATCGATGGTGCAAAGGTCCAAAAAATATGTTTAAATACAAAGATAGCAATGAATCGGGTTTAGGTCGGGTCATCCAAAACCTATACCTATCCCATCAAAAAAATTCTCCTACCTGTATCTACCCCATACCCATCTTGAGTTAGATAAAATAAAATGATCGGGTCAGTTAGGTCGGGCCAAGTATACCTTTTTAGGCCGGGTTGAGCCTTTTTTTTCCTGAACATTGCATAGATGTTAAGGAATTCAAAGAAAGCATTCGAAGAGACCACAATTAAAAACAAAGAAAGCCTTGATTCGGTTCAAAAGAAAGCTTTCTAATTCAAATAGGATAATTTAAAACCAAAATACCATCATCCTGTACAGGATTAACAGAATCAAGAATCAAGAAGAATTTATAATTCAGATTCTTGATTCTTGATCACAAATAGAGTGTTGAATCTTACCAAATATCACTTGCTAATTGCTATCCTTCTTTCTCACCTCTTATCAATGAGATCTTAAAATATTTTCACAAACAAGCTCCAAGTTTCTCAAATAGCACCAATAATGAGGTTATTACCTCTTCTACATATCGATGAATATAGACTTAAAACAAATAGAGAAGAGACAGATAGAACAAAGGATAGAAAAAACAACTATAAAACCATAAAAAAAAATCTAATTTGGTCAAGATCCAAGCCAAGAACTCCAGAATCAAGACTGAAAAGGAAGAAAATTATAAATCCTAATTATAAAAAATATAATCCTAATCCTTGATCAAGGAAGGAAATCTACCCAGTTACAAGAAAAGTAGGTGCTGGCATAGCCAAGAGGCCCCATGAAAGCCTGCTCGTGTGCTGTGTGCATGCTGATGGGAAGGATGGACAAGGGCGACTTTCGGGCTTTTAATGGAAGGATGGCATTGGTCTAAGGCTAGGAGATTTGGTTAGGGATAGGAAAATGGGGCCACGAGATGGGAGTTAGAGATGCGGAGCTGGCGAAGGAACAAAGGACTGGAAGTAGCCTTGATTCAAGAGATGAAGACACTCTCTCTTGAAGCATTCGAAAAAGGGTTGAAAGAGATTGGGAATATGGGATTTGGGATAACGAATAAAACTTATACCATATAACCAAATCAGGTTCAGGACGAGGCATACCATTACCCATACCCAATCTGAACCCATCTCATATTATATATATATAATCCATACTTGTCCCTAAATTAATGGATCGGGTAAAACCACCAATTCGAGTTAGGTCAGATTGGGTACTCTTCGGGTCAGCAAAATTGACATCCCTAGTTAAATGCAGCATATGTTGAGTGACTAGTATGAGTACGTACCCATGTTACTTAAGAGCCAAAATTAAATCCTCTACAGCATGCAACAATTTTGGCAATATGTCATATGACTTATCCTAATTTTCATATACCATGGTCATTACTTTTGTTTCTCCTCTCATAACTTTTTATAACTAGGTGTACAGTTGAATCTGTTCTTTAAGAGTATACTAATACTGGTGTTGAAAGTTGTAGGTATTTCTTTATAAGATCCTATATTTCATTAGCGATAAAGTTAGAGTCTAGTCCAAAATGATCTTGAAATACACATGTATGCAGACCAACATATCACGTGTTTTG
Organism: Areca catechu; assembly: GCA_021397845.1. Lineage (NCBI taxonomy): Eukaryota > Viridiplantae > Streptophyta > Magnoliopsida > Arecales > Arecaceae > Areca > Areca catechu. The sequence goes on from CM038038.1 coordinate 118,453,727, forward strand.
AAAATATCATGTTCCTTTATTGCTCAAAGCATCCAATTGCTTCTCAACTTCTTGTTTTTATATTTAACAATCCAAGTTTTGTCTTCACTCAACACCTTATAATTTGATACTTGTCAGTTGAATATTGTTTCACCATAATTTGTAATTCCATATTATCTATAAAATCAAGCCTTTTATATAACTCTTCACCCTTTTTTCATATAATAAACTGCGCATGCAAAGTACAATCACTTGAGTGCGAATGTCTTAGAAGGAGCTTCAAGCATAGGAAAATTTGGGACTTCTCTATCATTTAACATATCAATGTCATGTGGCTTTCAATGATATGTGAATATCGCCTTCACTTGGTACACCATTTTTTTGAAAACCGATTTATCTACATGAACTATATCTTAAGATATATTATAGTGTGATACATATCTATTAATATTTTGTAGCACATCAATATCAACTATGGGAGAATGATCCTTCATAGGTCTCAAACTAATGTTTAATAAGATATTATCTACCATATAAGGATTATAGAAAACAATCCGTTCACTAGTTTTACTTGTCATTCTAATATCCTGGTCAGCTATATCATAACCACCTTAGTTAAGATTAGATCTAGTGTCTTAAATGGGTTGCACATTTACGTATAACTCTACATTGGATAAACATATATGCGAATATATAGTTGAGAAGATTATCTCAATATCCTCATCATCTGTAATCGAGACCGGTTTATACTTTAAAAATGTTGGCTGCATAACTTGTGGATATCTATAAATTATAATTCTTTTATTCCTTTTTGTCTATACAAATATCCTGTATAACTTATCTCGAACTCCTTATATCTTATTCCATGTTTAATCCTATAGCCTTCTATGGTCACTCATTGTATTTTATACAATTTGGTCCATTAACTATACAACCATTAATATAGCACAAGACTGTGATGGTTTCTCCTATATTTCACTACATAGATGATAAATATAATAAACTTAAATGTACAAATAACAATTATAATGGTATTTCTTTTATTATTTTTAAAAATAGATATTTTGACTATCTAATACATTAATGTGTTTAAAATATTTTAATATTAATAACCTATAAGCAAGTAATTAACAGGATTCTAATCTCTCTATCCTTTTATTATTTTTTTAAAAATATATTTTAATATTCTTTATTAGTTATCAACCTCTTTATTTTTATTATTTTCTAGAAAGGAAAATATTTTTTATCATATATTTTTATTTTTCTATCCTTGCATGCCTTTCTTTAATCTTCTTTCTGAGACCTTTTCTCGTAAGTGATATACACCTATTTCTTTATGAGATTTTTGGATTTATTATATCCTGGACAGTAGATGTAGGAATATATAGAAGTAAATGTGTAATAAATCTTTTTAAATCATGTATAATTTGCATAAGAATTATAAAAAGTTTGCACACCAAATCCAACCATGATTTTTCCTCCATCATGTATGAACAATGATTACTAAATTTTCTAATGCATATCATACCAAGAAAATAAAAAAAAACAAAAAGGGAAGAAAACTTACAAAGAAAACTACACTAATTCTTGAAATTGAGATGGTCGACTACATGAAAAGATTAGAGAAACTGAGAGGTCAACCAGAGTAAAGAGGAAAAAAGGAAACCGATTGGGTTCGATGGAGATGAAGGGGATAGTGAGGTTCAAGGAAGACAAAAGAGGCCGATGGGGCTCAAGAAATTGTAGTTCTACCTGCACTGATACTATTGTCAGAAAATTTCTTATGCATAATATGGATCCTTGTTTCCAAGATCATGATGTTATTATTGATGCTACAAAAGAAGGAAGAAGAAAAAATAGAATAAAAGATAATTTAATAGGACATGCAAAATTTTACTATGAAAAAATAATCACTTAAAATATAAGAACTAGCACTATCATTCACTCTCAATCCTATATAATTTCTCTTAACAAGAATTCTAAATCCCTTACAAAACTATCAACTCTCAAAGAGACCCTCTAGTCCTTACAAGCTTTCTTTGTCACTATCACACCTTTTAGACCATATAGATCCTCATACCTCTTAACGATGAAAATCATTCTAGCCAAGTACTTTGAAAATTTCTGGCCCTCTACTTTTTATAGCAGTGAAATCACCATTCAATCAGGAGTTTAACGGTGTAAACTGAGTAAAAAATGGACTCCTAAATCGCCTAAAATAATGCTTGGACCATGCAGACTGCCCCTACCTTGAACCAGTGCATGAATCGATCAACCCCTGCATGCCATGTCGCCTCTCGCCAGCCCGGTCCATGCACGATCACATGGATTGCGAGAAATATGTTAGAAATGCCTATGAACTATGCAACCGTGGTCCATAGACTGCCTGCTGGCCGCCTGCGGCCTTATGGGCTTGCCTCCATGCGGGCCTGCTTCCATGCGGGTTTATGGGCTTGCCTCTATGCATGCCTAGGTCTGCTATGGGTCGAGCTCGAGGCATAGCCCAACAATCTCTACCTAGACTTGATGTTCAGTCTCTACTTGACTTTAAGGACTCTTGAAGGATCTAGCCCTATGTCTTGGGACAAACATCTGGTACTCATGGATGGGCAAACATAGGAGTCAAGCCAGGCCATTCGATCCCATCTCCTTCATATGCTGTGTTCACCTTGACCCAAGACCTGCTCGAAAATATCTCTTGTGATAATAGAAACTTTACTGTACGACATCGTTAATCATCCTCTCGAGTCTCTTATCTCATACCCGATCTATCTACTCTTGGACCTCCACCTTGTACTGGGCTCCCATTTATATCAGGACTCCATCTCATACTGTACTCTTTATCAAGAGATAATATCCTTTATACTTCTTTCTCTACAAGACAATCCTACTACCGCGGATAACCTTCAGAATTCTATCTTTGGCTCTCCACGTATAGCCGTTTGAATCTAATTTACTTAGTGAGATTAGATTCTTACTAAAGCTGGATATATATCGGACCTCACCCAATTTCATTGATATTCTATCATGAAGCTTTAAGCCGATTGCCCTTTTATCCTTGATCGTACAACTAGATCTGTTTAGTAAGTGGATAACACCATCTCTATTCTCTAGAGAGTCAAATAGCTCTTTTTCGTAACACACATACTGAGAACATGCAGAATCTAGAATCCACTACTAGGAAGAAAAAGATATCTTGTGGATACCATGAGTGCATCACTGTATCTATCACTGTCGTTATTATCAATCACCATCACAGTAGCCTTCGTTCAATTCTTAAGCTATAAGCAATTTCTGATACGATGCCCAAACTCATTACACTGGTAGCATTTGTTCTTGTTGGTGTCCATTGACTTGGACCTGGATTGCTCGCCATGTAATCCTTTGTTATTCCATCCTCTACCGACAACTCCTCTAGAGATCACTAATGTTGAGTTCATGTCTAAACTCAAAGCTTGGTTCTCCCACCTAAGAACCTCATTCTAAGGAAGTACTGTAGTGATGTCTTCCATCTTGATAGTGATCTTCTCCACTAGAATAGCAGTCACCAAGAATTCAAAGGAGTGCAGAAGCGATGATAGCAAGACCAATGCCCTGGTCTTCTCTTTACTCTTCTCTCCTACATTGAGAAGATCTCTGAGGATCCTCTAGAAGTTATTTAAATGCTCCTACATGCTCTATCATTTGCTCATCCACAGTTGATAAAATTGTTTTCAAAGAAAGAGTATGTTGATGAGGGACTTTGCCATGTACCATTCTTCGAGCTTCATCCATAGTACTATCGAAAAAGTCTTGCTTAGTGCATGGATTACCTCGTCATCTGCCAAGTACAAGCAGATCATGCACATTGCCTGCATCTAAAGCCACCTCCAACTTTTCTCCTCCATAATGGTTGGCCTCTCCTTGCAGATTAACTCTTGCTGAATAAGCACATTTTTCACTATTGTTTGCAAGAGGGAGAATTGTTCTTTTCATCAAATCAATTGATATCGACTTTGATTGTGCTTGTTTTCTTCATTTTCTTTGTCTCAATTAACATGGACGATCTGGACAACTCGGGGCTCTAATACTAGTTATTGTGGTACTACTTGCACTGATACTACTTATTGAAAAATTTCTTATGTAGAATATAGATTTTCGCTTTCAAGATTACAATATCGTTGTTGATGCTATAAAAAGAAGAAGAAGAGAAAATAGAATAAAAGATATAATTTAATAAGGCATGCAAGATTTCACTATGAGAAAAATAATCACTTATAAGAAAGAACTTTCCTTCTCAATCCTGTACAATTTCTCTCAATAAGAAGTTCCAAATTTCTCATAAATCTTTAACAATCAAGGAGACCCTTTAACCCCTATAAGCTTTCTCTATCGCTACCGCACTTTTTAAAAATCCTCTGGATCCTTATATCTTTTAGAAAACCTCTCTCACTAGCTGCTCTGAAGACCTTGATCCTTTACATTTATAGTATTGAAATCATCGTTCGATTAGGAGTCCAAAGATGCAAATCGAGTCAAAAACATACTTTTTTAAAACAAAGCTTGAACTACTATGGACCCTCCTGCCTTGAATCAGTGCATGAATCGGCCCACCCTCGTGCACCACATTGCCTCTCGCCTATCCGATCCATGTCGATTGCATGGATCGTGAGAAACATACAAGAAATGCTTGCGGATTGCATGAATTGTAGTTCATGGATTGTGCGAAATGCATGGTGCATGAGCTGCATGCATGTCTTGTGCTGCAGGCCACTCGCGGTGCTTGCTTGGATCGTGTGCTGGTCCATAGGCATGCCTCGGTGTGGGCCTATGGGTTTGCTTCAGTGCAGGCTTATATTTGCTAGGGATGGCAACGGGTCGGGTCTTCCAAAATTCATACCCGTCTCGCTAAAAAATTATCGGTCCTGTACCCGCTCCATATCCATTTTGGGTCGGGTATAAAAAAGTCACGTTTTGATCGGGTCGGGTCAGTTATAACCCGGTCTCATAAAATCTAGTTTATTTAGAATCTAAACGGGTCAGGTCGAGTCGGGTCGGATCAGGTATATCCGTCACATATCCAATTTACTTAAAATATTTTATAAACATAATTTTTTATATATATAAACGGGTTGGATTCATGTCGGGACATACTACTATCTGTACCCGATCCGAATCCGAGTTGAATTTTTTTTATATAATCAATATTTATTTATAAATTAGACGGATCAAATTTTTCTTACTTCATTAAGATCGGATCGAATATCCATGTAATCGATAAAAATTATCATCCCTAATATTTTCTATGGGCTAGGCTCGAGATGTAGCCCAAGGGAGACAAATGGGACTGATTAAAGTAATTACACTGTTTTTTCTCGGAAGAAGAAGAGGATCGGGGGAGGGTCGCTTGGAACCGCAGGTGAAAAGTTGAAATTGCAGCTAAGGTTTGCGATTTCAACTGAGTAGAAACTGCGCGTGCCGTCCGTAATTTCCTAGCTGGCATCCGAGATTGCGAAAATACGTAGATCCGTAATTAAGTTTGCAATTGGGGCGCTCTGGGAATTATGTTTTTAAAACATATTATTTAAAAAAAATCCCTCTACTCCTTCCAAATCGCAATCGACGGAAAATGGTAAGAAATTTTCGCGATCTTTCTCGGCTTGAAAAAGCTTGCATCTGCTCTTGGCCCCTTTCTCTCCCTGGGCCTGGGTTTCTACGTCTAGGGGTCGGTTGAGTTTTGTAGGTTTAGGAGCGATTAGGGTAAGGGCAAGGTGTTGCTTTCCTTGGATCCCGTCTTTTCAAGCTTGGTGATGGCGACGACGGGGCCTCCGACTCTGGCCGGTGACGCCGCGGCCGACCCAGCCCCGCTTCTTGGCACCCGCGGCGGCGGCCGCCGCCTCTCACGGCGGCCGACCCTCCGCGGCGCGTCCCGGTTCTTCCGGTGGGCCAGCAGCCGGCGGTTGATGCGGGAGCCGTCGGTGCAGGTGCGGGAGACGGCGGCGGAACAGCTGGAGGAGCGGCAGAGCGACTGGGCCTACTCCAGGCCCGTGGTGTTCCTCGACATCCTGTGGAACCTCGCGTTCGTCAGCGTTGCCGCTGGGGTGTTGGTCCTGAGCCGGGACGAGAGACCATCGATGCCTTTGAGACTGTGGATTGTGGGGTACGCGCTCCAGTGCGTGATTCATATAATCTGTGTGTGCAGCGAGTACCGGCGGAGGCACCAACCCCAGGAGGAAGTGATGGATGTGGAAGAAGGCGGGAGTCTGAGCGGAAGGAGCTCGGGATTGAATTCGCCTCGAGAGGTGGAAGAAGCTGCTGATGCTGAGCAGGGTCACGATGAAGCGAGGACAAGGTAAGGGAGACAGCATTTCTTGAAAGAACTTCTCGATTTATATTTTGAAAGAAATGGCATTTGTTGTTTATTATTTGAATAATATATGTTTATTTGATGACATCCGTATGAGGGGAAAATTTGTTATGATAATTTTCTTTCTTTCTTTCTTTCTTGTTGTGGGAGGGGTTAAATCAAGCAGCCTTTTTAGTTTTTTTTTGAAGCTTGTCAGGAGGACTTGTAGCAATCGCCTTGCTTTATACCTGGCTTATAGTTACTCTTCTTTCCAATTCTTGATTCTTGATTCTTGATTCTTGATTGGGAATAGAAGATGCAATCAGTAGTTTATCATAATTGTTGCCTTTTAGAAATGACGACTGACTTAACATGAAATATTTGTTCAAATGATTCAGACTAGAACCAGTGTTGTGGTTTAAGGATATCAAAGAATCTGTATATGTATGCATTTTTTCCCACTTCTTTTATCCTTGAGTGCCAATGTTTTACATGCGTACTCAACCAGCTTTTAGTTTTTTAAACTTCGCTATGTAGTAGACATTCTTTTCCCCCCAATAACAATATCTTTTTAACATTCTCCACCCCCCCTGGCAGCGCCAATAACAATATTTTTGTAACATTCGATTTTTGCATATTTACGTGGATAGATGATGCAGGTATTGAGTATATGTGTCCAAACCATGCAAGAACCTTTAAGAAATTTGACAGGGTGACACATATGCATATATTACATATGTTTAAAATACGTAACCATGTAAGTATATGCTTGTTATTTTCACAAGATTAATAAAAAAAATTTAAGTCAATGTTGTGTTATACGAGGCAACTTTTATGTTCAAGTGCAAATAGCTGTATATTCAATGATGATAATGTCACAGATTAATGACTTATATTTTTTGGAAGTGGCAAAAGCTGTACTTAGGGCCAGAGATATGTTTTTCATGTAGGGGGCTGCCAGCATTTCCTGGTAGATGACCGTGGATCCTTCATGATTTTCTTATTTTATTATAATTTAAAATTTTGAAAATCATTAAATAGAATACATTGATTGACAATTAGCAAATCATTTTTTATGTCACAAGTCACAATTATCCTCAAAGGAAGGCATAAGTTTATTATTATTATTATTTTAAAGAGGGGGGCGGGGCGGAGGGGCACCATAAGCCTGCCATTGAAATGAAAAGTGGTCTTAAAGGCCACTTAAGAAAGTGCTATTTGGCCAAGTGTAACAATAAACCCCAACATTCTCTTGCCATCAGTCCCACAGTACTATGCCGTTTCTGACATTTAAGTGATTTAACAAGCCATTTGCAAATAGTTTGTTTTCTCTTTAAATTTAAATGTTTGAACCATCCATCTATTACATGAATTTTAATCATGCAAAATTGAATTCCTTCAGAAGTCAAAAATTTATTTGCTTGTAGTTATTATGATTAAATTTTTTGGGATGTTATTCTAAGCTATACTTTCTGGAATATTTTTATCAGAATATACTGTTTGAAAAGTTCTGTCTGTTTGGCAAGAATATAAAAGTTAATAAAGGTCACTAACTGGTTGTGACACTCTTATAGTAAATATTCTTTTTTGTTGTTTTCGGGGCGGGGAGGAATTGCATTAGTATCGATAATTTAAAATATTAGACTTCATGTTTATGTAAAAGGAAACAGGCCCTTCCTTTTGCTTTTAATATCTTATCTTATTTTCTCTTATAGTTGGACTAGGAAGAAGATAAGGAAGAAAACCAAATCCCCTTTCATCCAAGTCCAACAGTTCCATGATTTTCTCAATTTCTTAAAAAGAAAATGAAAAGACCGTGCTATTAGTGTATAGACATATGGTGCTTATTTATCATTTCTAGGGCTGAAAATGGATCGGATGTGAATCAAATATTAGCATATCCACATCCATACATGTTTTTATTTAGTGAATATGGCTATAGGTACAAAAATTAATTTGATGTTAAAATTCATATCCATATATGTTCTAAACAGATTGGAAGATGCAAATTGGATTTTGACAGTATGGATCTAAATTTGGGTGTAAATGGGATAGTTAAATTTTATGAACCATCAAATCAAAGATATCACTGCATAGAACATAAAATAAGTTTAAGGTATGTTAATATTTTCACTTATTTTCCTTTAAAGTTTGTAAGAGCTATTATAGATTACAAACAAAACTGGATATCCAAATATAGATTAGACAGTTATCTATCCACATCTGTATTTTTTTTTGGTAGATATGGATATAGATGATAGTTGGAGACTCAAATTTGTACCCATTTGCAGATGGATTTGGATATAGAAACAAGTCCAGATTGATATTGTCTAGTCCACTTTCACCCTTGATCAAGTCTCCCAATCTTAGGTTATAAAAGTTGACTCAACGTAACAGCCTAAGATGGGATAAATAGGATTTAGAGCATTGTGTTGGTCATATAATCTTGAAATTTTGATTCTTAGTTTTCTTAAAAGGAGAAGGGTGTGTGGCTAATCAAGCAGGCCCCATGGCTAGTTAGCTGAGAATCCAAAAGGCAGGGAGGTCGTGAGTGTTGAGGAATGAGAAGAATGCGAGGAGGGGCATGTGCATTCCTTGAGGGAGGGAGAGAAGGGGAGAGGGCATGGTGCTCTCCTCCACTACTTCTTATGTAAGAGTTTGTGAACCCAAGGGACAGCTGCTCCCCTTTGCACCAATGTGGCTTCATCCTGAGGTGTAATGATGTGCAAGTAGATATGTTAGGAATCCACAAATTTGGAGTTTTCAACATAACATTGTCCCCTCATATTGTGGAATGACTAATAGTAAACAATAAACATTACAAATATGGTATTCCTGATCATGTCTAGGAACTTTTAGTTTTCCACTTCTTTATCTTATGACATTCCCAAATTTTGTGTGATATTGTGCCTGATCATATCATTCCCAAATTTTGTGTGATATTGTGCCTGATGGAAAATATTTTTGGTTGTTGGTGCGGAGCCTCATGGAGACCCTGTACGTAACGCTTTGTATTTTTCAAATATTTGATCTTGTTCAGAAAGTTAATCTTAATAAAGAAAACTCATTATAAATGTTGTGCTTTGAATCAGGATGTGTTTTCACATTTTCAGCTTGGTTTGATATGCCAGTATGAAAAATGCTAGGGCTATTCATATTCTAGATTGAAAGAAGATCTGAAGTCGGAAATGTGGATTGTTTCCAGGAAGAAGCATACAAATTGTTTCAAGTGTTCTGCCATGTTTATCCATTATTCTTGTGCTTTAACTCGATTTCCTCAATTTTTTTTGACCCTTGAATTTTAGTTTGTAAATATGTTGCTTCCCCAAGTGTTTTTATGCCCCCCTTTATTTTTGGCAGCATTGCAAAACATCTGGAGTCTGCAAACACAATGTTTTCCTTTGTATGGTGGATTATTGGATTCTATTGGGTATCTGCTGGAGGCCATGTTCTAACTCGTCATGCACCCCAGCTTTACTGGTTTTGCACAGATCTTATATATATGAATTTGGATCAACTTGTTTTTACAGTCTTATCATTAATTCCTGCTCTGAACTTGTTTTGCAGGCTTTGTATAGTTTTGCTAGCATTTGATGTGTTCTTTGTCATCTTTTGTGTTGCTCTGGCATGTGTTGTTGGTGTTGCTGTCTGTTGCTGTCTGCCTTGCATCATTGCAATCTTATACACTGTGGCTGATCAGGTTAGTCAGGCTAATTTCTGTTGTTTGCTATTTTATTAAGTATCATGTGCTCCAAGAAAATATTTCTATGAGCTTTGATTTTATTCTTTCTTGATGAAGCTGTTCTTGGTGTCCATCTGCTGAAGATGAACCTGTCATTCTTGCCTGTGTTAATATTTATGCTTTACTGATAACATCATGTACACAAAAGATCTGTTACTGAGTGCAAGAGATCATCTCAGAAAGTTGAAAGATGGTTGATGTCAAGATCAGGAAGAGAGCACCTAAATATCAGACTATCAGTGGTCCCTCTTTTAAATGCACATGTGTACATACGTGCACATTTGCACCATACTAGTAATTTTATGCATAGATTTAGGTGCCAGTTAGCACAACATGGCGTACATGATATGTAGTGTGCCGGTGCCTTATTGGTATTGTCATTGGCAAGATACAGGTTGTGGACTAGTACTTTACATGCTGCCATGCCAGCTTGTGCCAAGCACTATCACGGCTAGCAACAACATGGGTTGTGCTAGTGCCAGGATGGAATGCTGCTAGCACATGATACTTTGATTTGGTTGAGGGTCATCAATTTTGGCATGTTAGAAGTGGCTTCCATCATGAAGGATGTCACAGATTTTTTTTTTTTTTTTTTCAAAGACATGGCCTTGTCTTGAGTATAAACATGTGTTAATTTATAAATTGGAGGATAAAATAAGGCATGCTAGAGTTATCTTTTTAATTCATTATGGAATGAAACTGCCTCGAGCTGACATTTAATATTATATTTTGAATGATTTACTCGCCTTACCATTTAAAGATGAATTTGGGAAATTGTGGAGACTTGAAATGATGCATACAATGCATACTAAGAAAGCTTCCCCCTGAAAGACAACTAGCAAGATCAACGACAATAACAACTGTTTTTCTTCTCAAAATGTACAGTTGTCAGACCACCGAGCTCATTAATCGAACACTTAATGTATTCCTCTTATTCTGGGTTGGATCTTTTGATAAAAATGGTTTTTAGATGACAGGAACACATTAAATTTTGTAAGTCCTACTGTCTTCACTTCAGTAAATAAAAGTGCTGCTAGTTCTTCATTAGCTTGTCTTTTTAATTGTTTACAGATTGCTAAATATGATACTTCGGAAACAAATACCATAATGTAAAGTTAGCATTCTGTTTCTTTGATTTGGTTGGACCAATCTGTAATAGTCAGTCTGCTCAGGAATGCAAATAATGCATTTTTGCAGTACAAGCATGTAGCATCTGCCATTTGATCTAAACTTTCCAATGACAGTCATCGTGTGTAGGTTTGGTTGGTCCTCTCATAATCATCTGTTTCGTGCATGCATTATATTTTTTATCTAAAAAGTCTGACTTGTGATGACATTAGATAACTGGTCTATAGGACTAAATAACTTATTGCATGCACTTCATTATCCAAAAGCAGGTAGGAGCATCTGAAGAGGACATCCGCCAGCTTCCAAAATACCAATTCCGTAAAATCAGTGACTCTCATAAACATGCGGGTGAGATGTCAGGTTCCTTTGGGGGAATAATGACAGAGTGTGGTAGTGATCCACCCATAGAGAATGCCCTTTCAGGGGAGGATGCTGTAAGTCTTCTAATCTTAAATTATATTTTATTATATCTGAATTTTGCTTTCTTTATGGTTAATGTTTTACCATAAGTATGTTGGAATGGCTAATTTTGCAAGTAGCAGCAAGCAGTTGCTCAAGAATTGAAGTCAAGAAAGTTCTTTGTTTAGCAAGGCAATAACTAATATCAATAGCTATCTTAAGCTGCTGCATCATATAGAAACCTTCATTTAATTGCAAAGTAAAACCTTAAGGGCCTGTTTGGGTACATACCAAACCCATGGTATCTCTAAAGAATCATGCATTAAAAGGAATCCTAACCATCAAGAACTTTTTTCCCTGAATGCTGTTTGGTTTGCAAATTAGTGTTTACGATAACCGTGGAAAAGACCAAATAAAAAATTCACTTTGATTAGATTTTTATTTTCCCATCTCTCTTGTGGAAAGCCTTTATTCACATGTTTCCCATCTTCAAAGTACCACCCCCTCCGCCTCCAACTCTCCCCACCTCTACAAAATGTGTGTGATGCTGGGACAACATCGTGTTCCCTCTCCCGCCATATGGAACAACTTTTGGTTCCTAAATCTTGCTTATGTTGGTCATTACCCTTGGAATCATTGTTGCCCTCCCCTTGTGCATCTATTAAGGATGTGAAAAATAAATGACAAGATGAAACTAGGGAAGATGGGGCAAGGAGATCACATGTACTGGTCTTTGCCTTTTGAGATTGTCAGATACCGGGCATGGCCTTGGGAGTTGAAGGCACCATACCTTTCTTGGGCTTTGTCCTTTGAAGCCCGAGATTGATGTTTGATATTCAGTTTTTCTGTCCTTGTACGAAAATTCAACATGAAAACATAGTAACCATGATCATGAAATTGGAGTGCAACGAGTGGAGTTAGAAATGCATCTGATATGTTTCAATTTGTTAGAATTCGTGTGTTTTCTCATAGAGCTTTCTGCATCTATCCAAAGAACAATTATAACAGAATCCCAAATAATCTATTCTTTTGGGATCTCTTTGCAGCAACACTCTACTTAAACGGTTTTATGATTGTTTAGCGACTTCTACAGAAGCATCCAAACAGGCCCTTAGTTTGTTATAGAATCTGATACTTGAGGATGTAAGCTGACAAGCCTTCAAAAATATAGGGTTTAAAAGCCCTCCTTATGTCAGACCTACTTTAATTAAAGCTGGTAGTTCTAAGCCAACTTAGAACTTCGAACTGTTGTTGAATTGTTGAAACATTCTTTGAGATGCTAATAATTGTTTGTGGCATTTCCATCCAAAGAATTGATGCACAATGATGCGTGTCGTAGTGCACCGATTTAGAACCTTAATTCCACTACTCTAAAGGGTAGAATAGCGGGAGTAAGGGTCGATCCCACGGAGACTTTGGGGTTATCTTGAAAAAGTATTTTCTTTTGACTTAAAATAAACTAAAATAAACTAGAACTAATGCAAGAATTTAATGCAAATAATAAATCTGTGAAAATAATTTAGATATGACCTATCTCAAGAGTACGGCCCGTATCCGTGGATCACGGCCCGTCCCTTAGGTATAGGTCAGTCAAAACTAATTCACTACAACTTACCTTAAACGCTAATCCAACATGACTTCAGCATGACTAAAATAAAAACAAGCAAACATGGATTAATATAAAGCAAATAAATTTTATTGCATAAAAATTGGAGTACAGAAAAAAAATAAAAGTAAGGGAACAAGGGTCCCTTTCTCCCTTTTTATCCGACTCTGACTCTCTGTCACAGCAACAGGTGGAACTACGGACAGCAAGTGGAATCTCCCAAAAATTCCTCCCCTCGCAGAAAAGAATCACCGAGGTATTTATAGCTGAAAAAAATACCGTGTCGGGTCCGTGTGGAAAGCGCGGTGATTTCTTCATCTCAATCCGATCTCCTTATCTGATTTTTTTACGATCATCCCCATCTCAAAAATTAAATTCAAAAATTCTATCGCACAATCCCGCGTCCATCCAGCGTCGTCCGACATTTCTTCTCGTTCCGATGCTTCCTTGTTTTCGGACATCCCGGTCTGAACGACGGTGACAAGGGCAGATGGCACTGCGACGTGCAACGTTTGGCTGTGGAAGGGGAAGGGGCGGAGCTGCAGGTTGGGCGGAGAACGGAGGCAGCTTCGGACGGCAAACACGCGGCGCAGGAACGGCGAACACGGTTCGCATGCTGGGCGGCAGGGACGTGGACGCGGCATCGCAGACTTGGGCGGCAGGGCCGGCTGGGCGGCAGCGTGGCGGGCGGCATCGCGGATGGCTGGGTGGCGGGCGCGGACGGCTGGGCGGCGTCGCGGGGGAGACGGCGCGGCTGCGGCGTGGGCGCGGGCGTGGCAACGGGCAGCGGCTTCGGCTGGCCGTGGGCGGAGGGCGGAGGGCGGACGGTGGGCGGCTTCGGGCTTGGGCGGAGCCGGCTTCCGGCGGAGTTGGGCGGCAGCGCGGCCGGCGCGAAGGGGCGGAGGCGTGGCCGTGGGCGGCTGGACGGCGGCTGGGCGTGGGCGGACGGTGGGCGGAGCCGGCTTCCGGCGGAGGCGCACGGCGCGGCTGCGGCTTGAGCTCGGCGGAGGGCGGACGGCGCGGCAGCGGCGTGCTTCGCGTGGGCGACGGCAGCAAGTTCCGGCCACTTTTCCGGCCAAACGGGAGCTCTTCGGCCGGCGGGAAGGTTACCGGCGGCTTCGGCGGCGCCGGGGGAAGCTCTCCGGCAAGTTTCGGCGCGATCGGAGCACGGTGGTCCACGGCTTCGACCGTGGACCGGCAGCAATGGCTGCCGTGGACCGGCAGCTCATGCGGTGGACCATTGAGCCGGTCCACCGTGAGCCAAACCAAAAGGATTTAAGGATGCTCCAAAAATCGTGCGGCTCTGAAATCCGTGCTAAAACCTTCTAAAATTCATTTCGGGCCCGTTTGAAGTCCGAATTACATTCCGTTTGCGTCGTTGGACTCCTAAAATCAAGATCTACACGTTTATGGAGTCAATTCCTGCAAAGTATCACAAAAAGTATTAATTTTAATCAAATAAAGTTGGGTTAATTTTCATTATTCTAATGTCTAACACACCTCCCAACTTAAACTTTGCTCGTCCTCGAGTAAAGGAAATGGATGAGTCTTGTGTACTAAGATGGTCCATGAAATGAAAATTATCGTACTAACCCTAAAATCAAAGGATACATGGTTAGACTATTAAAAAGGTACTTCATTGGATTACCAATTCCACCCATTTAGTAGTAGAATAAAGTCCATAGAAGTTTTAAGAGTTTTTTCGTTCCCAACTTTCTATCTCACTATCTAAATCTTTCAACTTAGTTTGGTTTTGGTGCAATATTTATTTAGTCCCCACTTTTTCTTTTCTTTTCTTTCTTCTTCTTCTTTTTTTTTTTTTTTTTTTTTTTTTTTTTTATAATGTAAAGTTTTTTTTTTTTTTTTTTTTTTTTATAATGTAAGTCAGTGCAATGTCCTGACACCTTGCTTTCTAATTAACCCTTGTAGCGAGCTTTAAGCCAATGACTCCCAAACCAGTTGGCTTTAGGGCATTAGGTGTAAAACACCCCTCGGGCTTATGACTCGAGTTAAAAAGGCTAAGTCAAGACTAACTCTACGAAAGATTTCGTTACATCCTCACCTTTTGACATGAACAACAACGCTTACTTAGGCGAAGGGGTCCGGTTACTCAGTGAGAGATGCTAAAAATCTTTATTAACCTCAGAAAAATTTTTAACTGGGGACTTTTTATAATGCCTATACCAAAATAAGTAAGATTCATTATTAAGATCAATAGGCCAAAGGGTCTGGAATTACTCTTCTAAAATTTTCTGGACTACACTCTACCACTTATAAGGTTTTCTTGATAAATCATCCCTCAGTATCTCTAAAATTTTCTAAACCATTAATCACTCCTCATTTAGTGAGCTTGATTTTTTTCAATTCGAGACGAATTCTTTGTACACAAAACTGATTAAAATTTTACTCGAGGATTACCTCACCCCCCAACTTAATTTCCATTGTCCATAATGGAAGAGAATATTAATAACGAAATGGCATGGAAGGATACAACCTGGTAGGGTATGGAATTGGACGTCCTTCTATCACCATGTTCCCGCAATCTTCTTTTATTACTCCATTTATTCTAAAAATAAAGAACTAGAAGTTAAAATATGAACTAAACTAAGGAAAGAGCTGGGTTGCCTCCCAGGAGCGCTAAGTTTAACGTCTTCAGCCAGACACTAAGAGGGAGTATTACTGATATTGAATTTAGGCACATCCCTCAAGAAAGAAAATTTTAGAAGACAGGCCAATCAGGAGGCCTTGTCAACATGGCAGAAAAACGTTCGTAAAGTATCCTATGACGACGATTATCCTTGATCCAGAAAATACAGCTAGACCAAAAGTGAAAAACTTTGGAACAATTTTGTTGAAGAGTAAGAAGGGAGTGTATAGGTTGGGCCGAGAGTGGGGGCGGGGGCTAAAAAATTTTTCTATCTCTAGAAAGGTCTACCCTAATCCCATTCTTAGATATGATATGGCTTGACATTATCCCATCCTGATGGTACTTTATCTGGGTTAATTGTAGGTTCTGACTCGTTTCAAGCCGGTCTAGTACTTGTAAAAGCTTTTCTTGAAGAAATATGCTATAAATACTAGGAAAATGTTGATAATCTGAATAAGAGAGATCGTAATAAGAAGCATCTACGAACGAAGGTCTTTGGGATACCGGGACAACTACTGGGTGTGGTTGCCATGAAAAATCTAACTGGGGTACCGGGGCAACTACTGGGTGTGGTTGCCACGAAAAATCAAATTGAGCCCCCCAACCTGAGTTTTAAACATCAAAATTTTCTCCTGGTCTATATGCCATATGTGTTTGATCTTGATAAATTTGTTCATACCTAGACTCAGAAAATTGGTACATGGTTGGGTATTTTTATATTTTATTTTTTTATTTTTTTTAAAAAAAAGAGAATAAGGAAGGAAAGAAAAGGTTTAAAGGAAAAACTTCTAAGAGAGTCCTAAACTAAAGAGAAGAAGAAATATTTTATTATTATTTTTATTTATATTTTTATTTTTTAATTTTTCAAACAAGTGAAACAAATCAAAATTACTATCCTAGGGTTAACCTGGATCTAGACAGCTCCTAACTGATCCAAGGTTACCTTCGAGCACTCCAAGCCCAAGATCAATTAACTGACTTGGCCAGGTAAGTGTAAGCTGGGTGAAGGTTCCCTTATCGCTTGCCTTAGACACCAATTAAAAATTGGCCAGGTAAGCGGAACCAACTCACGTCCCTTCGGGCTCAAGTCCCTGAACCACTTTCCTTAGACACCAAGGAATTAAATGATCTGAACTCGGTCCAACTCTAGGATTTCCTTGTCCTATTGAGCTCAAAATCCTTAGGGTTGACGTCTAATTAATTTTAAAATTAAAGGCTTGGGTCAATGCAGATGCTGGATTGATGATTTGTGGGCTAAGGAAGGGTATTGATCTCCCCACCTTATCTGATTAATGGGTTGTGCCCTTAAGATAGATTATGAAATTATGAAATGCAACAGCTAAGGTGTCCAAAAAGTTATAAACAAACAAAATTAAACTTAATTTTTTTTAATTTTGATGATTAAATATCTGATCCTAATAAATTATGAAATGTCTGTGTAATATTTTTTGGTTTTGCAAAAAAAATAAATTTACCTAAGTGAATCTAAAATTTTTTTGTGTGTTCAACCTTTTTGTACCCTAGGACAACCATTCAACATAACCTCCCAGTTATGCCAGGGCAACCTTATGTCAGGGCACTCAAGATCGAAAATTGAAAATTTGAATGTAAAATTTTGAAAATTGAATTTTTTTTTTTTTTTTTTTTTTTTTTGTTGTGAATTTTTGGATTGTTGAAATTTTTTTTTCAAAATAACACCAAAAGTCCCCAGCAACGGCGCCAAAAATCCAAAAATCTGATGCGTGTCGTAGTGCACCGATTTAGAACCTTAATTCCACTACTCTAAAGGGTAGAATAGCGGGAGTAAGGGTCGATCCCACAGAGACTTTGGGGTTATCTTGAAAAAGTATTTTCTTTTGACTTAAAATAAACTAAAATAAACTAGAACTAATGCAAGAATTTAATGCAAATAATAAATCTGTGAAAATAATTTAGATATGACCTATCTCAAGAGCACGGCCCGTATCCGTGGATCACGGCCCATCCCTTAGGTATAGGTCAGTCAAAACTAATTCACTACAACTTACCTTAAACGCTAATCCAACATGACTCCAGCATGACTAAAATAAAAACAAGCAAACATGGATTAATATAAAGCAAATAAATTTTATTGCATAAAAATTGGAGTACAGAAAAAAAATAAAAGTAAGGGAACAAGGGTCCCTTTCTCCCTTTTTATCCGACTCTGACTCTCTGTCACAGCAACAGGTGGAACTACGGACAGCAAGTGGAATCTCCCAAAAATTCCTCCCCTCGCAGAAAAGAATCACCGAGGTATTTATAGCTGAAAAAAATACCGTGTCGGGTCCGTGTGGAAAGCGCGGTGATTTCTTCATCTCAATCCGATCTCCTTATCTGATTTTTTTACGATCATCCCCATCTCAAAAATTAAATTCAAAAATTCTATCGCACAATCCCGCGTCCATCCAGCGTTGTCCGACATTTCTTCTCGTTCCGATGCTTCCTTGTTTTCGGACATCCCGGTCTGAACGACGGTGACAAGGGCAGATGGCACTGCGACGTGCAACGTGTGGCTGTGGAAGGGGAAGGGGCGGAGCTGCAGGTTGGGCGGAGAACGGAGGCAGCTTCGGACGGCAAACACGCGGCGCAGGAACGGCGAACACGGCTCGCATGCTGGGCGGCAGGGACGTGGACGCGGCATCGCAGACTTGGGCGGCAGGGCCGGCTGGGCGGCAGCGTGGCGGGCGGCATCGCGGATGGCTGGGTGGCGGGCGCGGACGGCTGGGCGGCGTCGCGGGGGAGACGGCGCGGCTGCGGCGTGGGCGCGGGCGTGGCAACGGGCAGCGGCTTCGGCTGGCCGTGGGCGGAGGGCGGATGGTGGGCGGCTTCGGGCTTGGGCGGAGCCGGCTTCCGGCGGAGTTGGGCGGCAGCGCGGCCGGCGCGAAGGGGCGGAGGCGTGGCCGTGGGCGGCTGGACGGCGGCTGGGCATGGGCGGACGGTGGGCGGCTTTGGGCTTGGGCGGACGGTGGGCGGAGCCGGCTTCCGGCGGAGGCGCATGGCGCGGCTGCGGCTTGAGCTCGGCGGAGGGCGGACGGCGCGGCAGCGGCGTGCTTCGCGTGGGCGACGACAGCAAGTTCCGGCCACTTTTCCGGCCAAACGGGAGCTCTTCAGCCGGCGGGAAGGTTACCGGCGGCTTCGGCGGCGCCGGGGGAAGCTCTCCGGCAAGTTTCGGCGCGATCGGGGCACGGTGGTCCACGGCTTCGACCGTGGACCGGCAGCAATGGCTGCCGTGGACCGGCAGCTCATGCGGTGGACCATTGAGCCGGTCCACCGTGAGCCAAACCAAAAGGATTTAAGGATGCTCCAAAAATCGTGCGGCTCTGAAATCCGTGCTAAAACCTTCTAAAATTCATTTCGGGCCCGTTTGAAGTCCGAATTACATTCTGTTTGCGTCGTTGGACTCCTAAAATCAAGATCTACACGTTTATGGAGTCAATTCCTGCAAAGTATCACAAAAAGTATTAATTTTAATCAAATAAAGTTGGGTTAATTTTCATTATTCTAATATCTAACACACAACACACAAAAAAAGAATTTAAATAATAAAATAATAATTCATGCCTGATTTTAAAAAAATATTTATATTTGATATTAAAACATAATTTGAATGCTTGTACAAGTCTGAAAAGTGTGCTTAGTTCACTCCATTCAGAGAATTTAAAATTTTCCTCCTTTGCCCTTTTTACTGAAAGACAATTAAATGATCAGGCCTACATGTAAATTATTTCAAGTAAGTTTGATTTATTTAGGTTAAAATTATGCAATATAATTCAACTTAGACTTGAGTTTGTATTCACAAAAAATGTGCAATATGTTGATGAAACTTGATGGGTTGCTGTTGGACAAAATCCAACCAATCTGGCACAATCCTGTAGAAGGATTTGTTATTTGAATTCAAGCCTGACCATGCCACGTTGAACCTTGTCATCGGTATAACTCAAATTTTTAAATGTGATAACTGAAGAACAAACAATAAGCATCGAGCATTAATACAATGCTTGTTAAATAATATGATGTCATATTATGTTCAACTGATCAAATAAGAGACATAAAATGGTATTGTAGTTCTCCTAGCAAATGTATGATAGAAGTATAATTAAGTGAGAGATAATTTTCACATATTTGAAGGAACAACATACATGATTAAGAGAATTGATCAAACTCGAATTATGATAAAATGCAAAAAAAAGGAAAAGAAGAAAAATGATACTAAACAAAATTCTTGAGATTGTACTCAAACTTGGAATAGACCTCTAATGAAATGATCATGGGGGGCCTTTCCCTTCAATACTTTAAATTAACGTGAATCAAGGGTAAGAAAAAAAGAAGTTAATAAGTATTGAGGAGGGTACCTTATTGGAGTTGAGGAATGGGAATGCAGGATTAATTAAAGTTTGGATGCATTAAGAAAGATATGCTGCTAAGTTCCAAGCTTGCTAGCTTAGGGATAAGGACTGCTATTTCCCTCTTCTTGGAATAGATTGCCCTTGTGCTCATAGTCCATCCAAAAGGAATGTGGGGGAGAGAGTGGATATTTAAGGGTGAGTATGTGAGAGAGAAAGTGGTTAAGGGCAAGTTCAAAATTTGAGAGTGGATTGCACGAAAATTGGAGAACAAGGGTGTGGGTTTCCAAAGTAAATTGTTTTAGTTTTTATTTCATTTAGTAATAGTTTATTTCTTTTTAGGGAAAGAGACAAACAAAGAGAAATTTTGCTCTTGTAGTAAAATAATTATTATATTTTTATATTCTAAAATAAGTTTACACAATCTCCCTTTGGGTCAAGAGAAATTCGGTTATGTAAGAAACATAAGAGAGAGGTTCCTGGGATTTTCAGTATAAGGAGTGGAGTTTGTGTGCTTGTGGTAGGGCAGCTATATAGCCAGGGGGGGAGTAGTGGTAGTGGTACCTTTACTGGTATTGGACATATGCTACACCTCTTGGTAGTGGCTAGCAAAATAGAGATGAAATAGTATGTGCCAATGTGGTATTGCAATACCTACCAGTATCCTGTTGATGGGATCCGGTACATCTAATATGGACTGCTATACACCAAACTTTAATCTTTGTATAAGAGGTAGGAGGGCAAAACTGACCTGACATTTGCTGGACCATTTGATTGCCTATGTTTAAAAGATCTTAGAATTCTTTAAGTTATAATTTTTTTTTCCCATGTAGTGTTTGCTTAGTATTATAGGAAAATAAGAAGGAAGTGCTGGAGTGGGTGTTGGGGTCTAGCAGAGTTTAATTTTCAAACAAAATTTTATAATATAAAAAATGGAATTAGCTTACATCAAAAACTGCATAGACATCCACAATGATTTGTATAAATTTTATGGGTGTTTACAAAGCCATGGTGCCATTAATGTAACTCTTATCGTGCAACCAAACAATAAATTGTATTTTTATGTTATTTATAAGAAGCGGCTGGAAGCTTAAATTAAGCCAGGAAACTGCCATGAGCAAGTAGAAAGGAAAATCATTACAGGGGAATGACCTGAAAGACCTTTTTTAATTTAAACATTACCTGACAAATACTGTCGGCACATGTAGGAATGTTGCATCTGCCTCTCAGCATATGATGATGGAGTTGAGCTGCGTCAACTTCCCTGTGGCCACCATTTCCACTCTGCCTGCATTGATAAGTGGCTGCTCATCAATGCCACATGTCCACTCTGCAAATTCAATGTTATAAAGAGCAACAATCATGGTAGGGAGGAGGTATAGATAGATGGTCGTCTAACGAGGTTCCAGCGTCTTCTGGTTGACTTGTTCTATGTCCTCGTATGATATCACTGGAATCAGCAAAATTGGGTAGTGCATGTGTGGGTATCTGTGTGTGTTTTTGATATGGTTGGGTGAAACTTCAGTTTTGGAGTCCGTAGCCCGTTGTTTGTGAGTAATGTTTTCCGATATTGACCATATACAGAACAGAATGTGTTGGCGAACGTACATCACCATAATGATTCGGGCTGCTTCATGATGATTGATATCTATGTTGTATAAGAAATTTTGACAAACTCGACATGGTAAAATATATGTATAGGATTTCAAATGTGTGATTCTTGATCAAATTCAGGTCATGAGCTATTGCAGTAAGCTGATTTTGCTCTGGTAATGTTTATGAGCTCTCCTCCTGGAAGATTAATTGTTGGAAACTGAGATAAAAATCTGAGCATGACAAATCCGGTGTTCCTGTCAATTGAGAAGAAGATGATAGGTTTGAGGCAAGATGAGAACCTCTGAAAACTCATTCAACGTCCGGAAACGTGTATTAGAAATACTAAATCTAAATAAATTACTAACGCTGCTAGCTAACAACACGGTCAATGTGGCACTAGCAAGCTGACAATTAGCTAATTGTCCAGATGTCACTGTTGTGCTTGATGCCGACGAACACGAAGTCTTGGAAAGCTTGTAATTTTCACGAGCTAGAGCAGCCTCTATGATGTTTAAAGTCCGATCGACGAGGAAGCTCAGATGAGTTTCACATTGCTGAGGTTAAAAGTGTTGCTAAGCATTAAGATAGCAAAGAAATTCTGTCAAAGATTGAAGTCTGTATTTCCTAAAGATTTTGCACAGATATTTGCGTGAAGAGCCCATAATATTCTGTCCCTGCTTTACCGACTCCATTCTCGCTTATCCTCTTATTGCAGTAACACCAAAGTTAAAATAAATTAAAATAGATGGAAATACAACATATATGAAATCTGTTCTCATAATGCATGATGGATATTGATTCATAAAACGACCATGGATCGGAGAGGAGGAGGGCTCTTAAAGGGAATGTAAGGTGGAATAATTTGTTAATTTTCATATTCCTAACCCTGACAAATTAAAATGTGGTTGCTAAATATTTTTTCTTTTGGTTAAGAAAATAATGAAGATAAATACCTTGCTTCTGATAGCAACACGTTCATATATTAATTTATCTATAAATATTACTATATATGATACAAAAAGTTCAAGGTCTAATTATATGGAGTTTGTGTAAAGCTTTGTTCAAGGTATCATCCCCACCGAGGCCCAAAACAATAAGAAATAACAACAAATTATATGTAAGGGTACCGCATTCCAGTCATATCAGCTATGACCAGAGCTCAAATAAGTTTACGAAGAGAGGAAGCAGAGTAGAACGTAGAAATTTTCAATAGCATGGCTAAGCCATCAGCCGGTTGGTTGGCTAAGATTCCAAGACAGAAGTGCACTGAACAATGTCCACAAAAAGAGAGTGCATATGTTGAAAGGAGAATGAGTGGTTGTCAACCTTAGAATGCTGAATAATCCAATTCATAACTATTGACGAGTCCCTTTCAAGGCAAATCCATTTGAACCCAAATTGATGAACAAGAAAAAGATTTGATATGGCAAGACCGCTGATGTGGAGCTCCTCTTAAACCTAACTGGTGGCCACATTGACAGAAGACGACACGGATCCTGGGTGGAGCATCCGAAGAGCCCCTTGGCTGAAGTGGCTCCCTCGAGATCGAGCCCCGACTGAGGTTGTGCCCTTATTTTTCGAGTCTCTTGGCCGAAGTGAGCTCCCTCGAGGTCCAGCCCCAGCCAAAATCGTGCCCTCGCTTTTCGAGCCCCTTGGCCGAAGTGAGCTCCCTCGAGATCGAGCCCCGGCCGAGATCATGCCCTCGCTTTTCGAGCTCCTTGGCCGAAGTAGGCTCCCTCAAGGTCGAGCCCTCAGCCAGGGTCATGCTCCCCTACTCGAGATCGATCCCCCAGTCAAAGTCAACCTCTTCCCTGAAGCCAGGTATGGACTTTTTCAGGTGAACGTGGCATCTCCCACGAGCGTCCCTAAGGCAGACGGGTGGATGACGTCGACAGGTGGTGCCACTGCCCTCGTTAGAACCCTGGCATTATGCGGAGAGGCTCACACCCCTGAGGGGTGGCGCTCTGCTAAGGCATGTCATCTAGAACCTCTGAAAAAATAAGCCTCCCTCCATAACACGTCGACCGTGACCCTTGTGGGATGGCATTGCATCAGAGCACGCCGCCTGTGGAGGAGAGTCCACTGAAGCATCAGGCCCTTCAGCCTACTATCAGCACCACCTGGAGAAAGGCACTCCGCTCAGGGCACTGTGCCCCTCTACCCACCATCTGCACTATCCAAAAGAGGAAGGTTTCACCAGGAAATTCAAATCCTGTAGCGTCAGATCCCAGACCGATGCTCTGTCAGGTCTCCCCAAACGTGGCAGGATGATGCCAGAAAGGGGCAGTGCTATGTCTGAGTGTTAGGCCCTGCGGTGTACCTCATGTATCCAGCATGAAAGGGATGCGCATCCTCCACACTCCACCACTACCGGTGGCGGACCTCCCCTGATGGAGGCTACGAGTCCGATCCCTCTCCTCCAGAGGGGAGAGGAAGAACATGCCTATGCCTCACCCGCATTAGGAACGCCTAGAGAGTGCCAGGCTAGGACTTTGCATCTCATTGGAGGTGCCACTCATTTATAAGAAACTCTAAGGAGCCTCCGACAAAGGTAAGCGAGAAGGGGCAGGCGATTAGCAAGGCACTAAGGGCAGCAGGGCTTCTCAGGAGAGTCCCAGCGATAGCAATGACCTCACTGCTCAAGCCCTCCTTCTTGACCCTAACCCTCATTCCATCATTTTTCAAGACCTCTGAGAGTGGAAACCACTTCGGGATCCATCGAGGAGGATCTGTTCTCCTTGATCGTCCACTAACTTGACCGTCGGAGTGTCCCCGCAGGGATCCCCGACCCAGGTCTCCCTTCTTTTGCAGGACCGAGTACGTGCAGTGGATGCCAAGCGGGAGAGCCACCAACCGACGCTACGCAAGAGCTGCAGGACACGGTGATCTAGGCAGCAACAAGGTTCATCCAAGCAGCGTGCAACTTAACCTCCAATGCTAAGGTGGCATAGGACCATAATGGACCAACATAAAGAACAATTGCTTTATAATCCCTAATAAGATAGGCTAAGCCCATAATAGTTTCTGACCAAGAGGTATCAAAATTGATTTTTATCATATTGCAAGGTGGGGATACCTAGAACACTAACCTTTTAGAGGAGGAGGTTTTTAAGCTCATGGAGCTACTGATACCCCAAGACTGCATCACAATGGTTGCATTGGTTCACATAGCTGCCAAAATATATTCCTCCATTAGATGTTGAGCTGATGCAAAGATGGTAAGAGGATTATATTAGTTGCCTTGAAAAATGTAGTTGTTCCTTGAATTCTAAATAGGACCAAGTTGAATAATAAATGAGACTCTTACCATGATCAGTATTGCTCCGATTTGAAGTGAATTCAATGAGTTGCAACAAAGAGTCGAATCATGGGATGTGAGTGTAAATTATAATCATCTCATCCCAGACTAGAGATTCTTGAGGGCAAGCTAAGAGACCGTGATCCATGTCTTTTGCATCCAAATGACATAACTCACAAATAGTAGCTTGCGATGAATAAGACCTCTCTAGAAAAAAAGGGTATTACAAGATAAACAACCCTTAGTACACCTTCCACCACAAAACCTTAACTCTTGGAGCAATATTTAGGTGCCAAATTCAGGTAAAGTTATGACTTGGGTGAATATGTTGATTGATCAAATTTTCAAAAGAGATGATATCAATATAAATATCTCTGATCTTTAGTCTACACCTTTTAGATCTATATGAAACAAGGATATCATCGTACTGATGCTAAGGGATGGAAATGATCATGATACGAGTGACAAGATTCAGTAAGAATATTTATTTTTTTAGTAAAGCGAATCATTTAACCAACAGTCCTGATATGAATACATCCAAAAAAGTCAGAAAATATATAGTCCCTAAAAGTAGGAGTGCCATCAAAGTGAGTCCAAAGCACCTAACCCGAATGACTGGCAATATAGGAGGCCACCCAATCAGCCGCCATGTTAGCCTCCCGATACACATGCCTGACCATGATGGAGGAGCAACCTCGTAACCAAAGAGCAATATCACGAATCAGGGAATGTGTAGGAATGGAATTGACAGCCTCCTTGATCCACGAAATTATAGTGGCAAAATCTCTCTCAAGAATGAGATGATCCAACCGAAGGAACCAATTGGCATATCAAATACCAGCCTAAACTACTATAAACTCTGCCAGAGGAATAGTAGAGTCAACAAGATGATAACCCAGCAGCAATAATGCCTTGGCCAGATCCACGAATAACAAATCTGGCCCCTCCATCCATTCCCCTCACACTCCCATCAAAATTGATCTTAACATACCTTGGAGAAGGGGGCTCCCAAGCAATGAAAACCCTCCGGGACGCTTGAGGAGCGAAACTAGAGCCCCAGGTCTACGTGGATGTAGCAGTCACCATTTGGAACTCCTCCATATGAGCCCGTGCTCTTTCAACAAGAATCCCGATGGTGCACCTAGAGGAACTGAAGACCAAAGAATTCTGGGAAAGCTAGACATGATAAGCAATAAAGCGGGAAAAGCTGGAGAGAAGTGAGCAATATGTGACCTTAGGAGGTTCAAAAAGGTGACCACGAGATCCTCAGAATGTCCAAAAAAGTGATCCAACCCTACCATCCTCCAGACTTGTTGAGCCCTCGGACAAAAGAATAATACATGCTCGATGGACTTAGCATCCGCATCATAAGCCGGGCAAGAGGGGGATAGCTGAATCCCTGTAGCACTGAGAAGAGAGTCAGGATGCGATGCCAGGCAACTTTCCATAGAAGGAGAGATACCCTAGGGTGCATTCCAAAAGATCAGATCTAGCCAATATCAAGTCTCCTCTGTGGCTCCGAGCCAAAAATAGGATACAAGCCTAACAATGAAACTTTAGGCACAATAGAAGACCTCTAAACTCTAATATCAATGCAAGGATGAGCAGAACAATAGAAAGGATCCTAGCTCCCATAATATCTCCAAAAGTCCGAATGACCCTGGAAGAACTCCAGTGAGTGCCATCGGCAGTCAAGATATTAGCAATAGTTTTGATATCAGAAACATCCATAGTAATAAAAGTAGGCCACCGGACTAAAAGAACATCCAAGATCCAGGGGTCATACATGAAATTAATCAATCTGCCATCTCCAATCACCCAGCTCATATGGAAAATAACAATAGAGGTCCTCACCCTCATCTCTCTCCAAATCACAAAGCTATGCTGGGCCGTGCAAGGCTTCTCATCCGACAACATGGAAAAAGGACCGTAATGAATCCTCATCATGAACTCCACATACTCTCCAGACCCAACATAAGTCTAGTAAAATGTCTCACAATCAAAACCTCCATTCTCGTCACCAAAGAATAAATACCAAGCCCCCCATCTCGAATCTATTGACTAACAATACTCCATCCCAATAGGTGAACTTCCCTTTGAGCATTAGATAAAGACCAAAGAAAAGACTAGATAGTTTGTTCTACCTTGAGAATACAGACTTAGGAATGATAACATTAGAGAGCAAGAACACTGGAAGAGAAGTGAGAACTGACCTGACCAAGGTTAACCTGCCCATGGAAGAGAGGGCTCTACCTTGCCAACCCTCCACCCTCTCCTAAACAGACTGCAAACCATATGACAATCCGTCCTATGAAGTCTTCGACCAGAAATAGGAACTCCCAAATAACGAAGGCAACCATCATAATCGGCAATTCTAAAAATCTCCTGGATCGAGCGCCGTAACCGGTTAGGAGTCTTTGGGCTAAAGCAAATCCTCGATTTGTAAAGATTAATCCTCTGACTCAAAGATAAACAATAATGCTCAAGAACCACCCTAAATTCCACTACCGAAGCTAGTGAGGCATAGCCCAACAGTAGGCAGTCATTTGCAAACAACAAGTACAAGATCAGGGATGCACCAGGAGTAGAAAGATATGGCTGAATAGCTGACTCCCGCACTGCCGTCCACAAAGCTCGCGATAAAGAATCAACATATATAATAAACAAATAAGGAGAGAGGGAACAACCTTGATGAATGTCGATATTAGAATGAAAGAATTCTGAAGGGGTCCCATTGATAAGAATAGCAAAAGTAGGGTTGATAATGCAAGCTATAATCCGAGAAACCCAAGCCTGATGAAAACTGAAGTCCCCTAAAGCTGACTCCAAGAACCTCTAATGAATCTGATCAAAGGCTCTCTCCATATCAAGCTTGATGGCTATCAATGCCTGATTAGCAAGGGCTCTCTAGAAATCATGTATAAACTGCTATACTATAAGAATGTTGTCAGAGATATAACGACCCCCAACAAAAATACCTTGCTCAAGAGATATAAGCTTATAGAGAATAGGCTTCATCTTGTTAGCCATACATTTAGCATAGAGTTTATACAAAGTATTGCATAAGTTGATAGGCCTAAAGTGACTTGGCTCAGAAATATCAGGATGCTTCAGGACAAGAATAATAAAAGTTTGCTTCCAATTGTCAGGCATATGACCAATGGCAAAAAATCCCTGCACTGCAAAGATAACCTCCCGCCAGATGTACACCAATATCTCCTGAAAAATAAGGGAGAAAATCCATCAGGGCCAGGAGCTTTGTCCTTATCAATGGACCAGAGGATAGACTGAATCTGCTTCATAGAAATTGGACTAAGTAGGCGACAGTTCTCATCTAGAGAAACCTGAGCCTCAGGACGGGGGGAGTAGAAGGAGAGAGGGTCATCTAAAGGCCTGGCCTATCTAGAAGAAAAGAATTTGATGATCTCATGCCTAACATCGTCAGCGTCCTCCAACCAACTCCCCTCCGAAGACCGTAGTGCCCTGATTCGGTTTCTATATTAGTGGACGATAGTGGCTTGATGAAAGAATCGGATATTCATGTCCCCCTCCTTCAACCATTGCACTCTGGACTTTTGCCTCTACATAATCTCTTGTTGACTTAGAAGGACATGTTGCATGGACGGATAGCTTCATAGAGCAGCCAAATCAGCATCCCCCAATCCCCCTTCCCTCTCCTCCCTCTCCTGGAGGACATTGATGGAGGTCTCCATTGAATTCAAGGAAGAGGAGATATTACCAACCTCCTCTTGATTTCACCTGAGAAGCTGATGCTTGACTAAGGAGAGCCTATGGGAAATCCGATACCTCGCATCCTTCTAAATAGGTAACCTTTACACCTCCTTGACAAAATCCCATGAATCAGGATAAGCCAACCAAAACTTCTCAAATTTGAAAGGAGCATGACAAGGGGCCAAGGTAGTCATAGTAAGAAGGACTAGACAGTGGTCAGAAGCAATTCTAGGCAGATGACAAACATGATGCTCAGGATGTAGGAGAAGCCAGTCCGGAGTAGCAAACACCCTGTCAATACGCTCCCAAACTCTAGCTGCACCAGATCGATTATTGCATAAAGTAAAGTGGAGCCCCACAAATCCCAAATTCACCATACCATTGATTTGTAAGAACTGAACAAATTATTTAGAAGCAATATCCTCCATAAAAGGTGTTCCATCTCTCTTATCCTTATCACCAAGCACACAATTAAAATCCACCGCAACGACTGTAGGTATGCCCTGGTCCACCAATGCAAAAACCTTTTGTCACACTATTCTCCTCTCCCTATAATTTATGCTAGCATAGACCTTGAAAAGCAGCCAAGTAGGACCATAATTTTCAGAAATAACTATGGACACCTATTGAGAACTGTGATTGAAAATATCCACCTTGGCCACCCCCCTATGCCAAACCACAATGATCCACCTGACAAACCCTGGGAATCAATAGCATAACAACCCCAATCTCCCTGAATACAGTGACAGAAATGATCCAAACCAGGGCCACAGAGCCTAGTTTCTAACAAAACATAAAAAACAGGATCATACAACTGCCCCAATCTCTAAAAGGTAGATAAAAGGAGGGCTTCTCCGTACCCCTAACATTCCATACCATAATCTTCATAGAGACTTAATTGATGTTTGGTATTACAGTCCAACCTAACATTCCTATCCCGGAGACTTTGAAGTCCCTGACCCTGTTGCAAACAAGGCATCCTTCAATTGCTTAGTGATCACCTCATGGCTTGATTTTGCATCAGTGATAGGCCCTAAAGAGTCTTCGCCTAATGGAGTCACTTTACCCACATTGGATGATTGTCCCCTTTCAGGCACTGGACTAGAAGGACCACCACAATTCTCAAGCCCTTCCATAGCATCTGAATGGACCTACAAAGAATTAGGCTCCTTCCCCCCACCACTAACTTGCATAATTTGGTGACAGCCCTTCCCCTTATCTCCCCTAGAAACATTCACTCGTGCAACAACAGAGAAGCCAGTCCGGCATAATTCAGCACTACTAGTAAATGGATCCAGAGATCCCCCCTCAAATAGAGACTCCACATCACTTGAACTAGAGTTAGCTATCTCCCCCCGAAAAATCATTAACCACCTCCATTGCTCAACAAACATTCAGCGAAGCAGAGGAAACTAATGCCATAATAAAGGATCCATAGGATGGAGAGTACAGAGACCTCCTAGAATCTCCCTCGACCCGACCCTCACCCAAGCAAGGAGAAGGGGAGCTAACATGATCAGAGGCCGATGAAGCCGAGGTTGAGGCCGAAGAAGCCGAGGGCTGTTTACCTTGGACAGGAGTGGACAAGTTGGAAGGGGCCGGCTTCGGAGGGCTCCTGGCTCTCTTCAAGGATCCCATAGAAGGATCACTCATAGCCACATCTCGTGGACCAGAATCTTTAGTGACACCCAGGTCCATCTTGTCACCCAACGATCTGAGAGTAGAGAACCTATTTCCAATCGCTGCGTCATCCTCATTGGCTCACCTTCACCGGAACCAGGTGACCAGCGGCGAGCCACTTTGGTTGGCTTCTGCTAACTATCTAAGTCCGATAGCGAGTTCAAGGGAGAAGGGTGATTTCTTGGAGAATTCGATGGTGGGGAAGATGAGCATGGTATGATGAGTCAGGGCACTTCTCATTAAGCTTATCTTGGTCCCTTTTACCTCTCACTGGAGCCATGGGAGCATGAGGTTGTCTGATACGGGAGGTCACCAGCCATGGTTCGAGCTTAGGTTGGCCTCCCCCATTAGTACTTCTATTCTCCTACACTAGGGGGCACGGCCTAACCATGTACTCCTCCCCCCAGCAACCACCACATTCTCTGGCAAGATCCGGCACTAAGCACTGTCCGACGAGGAAGAACCTTCAGGGAACCCGCAGACATCATCCAAATGGCCCATCCTCCCGCATCGGTAGCAGACAGCCGATAAATTCTCATACAAGAACTACTACCAGAAGTTCCCATTCTTTTCCTATATTAGAACCCCAAGCTTCAAGGGGTTGCTAGTATCAAGCTCCACTTTCACCCGAGCATAACCAGTCTTCTTGAGATTTTCGGTGAAGTCATTAATGGCCAAAGGTCTTCCTACCTCCGTCACTATTGCCATGATCATAGTTGAAAGCTAAAACTCCATCGAAAGGCTCAGCAACCTTAGCCAAACCACCATCTTCTAGATCGGTCGGCGACTTGGAACAAAATTTGGCTCCCAAGGCTCCATTGCTAGCATATGCTCGGTGACGAACTAAGACCCTCCCATGCGAGCCAAAGCACAGTCACCTTCATTCTTGAATCGAAGAATCAGGTGGTCTTCAACTATTGGGAACACCTCCAGCTCCTCGAATTTGAGCTTCAGTTTGACCTCCCTCATCACCCAATCAGCCAGCACCCTGCATCCCAGGCTCCTCACAAACACCGATATGTTCTCCTACTAGCAACAAGACTCTTCCATCATAGAGTGGGGAAGATCAAGAACTATTGTGAAGTAGCCTTTAAGTTGATCAATTTCTTCCTCAGATATTTTATGGGAAGTCCAAGAAGCACCACGAGGAAAACACTGCACAACACAAGCCCAGGATCAATCTTCCTCGATGGAGTCAGAGGACCCCTAACCGTCCCCCTTTCGTTGCTTTCCCTTTTCAGCCATTACCCCCGAAGATGAAGCACAATAGTTGTTCGATGAAAATCCAAGGAGAACAATGGGTAGGCACGAAAACCAAGACAGCTTCCACCTATCGCTGAAGCGAACCTCCAAGGGGATGGTAAACAAGTCAACATCCAAACTACCATTGGAATTGAGCAAATGGGACACCTTTCAATTCTTATCACAAAGATCAACATTAATCAGCGCTATGCTTTGATGTAAGTACAAATAGGATAGCCAAGGGTTTGTTAACAAATCGATGCTGCTTCCATTCCTGATTAGCCACTTAATGGAATGTTTAATCCACCTTGAAGCAGAGCAAATTGAATACCATAATTGAGAAGTACCCCTTCTACAATGATGGTTGCCCCAACTTCTGAATTCATATTTGTGTTGGACTAATTTAGCTCATAGAGAGTTGCTATGTACTATCAAGTTTACTGCAGCTTTCCCCGTGCAAGCCTCTCTACGAGCTCTAATAGACCTTATTCCCAGACCACCATAGCTTTTGTCCATACAAATAGTATGCCATGATGGTAAGGGCATCTTCCTAGTACTAGAGTCATGTCCTCAAAGAAAAGCCATGATTATTTTCTCCAACTCATTAAGAATAGCTATAGGTATAGGCATATTACTTATAAGCTAATTGTAGCTAGGGTTCAACGTAGCTTGTATCAAGATAATCTGACTAGCTTATGACAGGTGCTTCGACTTCCAGGCATCAAGTCTCCTATAGATATGGTTGAATAAGGGATTAAAATCTTGGTGTTCGAATCTCAAACATGAAGGAGATACTACCAAATAGGTCTAAATACCCTCATTAAGAGGAATATTAAAAATGCCAAAGATTTGTTGCTTAAGCCTCATGTCAATTTTCTTACTAAATTAAATTTATGACTTCTATATATTAACCCTCCATCCCGATTGAAGGCAAAAGTTCTAATAGTAGTCATGAGCATTTTTGCATTGGTAATAGATACTTTGGCAACCAGCATAAGGTCGTCCACAACAATCAAGTGTGTGAAACTAAAACCACTCCATTTTGGTTGACATCCAAGGAGAGCACTTATTATGACAAGACCGTTCAAGGATCTAGATAACATGTTTGAGCAAAGAACAAATAGAAATGAAAAAGTGGATAACCCTGTCTAAGGCTCATGAATGAGGAAAACAACCAGAAGGAAGCCCAGTCGAAGGCTCATGAAAGATGAAAACCAACCATAAGGAACACTGTTAGTGATTTCCCGAAAAGAAGGGTTGAGTATACAACATAAAATCCAATTAATAAACCTCATATGGAACCCATACTGAGTAAGAATAGTGGTCAAATATCTCCAAGAGACTTTGTCGTATGCTTTATCTATATCAGCTTTAATAACCATTAAAGAATTATGTTTTGAAGCTTGACCCATAGAGTGAAAGACCTCCAAAGCTACCATAAGGTTATTAGAAATATTGCATCATAGTACAAGAGCACCATGTTCCATAGAAACCAAGGAGGGCATGAAGTATTTTAGCTTGTTAACAAGGACCTTGGTAATAAATTTATAAAGAGTACCACATAAAATGATTGGACGGTAATATTTGACCTCTTTAGAGTTGGACACTTTAGGAATGAGAACAATATAAGTGAGCTTCCAGCTATTAGACATCTTGGCCTCTTTGAAAACATCCAAGATAGTAGCAATAATATCCTCCTTAATAATATACCAAAATGACTTGTGAAATAGAGGTTGAAAGCCATCCAAGCTAGGCATTCAGTTTGAGAAAAGTTGAAGCAAAATCTCAATAATTTCATTTACATAGACTTCTCTAAAAAAAAATTGGTTCTAGTAAGCAATGAGAGTAGCTTGGATGGAAAGAAGCTCAATAGTGGCAGCATGCATCTGAATACTCCACTATTGCTAAAAAAAGTATAGGTTATTTGAATGAATTTTCAACTCACCTTCTAACAATAGCCTATCAATCTTTTGATACAATGAATCATATTCCTACTCTTATGGATCATCACAGAATGATAAAAGAAAGAGATCTTTGAATCCCCTTCTTGGTGCTAACTCACCATTGACTTTTACCACCAATAAACCTCTTGAAGTTTAAAAATTCTGTTATAAACTTACAAATATTATTGCCACCACTTCTAATATCTTCTTTTTACAAATATTTAATTTGTTCTTCTATCTTCCTATACTTTTCAAAGAGGTTTCCAATATAATCCTTATTCCAGTAGCACAAGTTTTGTCTAGTATTCTTGAGGAGTTGAAGTAAACGAACCCTTGGAGAGTCAGTGTGGATAGTTTTCTAAGCACCTTGAACAATCTCTTTGATGTTAGTATATAACATCCAGAATTTGCAAAATCTAAAGGGTGCTGGGTGATGTGCCTTGTGGCTTCGATTTATAACAACAATGGATAGTAATCACAATCATGTGAGTTAAGTGAATGACTCTAGAATTTGGAAGTAGTTTTAACTAATTTGAAGCCACCAAAGTCTAATTTGAATACTCCCATATTCATTCTCCTCTAAGTTTACTATTATATCATATAAACTTACGGCCAGAAAAATCCAAATCAATGAAAGCATTAGTATTAATGAAATCCCTAAATTCTGACATTTTAGTATTTTCTTTATAACCTTTACCTCCATCCCCAGTTTCTCTTTACTTAAAGAAATCACATTAAAGTCTTCCATTAACAGCATCGACTGATTGATAGAAATGCAAGTAGTAACCAGATCCTAGACCTTTCTTCTCCTATAGAAACAAGTACTAGCATAAATTATCCCAAAAATCCAGGACTTCACCTCATCAACCATGATCATCCTAAAAGCTGCTTGACAGTTGTTGTTGTAAAAGTTTACTTGATGCAAATCTTTCCTCCTAACCACAATTATCCCACCTAAAAGCCCCTCGGATGGATTGCTAAAAAACTTCCATTGGTTGCCCATTCTTTGTTGAAGCTTTGAAAAAAAATTACTAGAGATACTGGTCTCTAAGATGCAAAAAAATTCTAGTCTATTTTGTTGAACTAACTTATAGAAATTATTTAGAAAGGACAGTTTGGCCACCCCTACAATTCCAAACAATATAATTCATAAAGGGGATGAGGAGGTAGGGGGTAAGGATCCTTGTACCTAATACCATTGATTTGCATTTTTTGAAGAAGCTTATGAAGCCACTTCACTCGAATGTGAAGCATGGTTGCTCGGAGCCTCCAGATCTCCACTCACCTTAGCCCCTAGGGGACCATCTTTTGCCAAGCTCTCCATTCCAAAGGGCCAAGGAGGGGGCTTGCTCATTTCCTTCTATAGTAAGGTATACACTTAGCAATGAGCATTAAGTGGCCCACTGAGGTTATGCTTTGATGCTTTGAAACTTAAAATAGCTAACTAGCTTCTAGACTTTGACTAGACACCTCAGCCACTATGGGCTTGCAATCAGCCCTTTTAATTATCATCAGCTCATCAAAGGATTTTGGTTTGAGTCAATTTTCTTTCAATTGGTTAACCATGCACTCTCCACCAAGCAATTGACACTCCTCTCAAATCACACTAACTTGGGCTTAGGTCTAGGCAAGGATGGGCTCTCCTGGCATGGGTATATTAGTATAAATAGGCCACTTCCTTTTTTCCTTTTTTAATGTCAACAAACTCGTTTCTCCTGCATGCTGCCCCTGGTTCATTAAAGGATTATCAAAGCCTTGTAACTCCATTTGTATTGGCTCTTGAATCAAATTGTTCTCATCCATTTCATCCAACACCGCATGTTTGGATGAGTTAGCTATATTCTCTACCTCCTTGCCAGAGCTACCAGAATGGCCCGTTGTCCTTTGGCTATTAGAACCCTTAGTAAATATTTGCCACTCTTCTGAACTCTATTTTTATACCGAAGTAGCAACTTTTTGCCTACCTCCCTACCTCCTCTCACTCTATTTGTCAGTCATCAGAGCTCTCCCCTGTTTAATGGCTAAGCCATCAACTAATACTCATGAGACTACCATCCAAGGCCCAAATACTTGGGTCAAGTTTCTTCAAGGACATAGACGATACATCTAGGAGATTGAAGTAGTGATATATGATGAAATGTCTCATTTGTAATAAAAGTTCATCAAAGTTGTAGGTTGCATAGAAGATGAAATAGAGGATGCAAATAAGAAGTCCAATTCCCTTATAGGAAAATTGCCAAGTAAGGAACTCTTATAGGATTTCATCTCTAGGGAGTTAAAGTTGATAGGGACGATGGTTGGGGATTTTAAAGTTATCCCTCTTTTTGCTAGTCACCTAGTTTTTCAATTTGAATAGGAGGAACACCAGACTTGGGTAATGGATAACAGACCATGGACTATAGCAGGACAAGTCTAAGCCCTTGAGCATTGGCATCCAAATTTTAGTGCAGGTCATGAGCCATTACTCACTCACACCAGCTATGCTTTGGATTCAATGCCTAGATCTTTCGATAGAATTGTGGAAGAGAGATGATCTTCCAGATAGCTTTAGTTGCCAGTATTCTGAAGTTTAACAACAACTACACTAAAGAAGCCATTAAAGGAGATTATGCATAAGCTTGTATTCAAGTAGATTTAGTAAACCTCTATGCTTAGGAACTGATATTGTGGCTAGAGTTAGAAGGTAGTGGCAAGCATTTAAATATGAAAATATCCCAATCTTATGCTTCTTATGTGATTGAATGGGTTACAAGGAAGATGAGCGCTATCATGTGAAAGGAGAGCTCTCCCCTGTCATGGATTTTAAAGCAGTTTCAGGAATCTACAACCGTAGAATTGTTAGGTTACAAGTCTATTTTCTAACGAAGTAAATTTTATAATTTTTGGAGTTTTTTTATGGATGGAACTTCTAAAATACTAAAGGATGCATAGGGTAGGTTGAATGCTGAAATATGTATATATATATTTTTTAATTTTTTTAAATACAAATATACCTAACCTAAACTGTACTTTTATACTAAATTTTGATATAGGATAGGCTAGCTATCCTAGACCTAATACCTTCTATGAAAATTGGCAAATTTAATTAAATAGATAATTAAAACAAATAATAGCATATTTTAAAAAAAAGCAGGATTAAGCTAATTAGATTTAGTCAAAATTAAGGTATGATCTAAGAAGTGACCCAATCGGCATGCACAATCTTTTCAAAAATTAGATCATTGCTTGTTAAAAAATGACCACTAGGCTAGGTTAATTCAATTCAATTAAATCAGATATAATTGAACTAAAGATAGGATAATTAATAAAATAAATTTTCAATAATGAATTCTAAAATTCTAATCTAAATCATGAAATTTTTTTACCAAGCATGGGATGTCACTAAATCCTAAAAAAGTAAGATCAACCCAGAAGTGGTCGAGGTGGATGGTGATGAGTTCACGGACGAATCAGGCAAGAAGTCTTCGAACCTGGTTCAACCAAAATCATGAGGAAATTAGTTAAGATAAATAATAAATTAGATCCGGTCCAATAAATCTAAAGTTATAAGTTAGTGCGGGTCTCAGGGTTTGCTTTGAATGAGTGCAAATTTCTTGATCATGTACATACTTTTTTCAACCATGTAATCAAGATACATGAGATCAACACGACGGAACCAGTTAATTAAACCAAGTTGTTTTCTTTTTCCTCCTTTCTTTCTTTTTTTCCTGAAATTGGCTTGAAATTGGCAATGATAGATGACTTCGCTTTCACGATCGTGCTGGCCTTTAGGTGCTTTCATGACTGTGCTAAATAAGGCAGACTTCGAAGGAGAAGATTGGCAGGGTTTTCATCGGTGATCACGAAGGGATTGATGCTGGAGTGAAGGATGGCACAATCAAACAGGCAGCAGCACGGGGAGAAGGTGGCACGGGGTGCTATTCCTGTAGCTAGCGATAGCCATGGGAAAGAGCTAGGTGATTCCGATGCAATAATTGGTTGCCGGAGATGGTGGGGATGGTGAAAATGCTTGCGACGGTGAGGAAGGGGAGCAACGGGGTGGAAGTGGCGATGTTCTTTGATGAGGAGGATGAAAGGGTGGTCGGCAGTAGTAAATTTGGTGGCGTGATTACTCAATCGGTGGGGATCTTCGCACGAACGGAAGGGAGGTGATGGCGGTGGTGATCTTTGGTTAGATTGGCAGACCGGAAGGTGGGCGAGTGGTGGTCAGCTTGGTTGATGGCTCGAATAAACTTGGAATGGCGACTAGTGGTTGTTAGAGGTTGGGGTGAGAGGTCTCGCATGGTGGTACAATTAGCTTGGATGGGTTGATAGCAAGGAGAGGAGTTTAAGATGAAGAGAGGGAGGAAGAGAGGAAGAAGTAGAGAAGAAGGGAAATAAGAATAGGAAAAAGAAGAGGGAGGGAGAAGAAGAAGAGAGAAGGAAGGAAAGAGAAAAGGGGAAGGGAAGAGTCAGAAGAAAATCCAAAACCTTTTCAATAATTTTTTTAATTCTATTATTCCAAATACAAAGGTTCTTTAAATAGACTTTAGTTCCCGGTAAGTTGGAGACTAACTTAACTAAAGCTGTAGGACTCCAAACTAATCTGAAACAATTAGACTAATATAAAATAGCTCAAAACTAATCTAGTTTTCATGCTCTGAGATTTGTTTATAAACTGGATACAAAATAGTAAAATAAAATAATATGCCCAATCTCCATACATCAAGATAAAAAAATAAAAATGCATATATCTGCTTAAGGGTATACATCAGAATCTATACTGGATGATGTCCTCATCATCAAATCTTAGAACAATTTTATAAAAGAATTTTTTTTGTAACTACTTTTATGTTTCCACTACTTACATGTTCTAGGTAATGAATTATATCTATTGTAGTTATTTAAAATCCTAATTCTCTACATGCATATCATATTTATATGAAGATTTAATTAATGTGATTAATTAAAAAGCATGCTTGAATACATGATTTTATGAAAAAAATATTTCAAAAGTTATATCAGCGCCACCTCTTTTCATAAGGAAAGGATTCAATTTTATTAGTAAACTTTCAATGCTTGAATATGAGATATTCATAGATCAACTTTATTAGTAAACCTTCTATGCTTCAATATGAGATATTTATAGACTTATTTTATTAGTAAACCTTCCATGCTTGAATATAAAATATTCATAAATTTGCTTTATTCACAAACTTTCCATTTTGAAATATAAGATATTCATAGATCTAATGAAATCTACTTTATTAAAAAAACTTCTTTATTTGAATTGTGATATTAAAGAGATCTAATAAAATCTAATTTATTAGTAAATCTACCTTATTTGAATATAAGCTATTCATGAAATTTAATAAAAAATATTTTATTATTAATCTTTCCTTATATGTGATATTAATAAAATATAATAAAATAATTTTATTTGTTTTTGAATTCTTAAGGATCATCCTGTAAGGTTGCCCTAACATAACGATGGTTCGTTATGTTGTACAGTTGTCCTAGAATGATAAGGTATGTATTATAAATACACACTTAGTTGGTTACAATGTTACATATTATGGTGAAGGAAACCAATAATTAACTTGGAATAGAACGATCAACTGGTATCTAAAGCAAGTGTTCTTAAAGAACAGTGGTTTCTAATTAGGACCATTGCATCTCTTGGCCAACTACGAGTTAAGTATCAAAGGATAAGTGCGCGTAGAGCCTCCCATTAATCTTGCACTTACCTGGCCGGTAGATAATTAAATTCTATTTTGGAGAGTTTCAAGTTATGTTAACTATAGATGTCTTACACCCCAATTCTGGACTTGGCGAACCAAGTCAGGATCTCTCAAGTAGATCCATTAATTGTAGATTTACATAAGATATAAATTAAAAATTAAAAATTTTAAAAGAGATCTAAATTAAAATCTTCTCTTAGATATTAAATCGAGCGGCCTTCCATCATTGTAGATATGCGGGCCTTAACTGGTGGTGAATGTTCGTGGCTGAACATAATGGTTCAGTTGTACTAGTTAAGTACAACCTCTCTATTAAACATAAGATGTTGTAGGATGGAGATGGGGTTGGGCCCAATAATTTTTAAGTGAGGGACCCAATGATCACTTCATTCTCATGAGAACGGTGAGTTTGACTTAACTAAGAAAGGAGATCAATAATTATCAGATGAGCTCTCAAGACTTAGAGACCAGAGTTCACTACAAGATGCTTAAGAAGTATTGAACAAGAAGTTGTTCGGTCATCAATTGACACATCAGAATAATTTTTAGGTGAGGTGGTGTGCCAATCAATGGGACCACAATATCCACTTAAAATCCTGATCGCAATGGGGTTTCCATTTCTCCACTTGAAGAGTGTGGGAGATTCAAGGAAATAATGGGAGTTAGTTTGTTTTTAAAACAAAACCCTTAAAACAAACTTAAACAATTATAAAAGTCTAACTAAAATCTTATTATCTCTACCAGAAAATGTCTGCCTCCAACCCCCTTGCCCGTATCTTTGAAACCAACAATCTGACAGGCCCAAATTCTAAAGACTGGCTCTGAAACTTGGAAGAGTGTGGGAGATTCAAGGAAATAATGGGAGTTAGTTTGTTTTTAAAACAAAACCCTTAAAACAAACTTAAACAATTATAAAAGTCTAACTAAAATCTTATTATCTCTACCAGAAAATGTCTGCCTCCAACCCCCTTGCCCGTATCTTTGAAACCAACAATCTGACAGGCCCAAATTCTAAAGACTGGCTCTGAAACTTGGAAATAGTATTACGTTTTGAAAGCTGAGCTATGCCTTGACCAAGATATTCCTGTGTTTCCAGCCCATCCCACTACTGACTAGAAGGTAGCTTATAAAAAGTGGGCGAATGATGATAACAAGGCCTGGTGCTATGTGTTGGCATCTATGTCCAATGAACTCCAATGCCATCATGAAGACATGAAAACTGTCAAGGCCATGCTCGATTATCTCAAGGAGTTGTATGGTGAGCAAAGCAGATCGGCATGCTATGAAGTCTCTAAGAGACTCTTCTATTCTAGAATGTATGAAGGACAGTCTGTGCATGATCATTGTTTGATAATGATCAAAGATTTTGAAAAGCTTGAGAAGCTCGGGATGGTCATGGACAAAGAGTTGCAAATTGATCTGATCCTGCAATCCTTGGCTAACATATATGGTTAGTTTATCATAAATTTTCATATGAACAAAATCAACTACACCAAAGCTGAGTTACTAAACATGCTGCTTACCACTGAAAGGACCTTGAAGAGTTCAAAGGGCTCTATTCTCCTTGTGGAATGGGCTTCTTCCTCTAAAAAAAAGTTTTCTTGGAAGAAGAAAAAGCCCGTTAAGAAGTAAAAAAAAAGGAGAACAAGCCGAAGAAGGAAACTTCCAAGAAGAAGGTCGTGGATGAAGGATGGCCATTGGAAGCACAACTATCTTATCTACCTGGGAAGCCTAGGACCAAGAAAGACAATGCACCTTTAGAAAGTATGTTGGACTTGCTAGTTATTGAAACTAACATTACTATTTCTTCTACATCTAGTAAAGTTATTGACTCTGGTTTTAGTGCTCACTTGAGCACTTCAATGCAGGGTCTTGAAAAAAGTAGAAGGTTGAGAAAGGATGAAATCACTCTTAGAGTCGGAAACGGAGCAAGAGTTGTTGCTGTGGTTGTTGGTACCTATCCTTTGCAACTACTGTCAGGACATAATTTATCTCTTAGGGACAGTTATTTTGTACCAACGACAAGTAGGAATTTTATTTTTATTTCATGTTTAGCATAAGGCATGATGCGGAACTAAAATGCATGCATAATATTTTTTTGTATTTTTTTATAGATTAAGTGATGTGTTAACTCCCGAAGAACAGACCAAGAACCTAAGTAGAGAATTTTATGCAAGTAAGAAACTATAGCATGCAAAGTATAACCTAAAAAGCAATAAGAAAGAGGACCATCGAAGCTGAGAAGTCTCGGTTGGGTTAGTTTCCCTTCAATAAGGCTACTAGCAAGCATAGAGGGTGTACTTGATAATGGTTGATGTGCCCGATGAAGACCGTAGATGAAGGGATCGCTCTCGCTCCGGATGCTGCCTGGATGATCAAGCCAGAGACCCGCGGATTCTCGACTTTCAATCCGGTGATCTGATTGCAGCCCGACTGGAATCGTTGGATTCGTAGAAGTCGAGGGACCTGCAAATAGCCTTTCAAGGGTGAGAAATCAAAGCAAGGATGAAGAAAATAATTTAAAACAACAAAGAGGAAGGAGATTTTGATGTGGGCGGCCAAGGCTTTGGAGATGGCTTCTAGGGTTTAAGGAGATTAAAGGTTGGGCGCAAGAGATAAGGATGATGGAGGGGCTCATACAAAATCCCCTTAGCACACAGCAATTAGCACACAGCAATATAATGAAAGCTCAATAATGTTCATGAAAAAGTATCTCATACAAGAGATGAGGGCTTCTTTTATAAACTCATAAGCTTGCCCCCCCAAGTAAGGATATAAGAGTCTTTACACAAGGATTTCATTCCCTCCTAAACCTTAGCTAGTATACATGGTAGGTCAATGCTCTCTTTCCCTTAAATCCCCCCTCTTTCTCTCTTGCCTTGGTTGGCCAAGGGTGGTAACCCTAAGTGGCTGACCAAGGGGTGTTGATGATAAGCAATTGGCGCCCCTTGGTTCCTCTCATGGGTCTTGGTTGGCCTATTTTGCTTCAGGCTACAGTCCAGGGCTTCAAGCTGCTTTCCAGGGTTCCAGGATATTAAGTTTCTTCTGTTGGGCCTTCCATGGTCTTCCTAGCTTCAAGCTTGGTTGGTCTTCACTTGTACTTGGCTTGGTATTGAGTCTTCATTTGATTTGGACTAACATATACAGGACTCGAAGAAAACTAGCTCAACATGAGCCGACTGGTACATGACTCAAATAATGAAAATAACAACTCAAACAAGCTAAGCCCTTATTATAATTGGACTCAAAAAC
Source organism: Areca catechu (assembly GCA_021397845.1). Classification (NCBI taxonomy): domain Eukaryota; kingdom Viridiplantae; phylum Streptophyta; class Magnoliopsida; order Arecales; family Arecaceae; genus Areca; species Areca catechu. The sequence goes on from CM038038.1 coordinate 118,496,380, forward strand.
TACTAAGTAATCCATAGAGGGTTAAGAAGCCTCTATCTTATTCTGGTACCTCTGGTGTCCGCACCAATTCTTTCGGGATAGGAGGAACTCGATCTTGTCGAGTAAGGATCACACTAGCTCACATATCTCTCGAGAAGGTCTGGGTCGAGGCGCTGCAAGTCCTCTCGAGAAATTCATGAATCATCCGATTCTGTCCGACCTTGCCATCGAACCATGTAGCATTGATAGCCACAGCCCCGGGTCATGATGGCTTGATCATCCAGGATACGCTCGATCTGTTCTCCTCTCTCAGGTCAATTAATTAATGGATACTCTGGGCTAGGGTCACTCATAATGGAAGGAGTAGGTCCAAAGGCCTCACTGGGTATCGCTACCAGTTTCTTATACTCAACCAGGTCTGCGATATTAAAGGTAGAACTAATGCCCAAATCTAGAGGCAAATCTAATACAAGCATTTGGTCCAACCCTCTCTATCACTTTAAAAGGTCCGTCTCCACGAGCATGAAGCTTCTTAACGGTCCCGGGTGGGAACCGCTTAGGCCTAAGTCTGATCATGACAAATCCACTACATTAAGTTTCTTGGCCCTTTTCCGGGAATTAGCCAGTTTGTTTCAAAATTAGTACTGATGGTGAACATGTTGGGCATATGCACTCCTAACAGGTGACACAAAGGACTCATACTAATACCTAATAGATTCGACTATGCATTCCTATCGAAAGAGGTTTATTAGGTCTTAACTACAACCTGGGCATGGTGCATGAGTCATGGTTGATGGATGACATGCAGAAGAAAATTTGCCAGGAACTCCTAATAGATGCTAGAGGGTCTTCCAAAAGTAGGTAGCAAATGGGATGGGCTTTATGGATTCTTGCAACCTGGTAACCTCAACAAAATGTGACCCAATGGTTCTAGAAATATGAGACGACTCAGGGAAGGGTAGGAAATAGGAAGGGGATTCAGGGATTGGTTCTGGGCTAAAGAGACTAACCTCAATGTATGAGCATTGGGTTATGTCTCTAGGCAAGAAAAGGTCCATGCTATAGAAGGATGGGTCAACAATTTCTGGAAAGAGGTCCTCAATAAAAACTGATGTGGCGAGACTGCTGACGTTGGTAGCTGACGGGTGCCACATTGAGGGAGGCCGCCATGAAAGATGCCACGTCGACTCTCCATCTTGGATCCCACTACTGAGCTAGGCTGAGCTCCCTCAGGATAGCAAGTCGAGCTCAGTCCTCCGCCGGGTCGAGCTCATGAGCTTGATGCCAAGGTCAGAGCCGTCCTCTGCCCTCCAGAGTGAGACTCTCGGAGGTTAGTGCCCTGTGGTTGAGGTCGAGCCAAGAGCTCGCCCGTCGATGTGGAGCCTCTCCGAGCACGTGCCCTCTGGACCGGGTCCGCCCTCTAGAGCGAGACCCTCGGAGGTTAGTGCCCTGCGGTCGAGGTCGAGCCAAGAGATCGCCCATCGATGTGGAGCCTCTACGAGCATGCGCCCTCTGGACCGGGTCCGCCTTCCACCCTCCAGAGCGAGACCCTCGGAGGTTAGTGCCCTGCGACCGAGGTCGAGTCAAGAGCTCGCCCGCCGATGTGGAGCCTCTCCGAGCGCGCGCCCTCTGGACCGGGTCCGTTCTCCGCCTTCCAGAGCGAGACCCTCAAAGGCTAGTGCCCTACGGTTGAGGTCGAGCCAAGAGCTCGCCAGCCGATGTGGAGCCTCTCCGAGTGCGCGCCCTCTGGACCAGGTTTGTTCTCCGCCCTCCAGAGCGAGACCCTCGGAGGCTAGTGCCCTGCGGTTGAGGTCGAGCCAAGAGCTCGCCCGTCAATATGGAGCCTCTCCGAGCACGCGCCCTCTGGACCGAGTCTATCCTTCGCCCTCCAGAGCGAGACCCTCGGAGGCTAGAGCCCTGCGGTCGAGGTCGAGCCAAGAGCTCGCCCGCCGATGTGGAGCCTCTCCGAGTGTGCGCCCTCTGGACTGGGCCCGCACTCTTCTCTCCACCAAGGTGACCGCATGAGCTCGGAGCGCCCAGACCGGAGCAGACCCTGCCATCCCAGGACACCGACGAGCCGCCCGAGGACCACGGAATGGCGCCCCCCATGCTGCCATAACTACCTGTCCGGCCATACTTCCAGGGGATGGGACAGCTAGAGAGCATGCACCCCTATGACGGCGGCCCTCGGATCAAGGCCCTGCTAGGCTTCCCAGAATGGGGTGACTGGAGAGGATGTCAGAAGGAATGGAAGTTTTCCTTACCACCTGTCAGGAAAGGCGTCCTGTCCACGGCATGGAATCCTGCCGCACGTGCCTGACAACCCAGTGAGGATCCCGAGGCAGACTTCCAACGATCGATTTTCAACTATAAAGAACAGCCGGCACCCCCAAAAAAGGGGAGGTAACACACCAGTAACACAAGAACAATAATCCACCACAAACACAAAGTGCAAGCTCGACCAAGAGGGTGAAGCACCACCACCAACACCACGGTTGAGGAAAAACCATCGGGAAACAAGGAGAAGCGGAGGAACAGGGAACCCCTCTGTCCCCACTATCACTCTCTCCCTGTTGCGTTTCTCCTTCACCGACACATATTCCACACCTCCTAGTGCGGAGTCCATCAAGAGGGGCCCGACCAGGAGGATCTGTTCCCTGGATCGTCACTGACTTGATCGTCGGAGTGCCCCCACCGAAAACCCTGGCCCGGGTCACTAACCCTTGTTTCGCAGGTCCAAGAGTAGAGGACTGGCAGGTAGTGACAGGAGCGTACTCCGGTACCGGCAGCAGCTACGGGCCACGACGGTCTTTGCGGTAACAGATTGGCTCGCCAGGTAGGGGAGGGCGAATAAACCCTCCATCTCTTCATAGACAAGCCAGGCAGGAGGATGGTGACGATAAGGGCAAGGGAGGCCTCCACCAGTCATGTGGGAGACTCCCCCTCCCGGGGAAACCTGCACCGCCAAGAAGCGGAGCCGCCTGCTCCGGTCTAGCCACCTCCACCAGAAGCCCAGCTGGCCGTACTTGCCCAGCATATTCAAGTCCTCGCCATGGCAGTGCGCCAGTGTCAGCACCAGCACCGATCTGTGGCTACCCCCAGCAGCCAGGGACCCCGGTGGCCCATGCCGCAGCTCCCCGCGATAGCCTGCGCTCCTTCCAAGGAAGGCCATCGCAGCCGCGGGCCACCACCGACAACCGGGGCAGCCATCAAGCTCTAGCGAAAGACAACGAGTCGGCTCTGCTGACAGAGAGAGCTGCTCACCAGACCTCGGGCGGGAGGTGCCCAGACCCCACCGAGGCAAGAAAAGCAGGACCCCCCATCATGGGTGCCATGCACCCACGTTACCTTCTCCATCTCCTTCGGTGGAGGGGTCCACTGATGAAGCCGTCAGGCGTGCGACGGGCAGGCGCCTGGAGGAACATGAACGCAAGCTGGCGGAGTTTGCTTGCCGGTTCGCCAGCATGCCGGGCTCCGCTAGTTAGCTAGCAGGCTACGATGCCCGTCCCCCATTCTTCCAAGAAATCCAAGTAGAGCCGATCCCATACCGGTTCCGAACACTGCAGGTGGATCCTTACAATGGGACGACCGACCCCCTAGACCACCTGGAAAGTTACCAGACCCTCATGAGGGTCTAGGGGGCCATCGACGCTCTTCTCTTCATCATTTTTCCTGCTACTATCCGGAAGGCAACCCGGGTGTGGTTCACCCATCTGGAGCCGGAGAGCATCACTTCCTTTGCCCAGCTAGGGCAGAAGTTCGTGGCTCACTTCGATACTTGCAGGAAGTTGCCATGGGAGGCAGATAGCCTCTTCTCCATTCGACAGCAGGACCACGAGCCCTTACGGGACTACGTGGCCTGTTTCAAGGTCGCCGCGTTGGAGATCTATAATCTTGAAGAGCTAGTGGCCATGTTGGCACTAAAGCGAGGGCTCATGACCTCCCGCCTGACCTACTCGCTGGACAAGAAGCCCACCAAAACCTACTCCGAGCTCCTTCTCCAGGCCCAGAAATACATATGCACCGAGGAGGCCGACCATACAAGGTGGGAGCTCGACGGAGGACCCCTGAAGAAGTCAGCCCCTGCTGAAATGTCCGGGACCCGGAAGCCAGCACCCCAGGCTCAGAGCTCCCGGAGGGACCGGCCAAGGCCAAGAGGGACACCTGTCCCTGAGGAAAGCTACACCCCTCTCCTCGCCCCGAGGACAAAAATCCTTATGGAGATCGAGGGCGAGGACTACTTGAGGTGCCCGCCTCTGTTGAGGACCACTGTTGGCCATGACAAGACGAAGTACTGCCACTTCCACCGCGACTATGGCCATGACACCGAGGAATGCCGCAACCTTAAGTGGGAGATTGAGGAACTCATCAAGAGAGGCTACCTCAAGAGGTTCATGGGGGGCAATCCTCAAGCGAAGTCCCAGGCGCTCGTCGCTCTCCCGCCAGCTCCAGCCATCGACAACCGCCCTACCGAGAAGCCGGTGGGCATGATCTCCTGGGGAGCGGCGCGCGCATCCAAGAAGGCCCGGGGGGTAGGGGACTCTGAAAATGTACTCCCCTTTATAAGGGAGAGGAAAGACGGGGGGAAAAATGTAAATAATGACGCCGTGGTCATCGAAATGACGATCGTGAAATACCCTGTAAATCGCATCATGGTTGATAGTGGAAGCTCCACAGACATTCTTTTTTACGATGCCTTCTCCAGGATGAATCTCTCCCCCAATCAGCCTAGGCCCGTGCACACACCCCTTGTCGGTTTCACGGACGATTCCGTGATAGTATAAGGAGAAATCATTATCCCGGTCACTGCCGGAACCCCACCTTGGCAGAGCACCGTCATGATGACTTTCACGGTTGTGCCCTCCGCCTACAACGTGATATTGGGTCAATCCGGGCTCAACTTGCTTGACGACGTTGTCTCTACCAAGATGCTACTTGTACAGTTCCCAACTCCCTACGGTGTCGGGGAGATGAGAGGAGCGCCCCAGCCGGTGCAGCATTGCTTCCAAACTCTTCCTGGGGCCAAGGTCCCTTAGGATGACCCCAGCGCGGACGACCTCGACCAAAGGGCCCAAGACCCCAGAGGAGGCCCAGTCGAGCATCTACTTTCCTATCCGCTTGGAGACGATCCCGCAAAGACGGTGCAGATTGGAGCCCAGCTACCCGAGGGGGAGAGGGCCCAACTACTGGGATTCCTGCGGGCGAACGTGGATGTGTTCGCTTGGACGGCGGCAGACATGCCAGGTATTCCCCCTGACATCATTACTCATAAATTGAGTGTCAACCCAAAGCACAAGCCAGTTCGACAGAAGAAAAGAACTTTTGCCCCGGAGAGATAGGCAGCCATCAAAGAAGAGGTAGACAAACTCCTGACTACCGGTTTCGTTCGAGAGATCCAGTATCCGAGCTGGCTGGCGAATGTGGTGATGGTCAAGAAGAATAACGGCAAATGGAGGATCTATGTGGACTACACCGACCTCAATAAAGCCTGCCCAAAGGACAGCTTTCCTCTCCCGAAGATCGACTAGCTGGTGGATGCCACTTCGGGCTACCGGTTGCTCTCCTTCATGGATGCATTTTTCGGGTACAATCAAATCCGCATGCACCCGAATGACGAGGAGCACACTGCCTTCGTCACCGACCAGGGGACATATTGTTTAGGATGATGCCCTTTGGCCTGAAGAATGCGGGGGCCACCTATCAGTGCCTGGTCAACAAGGTCTTCGAGAGCCAAATTGGCCGCAACATGCAGGTGTACGTGGATGACATGCTTGTCATAAGCAAGCTGGGTTCGAGCCACGTAGCTGACCTCGCTGAGTCCTTTCACAACTTGCGGTAGCATCAGATGAAGCTGAACCTGGCGAAGTGCGCCTTTGGGGTGGCCGCAGGAAAATTCCTCGATTTCATGGTCACCCAAAGGGGCATTAAAGCGAACCCGGAGAAGGTGCAGGCCATCATCGACATGGAATACCTGACCTTCAAGAAGCAGGTCCAGTGCCTGACGAGACGCGTCGCTGTCCTTAGTAGATTCATCTCGAGGTCGGCCGACCATTGCTAGCCATTTTTCAAGGCGTTACGCAAGATGCATGACTTCACCTGGACCGAGGAGTACAGGACAGCCTTCGAGGAGCTGAAGAATTTCCTCGCCTCCCCTTCGCTGCTCTCCAGGCCGGAGGAGGGGGAGGAGCTCTTGCTATACCTGGCGGTGACACCGGGAGCGGTCAGCTCAATTCTCGTCCACACAGACGATGACAAATCTCAGAAGTCGGTGTACTACACCAGCAAAATCCTCCATGACACGGAGATCAGGTACACTCGCTCCAAAAAACTCATTTTTGCACTAATAATGTCTGCTAAGCGCCTCAGGCCCTATTTCCAAGCACACCCAATAGTGGTGGTGACGGACCAGCCGCTGAGGACTATCCTCACCCGACCCGAGACATCCGAGAGGTTGGCTAAGTGGTCCCTGCTGCTCAGCAAATTAGACATAGCATACCGACCGAGATCATCACAAAAGGCCCAAGTCTTGGCCGACTTCATGGTCGAGTGCACCGGGTTCACCGAGGAGCCGGAGCAGACAGCAATGGAGCCTGGGCCAGGAGAAGAGCCGTGGATTCTTCATGTAGATGGAGCATCCAATTCCGGGGGGAGCGGAGCAGGCCTCATCCTGACCAATTATGATGGGGTTGTGGTGGAATGCGCCCTCTGCTTCAAGTTCACCACAACCAATAACCAAGCGGAGTATGAGACACTCCTCGCGGGCCTAAGAGTCTCCTACGAGCTAGGTGTACAGGACTTGAAAGTCTTCATCGACTCCCAACTGGTTGCCGGACAAGTATCCGGGGAGTATGAAGCAAGGGACGCCCAGATGATGAAGTACCTGGAACAAGTCCACGCGAGCACGGCAGGCCTCCGGTGCTTCAGCATTTTCCACATCCCCCGAGGAGAAATGCATGCACGGATGCGTTGTCCAGACTCGTGACCCTGCCGGACTCGTCACTGGGGCGCACCTACATCGAGCACCTTGAAAGTCCCAGCTACGAGAATCCAACGGAGGTACATCAAGTCACCCCCGAGCCGAGCTGGATAGACAAGTATATCCGGTACATCACTAACGGCACCCTGCCAGAAGACCGCACAGAAGCCACCCTTGTTAGGAAGAAAGCCTCTCGGTTCGTCCTGATGGAGGGCCAACTCTACCGTCGATCTTACTCCTACCCGTTCTTGAGATGCCTCAGGCCCGCCGAGGCAGCCTTTGTGCTCCAAGAAATACATGAAGGCCTCTGCGGGAACCACGTGGGAGGGAGAACACTGGCTTACAAAGCTCTCTGCCAGGGGTACTTTTGGAAGACCATGAGGGAAGACGTCGCCGACTTTGTCAAAAGGTGTGACAAGTGCCAGCGCCACACCAACATACAGCGTCAGCCGGCGGTGCCAATCTCCTAGCTCTCAGCCCCTTGGCTCTTTGCCTAGTGGGGAATGGACATCTTGGGACCGTTCCTCCTAGTATCAGGGCAACGAAAGTTTGCTAGTGACGATCGACTACTTCACCAAGTGGGTCGAGGCAGAGCCGCTAGCTCGGATCGCGGAAGCCAATATCCGCCAGTTCTTTTGGAAGTCAATCATCTGCCGTTTCAGGCTCTCCCATTGTATCATCATCGACAACGGGCGACAGTTCGACAACCGCGAGTTCGAAGGATTCTGCGCAGCTCACGGCATCCAACACCGGTTCACCTCGGTGGCTCACCCTCAAACAAACGGGGAAGCCGAGGTGACCAACCGGGCCATCCTCCAAGGGCTCTGGACCAGACTGGACCAAGCTAAGGGCATGTGGGTAGAAGAGCTCCCGAGCATCCTGTGGGCCTACCACACAACGCCTAGGACGGCGACCAATGAAATGCCCTTCAGCCTCGTCTTCGGTGCCGAAACAGTTATCCCCGTCGAGCTCGGCGTGCCTACATTGTGGATGCAGCAGTATGATGAAGCACAGAACTCGGCACACCTCCTGCTCACCCTAGATCTTCTTGAGGAAGCAAGGGATAAAGCTCGCATACGGATGGCGGCCTACCGACAAAGAGTGGCCCGGTACTACAACGCCCGTGTCCGGACAAAAGCTTTCAAGCCTGGAGACCTGGTGCTGCGACGGGCAGAGGCGTCCCAGCCTAGGGAGTACGGCAAGCTCTCCCCGAACTGGGAGGACCCCTACAAAGTAGCTGAAGCCCTCTTGTAAGGGGCCTACTACCTCGAAGATCTCGATGGCGTCAGGTTTCCCATGACATGGAATGCCTGCAACTTGCAGAAATACTATCAATGATGTAAGGTTTTCCAACAATGAATAACAATGATTTTTCTGTGCAAGTGTCTATTTGTCTTGCAGGAGAATGCCAATGGCATCCCCGAGCCCAGCTCCAAGATGTCGAAAGAACCAAGGGGCCATGCTGCTCCCGATCGGCGACGCCCTCGAGCCTAGCTCCAGGATGTCAAAGGATCATCGAGCCACATAGCTCCCCGACTCTCGGCATCCCCGAGCCCAGCTCCAGGATGTCAAAGGAAATTCGAGCCATGCAGCTCCCCAACTCTAAGCATCCCCGAGCCCAGCTCCAGGATGTCGAAGAATCTTCGAGCCAAGCAGCTCTCTATCTCAAACATCTCCGAGCCCAGCTTCGAGATGTCAAGAGATCATAGGGCCACGTAGCTCCCATCAACGCCTCGAGCCTAGCTCCAAGAAGCCAAAGACCTGAGCCAAGATCTCAGGCAACCCCCTGGGCCCGAGCCTAGCTCCACGTCCAGGAAGGTTTCGAGCATAGCTCCAAGGCAATCAAGACTGGTAACCCCCTTTCTCTGATCTCCCCACTCGAAAAGAAGACGAGAGGGGAAGGAAAGAAAGAGAACAAAGGGGGAAGCCCAGCAGCCCCCTTCTGTGATCTCCCCACTCGAAAAGAAGACGAGAGGAGAAGGAAAGAAAGAGAACAAAGTGGGGGTACAGCTAGCATCCTCTCCTCTGATCTCCCCACTAAAAAAAAAAAAAGCGAAAAAAAAGAGAGAAGAAAATAGAGAAGAAGAAAAGAAATGATGAAAATGAACGATGAACGGGAAAAGAGTAGGGAAGGAAAGAAAGAGTGAACAAGAGGAGAATACAACATCATCGAAGTTACAACCATCCACGTCCCCGAGCCCAGCTCCAGGATGCTAGCTAAAGACCGGAACTCAGATCTCCGGCCTAGAGACCGTCGAGCTCAGCAGCTCTCAGGTACCCTCTATGATCTCCCCATACATTAAAAAGAAAGACAAAAGAGGAAAGGGAGTGAAGGAGGGGAGGAGCCAGATGAGAAAAACAATTGCAAGAAAATTCGCATTCCATTGATTAAGTATCAACTACAAGTATCCTATGGGGCCCCGACATGCCGAGTGGCCGTGCTAAATACAGAAGAAGAAGCAAAAAGTGACTATCTACTAGCCGAGTCGTCGGGCCGGGAGTCTCCATCAGCATGGGCTTTTGGTCGCGCGGCTTAGGCTCAGCTGGCACGGCCTCCTCAGCGCCCGCCTCCTGGTCTGAAGTGCCGGGATAGTTAAGGTGGCTGCGACCTTCGGCCGAGATGAACTCCTCAACTAGGCGACACAGGTACATGAAGCCTTTGAAGAAGGAGTTCAACGCCGTCTGCTGGATCTCGACGAGGAACTCCTCCGAGGCCCTGTACCTTTCCACCGCCTCCCCAGCTTCCTTCTTTGCTATGGCCGCCTCGTGCCTGGCATCCACGACCGACTTGGCCGCCTCATCTGCTACCCTCTGAGCCGCGACGGACTTCTCCTCCTCTACCATCAGTCGAGCTTGGAGGGACTGGGCATTCCTCTTTTATCGAGCCGCCTCGGCGATGACCATGCCCAACCTTTGCTCGGAGTCGGCTAGCTCCCCAATCTTCTTCCTCAACTCCTCCTGCTCATGGTCGAGATTCTCTTGGAGCTCCTTCGCTCGTCCCTCAGAATCGGCGAGCTACTTCTCGAGGTCCTTGACCCATTGGCCAAGCATCCCTTCGGAGTTAGCCCTCCTCTCCAGATTGACCTTCAACGATGCGATCTCGGCTGCCTGCTGCTGCGCAGCCTGCTCCCAGTTTTGGTAGCAGCTCCTTATGAAGAGGGCCTCGACACCCATCTGCATTACATGGAAAGTCAAAAAAAAAGAAGAAAAATAAGAGAAAGAGAGAGGACGAAGTTGCTTACCATGTAGAGATGGGAAAAAATGCTGTCGATCAAGGCTCCGACCGGCAGCCCATCCATCTCCTCCCGGACGCGTTGCTGGATGGAGAAGTCCATCATGTGATAGGCCAGGGCGCGGTTGTCGACCAAGGAGCTCTCCGACCCCGGTTTGAACGGGAGGCGATGCCTCACCTCGTCCCTCCTGCTCTCCCGAGGGGCAGGTGCGCCCGCCCCTCCAGTGGCAGGACCCCCAAGAACCGGTCGAGGATCTGGCACCATCATGACCGGAATCCCCGTCGCCAGAGGATCTTTAGGGCAAAACTCTCCTCCCTCAACTTCGGCCATCTCCGGACCCGAAGGGCAGGGCAGAGCAGCGGCAGCAACAGCATCGGCCCGGACGGCCGTCGCGGGCTCCAAGGCAGGGAGTTCCACCTGTGGCTCTGCCCATCGCACAGGGGCTCCCACAACCTCCTTTCCTTTCGAGGCAGTCAGCACGGCAGGAGCAGACATCAGCACTCCCTTAATTTGGGCCCGCCTCGAAGGGGGCTCGGCAACCACCCCAGTGGACAGCCTCTTCTTGGAGATCGACGATGGCTCGCCCTCTGGAAGGATCAACCCTGCACACAGGAGCTTGGAGAGTCAGCCTAAAATGGAGGAAAGGGAAGATGCATATGGAAGAAAGAACTGAACCTACCTGGCCCCACCGATGAGTCGACCCTGGCATCAAGAAGGTTCCGCTCTGATAGCAGGACCTCCAAAGAGGGAATTTGAGCAGTGCGAAGCTGATCATAGTCATCCTGATCGGCTGCTTCGACCATGAAAATCCGGTTTGGGGACCGGTCTGGCTCGCTCCAAGCCCAGTCGATCCCCTCGATGTCTGCAAAAAAGAACTTGCTCTTTCATCCCTTGATGGAAGAGGGAAGTTCGAACTTGATCCCCTTCGGGTGAAAAGACAGAGACCACCACCCGTCCTCGGTCGGGTGGCATTTTAGGATGAAGAACGCCCTGAACAGGGAGAACTGGGCGACGAACCCGTGAACATGACAGAGTATGAGGAAGGAGAAGATGACCCTAATGGCATTTGGGACCAACTGGGTGGGGACCAGACGATAGTTGCTCAGAACAGATAAGAAAAAAGGATGAAAGGAAAATCGGAGACCCCCGGAGAAGGTCCCCTCATAGAAGGCGAGATGCCCCGAGCCACTAGAAGTGACCCGCTCCCCAGGTCAGGGGACCATGAGTCGGACAGAAGCCGGGATCCCATAGGCATCCCGGATGGCCTCCAACTCCGCAGTGGAAATCGTTGAAACGACCCCGCCCAGACCTATTGACCGGACAAACTCAAGGGCTGGTTCAAGTAAAAGAGGGGAACAGGTAGGAAGGGAAGGAACGACTTCTAGCTCCCTAACGGACACAGATGGGGCAGGAATGGCTGATCTCATGCTGATCCTAAACTGCTCCCCCTCCGACTCCTTGTCGGAAGAGGAAAGCCCAACCCTTCGGGCAAAAGACTCGGGGCGGGACATGCTGAAATGAGAAGGAAGAAGCCTACCCCTCGAGAAGGAAAGAACGGATGCAGGTTGCGAAAGAAGGGAGGTCTGGACACTACAACGAGCGCGAAGGATTTGAAAGAAAGGGAATTTTGGATGAGAAATTTTTTCTTTTCACTTCGAAAGACCCCATCAAATCTGCGCTGTTGTGACCCCCTCGCCAACAGATCTGCATCACGTGCTATCCATTGACGAAAAAGGAGTCCCAGTCGCTCAGAATTCTGCACCATCATTAACTGCTCCTCGGATGTGGCCATGCGGCACCCCTGCACTGGTCGGCGGGGCCGTCCCTCGAAGCGCTAGCGACTGCGGCCATCATTGCATCAGATTTCTGCCTCTCCATGTCAGCATTGCTGTTACTTCCTTTGCCCCGAGCACCGCGCACTAACGAGCCTTGGGAGTGGAGGGCAAATGATGTGGCGAGACCGTTGACGTGGGTAGCTAACAGGTGCCACATTGAGGGAGGCTGCCATAGAAGATGCCACGTCGACTCTCCATCTCGGATCCCACTACCGAGCTGGGTTGAGCTCCCTCGGGATAGCAAGTCGAGCTCAGTCCTCCGCCGGGTCGAGCTTATGAGCTCGATGCTAAGGTCGGAGCCATCCTCCGTCCTCCAGAGCGAGACCCTCGGAGGTTAGTGCCCTGCGATCGAGGTCGAGCCAAGAGCTCACCCATCGATGTGGAGCCTCTCCGAGCACGCGCCCTCTGGACCGGGTCCGCCCTCTGCCCTCTAGAGCGAGACCCTCGGAGGTTAGTGCCCTACGGTCGAGGTCGAGCCAAGAGCTCGCCCGCCGATGTGGAGTCTCTCCAAGCGCGCACCCTCTGGACCAGGTCCACCCTCCGTCCTCCAGAGCGAGACCCTCGGAGGTTAGTGCCCTGCGACCGACGTCGAGCCAAGAGCTCTCCCGTCGATGTGGAGCCTCTCCGAGCACGCGCCTTCTAGACCGGGTCCGTTCTTCGCCCTCCAGAGCGAGACCCTCGGAGGCTAGTGCCCTGTGGTTGAGGTCGAGCCAAGAGCTCGCCCATCAATGTGGAGCCTCTCCGAGCGCGCGCCCTCTGGACCGAGTCCGTTCTCCACCCTCTAGAGCGAGACCCTAGGAGGCTAGTGCCCTGCAGTTGAGGTCGAGCCAAGAGCTCGCGCGCCGATGTGGAGCCTCTCCGAGTGCGCGCCCTCTGGACCGAGTCCGTCCTCCACCCTCCAGAGCGAGACCCTCGAAGGCTAGAGCCCTGCGATCGAGGTCGAGCCAAGAGCTCGCCCGTCGATGTAGAGCCTCTCCGAGCAAGCGCCCTCTGGACCGGGCCTGCACTCTTCCCTCCTCCACCAAGGTGACCACGCGAGCTCGAAGCACCTAGACCGGAGCAGACCCTGCCATCCCAGGATACCAGTGAGCCGCCCGAGGACCACGGAACAGTGCTCCCCATGCCGTCATAACTATCTGTCCGGCCGTACTTCCAAGGGATGGGACAGTCAGAGAGCACGCACCCCTAAGGCGGCGGCCCTCAGATCCAGGCCCTGCCAGGCTTCCCAGAATGGAGCGACCGGAGAGGAGTCAGAAGGAATGGAAGTTTTCCCTACCACCTGTCAGGAAAGGTGTCCTGTCCATGGCACAGAACCCTACCGCACGTGCCTGCCAACCCAGCAAGGATCCCGAGGCAGACTCCCAACGACCAATTTTCAACTACAAAGAACAGCCGGCATCCCCAAAAAAGGGGGAGGTAACACACCAGTAACACAAGAACAATAATCCACCACAAACACAAAGTGCAAGCTCGACCAAGAGGGCAAAGCACCACCACCAACACCACGGTTGAGGGAAAACCACCGAGAAACAAGGAGAAGCGGAGGAACAGGGAACCCCTCTGTCCCTGCTATCACTCTCCCCCTGTTGCATTTCTCCTTCACCGACATATCTTCCAATCCTCCTAGTGCGGAGTCCATCAAGAGGGGCTCGACCAGGAGGATCTGTTCCCCTGGATCGTCACCGACTTGATTATCGGAGTCCCTCACCGAAAATCCTGGCCAGGGTCACTAACCCCTATTTCGCAGGTCCAGGAGCAGAGGACCGGCATGCAGCGACAGGAGCGCACTCCGGCACCGGCAGCAGCTACGGGCCACAACGGTCTTGGCGGCAACATAAACTATAGGAGGGGGCTCATCCTAGGGGTACTGATTCAAAGAGATCAAGTCCTGAATAAATTCTTCTGGTTCTTGTATTTTAGGACTATACTCTATAATTTGGCTCTCCTCCACAGTTTTCTCAGGTAAGGTTCTAGCAGTAGTATCTAAGTTCTCCTTCTCTAATTGTTCTTTCATTACAGGTTCTTCTACTAGACTTAACTCGTAGGTGGCCTCTTTAGATTTCTCAGTGGGCTCAGGAGTTTCTTTCTCTAAATTTTTAAGGGGTTCATCATCTTCAAAGTCTTCTCCTTCGTATTCATCTACTAAACTAAGATCAGCCTCATAGACTTCTACCTCATGCTTATTAATGGGTTATGGAGTCTTTTCCTTGCAAATTAATGGGATAGGAGTAGTAGGCTGGTCTAAAGGAAGTCGGCTAGGTTTGGACTTAGATTCAAGGAAATTAACCTTGTTGGACTTAAGATTGACTGATTATGAGTTTCCTCTGATATAACTCGAATTCCCTAGCTAGGTGATAGGTTTCCTCTAGGTCTTGAATTTTCCAATGAAACAGCTCCCACTGGATATCCCTACGTAGGCCATCTCAAAATCTAGCAATGATCTTAGACTCAGGTTTAACCGTGTTACATCTCATACTAAACTCGTTAAATTGGTCAATGTACTCAGACACAGTCATGTTCCCTTGTTTCAATTTATACCATTGGTCTAAAATTTGGTACTCATAAGATCTACCTAGGTACTTCTCTCTTAATTTACTTCACATGGCTTTCCATGTACGAATTTTATCTCCTCTTTGATAACATTCATCCTCAATGACTGCCTAAGCAACTTAGTATATCGGGTTAACCTATGTATGGCCAATCTAAATTTTTCCAACTCCGACATCCTAGTGTACTCAAAATACTGATCCATTCTCTCCTCCCAATCAATATACAACTATTGGCTTCCATCAAAAGTGGGTGCATAAGGTTGGGTGTTCCTAATGGGTCTTTCTTTTGAATCAACCAAGTATGGGTATGGACACCTAGGGTTAGAATCAGGGGCAAGATCATGATAATAGGCTATTGGATCAAGGGAATTGGGCCTAGATGATCTATGTTTAGTATGTGCCATATGGGCTGCTAATCTAGGCTTCAAGATCATCCATGGGTTCAGCCAAAGGTGGAGATGGTGGATGATATAAAGCTCCTGATCTAGTGCACATGCAAGACTCAACATTGACTCGACTACAGCTGCCTAGACCTAGAGCCCAATCAGAATGGGTTGACTCAACTTACACATAACTCAAATCCTAGTCTTTCAATCTGGCCAGGTAAGAGGTGGGATGGTGGGAGGCCCCCTGCTTTCGCAGGGACCCAATTATAAAACCACCGATCCGTTTAGGTCGTTTGATACTGTACCTCTAGCCTAGATACCAGAATCCAGTAATAGGAAATAAATTGGGTGCACTAGTCATCCCACAATAGTTGAACCCGACCGATTGATATCCCTAGCCCACTAGGGCAAATTAAGTCTAGTTAATTTTAAATTAGGCTTGGGACCGAATGCAAGGGATGTGGTTTTGGGGCTAAGAAAAGGTAATGACCTCCTTCTCTTATCTTGGATAGTGGTGCCCTTAAGTTAATTATGCAATGATGGCAGGCAGATGAAAATGCAAATTAGGTTTTTAAGTATTTTTGATGTTTTGGAGTATATATATATTTTTTGGTATTTTTTTAAATAGAAAGATAATTTGCAGATAATGACCTAGCATGCAGGGAATATGCCAAAATAATAAGATATGCAAAAATTATACTAAAACAATCCTAAACTTGCTGAAATTGGTTTTGCTGCCAAAAACAGGACAGAACTGTTCTTAGGCAGTATTTTGGCTGGCAAAAAATTTACAGACTGAAATAATTCCTAAGAAGATTTTAAAAATTAATTTCAATTATAAGGAATTCATAAAAATAAATTTTAGATTTTTCTGAGTTCTATACTGGCATAAACAATTAAAATAGCAGGCTATATACTAAGAAGGCCGAAATGCAAAAAAATCATATTGAACTCTTTGTTTTCTTCTTCAGGGGTTAAATCATAGCGGCACCCTTACACGCCATGGAAGATCCTGTAGATTGGGAAGAGAGGGTCTTGTAGCCCTACTTGTCTCCTATGACCGGACGATCATGGTGAAGCACCCGATCCGAATATGCAAAAAGAGATGAGCCCAACCTGTCTCTGATACCAAATGATGTGAAACTAAAATGCATGCATAATATTTTTTTATATTTTTTTTATAGATTAAGTGATTTGTTAACTCCCGAAGAACATACCAAGAACCTAAGTAGAGAATCTATGCAAGTAAGAAACTACAGCATACAAAGTAGAACCTAGAAAGCAATAAGAAAGAGGACTGCCGAGGCTGAGAAGTCTCGGTTGGGCTAGTTCCCCTTCAATAAGGCTACTGGCAAGCAGAGGGGGTGTACCTGACAACGGTTGATGTGCCCGATGAAGACCGTAGATGAAGGGATCGCTCTCGTTCTGGATGCGGCCTGGATGATCAAGCCAGAGATCCGCAAATTCTCGGCTTTCAACTCGACGATCCGATTATGGCTCGACTGGAATCATTGGATTCGTAGAAGTCGAGGGACCTGCAAATAGCCTTTTAAGGGTGAGAAATCAAAGCAAGGATGAAGAAAATAATTTAAAACAATAAAGAGGAAGGAGATTTTGATGTGGGCGGCTAAGGCTTTGGAGATGACTTCTAGGATTTGAGGAGATTGGAGGTTGGGCGCAGGAGACAAGGATGATGGAGGGGCTCACACAGAATCCCCTTAGCACACAGCAATTAGCACACATCAATATAATGAAAGCTCAATAATATTCATGAAAAAGTATCTCATACAAGAGATGAGGGCTTCTTTTATAAACTCATAAGCTTGCCCCCTAAGTGAGGATATAAGAGTCTTTACACAAGGATTTCATTCCCTCCTAAACCTTTGCTAGTATACATGGTAGGTCAATGCTATCTTTCCCTCAAATCCCCCCTCTTTCTCTCTTGCCTTGGTCGGCCAAGGGTGGTAACCCTAAATGGCCGACCAAGGGGTGGTGATGATAAGCAATTGGTGCCCCTTGGTTCCTCTCATGGGCCTTGGCTAGCCCATTTTGCTTCAAGCTGCAGTTCAGGGCTTCAAGATGCTTTCCAGGGTTCTAGGACATTGAGTTTCTTCTGCTGGGCCTTCCATGGTCTTCCTAGCTTCAAGTTTGGTTGGTTTTCACTTGTACTTGGCTTGGTATTGAGTCTTCATTTGATTTGGACTAACATATACAGGACTCGAAGAAAACTAGCTCAACATGAGCCGACTGGTACATGACTCAAATAATGAAAAGAACAACTCAAACAAGCTAAGCCCTTATTACAATTGGACTCAAAAACTACTAAGTAATCCATAGAGGGTTGAGAAGCCTCTGTCTTATTCTGGTGCCTCTGGTGTCCACACCAGGGCAACTACGTATTTATTTCAATAAGGACTACTATAACATTTATTTTGGAAATCAAAATGGGTAAACGTGATCTCTTAATTGACAATCTCAATCACTTGTATATAGATGTTTATGTAAATTTATTTGAGCAGGTTGTGAATGCCATAGGAACTAAAAGATCTAGAGATAAAATAAACATAAAGTATATATGGCACGTTAGGTTAGGTCATATAGCAGAAGCTAGGATTCACAAATTAGAGAAAGACAAGCACTTGGGCTTGTTGACCATTGAATCATATCTTGTTTGTGAGTCTTGTCTTCAAGAAAAAATGACCAAACTATTTTTTACAAAACAAGAAAAAAGGATTACTAAGGTACTTACCCTGGTATACACTGATGTGTGCATCACATTCAATATGCTAGTCAAAGGAGGTTACCTTTACTTCACCTTTATCGATGGTCATTCACGATATAGGTATATGTATCTAACAAAATACAAGTTTGAGACCTTTGAAAAGTTCAAAGAATTCATATGTGAATAGAGAAGCAAACCAGAAAAATCTTAAAGGTACTTTAATCAGATCGAGATAGTGAATACCTAAGTAGGGAATTTATAGGTTTTCTTAAAAAAATGGTATAGTTTTATAATGAACTCCATTGGAATACCTCAACTCAATAGGATTTCATAATGGAAAATTTGAATCCTATTAGATATGGTTCGATTCATGATAAGCTTCACATATCTTTCTTTATTTTTTGGAGACATGCTTTGCTAATTACTAACTATTTAGTGAATAGGGTTCCCTCTAAGTTTGTTCCTACCACACCAAATGAGATATTGCATGGTAAGAAACCAAGTCTAAATCATCTCAAGATTGGGGATATCCGTCCCATGTCAAACAACTACATGTGGACAAATTAGAGGCAAGGTCCAGGAGAGCTTAGTTCATTGGATATCTAAAGGAGTCTCTTGGATACTATTTTTACTTCCCAAATGATCACAATGTGATTGTAGGCTGACATGCTATATTCTTAGAAAATCAACTTATTTAGTTGAAAATAGTAGGAGGCAAATTATATTCAAAGAAAGAGAGTCTTTAAAGAGCAACGAGTCATGGAACCTATTGAATGCATTCAGATTGAGCCAATACATATAACTACTCCTTCACCTCGTAGATCAAGTAGGGTTTTCCATCCTTCAGAAAAGTACTTAGGTATTATTTCAAAGGAAGTGAAGGAAATGTTCCTCATGAAAAATGAAGACCATGGAGATGATCCCAAAATCTATGACAAGATGATGTTAGACATGAACTTCGAGAAATGATTAGAAGCCATGAAGTCTGAAATTGACTCAATGCATTCCAACCAAGTCTAGATCTTAGTTGATCCACCTGAAGGTATGGTATCTATTGAGTGTAAATGGATCTATAAAAGAAAAATTAGTTTAGATGGTAAAGTAAAGACCTTTAAGGCAAAGCTTGTGGCTAATGGTTATAGTCAACATGAAGGCATTGACTAACAGGATACCTTTTCATCAGTGGCTATGCTAAAATCTATTTAAACATTGCTTGCAATTGCAGCATCTCGTGATTACGAGATTTGGTAGATGGATGTGAAAACTACATTTCTAAGTGGAATCTTGAAGAAGATATCTATATGGAGTAGTCTTTGGATTTTATTTATAGTGGTAAAAATTATAAAGTCTGCAAACAGCAAAGATCCATTTATAGACTTAAGTAAGCATCTCGAAGTTGAAACACTCAATTCAATGATACGGTCAAATCATTTGACTTTATCAAGAATGAGAAATTGTATGTTTATAAAAAGGTTTATGGAAGTGCTATCACATTTTTCATATTGTATGTGGATGACATCCTCTTGATTGGAAATGATATTTCCATGATGACTTCTGTCAAAGTTTGGTTGTTAAGAGATTTCTCTATGAAAGACCTTGGAGAAGCATCCTTCATTTTGGAGATAAAGGTTTATAAAGATAGATCTAGAATGATGTAGGACTTTCGTAGAAGATATATGTAGAGGAGGTGCTAAAAAGGTTCAACATGAAAAACTCCGAGAGGGGATTTCTTCCCTTTAGACATGGTATACACCTCTCCAAAAAGATGTGCCCCAATACATCCGAAGAGGTGCAACACATGAGTAAGATCCCTTATGCTTCTACCATAGGAAGCTTCATATATGCCATGCTATATTCATGACCTAATATTATTTATGCTGCAAGTGCCATAAGTAGATATCAGTCGAATCCAAGCAAGAAGCACCAGACAACAATGAAAAATATTCTTAAGTACTTAAGAAGAACTAAGGATATGTTCCTTATCTTTAGAGGAGGAGACTTGAAAGTGCGAGGATACATGGATTCAGACTTTATGTCTGATCATGATGGTAGAAAGTCTATATCAGGATATGTATTCCCTTGTAATGGTGGTACAGTGAATTAGAAGAGTTTTAAACAACTAATTATTGAAGATTCCACCATAGAGGCCAATTACATCGCTCATCTGAGGCTATTAAAGAAGCCTTCTGGTTCAAAAAGTTTGTTACAAAGCTAGGTGTGATACCATGAAACGCCATTCTACTTTATTACGACAACAACGGTGCCCTAGCCTTGGCTAAGGAACCCAGTTCTTACCAAAGGTCCAAGCACATTGAGTGATGATGCCACCTGTATCGCGAATATCTTGAAAAGAAGCATATTGAGATATAGAGAGTTGACTCCACGAGGAACATGTCAGACCTGTTGAGTAAGCCACTAAGCCAACGGAAGATTGAAGCCCATCTTGAGAAGATGAGACTTAGATATGTGGCCAATTAGCTTTAGATCAAGTGAGAAATTGTTAGAAGTATGTCCTAGAAGCCAATTTTGGTTAATACTTGTAAACTTTTTAAAGGCATATTCTTATAATTTGTTTGAAATCAATAAAATTAGGTTATTTTCCATTGATAATGTATTTTTGTATTCATGAATCGTCCAAGAAATTAATGAAAAATAACACATATTTTAAAGAGTTGGAAATTTAAGATATGTGCCATTATTGATTAATTTTTAAATAGCTCCCGATCAATAGATCATCACAAAAATGATGATCAATCTAATAAGATTGGTGCATGGATCATTTTTCTTATAATATACGAGTCTCCAGTCTATAGTATAAAGACACTGGAGCGAGAGTGCATGTGGTTATTTTTAAACAAAGGTACCAAGCATGATATTACAAGAAGTTACTTGAATGGCTATCCACTCGTCAATAACTTGCTTGATGTTACAGTTGTCTATTTAGCCATTTGACTTGAGATGCCTCGGCTATTCATAGTGAGGCTACTACAGTTTGACTATATACTTTTGGTTCCTAGCTTTATGGATCCTTGTGGTGTATATTGGTTATGGTAGTTCATTGTAGGAATAGGATATGCACCGAGACTATCATCTTTGGTAGACAAGGAAGATAGTCATATATGGTTTATAAGACTAAATTCAAAAAATCTTGGCTAAGGTAGTATGAACAGTGGAAAAGAGTTTCCACATAGTTTATATTTGGAACTCAAGTCAAATAAGTCTTACATATGATACATGACAGGATTTGATGAGTATTCTATGACCTTCATCTTGTCGGGACCTATAATAGAAAGACTGTATCACATATTATCTATACTTGGAGGTTCATCCCATTCCATTGGAGGTTCATCCCATTCCATTCTGCTGGCTTGCTACCATATGCTATCACTAATGGATTTTAGGGCTCATATAGAGTTATGTAGTTGATCGAATAACTGTATGATGGAAATAATTGGAAGCATTTCAATACATTGAAAGGAATTCCAAGGATGTTGTGATAGAGATTACAATATGACTTAGCACCAAACAGAATAGAACCTTTGAGATCATGCACAAAAAATTTGAGATTGATCGAATGGTCAGATCCAAAGTTATCAATGTGATTGATAATTTGGACTAAATTATAATTGTTGCAAAATAACAAATACTTATTGCTAAATGTTAGTAATTAGAAGAGGATTTATGTACAAAGTGTTGCACATCTTAATTTGACTGGATCTAATTGCTTTATGGATGAGTTCAATTTGAATCAATTGCTGATTTGGTTTAAATTGAATTCGGGTCAATACTTGGGTTTGTATCAATTGCAGTCAAAGGAGTTTGATGGAACCCAGACTTAGCTCCCCTAACCCTATTTGATTAGGTTTGGATAAGGTCAAATGGGCATGTACATTAGGGTTTCATGAAACCATAGGCACTAAAGTAGGGGAATTAATAAGGCAACCCTTGACCTAGTTTGCATGGGGTGACTACTAGAGTTTCTTAAAACCCCGGGACACCACTTTTTGGGCTAAAAAGGAATGAGGAGAGGGTGTGGGTGGTAGATTTGAGGAGCCCTAGTCTTTAAGGAATCTCTCTCACTTGGTCTCTAAGAAATCCTAGAGCTTACTTTATTTATAAATAGGTAGCTAGACCTAGGGTTTATATAAGTTATATCTTCCTTTTCCATAAGGCTACCGCCCAAGCCTCTCTCCCTCTTCCTCCACATGCCAAAAGTCCTCTCTTTTCCTTCCCTAGCTATTGAAAATTAGATTTCAGCAATAGCTATATTGGAGAAAATAAAGTCTTGCAGCATTTCTCAAGGAATTAAGAAACCTACCATCAATCAAGAAGATCTACAAAGGGGCTAACATCTCGGAGAGCTTTGAAGCTTACTGATCAGCCCTCATTACTACGTAGACCATTAGAGAGACCGAATACTTGTATAGCTAAGAAGAACCTTAACCACTATTTTCAATCACGGTGATCTACTACCGCGTAAAGGTAGGGAAAAAGAAAACTGTTTTCTTTTCTTTGTTTCTGAATCTTTTTCTATATATTTTATAGAGTTCTTGAGATATTTTTTTTCTTACTCAGTTCCAAAGATCAGATCTCGGAACTATTTTATAAAAGATTTTTTTTTTTGTAACTAGTTTTCTATTTCCTCTACTTTCATATTCTATGCAACATATTAGATATATTGTAGTTATTTAAAATCCTAATTTTTTATATGCATATTATGTTTATATGAAAATTTAATTAATGAATTAATTAAAAAGCATGCTTGAATACTGATTTTATGAAAAAAAATCTTTCATTTTAGTCTAGCATAGGAGATAAGGGACTCATAATTGTTCCCACTTTTCATATTTGCTTAGTTTCTCGAATTTAGAAACTCTTATTTAGTTTGTAATTCTCTAATGGGAAATAACAAAAGTGAACCTCCCAAAAATAATTTTTTTATCAAGCTCAATGGACAAAAGAAAGAGGGAAAGAAAAAAATCAAATGAAAAGACTATCCACCATTTTTTTTTTTTTTTTTTGGCTCCAAGGTATTTAGCTATTCACCTTCGTATCAGTAATGTCATATTCCCTACAAAATTACAGTCAAAAGGAGATTATACAAACATGCATCGACCGCATATATGATGTGCACAATACATCAACACTTGGACCATGATGTATCTAAGACCATGCATTTATCACATTAATGCATGATTTTTAGTTGGCACCACATTTTACCCTTGATTGGATGAATTAGTATCATGTTCGTCCATGTTATATTTTAGTTCCTTAGCAGTTGACTCCAAACTGCTAATTCGTATACAAAAATTTCTACAGATCCTTTCTCGATCAGCTTAGTTCATCGAATCCGTATGCTAGGTGGCACAATTATACCGGTGTTTATACTAAATTAATCATTTATTAATTTTTTTAAAAAAATTAAAATTGATAATATTATGGTATATTAAATTATTCAAAAATATAATATAAAAATATTTTATATAGAGATACAGTGTACTATAATATTAATATTTATTTAAAACTGGCCCGCTTCAAAGCCGACCCGTTCTGATAGTCTCGGGCCGGCCCGGGTCCATTTCCGGCTTTAATTCCATGTCTCAGGCTCTTGTCGTCCCGAACTGCCATTTTTTTTGTCTCCCACGGCCTCACGGCATCGGAATGTCACCCTCGTGGACCGACCTATGGACCCGCAGCTGGCCAGCGCACCGAGACAAGCACGAGCCATGCGCGGAGGTGAACCCAAAAACAGGACGCGAGCGTCCTTTTGTCGGCTTTTCCCAGTCCTGACCACGAAAGCATCTCGTTCTTTTCGCGCGGTCCTCTTGCACAGCCAAGAACAAAGGCCAAACGGAGAGGAGAAATTTCTTCGAGCACTTGGCATACTCCGTGTCTATTCTCAAGAACGAATGGAAACCCTTTCCCTGCTGCAGCGGCACCGCCGCGACCGCCGCAAGCTCCTCGAGTTCATTCTTTCCACGGGTCTGATCCGAACTCCATCGGGTGATTCACTGGACTTGTCCGCTGTCGACTTGGATGCCATCAGCGTCGACTACGTTCTTGAATGCCTAGAATCCGGTATTTATCTTGGTTATTGCCTTGTTTATCTTTCATCCCCCCCCCTCCCTGTGGTGATTATAGTTCTTGAATGTGCCGTTGTTCTGCTTCAGGTGGAGTTTTTGATCCTTCGGCAGCCACCAAGAGGTACACCGAGGCGTTGGATTATCCGGTTATGGTAAGTATGCCATGCCCTAAATGAGGGAGTTGTTAGGTTTTAGTTTTATGCATGATCTTGAGTAACTCTCTTGGGTCTTGAATCAACTGATGGGGTAAATTAGGTATTTTTTGAATTGAGTGATGTGGCAGCTGAGCCGTTCTTGAACTGCTCAGGCGCGCTAACAACTGCCACCTTCATGCTTTCTCAGTTAAAAACAGTCCAATCTTGAAGAGTGGTTGGCTTGCAAAATTTAAGTTCAAAGCTTGAACTTAACTTGAGAATTGCCTTGTTCAAACTGACATATGACCCGGAACTTAACTTGAGAATTGCCTTGTTCAAACTGACATATGACCCGGAGCATGGGTGCAATTGAGCTGAGCTAAGTTGAGTAGCTAGAAGTTCGAGCTTGACTTGATTTCAAATGCTCAGGCTCGAAACTCGACTTGAGATTGATCGAGCCTTAATATCTCAATATCTCAAGATCCAGCTCAGTTTGATAAAAAATAAGTAAAATTTAAAATTGACTTGACTCGACTCAAATATCAACTAAGCCATACTCGAACTCGAGTTCAAGCTAGAAATCAAGCTTAGCCTACTAATAATATATATATTATAAATAAAAATAATATTATTAAAATTATATATGAACTTGAATAGGCTTACAAATTTTTGAACAGACTATTCTACCACTCGAGCTTGCCTTGAGCAACCATTTGAACTACTTGAGATTAATAATAACTGAGTCGAGTTTGAGAACTTCCGAGCAGCTTGACTCATTTGCACTCTTAGATTGGAGAGGTATAACTGGTTTGAGCATGAACACCCTCTTCTATGACTAGCCCAGTCCAAAAAAGCCAAGGCTTGGTTCAATTCATCTCATTTGCAGCCCTATGAACAATTGTTGGCTATCACGTGTTCAGTTTATGAAATGTTAGGTTAGAGATTTTGTTTTTTATGTTCATTTTTGTCTTCAGTATAATGAAGGGTCCAGACAAAAAAAAAGATACAAAGCAATGATTACTAAATTGGACACGTTACTGATCATATTTAATTTGTCTATGCATACCCATTGCCACGAGCTCAGTTTCTTCAAGTTCTTGTATTCCTCTTTTGTTACTTTCATCCAAGAATTCTTAGATGTTTCCATCTTTTTGTCAAACATGTCTACCCCACAATACTAATTCTGGTATTAACTGTGGCTGTACATAATTTATTGATATTGGTTCTTTTACTTGATACAAGCTGATAAAATTGACTTCTAGAAAACTATGTTATGACCTCCTAGCATAATTGAATAGGATGATGGGGACACTTACATCTGTTTTCTTATATTTGTTTAATGGAATTGCATTAAGAATAAGAGAATAAAGTATAAGGAGAAAAGCAAAGAAGTAATTTTGGATGCTTGAATAAGGCATACTAGGGGTGCATCGACTGTGTCAAAGCATATTAGTTGATACCTTTTTTTTATGCAGCACATGATACAGGGTGTACCATACCTGCCTTGTTCAATATGGGTTTGATGCTTGATATTTTAAACATTGTAGTACTGTGTGTTTGGGTGAATAAGATGTACATGGCAGAGATGAACATGTTGAGAGTGATGTGTGAAATAACTTAGAAGTTTAGGCGAGGAACGAATTTATTCAAGTTGTTGTTGGAGTTGTACCAATTTTTTTATGAAGTGACAGATAATTTAGAAGGTGTAAGCATGTGCAATGAAAACTAGAAGAGGCCTTGGTAAGAACATGTGCACAGATTTGTCTTTAGGGTTCAACAGAGGGAGGACGTTACTTACTTTTGTTTGGTTTTGAGTTATGGTAAAAGATTTGGAAAACCAACTGGTATTGGTATGCCATTTTAGGATGCATCAACACTTTTATACCATACCAATAGGTACCAATACTGTAATAGGATGGTACCGGTACGGGGTTTGGTATCGAGACAGCAAACCTTGACTGCATGTGGAGAGGTCATTTCTGTATTTCGAATCCATGACCTCTAAGTCATAATGGAGCAACCTTATTGCTATGCCAAGGTTCATCCTCCTGTAAGAAACAATCACTGAAGGATTAATATTCCAACCTTGATAATAACTACAGTTATGAGTTTCTTTCTTTTTCATTTCCTCATATAATGAACTTTTGCTTTACTTGCTCAATTATTTCTGACATAATGGTGGGCCTTCCATGCATTAAGTTGTTCAACGCTAACTAAACTGGTTATCGTTATGCTTTCATTTTAATAGTTTGTCAAGTTCTATTATTATTTTCATTAGTTATTTCTGCAAACATTTCTTGCTTTTACTTGAAAGTCTATAAATGTATGTGTGTGTGCATGTATAAATCTAATATGTGGATGCCTACACAACAATCTAAATAACTAAATAAAGTTGGTCCTGACCAGATGACCAAGGGCTAAGCACAGCTGTTGGATACAATTTGCTATTTCTAAATTGCTCGCTATCAAAAATCATGTGATTTGGAGACATCCCTGGTCTATGCATTACCTATGTATCCAGTGATCGAAAATAGACCGTTTAAATAACATGAACAAAGCATTTTTTTGACTATTGGATGCATAGGCTAGGGATCTCCAAATCAAATAATTTTTTGGGACAAAAAATAATTTAGAGATAGTAGATCACATTCAGTGGCTCAAATTATCGGTTCTAGGGCTTCGATCATTGACTGACCTTATTTGGATTTTTGTGCGGGCGTCCACATATTAATACTACTCGATTTCTGTATATAAGTATATGTATATTACTGATGTTGTAAATCTATGTATTTTTTTTTGATTTCCATGCATTTTCCTCATTCTGAATAAATTATGTTCATACTGAGATAAGACTCAAACCTTCTATGAACTGTGTTGGTATTTTGCATGTGAGGAAGTATGCTTCCATAGTAATAAGCTCTTGAAGTTGTAAGCATACTTTTGAATTGGGTTGTTTTCATCTTCTTATTGACTTGAACATAAACTATCTTACTTTTTTTTGGGGGGGCAGATAAACTCATCATCCCGAAGCTTGTATTTTCTTCTTTCAAAAACAGAATTTTCTGGATCTCCTCCTCAGCGAATTGTTCCTCAGATCAAAGAGAAAATATTTTCAAGTCACTCATCTTGTTTAACAGAGCAACCAGATCATTTAGTTGGCAGAGAGACAAATAAGTGTGGAGTTGAAAGCAATTTTAATGATCTAGCTGAAGGTGTATATTCTCATCCAGTGAACGATGCATATATGCTCTCTCTAAATTTACCCACATTAACTACAGGTATGTGTGTAGCGTCATTATTTGTTTGCACTACACATGGTAAATTTTTGTTGGGTTAACAATGAATTTTGGCTGCTTAGTTAACAGAGCTACAAATCTTTTTTGTCAAACTTGTATATTTAGATAATTTTGTTGGTTGTCATAGTAAACTGATCAGTAGTTTTAAGATCCTGGAAGGATTATCTGATGATGATATGCGAGAAACAGCCTATGAGGTTCTTGTTGCCTCTTTCATACTCTCCAGGTAATTTCTATCCTTGTTATCCTCCCTTTTCCCCTCTCCCCCTCTTTTACTCTCACTCACACTTAAACTTTGTACAAAACCAGGGCAGAAATACGCTTATTCAAAAAGAAAAAGAAGGAAAAAAGATCAAGATTTTTAAAGGGGCTAAGATCTAAGAGAGATGAATTAAACTCACGCTCAGAACCAGAGGATTGCCATATTGACCTGCTGGATGTCATTCGCGTTCAGATGGAGGCAAGCATTCTTTAATCTAATGGCCCCATATTGTTGTGACAATGCTTGATTGTGGTTAATGAGGTTCATTATTCATTTATGTGTTAGGCATATCACTCTTGACAGGTTAATGTCATCGTTTGACACGCCCCCACCCCCCCCTCCTTCCCTCATCCCTATATAAATATCAGATTAATCTCAAATTTGTGGGACAGAATTTCACATAATAATAGAAATGCCTTTCATTGTTGATTTTCTGCTGATAATTAAGCTGCAAATGATTGACAAATCATTTCTGCTATTTTTTCCTCTACTTTTAAAAGGGTCAAAAATCTTCTAGCTTCCTCTTGTAATTATGACTTAAGAATTTAAATATCTCCAGACAGATCAAAACTGTGACCATTTTGGAGTGTTGAACTTTCGGAGAGTCACAATGTCAGATCTATGACCTTATAATTAATTATATGTAAGGATTAAAAATAACTTCTAGAGCATGTTATGAAGCATAGAACTTTATGATGCAGAAGAAGATGCTCGAAGAAGCTAATTTTTATGTTTTAAAATATTTAAAAGCTGTCTTTTTTTAAAATGTTTTTGACCTTTTGTGGTAAACATATCATGTTAATTAATCCCTAAATACTCCTTTTGGTCTTTGTGGAGTTGGTCTCTAAAATGCAATTGAGTCCATCTCCTTTATTTGTGTGTTGCCTCTGTTTCTTTAATTAAAATGTTGGTTGACACACATGTTACGAGACAATATTTATCATGCCAGTGCCTTGCTAGCATGTAACACTGGCATGGTCCTAGCTATCTATTAGTTCTTGACATGCTATCATGCTAGCATGTGCCAAGCATGGCACGGAATGGCATGATGATACATATCATGCAGACATGCCTCACAGTATCTGATTTCAATCCTTGCTTGATTTTAACACTATGAGTCTAGACTATTTATTTAAATATATAACGCAATACACACGCATACATAAAGAACTTAATATGCTTCAATCTGTTGTTTTTTAACCTCAGTTGCTATGCTCCCATTAAAAGAATTAGATTCTTAAGTATTTTTTATGAGAATTTTAATTGGACAAGCTATCTCTTCTTCTACTTTTTTTAGACATTAAGAAGTCAAATAGTAGCAAGCAAATGTGTGAACCATTGTCCGGCGGAAAATGAGGTAAGTTTCCTGATTCCTGCATCGATTTGGGAATTGATAAACAGAGGCCTCAAAACTATTGAAATCATTTATCTAGTCAAAAAAGGACATTAAATGGTGTTGTTTTCTTGTATGGTAGTTACTGCAAGAAATCAGGTCATCATCATACTTTGAATTTGATTCATAGCTGAGGACACATAGTCTCTGCTTATACGTTTATTCTTTGCTTGCCCTTGCACTTTTGTTACATGGTAACTAGTCTCACCATCTTTCAGATCTCAGAAGCAATGGATGTGTGTACCAAACGAGGTCTGAGGTACTTTGGTGAAAAGAGGATGCATGAACAGACCGATGTTCCTCAAATATCATTGGAACTCTTAAGTGCCATTAGCAGGTCAGATTTTCCTACTGAAAGATCTTACAAACAGTGGCAGAAGAGACAGGTCAGTTGTAATAATTGCTTCTATTTAGAGTTGGCAATTGGTTGAGTCAGGTTGAGTTTGCCTTTGGTTGAGAAATAGGTATTCTAATGAAACTATGATCTTGATCTGATGTAAGCGGTTCTATAACTTGAACCCCAATATAGCCTATTTAAGAAACATGTAACACAACCTATATAACCTGTTTAATAGAGAGATTGAATGGCTTACATATGAGTACATGATTATGCTGACTCCACACGCCAAAACTTTAGCTGATGCAATTGACCCAATATTAACTTAGCTAATCTATTAACTGATGCTAATCCATCAATTTCAGATCTAATTAACCTATTGCTTTATATTGATTCTTATAAACATTACTTAAGCAAAACATTATATCCATACACAGTTTATTCGGTTGATAATAAGCAACTTTCAGTTCTGAATTGTGATGATGCCAAATTAAACAGGTCAATCTAGGCCAATCTTTTAGGCCTGAACCTGACCTGTTTAATAAAAGAATTGTGTTGACTTGTTTTTGACATAGACTTGATTTTGCCCTTGTCAAACCCACTAGCTTGCGCCAGTTCATGTCAGGTTGACCAATTTGGCCAAGGACAGCCACCCTTATATTTCTTTTTAGCTTGCACCTGTTCTAAAGGTTATATTTCTTGCGATCATGTTTTCTTTCAGGCAAATATTCTAGAAGAACTACTCATGACTTCTGTTGACTTTGTTTCTGATGTACATGCAACACTGAGCATGCTTCTCTTGAAGCTTAGAAATATAGAGGCAAGTGTTCTCCTAGTCTCTTGTATATATAAAATATGAATTCCCCTACAATGCTAATTGAAACAACTCATGTTGTATCAGCAGTAAAATTTTAAAAGTTCCCTTCAAGTGGCAGGTTTCCTGTGCCCAAGTTCTTTTAAATAATTCTGATTGGTTCACATGATGGTTGCAGGATTGGGTTTTAAATACAAGTCCTGATGGACGTGCTGAGATTCTGACAGCTATTAAAATATATGCTTCAAAATTTTCAAATATGCCTAGACAGTTTGGTATTCAAAATGAAACCTATTATTGGACCAGGAGTTTCCATTTTAACATTAATCTGTATGAGAAGTTACTCTGCAGTATCTTTGATGTCCTGGAAGATGGTCAGATTTTAGAGGTATAACATTTTACCTCATGCATTTTCTATGGTATTTAAGTATTGTTAAGGTAGACCATGCCTAGATTTATAATCCAGTAGTAATTCTGTTCTTTGGGTTCACTGCTAGGAAGTGGAGGAAATTGTTGCTTTTCTTAAACTGACTTGGTCTACGTTAGGTATTACTCAAAAGGTACACGATGCATTATATGCCTGGGTGCTTTTCCGACAGGTATATTGCCTTTTTCCTTGATTATGCTCTAATGTATTAGCAATACAATTAGGATGTCTATGTAGTCTGAAAGTTGGGACTTTGAAATAGATTATCACAAGCAAAAGTTTGTTATATGGCAAGAACTTGCAAGAAATTTGGGAACATGTTTGTATTTGTAAGACATTCATGATAGAAAACAAGAAAAAATAATATCAAAACATTTCCATGAGTGAGGGTATGATATGAGATGGCGAGATGTACCGAATGTTGGTACAATATGATACTACATACTATGATGTTGGATTTGATATTATTATAGTACTGACCGGTATGGCAAACTTTGCTAAAAGGTGCTTCTAGAATAAAGAAACACAAAAAAATGACTAAGAATATCAGAAAAATCATACTTAAATTAATAGGCCATGGAATGATATTTTCTTAATTATTTTGAACCTTGTGAACAACATGGTAGCATGATATGTTTTAAATAAAATGGCCATAACCAAGGAATGCGGAACCAAAACCGGTCTTCAATTTGGTTGGCCGGCGGTATGAGTCAGTATGGCTTGTACCGGATTGAACCGATGTGAACCGATACAAAAATGAATGAATGAACTAGGGAGGAAAAGAGAGAGAAAAAGAAGAGAGGGGGGGAGGGACGGGGAGCCGGAGGAGACACTAGCAATGGCTACTAGAGGGAGTGGAGGCCCTCGGAGGCCAGTGGTGGCCATTAGGGGACCGCGGAGGCCTTCGGGGCTCTGCATCCTTCATTAGGGTCTCTAATCAAGAGAGAGGAGGGGAAGGAGGATACTAGAGGGTGGACAAGGTGGTGGAGAGGGCATTAGAGGTTTGCCGGGTAGCAGAAAAGGCTCCTGTGGAGCCATTGCTATGGAATAGGGACGGTCGTTTATCGGTTTTTTTTTAAATATGAAGATGAATAGTGAAGCCGATGATAGGTTTGCCGGCTTCAGTATTCATCTGTTTTCTTTAAAAAAAATAGATGAACATGGGAGTGAAGTCGGCAAATCTATTGCTGGCTTTACTATTCATCTGCTTTTTTTAAAAACAAAACCCGATGAATAGGGGCGATGCCCCTGTTTCATAGTAGTGCTCCGCGGGAGCCTTTTTCGCCACACGGCAACCACCTAGTGGCCCTTCGATGCCCTCTTTGCTGCCTTTCCTATCCTTCGATACCCTCTCCCTCCTCTTTATGTCTCTCAATTAGAGATCCTAATAGAGGATGCAGAGTCTTGGAGGCCTCTACGGCCCTCCGACAGCTTCAGCGGGCCACTGCCAGCCTCTGGGGGCATTGTCCTCTCTTTTCCTTTCCTCATCTCTCTCTTCTTCTCTTTTTCTCTTTCTTTGTTGTTTGTCACCAGTGTTTCGACTTGTGAGTCCCGATTTGCTGTTGGTATAGCTCAGAATGCTAAAAACTACCTGGTTCGGTACTGTTATGAAAACCATGATCATAACTTCTTCGTTTAAGCTTTGGATAAGGTGATTCAGGATGCATTGTAAATCTAAACCGATGCTAGATATATTGGAAGTGGTTTGAGCTCAAAATTCACCATTTTTTGACTTTGTAATGTTGTCTTTGGACTGATGCTTGCTATACTGCAAGTTGACCTCTTATTAACTTGTTAGCTTGCAAAACTTAAGCTCATTAGGTACGTGCGAGTCAAGTGTCATGTCATAGGCACCTTCTAATCAGTTTGGAAGTGTCTAGAGGTTGCCTATGTCTCTTGTGAGTTGTGACAATAAAAGGTTTGGATTGGGCCTTTGATCTTATTCCAGCTCAACTTCCGGTTCATCCATGCTGGCTTCTCCATCGTTGGTGGTTTTTGACCCCGTATTTCACTTTTTGAGACCATTGTACCAATTCATGTATGTGGGTCCAGGATCAAGAAACCATGGAGCTCGGCGACTTTAATAAATTTAATGTAATTTAGAGGAAATGATAGAAATGTTAATTTAGGATTCCTTCCTAGAAAAGAATTAATGGAGAAGAAATATCCATAAAGTGTACCGAGATTGATAAGATAAAGCATATTAATTATGGTTAGGATCAAGGATTCAGGTCCTATCGGGATATCTCGTGGGACACTGGGATAGGATACCATTCAATGTGTTGGGACCGGACATCCCGCTAGCATCCTAGCATCCTAATCGGGATGCCTTGGGACATCGCCTATCCATAAATGAGATGTGCTGGTGTCCCGCTTCATCCAGCACATTTCGTTCTATGGAAAATTTGGGACAGTCCTGTCCCATAGGATTTAAAATCTTGGTTAGGATCAAGGAACGCCAAACCGACCGGTTCAGGGTGTACCAAACTGGATCGATGGCTGGCCGGCACAGTTCGGCCATATAATTCGGTTTCCATCTATTTTAAAAATAAAAAAAAATTATGTACCGGCTCAAACCAGTCCAGAACCGAATCGAACCGAACATGAACCGGTTGGAACCATGCCGAATCGGTTGGTTCGGCCGATTCGTGACCGGTTCCGTCTGGTTCGAACCAGTTTGAACCGATTTTTTTAAATTCTTTTTGCCATTCACTATTAGCTACTATAGCCATGTGGGAGGGGAAGCAATATTGTTTTGGCTTCTTAAGAGAGCAAACAAAGAGCGCTCTGTTGTTTTTTGACGTTCGACTCAATGAACGAAAAATCCTTCATTTTTTTTTCATTTCAAGGCAGTTAGACATCCAGAAATTGAAGAGGAAAGTAGAATTAAGGTATGTATAGCTTCCCTTTCCCCTCTCCCATCTTTTTTATTGAAATTCGTGCAAAATAGAAAATTAAAGAAAAATGCTGTTAAATTTTTTTTGTTGGCCATGATTTTAGAGTATGTGGTAGATCTAAGATAGATTTACACAATGATACTAAGATCTTAATTTTTTATTAAGTATATAATTTTTTAAATTAAAAATTAATTTTGAATTAAAAAATAAATAAATAAATTATTAGTAAAAAATTATAATTATAAATTATTAATTTGGGGCTCGTAAGCTACTCTCACTATAAATTTCATGTATATTTATCCAAGTTTTGATGCGTCTTATGAATAGTGCTTTAGATCTTAAATTGAAGAAAAATTGTTTTTAATGCATTTCGAGGATTTAAAAAAAAATATATGTAGCATGTATGATAGAATCTTATATGAATCTAAGATCAATTTTTTATAATATTTTTATTTTTTTAAATTTTTTAAATTAATTAATTTTTTTAAAAATTTAAATTTAAAAAAATTAAAAAATTTTTGTTAATAAAGTATTAATTAATAAACGTTATTATTGACCTTATGTGCAATTTAATTATTCAAGTATGGATCTATCGAGGAGGAAGAAGGATCCAGAGCGCGACATTGATTGGTTGCATGAAGAGTGCTCTCGGGTCAACATCACTGAACGTGTAAATGGTGCAATACCGAATTCAAAGATGGGAGATAAAAAGGCTGAATTAGTACTTGACTAGCGGCAATCCTGATGTATTTATATGCCGACAGTGTCCAAAAGAGGTCCGTCAGTTGAAAAAATATTTTGTTGATTTCAAAGCTGGAACGGAAAGAATAGTAAAGAAGAAGGCAGAGGTGGACCGCAGAGCCACAGAACCACTTTCTTATTATTCCAGGGAGTTAGAGGAAGCATCTATTCCCTCTGATGAGGAGGCACAAGTGGAGGCTGCTATTCAGGCTAGCTTGTATGAGCAGAGGCAGCTAGAGGAGATGGCCAAGCATAGACAGCGATTTGGGCCATCAGTTTTTGAATCGGGATGGGGATTCGGTTCTATTAGTGTTGCAAGAGAGTCTGAGGTAGTTTAGGAGGACTTGATTAGAGAGCCCGTCAAGAGAGGCACCAATCGTATTGTATCCATATTGGAAGTATTTGGCAGTAGAAGGAAATCTTCTAGGAACATTCCAGCAGGAGCCAGTATCCATGATTTCGATCCATATGCCCTTCTTAGTAGAGATTCCAAGCAACAGAGGATTGACACTATGTTGAAAAGGATAAAAAGAAGGATATGTGGCCGGCCATTTCCTCCTGATTTCATTTCAGTCATATCCCAGCGCACGCTGCAGACAATCCATGTTATCGTTCTGCTATTTCATCTATACAGGTTGCTAGTGCAGATGTAGATCCTCCAAGATCGAGGGATATCTATGATCAACTTCTGGACAGCAATAAGGAGCTACAAGGATTGATAGCCTCATATCAGAGCAAGTGGCCCGTATATGGGTTGACAATGATCTGTGATGGTTGGACTGGTCATACTAGATGGAGCATCATCAATTTCTTGACTTATTGTGATGGAAAAATCTCAGAAGTCTGTTAATATTTCAAATGAGGTGCACGACGTCAATTATATCCTTAAATTGATGGAAGAGGTGATTGATCAAGTGAGAGAGCATAATGTCGTGTAAGTCATGATAGATAATGGATCACAATATAGGACCGCAAGGCAGATCTTGATGTAGCGGCGATCGCATATTTTCTAGATTCTTTATGCTGCACATTATATAGACCTCATGTTGATGGATATTGAAAAAATTTACTAGGTGCAAAAGATAGTTGAGCTAGCACAGTCGATCACCGGATTCGTATATAACCATACATGGGTCTTATCCAAGGTTTTAAATCCCGTGGGACAGGGCTGTCCCGGTTTTTTCCTGAAATGGGACGTGTCAGCATCCCGTCCCGTCCCGACACTCGGGACAAGGAATGTCCCAAAGTATCCCGATTGGGACACTGGGACACTGGCGGGATGTCCTGTCCCGACACATGGGATAATATCCTGTCCCGTGGGATATCCCGTCGGGACCTGAATCCTTGGTTTTATCATTGATGAAGAGCTTTACAGGAAAGAAATATTAAGATCAAGGGTTACACGGTTTGCTACTAATTACATAGTACTTGATAGTCTTCTTGGCAAGAAAGTAGAGTTGTGTTAGATGTTTGTCAGTCAAGAGTGGTAGCAGAGCAGATTTGGCAGGACAAATATTGAGGAAAGCAATGCGAAGAATTTAGTAACGAGATACATTTTGTCAACGGGCTGAAAGGATAATGGAGGTTATCAAGTCTTTATATGAGATACTTCGTGCTGTGCATTTTGAGAGGTATGCTCAGATGGGCTTCCCGTATTACATGATGCAAAGGGCAAAGGAAAAGATCCAAGAGGCAGACCCATCACATGCTACTAAGTATATCCGGATCATTGATGGACGGTAGAGTTATCAAATGAGTTCAGATTTGTATCTAGCAAGACGCAGTAATTTATGAAGTCCCTAAAAATTTAAACTTAATTAGATTTGTACAAGTTCGCTTGATTACTTAAAATATATGTGTAGCTTACTATCTGAATCCAAGATTTTAATACTCTATACTGGACATTGCCATGGATGAAAATCTTATGTCTGCCCTACGCAATGTTATCTAAAGATGGAGCCCGATCCATATGTCGCTGCATGTGCCTAGAAGAAGTAAGTTAGGTTGAAATTATTGAGTGATTTCTATTATCATTAATTTCAACAAGTAGCACATAATAAAATCTTTTTTTTCTGGCAGACGAAATTTTTTGAGGGCACAGATTCATTTGGATCCACTTTAGCAATCAGAAGTAAATTAAAGATGAATCCTGGTAGGTACTATTAAGCATTAAGTGTAATATTATATTCACATTGAATTTTTTATTTTGCCGAATCTAAAATTCTAAATGATGTAATGTCTTTTGCAGCTGAATGGTGGGTGCATTTTGATAAATCTGCAAAAAATTTGAAAGTTCTTGCAGTCAAGATCCTCTTCCAGACAGTGTCATCCAGTAGATGTGAACGCAATTGGTCTATATTTGCCTTGTCCACTCCAAGCAGAGGAACCGTCTGAAACAGGAATGTCTCAATGATCTTATGTATGTACACTATACTTTAAGGTTAAGGCTAAAGCGCATTCAGGAGGAAGTTGAATTGAAATATCTCGATCCCACTGCAAGTTCATATGTTGATGAGGATGAAGATCTAATGATTGGATGTGTCATGAGTTAGCAGCAGGAGCCAGAGCTTGATGAGCCAGAATTGTCTACTCGATTAGTCAGTTTTGTAGCTAGCAAGGCTGAGATGGATGCTGGATAATGGGCAACAAGCAATATTTCTCACAAGGCTCCAGCAGATACATCACATCGTCTTTTTTCCCATCTATTCGGCCCGGAGATAGAGAAAAAGGAAAGGCAGTTGCATCTCCATCGGAGCACTCAGTTCATTCAGATTCAGATACTAGAGAGAGTGGTGCTAGTACTTCTTCAGATAGTGAAGGATCTAGTGATCAGGGAGGGGTCGGAGGATAGTAGTCGCAGTCGCTTATTCATTTTCGATTCACTGGAAAGTCGCAGTTTAGCTATGCCACACAGGATAGACACTATGAAATACAATTGGTAGACTCCATGGTGATACGATTCCATATAGACGATGGGCTCCGCGAGGTCGTTCGGATACGATGCAGCTGCAGCTCTTGCACGTGGAGTATGATCCATGAATGTATCAGGATCATCCTCATATTCAGGATCTCTTATCCACAGCTACCTGCAGCTTCTGGTCCATATGGTGCATCTGAGACGTCATCTTCCAATGATTATTATCCCATGCAGCCTGGAGCATCTTATAGATCTGATTTTGCTGCTGGTATATTTGGATGGTTTCTGCACAGTCATATCATCAGTTTCTGGATAGCTCTCAAAGTCGGGATCTCAGCGAGGGATCTACAATAAGTTATGATCGATCA
The DNA here is from genome assembly GCA_021397845.1 of Areca catechu. Taxonomy (NCBI): domain Eukaryota; kingdom Viridiplantae; phylum Streptophyta; class Magnoliopsida; order Arecales; family Arecaceae; genus Areca; species Areca catechu. The sequence goes on from CM038038.1 coordinate 118,533,729, forward strand.
CTATACCTCATGGGATGACCTTACAGGACTATCATGCTGCTTGGCTAGAGGAATTTATTGATCTTCTTACTGAGTATATCAATGATCCCGATATTTATGGATAACGACACTCTATCTGATTCTAGATATTGATATATAATTATATTTATATGTTACATTTTACTTTCATTAATTGCTGATAATCTTAGTTTAATTATCATTTTATATCTTATCTTAATTAGAGTTAATGTATTAGCATATTTTAAATTCCAAATCCTAAATCTTGAAGTCTTCAATCCTAAACTCTAAATTCCAAACCCTAAAGGTCCTAAATACTAAATCCTAAATCCTAAACCCTAAAAAAAACAAAATAAAAATGTAAAATGGCCAAAATCCATCAACTAAAAAAAATGGGCATACCGGTATGCCATGTGCCGGTACGGTATGGTACCGGTACCGTACCACCCCGGCTGACCACCGGTACGGGTCTCGGTATCGATACCGGAAACTTTGGTTAGGATCATTGTTTAATGTATAAAATATATCATCCAAGCACACGAACATGAAATTAATTGTCTATTTAGCATACATAATGCATGCTGAAATCTTAATTCTTCAGTTTTTTTCCTGTAAATATTTAACAATCTTCTGCTCTGCTAAATATGTTCCCTATGCTGTTTTTTTGATGTTTGCTACTTGTTTGCACAATATCTATTACCTGAGATGCTTGGAGTAAAATTCTGTCATTCTGACTCGTTAAGAATTCAATGATCTTTGTCAATGTAGTAAAATTGCACTGTAGTAACCCATATTTCTGTCTTTAAGATATTTCTTTTTTGTTTCTTTGTGTTGATTGACTATTGGATTAGGTTGCTTGAACACATCGTGATATTATCACTATCACTTTAGAAATTTATGTTTCTAGGTGTTTTTTATTGGTCTAATGTGTTTGAAGATATTCTAATCAGCAAGTTTCCCTCTGTAGTTTGTTAGAACAGGTGAGGCAAGACTTTTGAAATATGCAGTTGTAGAGGTGCAGAAAGTTGTATCAGGTAAAGATGGTGAGGGAATTGAAGAAGCATATATGAGCAGTCTTATTTGTTCGGTTGAAGCCTGTGGCAGTAAAAGGCTTCTGAATTTGGTTGATGCTGTTCTGTTTGATATCAATAGGTGGTGTCACAATCAATTAGAGGACTACCATTTGCATTTTAGTCAGGTCAGCTCTCTTGAGTGTTGTAATTTTCATGCTTAAGTAACTGTTATGTTCTATGATGTCAATTTTTTTAATCCATTCTTCTATAGTCTGCTCTCTCAAATGTCATGCTTCATAATTGCTAGACATATGCATGTCATAGTAAAATTTATTCTGATATGCAGATGCTGAAAAGCTTCCAATTTTGTTATAAACTTATAATTTGTCAGACATATGGACTTAGTCTTTTATTATTATATTGGCTATCCCATCTGTTTACCCAGTGATATGATATTGATAGTTTGATACTGTGTTAGTACAATGTTGGTGTTTAGATTACAAGATTCTGAGGCAACAATTGTCATAGACAATAGATGATTTATGGTTCAAATTATTGTCAAGCATGTGAATTGTTTCAAAAGGCTTATAGGAACATTTTCCACCTAGCATAAGTAGCACTCAGAAGTCAGAACCTTGTATATAATTATCTACAAAAGGACTCATGATATACTCGAGATTTATTTCTGGACATGGTTTGCTTGTCTTATCCAAATGATCTCCTAACATGGCAGAAAATAATTTCTTGCCTACTAAAAGTGTGTTCTGATTGTAGTCATAAGGCTCCAAAGTAATACACTTGATCCATCTCGAAAATAGCTTCTAACAAGTTTTCGATGTTAATACTCCTACCAGTATGTCGGGTTAGTGCTGGTTCTGGGCAGCTTGCTTTTTGTGACCAAATGTATTCATGTGTTTTGTTCTTGCACTTGGTTATTGATCAGGAACCTTTCAATGAGCTAGGAAATATAACATTATTTTGTTTCTTTCCTATCTTGATTATTGCGTTATGGGGGCAATGCAAGATTTATGAATAAATTCATGTTCAGTTTTCCTATTAAACTTGCCATCATTAATTTTCCGATTAAAGTTGCCAACCCCAAATAGTTTGGAAAAGGAGTGCTGGTTGTAGTGTTATTGGTTTTTCATTTTTAATATTGAAGTTCAGAAAATGTAATCTTTGTCATTGTTTGCCATGCCTTTAATCAGTATCTTCATATTCAAAGCACTTTTTAAACTTCTCAGTTTATTGCTTTATGAATTCAAAATATATAGTCTAGTTTATTTGGGTTCAATGGAATGTACCTTAATTAGATTATTTTGTTTCTAATACAATAGCGGCACAGGGTTCTGCCCTTTTGATGGATAATGCGCGTGAGTTGTCATGTCTTGTTAAGCTAAACGGGTATCAAGGATGTCATGAATTTAGGTGCTGGCCAATGGCCATGCCAGTCCATACTAGCCAGCATGTACATGCTGAGAGAGTATTAGCATCTGCCACGAGTTGGCATGGCAACTCTTTTTTAAATATTTAAATTTTAAATAAATTATTTTATATTTTTTGTGTCTCCTGGCATGGAATGTATTGTGCTTGCAAGTTACTGGCATACCCACCCAGAGGTGGACCACACTAATTTTTCTAAGAATGGCCAAGAAAATATAAAAATATAAATAAATAATTTAAATTAATTTAAATATTTTTTATAAATATTATTTTAATTGAACTTGTGTTCAGGATGTTCTTGGTGCATGTCCGTGCCGTGCCTGTCGGCACTTGAGTCTTGCACGTGTGAGGTGCGATTCTTGGCTTGCTGCTGCCTTATGCAAGGGGTGCACATCCTGACTATCCTGAACTTGTATCCGGGGTGCACGTCTCATGCTGTGCCTGCCGGGACTCAAGTTTTGCATGCGTGGGGTGGAAGTCTTGGCCTGCCCTTGCATTTACAAGCCTGATTTGTGCCTCAGAACCCCTCGGGATGGCCCTTCGTGTCATCCGAGTGCTGGACCTTCACGGCTGCATGAGTGGACTTGGATCGGTGTTTTTTGCTCCGGTCGACCTCGTAGTCCCAATTCCATTGGCTCCATCCCTGTCTCGATCCGTCGAGCGAAAACGCGACCTCATGCATGTGGATCCAAGATCGGTGCTCTTTGATTCGGTCGGCCTCCCGGTCCTGCTTCACTGGTTTCGTCCGGATCTTTCGGGCGAAAACACAACTGTGCACTTGCGGAACCAAGGTCGGTGTTTTTTGGTGCTCTTCTCCTAAATAATTATAGAAAAGGAAAAAGAAATTAATGAAAAGGAAAGAGAAAGTTGGAAGTAATCTAATTTACAAATAAAGAAAGTTGATTTATGGTATTTATTTTTATTTTTTTTTCAAAATTTTCCAAGTTGTATTTAATACCAGCTAATTTTAGAGGGGGCCAAAGACATATATATACCAAATTTCATTTAAAAAATCTTACTTATAAAAGAAGTAATGAAAAAATTAAGGAATATAAAAAGAAGTAATAGAAAAGTTAAGGGGGGCCAAGGCCCCCCCACCCCACCCCTGCCTCCCTGGCGGTCCACCATTGTACCCACTTGTATAAGCTTTTAGAACCTTGAAGGACACAACTTCCATTATATTCATATTTAGTTTCTGTTAAATTTCTTCCAAGCATTGACTACATGGCGGGAGAGCTTTGTTTTTGCTTTTGCAAGTAAATCTAAACTCTCTTCTGTGTTGGTGGATTGTTTCCAATAGGATGAAAATCATGATATGAGATATCTCTCATATAAAGCATCCTATAAGTGCTATGATGTCTAGTGGGAACAACTCTCTAATTTCTAAATAAAGACCCTAACATAATTTTAACTATTTTTATTTTCTGATATTAAAGGAAAATGAAGCTTGCCAAAAATTATGGTGGATATTCTAACCAGCCATTTTGGAACTAGTATATAATTTACTGATTATCTATATATAGTATATTATGTAACTATGGCTTCTCGTAGATTAGTCAGGGAATCTTCGGTTGGGCAGTGTCTGATATTAGACAAGTTCATCACACCTGTTATTTCCTATTGCCTTTAACCTGTGGTCATATACAAAAATTTCTCTTGGTTTCATCATGACCATTATGTATAACTCATCCTTTTGATCGGTCTTCTGATTCCTTATTCATCACTTGAACAATGGCATTTATCATTTGGTATATTCTCTTTCAAAAATATCTTGGAACCTTTGCTCTGTACTTACTATTTACTTGTTTAGAGTTGTAAAAAAAGAGAGAGATGAAAAGATAAGTAAGAATAATTGTATTTACTTCCTCATGGTATAGGTGGGCTCTATATATAGAGCAATAATGAATTCCTAATTGATATATTTTCTAATACAGAGGATATTCATGATTGACATATTTTCTAATATACATGATTGATATATTTTCTAATATACATAATTAACATGTTTTCCTAATTGATATGCGGCCATATTATAGTAATTATTATATCGGCAATTACTATATATTTTAACATATATATTAACACACCTCAAGCTGGGGCGTAAATATTATGGAGCCCTATTTTGTTACAAATATAATCAATCCTCGGATCCCTCAATGACTTAGTAAAGATATCAGCTAGCTGATCATTAGAGCTCACAAAAGTCATAGAAATAATATCGGGCTGTAACTTTTCTCGAATAAAATGACAATTTATCTCAATGTGCTTCATATGCTCATGAAATACAGGATTCGAGGCTATATGAAGAGCAGCCTGGTTATTACATAACAACTTCATAGGCTTAGACTATCACTGAATAATTCCAAGCTTTTCTAAGAGAGACTTTAACCATACTAGCTCACGTGGTTAAGGCCATAGCACAATATTCCACCTTAGCACTAAAATGAGCAACAACTTTTTAGTTCTTGCTCTTCCATGAGATAAGATTACCACCAAGAGAGACACAATACCTAGAGGTAGATCGTCCATTTGAGGGAGATCCTGCCCAATCTGCATATGTATAGCTAACTACCTAGCTATGATCATGATCCTGGTAAAGTAATCCTTTGCCTAGTGCACTCTTTAGATATCCAAGAATGTGAACAACAGCTTTCCAATGATAAACAATATGAGAGTCGCGAAACTGGATGGCGACACTAACAACAAAAGATATATCTAGCCTGGTGATTGTAAGATAATTCAGTTTTCTGACTAATCTTTAATATTTTTCAAGATTTGATAAAGGCTCTCCCTGACTAGGAACAAGTTGTATATTAGGGTCCATTGGAGTATCAATAAGACGAGACCCTAACATACCTATCTCCTCTAACATGTCAAGAGCATACTTTCTCTGATTCACAACTATATCCTAATGAGATCGAGTAATCTCAATATCAAGAAAGTATCGTAACTCTTCCAAATCTTTGGTCTGAAATAGCCGATATAAATAACCTTTTATAGCAGTGTTGCCAACCTCACCACGGTGGCCTGTAGCTCTTGAGCTAGCACCGGTCTCGGACTCTCTCACCTCGAGATCTCCAAGCTCCCGGACCTGCAAAACAAAGTTAGAGATCCTGGCTGGGGGTTTCGGCGGGGGCACTCCGATGGTCAAGTTAGAGAGCGGCGAGATGGAACAGATCCCCTAAGGCGGGTTCCCGAAGGATTCCCGTGCTTAGAGGAGATGTAAACGAAAGAAGTGTGGGGAAGAGGGGAGTTGAAGCCCGGCTTCCTGCGCTGGGTTCACCGAGCTCACGCCTGAGGACTTCTTTAGGCCTCCCAAGATCGTTCTCTTGGTGTTCTTCCTTTTTCGACTTACCTTTCCGTCCGTTTTTACCATCCTTTTTATACCATCGAACTGCCTCAAGCTCGCCTTCCTTTCAGGGGGCTCCCTCCGACCTTTGGTCCTTCTCCCCCTTCCTCTTCAGGTCCGGGAGCTAAGTGGCCGGACTGTCTCGTCCGTCGTGTGTCACGAAGGGGGAAAGACTGGCGAGGCTTTGGGCCGACTGCGGGAGCTCTCCTTTTGAGGCGTTGACGGTGGGCTTCCAGCCGTTTCAGGCTCCTGTCTGCAAGGATTCCGTTCCTCGGTTGCGGGGCCCATCTGACTGGTGTAAACGAGATTTTGTGTCACTGCAGGCCGTACTGGCGCCCCCTACGGGGCGCAGCGCGCGCCGGCTCTAGTGGCGACCTTGCAACCCGTGCCCCTGTCTCCTCGAGGCTTTGCAGAGTAGGGCTGACCTCGGCCGAGGTGGACCTGTCAGGGGGCACCACTTGGCGGAGCAGCAGAGAGGGGCTCAACTTCAGCCGAGGTGGACTCGTCTTCGGGTGCCACCTGGCGAAGGAGCAGAAGGGCCCGGCTCGACCTCGGCCGAGGTGGACCCGTCTTGGGGTGCCACCTGGCGAGGGAGCGAGGGACCGCCAGCTTCGGCCAAGGTGGATCCCTACTGGGTGGACACCTGTCGGAGCGGCAGAGAGGTGCTCGACTTCGGCCGAGATGGACCCGTCTTCGGGTGCCACCTGGCGAAGGAGCAGAAGGGCCCGGCTCGACCTCGGCCGAGGTGGACCCGTCTTGGAGTGCCACCTGGCGAGGGAGCGAGGGACCGCCAGCTTCGGCCAAGGTGGATCCCTACTGGGTGGACACCTGTCGGAGCGGCAGAGAGGTGCTCGACTTCGGCCGAGATGGACCCGTCTTCGGGTGCCACCTGGCGAAGGAGCAGAAGGCCCCGGCTCGACCTCGGCCGAGGTGGACCCGTCTTGGGGTGCCACCTGGCGAGGGAGCGAGGGGCCGCCAGCTTCGGCAGAGGCGGACCCCTCCTGGGTGGACACCTGGCGGAGCGGCAGAGAGGTGCTCGACTTCGGCCGAGGTGGACCCGTCTTCGAGTGCCAGCTGGCGAAGGAGCAGAAGGGCCCGGCTCGACCTCGGCCGAGGTGGACCCGTCTTGAGGTGCCACTTGGCGAGGGAGCGAGGGGCCGCCAGCTTCAGCCGAGGTGGACCCCTCCTGGGTGGACACCTAGCGGAGCGGCAGAGAGGTACTCGACTTCGGCCGAGGTGGACCCGTCTTCGGGTGCCAGCTGGCGAAGGAGCAAGAGGGCCCGACTCGACCTCGATCGAGGTGGACCCGTCTTGGGGTGCCACCCGGCGAGGGAGCGAGGGGCCGCCAGCTTCGGCCGAGGTGGACCCCTCCTGGGTGGACACCTGGCGGAGTGGCAGAGAGGTGCTCGACTTCGGCCGAGGTGGACTCGTCTTCGGGTGCCAGCTGGCGAAGGAGCAGGAGGCCCCGGCTCGACCTCGGCCGAGGTGGACCCCTCCGGGTGGACACCTGGCGGAGCGGCAGAGAGGTGCTCGACTTCGGCCGAGGTGGACCCGTCTTCGAGTGCCAGTTGGCGAAGGAGTAGGAGGGCCCGGCTCGACTTCGGTCGAGGTGGACCCGTCTTGGGGTGCCACCTGGCGAGGGAGCGAGGGGCCGACAGCTTCGGCCGAGGTGGACCCCTCTTGGGTGGACACCTGGCGGAGCGGCAGAGAGGTGCTCGACTTCGGCCGAGGTGGACCCGTCTTCGGGTGCCAGCTGGCGAAGGAGCAGGAGGGCCCGGCTCAACCTCGACCGAGGTGGACCCGTCTTGGGGTGCCACCTGGTGAGGGAGCGAGGGGCCGACAGCTTCGGCCGAGGTGGACCCCTCCTGGGTGGACACCTGGCGGAGCGGCAGAGAGGTGCTCGACTTCGGCCGAGGTGGACCCGTCTTCGTGTGCCAGCTGGCGAAGGAGCAGGAGGGCCCGGCCCGACCTCGACCGAGGTGGACCCGTCTTGGGGTGCCACCTGGCGAGGGAGCTAGGGGCCGCCAGCTTCGGCCGAGGTGGACCCCTCCTGGGTGGACACCTGGCGGAGTGGCAGAGAGGTGCTCGACTTCGACCGAGGTGGACCCGTCTTCGGGTGCCAGCTGGCGAATGAGTAGGAGGGCCCGTCTCGACTTCGGCCGAGGTGGACCCGTTTTGGGGTGCCACCTGGCGAGGGAGCGAGGGGCTGCCAGCTTCGGCCGAGATGGACCCCTCCTGGGTGGACACCTGGCGGAGCGGCAGAGAGGTGCTCGACTTCGGTCGAGGTGGACCTGTCTTCGGAAGCCACCTGGTGGAGGAGCAGAAGCGCTTCTTCCCGAACGGGGGTCTTTTGAAATCAAAAATCTACGTGGTACTGACCGTGTCCAGCTGGACCTGACACGCGCCCCACGTCAGTGATGTAGCCATATCAGTTGCCCCCCATCCCCACGTTTCGTCGAGGTGTCGTGGCTCGGGACGTGGTGATTTAATGCAGAAATGACGTGGAGAAGGCGAAAATCTCGTGCCATAATTGCCATGATCCCTGCCGCCGCTTCTGTTGCACCCGAGACCCTATTAGAGGCTGCCACGTGCGCGCGTCCGACGGGCCATTAATGTGCCGTTTCGAAAACGATGCAGTTTCCATCGAATCGAAGCGTCGATGTCGGGCGTGCGTCCACGCGGCAGCCATCAGGTGGCCCGGAACGGAAGGAGGCATACAACTACTGTCGATTGAGTTTGAAAAGGAGGGGGACTTTCCGGAAATGAAGTCCCTCCACTTTCTCGCACTCCGCCGGTGGTTGCAGTGGTTTTCCTTCACCTTCCCGGGATTGCCATTCTTTTTGCACAAAATATTTCGGTGAGTATCTGCGTCCTCCTTCTCCTCTTCCTCCATCTCTTAGCCCTCGTGTCAATTCTTCGCTTCTTCTTCTTCCTTCATGGCGCGTCGCCGCTGTCTCCTCCAACCCGGTCGAGGCCGGTCCTTCCCGGCCAAGGACTCCATCGCCCTCTTCCTCGGAAGGAGAAGAGATCCCGGACGAGGTCAGTAGGTAGCTCCAGCCTGGGGCTGTGACCATAGGCGTCCCTAGGGGTCCTAGGTCTCCCTCCATAGTTTCTGCTCGTCCCATTTCTTCTCTTCCTCCTTCGGTGACCTCTCCCTCCGGCCCCTCCGGTCATGCCTTAACGATGACCGAGGACGACCTTTCTCTGCTCCGGGATGTTTATGGAATCCCGGATTCGACTCGTCTTTCCCTCCCGCGGCCTGGAGATCGAGTGACCTCGAGCGGCCCCGGGAGAATCACCTTCTACGAGGACTTCCTCCTCGGGGATCTTCGATTTTTCCTTCATCCCTTTTTCCTCTCTTTTCTCAGTCATTACCGTCTGGTCCCGGCCCAGTTGGCTCCTAATGCCATCCGAGTCATCTTTGCTTTCATCGTCTTCTGCCACTTCCACGGGTTCGTTGCCCGTTTCTCTCTCTTCAGGGCTCTCTTCACCCTGAAGCGCTACTCCATCGATGATGGCTGGTGGTACATCTCACCTCGGCCTAGGTGTCTCAGGTTCGACCTCCCTTCGTCGATTAAGGGCTGGAATAATCGATTCTTTTTTGCCTCGGTCGAAAATGTTGACTGGGCCTGGAGCGAGCCAGACCGGTCTCCGAACCGGAACTCTCAGGTCGAGCCAGCGGACCAAGAAGTCTTTTCACAGCTGCTGAGTGACGCGGTCGCAGCCCTCGATGTTCTGCTCTCAGAGCAGAACTTATTCGAGACAGGGATCAGTCCCATCCGGGAGCTGGGTGAGGCTTGGATCTCCCTCCCTTGATTTCTTTTTCTGCTTCGCATCCCCTTTTTTTTTAACTGGCTTGACTGACCTCTTTTTTCTCAGGTATGAAGTTCTCCGTGGAGAACCTGATGGAGGGGGCCGCGCAGAGGGATGCTGTCGAAGGGACTGAACCCCCGGCAAAGAGGGCTCGTACTGAGGTGAGCCGGATGCCTGCACTGACCTCCATCACTGGCCCTGGAGCGGCGGCTCCTGCCTCCAGGTCACCTCGGGCCCGGGCGCCCGATGTCCCTGTCGTCGACCTCGACAGGGTCGGGGAAGAGGGGGCCGGAACCTCCTCGGGCGGTGCTTGCTCCAGCCGCTGCACCGGCCGCGCCGCTGCACCGGCCGCTTCCACGGTGGCCACCAGGGCGGCGGCAGCTCCATCGACGGCCACACCACTTGGCGAAGAGACGGCCGCCTTGCCTGCTGCCGACACGCCCATTCTGCCGCCGAGCCTCACCAACCGATGCTCCGTGATCTGCGACCAGGGCCTCGCGAAGAAAGTCATGGAGTTTGCCAGTACCTCCCGGGACCGCCGTCTGAGGGGCGGCCGGGACTACAACGAGGCGCTGCTCGGGATCCTCCCGCAGCTTTTTACGGTAAGTTCCGAGCTCCGACTCTTTAAAGTTCCAGTTGAATTGTTCTAACTTCATTCTTCTTTCGATGCAGATCGGGACGGACGTGTTGCTGCTGAGGAACTTCCTCGCCGGCTATGCCAAGAAGGACGCCGAGGAGGAGAAGCTCGGCAAGCTCGCAGCTGACGTCAAGGACCTCATGGAGAAAGGGGTTGAGCTGCGAGGTAATAACCAGGCTCTCCGAACTGACCTGGCCCGTGCCGAGGGGCGCGTCAAGGAGCTCGAGACCTCTCTGTCGGAGGAGAGGATCTCGAACAAGCACCGCAATGAGGAGGATGCGGCGGAGAAGACCCGTCTCAGGGCTCAGTCCCGGTCACTGGAGCGCCGGGTGGAAGAAGTCTTGAAGGAGCTGAACGCAGCCAAGGAGAAGAGCTCCTACGTCAACGGGCTGCTGGAGGCGTCCAAGAGGGAGGCGCAGGAGGCCGTTCCGAGGTTTCGGGCCTTCGAGGAGTACGTCTCTGAGGTGCGGGAGGCTGCCGTGGACTCCTTCTTGAAGGGGTTCCAGGTATGCCGGGAGAAGGTTGGCTCCTTTTATCCCGAGCTCGACCTCAGCGGGATCGTCCTCGACGGCAGGAGGCAGGAGCCCACTGGAGGAGCTTCGGCGGCGGCCGGTGACGAGGCGGCGACTCCCGAGTAGCCTCCCGTCGACGGCGCCGGCGAAGAGAGTGCCCCCCAGCCTGAGGAGGATGCAGCTGCGCCGAAGTAGCTCCACGGCGCTCTTATCTTTCTTTTTGTATTTTCTTTTTTTGGGATCTCCCGGCTTGTCGGGGCCCCTCTTATGTACTGAACTTTTAGGCATAATGAAATTATCTTTTCATTGAAATGTTCCTTCTGTCTCTCTTTCCTTCTTTTTTTTTTTTTTTTTTTTTTGCGCATCTTCCGGACTGAACTCCGGCGCTAGCCACTGGGACTAAGTCCCGTAATGCGTTCCGAGCCGAACTCCGGAATTGCGTGGGCGAACTTAGTTCTGCCCCACCTTTCAGACCGAAGTCCGGGACTTCCGGACTGAATCCCAGGGCCGTAGGCTAGATCTGAGCCTTGCGCGACTTGCCGAGCTGTTCTCCGGGATCGCGTGGGCGAATTTGATTTTGCCCCGCCCTCCAGACCGAAGTCCGGGACTTTCGGACTGAACCCCGGGGCCGCAGGCTGTATCTGAGCCTTGCACGGCTTGCCGAGCTGTTCTCCGGGATTGTATGGGCGAATTTGATTCTGCCCCGCCTTCCAGACCGAAGTTCGGGACTTCCAGACCGAAGTTCGGGACTTCCAGACTGAACCCCGGGGCCGCAGGCTGTATCTGAGTCTTGCGCGGCTTGCCGAGCTGTTCTCCGGGATCTTGTGAGAGGGACATCACGCCTTCACGGGTCTTCTGCCGTGTCCATGCTCGTTGAACTTAGAGCTGGGTGGCCCTCACCCTACGGGACGAGAGGAAGCATTTGATGAAAAAGATTTCATTGCTAAAGTTCAAGGAGCCTTATACTATTGGTAATACATCCTCAAGTTTGAGGCATTCCAGGTCCGAGGGAACCGGGATCCGCCTAGCTCCTTCAGGTAGTACGCCCCGTGAGGAGGTACCTCCGCCACCCTATAAAGGCCTTCCCAGTTTGGGGAGAGCTTCCTGCACTCTCATGGCTGGAAAGCTTCAGCGCGGCGGAGCACCAAATCTCCCGGGCGGAAGGACTTCGGTCACACTCTGGAGTTGTAGTATCTGGCCACTCGCTGCCGGTAGGCAGCCATCCGAACTCGAGCCCTGTCCCTCGTTTCTTCAAGGAGGTCCAGGTTTAGCAGTATCCTGGCAGGGTTCTCCGCCTCGTCGTATTGCTCCACGCGCAGGGTCGGTAGGCCGAGCTCAACGGAAATAACCGCTTCTGCTCCGAAGACAAGGTTGAACGGGGTCTCATCCGTAGCCGTCCTCGGGGTAGTGTGGTACGTCCAAAGGACGCTCGGGAGCTCTTCCGCCCACCTACCCTTGGCTTGGTCCAGTCTTGTCCGGAGGCCTTGCAAGATGGTCCTATTCGTTACCTCGGCTTCTCCGTTTGTCTGTGGATGTGCCACCGAAGTGAAACGATGGTGGATGCCGAGGTCGCTGCAGAACTCCTCAAACTCCCGACAATCGAATTGACGTCCGTTGTCGGTGATAATAGTGTCCGGTAGGCCAAAGCGGCAAATAATTGACTTCTAGAGGAACTTGGTGATGTTTGCCTCCGTGATCCGGGCCAAGGGTTCGGCCTCGACCCACTTCGTGAAGTAGTCGATGGCCACGATCAAGAATTTCCGTTGCCCGGACGCCGGGGGAAAAGGTCCTAGGAGATCCATGTCCCATTGAGCGAACGGCCATGGGGCGGAGAGCTGGGAGAGTGGAGCAGCGGGCTGACGTTGCACCGCGGTGTGCCGCTGATACCGGTCGCACCTCTTCACGAAGTCAGCTGCGTCTTCTTTCATTGTCTCCTAGAAGTAACCTTGACGGAGGGCCTTGTACGCCAGTGTCCTGCCCCCCACGTGGTTCCCACAGACGCCCTCATGGATTTCTTGGAGCACGAGTGCGGCCTCTGCAGGTCTCAGACACTTGAGGAGCGGGTAGGAGTAGGACCTCCGATACAGTAACCCATCCATTAAGACGAACCATGCGGCCTTTCTCTTGATGGGCCAGCCGCCACGCGGTCCTCTGGCAGGGTGCCATCGGTGACGTACTCGATGTACTTGTCCATCCAGTTGGGCTCTTGGTTGACTTGCTAGACCTCCATGGGTGTCTCGTAGCTCGAGGCCTTGAGGTGCTCGACGTAAGCGCAGCCCAACGATGAGTCCGGCAAGGTTGCAAGGTGGGAGAGTGTCCATGCGAGCGTTTTCCCCGCGAGGTATATGGGAGACGCTGAAACGCCGAAATCCTGCCGCGCTCGTTCTCACGAGCTCCAGATACTTCACCATTTGGGGGTCTCGCGCCCCGTACTCCCCCGAGATCTGCCCGGCTACCAGCTGCGAGTTGGTGAAGACCTTGAGGTTAGCCACGCCCAACTCGCGGGACACTCTCAGCCTCGCGAGGAGCGCTTCATACTCCGCTTGATTATTAGTGGCGGCGAACTGGAAACGGAGTGCACACTCGGCGACTACCCCTTCGCCATTGGCGAGGATGAGTCCAGCTCCACTCCTGCTAGAGTTCGAGGCTCCGTCTACATGAAGGATCCAGACGTCTTCCTCTGGTCCTGGCCCCGGCCGTCGGTCTTGAAGGCTCTCTTCCGCCCCCTTGCCCAGGCCTGCACACTCGACCAAGAAATCAGCGAGTACCTGTGCCTTCATGGCCGACCTTGGCCTGTAGGTGATGTCGAACTCGCTGAGCTTGAGCGCCCACTTCGCCAGGCACCTAGATGTGTCAGGTCGGCTGAGCACCGCTTTCAGCGGCTGATCCGTCAGGACAGCAATGGGGTGCGCTTGAAAATAAGGTCTGAGACGCTGAGCGGACACGATTAGTGCAAAAATCAGTTTCTCAGACCGGGAATACCTGAGCTCCGCATCGTGGAGGAGTTTGCTTGTGTAATACACTGGTCTTTGCATTCCCTTGTCGTCAGTCCGAACCAGGACCGAACTGACGGCCTCCGGGGTGACCGCCAGGTACAGGAGGAGTTCCTCTCCTTCTTCGAGCCTGGAAAGCAGCGGCGGGGATGCCAGTGTCCTCTTCAGCTCATCGAATGCCTCCTGGCACTCCTCCGTCCAGGTTACCGTTCATCTTCCTCAGCGCCTTAAAAAAGGGCTGGTAGCGGTCGGCGGACCTGAGATAAATCAACTCAGGGCGGCTATCCGGCCGGTGAGTCGCTGCACTTGCTTCTTGGAGGTGGGTTGCACCATGACCAGGATAGCCTGGACCATCTCCGGGTTGGTTTCTATCCCCCTTTGGGTTACCATGAACCCCAGGAACTTCCCGGTGGACACGTTGAAGGCGCACTTCGCCGGGTTCAACTTCATCTGGTGAAGCCGGAGGTTACCGAAGGTCTCCTCCAGGTTGTCGACGTGGTCCGAAAGGGGCTTGTTCATTACTAGCATATCGTCCACGTACACCTGCATGTTGCGGCCGATCTGGTCTTTGAAGACTTTGTTGACCAGCCGTTGGTACGTGGCCCCGGCATTCTTGAGGCCGAATGGCATCATCTTGTAACAGTAGATTCCGCGGTCGGTGACGAAGGCAGTGTGCTCCTCGTCCTCCGGGTACATTCGGATCTGGTTGTACCCGGAGAAGGCATCCATGAAAGAGAGGAGGAGATGCCCTGAAGTGGTGTCCACGAGCTGGTCGATCTTTGGAAGAGGGAAACTGTCCTTCGTGCAAGCTCGGTTGAGGTCGGTGTAGTCCTTGCAGATCCTCCACTTGCCGTTGCTCTTCATCACCATGACCATGTTCGCCAGCCAACTGGGATACTGTACCTTCCGTACAAAGCCGGCGGTGAGGAGCTTCTCCACTTCTTCATTGATGGCCTTCTGCCTCTCTACAGCAAAACTCCTCTTCTTCTAGCGGACAGGGCAACACCTTGAATCAATATTCAACCGGTGGGTGATGACTTCTGAGGGGATACCTAGCATGTCGGACCAGGCGAACACATCAGCGTTCGCCCGGAGAAAGTCTAGCAAACGGGCCCGCTCTTCTTCCGAGAGCTGGGCTCCTATCTGCACCGTCTTCTGAGGGTCCGAACCGAGAGGGTACGTCAACAGGTGTTCCACGGGCCCTCCCCTAGGATCTCTCTCTTAGGTCGAGGTTGTCGACATCGGGGCCGAGCTCAGCGCTCCGGGCACCCGGGATTGTCTGCAGGAAATGCTGGACGGGCTGGGCCGTCCCTCTCATCACTCTCGTCCCAGAGGCGGTAGGGAACTGCACCAGCAACCTCTTAGTGAAAATGACAGCATCCAGCTGGTTGAGCCCTGGACGGCCGAGGATGGCATTATAAGGTGATGGGTGCTTGACAACGGTAAACATCATCATGACCGTACTCTGCCGAGATGGGGATCCGGCAGTGACAGGGAGAGTAATCTCTCCTTCGACCCCCACCGAATCTCCGGTGAAGCCCACGAGAGGGGTGTGCACCGGCTTTAATTGATCATGAGACAGGTTCATTCAGGAGAAAACATCGTAAAAAGGCACGTCAGTAGAGCTCCCACTAACCACCATAATGCGATGTACAGGATGTTTCGCGATGGTCATCTCGACCACCACTGCATCATTGTTTACATTTTCATTTTTATTCCCCTTTTCAAATGGGAGTACATTCTCTGGGTCTCCCGCCTCCCGGGCTCTTTTCGTCGCACGCCCGATCCCCCAGGAGACCATGCCCACTGGCTTCTCCGTTGGGCGGTTGTCAATTGCGGGGACCGGGGGAAGGGCTGCGAGCGGCTGTCCCTCCGCCGGGGCTTCGTTCCTCATGAATTTCCTGAGATAGCCCCTCTTGATAAGCTCCTCAATCTCCCGCTTCAGATTGCGACACTCCTCCGTATCGTGGTCGTGCTCGCGGTGAAATTGATAATATTGTCTTGTCACGAATGCTCCTTCGGTTCTGAGGAGGAGGTCGGTGGAGGTAGTGCTCACCCTCAATCTCCATGAGGATCTTCGTCCTGGGAGCGAGGAGAGGGGTGAACGTTCTCTCCGGGGTAGCACCGCTCTTCGGCTTCGGGCCTAGACGAAAATCTGCAGGTGGTCCAGGCCTCCGGGTCCCGGGGACATCCCTTGGGGCAGGCTTCTTTAAGGGCTTCCCGTCCAACTCTCGCCTGGTGCGATCGGCCTCCTCCGCTCGGATGTACTTGTGGACACGGAGGAGGAGCTCAGAGTACGTCTTGGGGGGCTTCTTATACAGGAAATACGTCAGACGGGAGGTCTTGAGCCCGCGCTTCAACGCCAGCATGGCGACAGGCTCGTCCAAACTATAGATTTCCAGGGCGGCGGTCTTGAAGCGGGTAATGTAGTCCCGCAGCAGCTCCTGGTCCTGCTGGCGGATAGAGAAGAGGCTATCCACCTCTCTTGGCACCTTCCGGCAAGCGTCGAAGTGTGCCACAAACTTTCCTTCCAATTGATGGAAGGAGCTGATAGATTCCGGCTCGAGGCGGGTGAACCAAACTCGAGCAGCCTTTCGGAGGGTGGCAGAGAAGGCAATGCATAGAAGAGCGTCCGTCACTCCCTGGACCCTCATGAGAGCCTTATAGCTCTCTAAATGGTCCAAGGGATCGGTGGTCCCATCATAGGGGTCCACCTGAGGCATGCGGAACCGACCCGGGATTGGTTCCTCTTGGATTTCCTGGGAGAAGGGTGGTCGGGCATTGTAGCCCGCTGGATCTGTTGGGGAGCTCTGCATGTCGGCAAAGCGATGGGCAAACTCCGCCAACTTGCGCTCGTGCTCCTCCAGACGCCTCTCGGCCTGGTGCCTGATGGCCTCGTTGGTGAAATCTTCCACCGAGGCCGCTGGAGAAGGGGGTGCCGATCGGTCTCGGCGAGGGGCCTTGCCCCGATGGCGCCTGTTGCGCTGCGCCGCTTCGGCGTCGTTGGCCGGGGATCGACTCTCGTGATCCGCCGAATCGGAGTAGTTCCTCTTTGCGGGAGTCTGGTGGCTCTCGTAGGGGTTGGAGACTACCCGCGGATGAGAGGGCCTGCCTTGGATGGAGCGCAGGCTTCCGCGGAGGCCCGTGGCTCGAGCCGCGGGGGTCCCTGGCTGGGGCTGAGTGGCCAGGGAGCGCTGCTGGTGCTGCAGTTATCGCACAACAGTGGTCAAAGTTTGCAGCTGCTGGATGACAGCTGCGAAAGGACCGTCCATCGGGGACGGCTGAGGAGGTGGACCAGGAAGTTCCCTCTCCGGGCTACGCAGCCTATGGGGAGAAGGAACTTCCCCCACTCGGCTGGCGGATGCTTCGCGTCCATGCGTCACCACCATGGTTGGAGCGCGCTTTCGCCCACGGAGAGCTTGCTCGCACAGGGGTTATTGTTCTGCCCCCCTTTTTGGCGCACCAATCTGTTGCCGACCTCATCGCGGTGGCCTATAGCTCTTGAGCTGGCACCGGTCTCGGACTCTCTCACCTCGAGATCTCCAAGCTCCCGGACCTGCAAAACAAAGTTAGAGACCCTGGCTGGGAGTTCCGGCGGGGGCACTTCGACAGTCAAGTTAGAGAGCGGCGAGATGGAACAGATCCCCCAAGGCGGGTTCTCGAAGGATTCCCGTGCTTAGAGGAGATGTAAACGAAAGAAGTGTGGGGAAGAGGGGAGTTGAAGCCCGGCTTCCTGCGCTAGGTTCACCGAGCTCATGCCTGAGGACTTCTTTAGGCCTCCTAAGATCGTTCTCTTGGTATTTTCTTCCTTTTTCGACTTACCTTTCCGCCCGTTTTTACCATCCCTTTTATACCATCGAACTGCCTCAAGCTCGCCTTCCTTTCAGGGGGCTCCCTCCGACCTCTAGTCCTTCTCCTCCCCCTTCCTCTTCGGGTCCGGGAGCTAAGTGGCCGGACCGTCTCGTCTGTCGTGTGTCACGAAGGGGAGAAGACTGGCGAGGCTTTGGGCCGACTGCGGGAGCTCTCATTTCGAGGAGTTAACGGTGGGCTTCCAGCCGTTTCAGGCTCCTGTCTGTAAGGATTCCGTTCCTCGGTTGCGGGGCCCCATCTGACTGGTGTAAACGAGATTTCGTGTGTCACTGCAGGCCGTACAGGCGCCTCCTACGGGGCGCGGCGCGCGCCGGCTCTAGTGGCGACCTTGCAACCCGTGCCCCTGCCTCCCCGAGGCTTTGCAGAGTAGGGTGCCACTTGGCGAAGGAGCAGAAGGGCCCGGCTCAACCTCGGCCGAGGTGGACCCGTTTTCGGGTGCCACCTGGCGAAGGAGCAGAAGGGCCCGGCTCGATCTCGGTCGAGGTGGACCCGTCTTGGGGTGCCACCTGGGAGGGAGCGAGGGGCCGCCAGCTTCGGCCAAGGTGGACCCCTCCTGGGTGGACACCTGGCGGAGCGGCAGAAAGGTGCTTGACTTCGGCCGAGGTGGACCCGTCTTCGGGTGCCACCTGGCGAAGGAGCAGAAGGGCCCGGCTCGACCTCGGTCGAGGTGGACCCGTCTTGGGGTGCCACCTGGCGAGGGAGCGAGGGGCCGCCAGCTTCGGCCGAGGTGGACCCCTCCTGGGTGGATACCTGGCAGAAAGGTGCTCGACTTCGACCGAGGTGGACCCGTCTTCGGGTGCCACCTGGCAAAGGGGCAGAAGGGTCCGGCTTAACCTCGGCCGAGGTGGACCCGTCTTGGGGTGCCACCTGGCGAGGGAGCGAGGGGCCGCCAGCTTCAGCCGAGGTGGACCCCTCCTAGGTGGATACCTGGCGGAGCGGCAGAGAGGTGCTCGACTTCGGTCGAGGTGGACCCGTCTTCGGGTGCTAGCTGGCGAAGGAGCAGGAGGGTCTGGCTCGACCTCGGCCGAGATGGACCCATCTTGGCGTGCCACCTGGCGAGGGAGCGAGGGGCCGCCAGCTTCAGCTGAGGTGGACCCCTCCTGGGTGGACACCTGGCGGAGCGACAGAGAGGTGCTCGACTTCGGTCGAGGTGGACCCGTCTTCGGGTGCCAGCTGGCGAAGGAGCAGGAGGGCCCGGCTCGACCTCGGCCGAGGTGGACCCGTCTTGGGGTGCCACCTGGCGAGGGAGCGAGGGGTCGCCAGCTTCGGCCGAGGTGGACCCCTCCTGGGTGGACACCTGGCGGAGTGGCAGAGAGGTGCTCGACTTCAGCCGAGGTGGACCCGTCTTCGGGTGCCACCTGGCGAAGGAGCAGAAGGGCCCGGCTCGACCTCGGCCGAGGTGGACCCCTCCTGGGTGGACACATGGCGGAGCGGCAGAGAGGTGCTCGACTTCGGCCGAGGTGGACCCGTCTTCGGGTGCCACCTGGCGAAGGAGTTGGAGGGCCCGGCTTGACCTCGGCCGAGGTGGACCTGTCTTGGGGTGCCACCTGGCGAGGGAGCGAGGGGTCGACAGCTTCGTCCGAGGTGGACCCCTCATGGGTGGACACCTGGCGGAGCGGCAGAGAGGTGCTCAACTTCGGCCGAGGTGGACCCGTCTTCGGGTGCCAGCTGGCGAAGGAGCAGGAGGGCCCGGCTCGACCTCGACCGAGGTGGACCCGTCTTGCGGTGCCACCTGGCGAGGGAGCGAGGGGCTGCCAGCTTCGGCCGAGGTGGACCCCTCCTGGGTGGACACCTGGCGGAGTGGCAGAGAGGTGCTCGACTTCGGCCGAGGTGGACTTGTCTTCGGGTGCCAGCTGGCGAAGGAGCAGGATGGCCCGGTTCGACCTCGGCCGAGGTGGACCCGTCTTGGGGTGCCACCTGGCGAAGGAGCGAGGGGCCGCCAACTTCGGCCGAGGTGGATCCCTCCTGGGTGGATACCTGGCGGAGCGGTAGGGAGGTGCTCGACTTCGGCCGAGGTGGACCCGTCTTCGAAAGCCACCTGGCGGAGGAGCAGAAGTGCTTCTTCTCGAACGGGGGATCTTTTGAAAGAAAAAATCTACGTGGTACTGACCGTGTCCAGCTGGACCTGACACGCGCCCCACGTCAGCGATGTAGCCATATCAAGCAGTAATGCCATCACTATCATCACCTGTAATAATAATGTCATCTACATAGACAATCAAAAGAATGCGCTTGTCTGACTCCGAATCCCTATAGAGAACCGAATGATCTGAAGTACTTCTGAGAAAGCTGAACTGAAGAATAACAGAGCTGAACTTCCCAAACCAAGCCCAGCGAGACTGCTTCAGGCTATATAGTGACTTCTTCAATCAACATACATACCCCCTAAGCGACATACCCAGGAGGTTACTCCATATAAACCTCCTCGTGAAGTTCACCATGTAGATAGCCACCAAACTCAAGAGAAGACAAACAAATGTGAGTTTAGCCACAGCTACAAGTGAGAACATATCAAAATAATCTTGGCCAAATACCTGAGTGAACATATCAAAATAATCTTGGCCAAATACCTGAGTGAAGCCCGTTGCAACTAGCCGAGCCTTCAATCTGTCAACCTACCCATTAGAAAAATACTTAACAGTATAAATCCAGCGACAACCAACAATGGACTTGCTTGGAGGAAGTGGAACAAGGTCCCAACTATCCAAAGCATGCAGTACAGACATATCATCATCCATCACCTGCTTATAGTCGGAATGGGCAAGTGCTTTTGTAATAGTACGAGGAATAGAGGCCAAAGCAAGCAAGAAAATAAAGACAGAATATCTGGAAGATAAAGATAGATAACTAACAAAATGATCAATTGGATGTTTTGTTCGATTATCTTTGCGTAGAGCAATAGGAACATCCAAGTCAGGAGGAGCTGGTGTAGTAGGATTATCTAGCAGAGAAGCGATTGCTGCTGTTGTTGAATCCGTGGGCTCAACAAAAGGGATTCAAGTGGTGCACGATGTTGATATGTCTGAAAATTCGGCCGATCAAATCTAGATGGAGATAGAGGAGGAATTGGCATCGGTGACAAGGATCTTTAGAGGGAAGAGATACAGGCAATTCAATAGAAAAAGACTAATGAGCGATAATAGACTTAGATCCAGGAAAAAAAAAAGGAATGGACTCAAAAAATATGACCTCAGACGATATAAAGACACGATAAAGAATAGGAGAGTGGCACTTATATTCCTTTTGAGATCGAGAATATCAGAGAAAGATACATTTTAAGGATCTTGGGATAACTTATCATGATTAGGACCAAATTGATGGATAAAACAGGTGCACCCAAAGACTCAAGGAGGTAAGACATATAGGGAATCCCTAGGAGATAAGATCAAAAAGGGAATTTGATCGTGTAACATGGATGAGAGTATACGATTTATGAGATAATATGCAGTAAGGACACAATATCCCAAAAATGAATAGGCATGTGCATATGTATGAGAAGTGTCCATGCTGTGTCAATAAGATGACGATTCTTATGCTTTGCTACCCATTTTGTTGAGGCATATAAGTGCAAGATATTTGATGAAGAATCCCGTGAGTAGTCATAAAGTTTTGAAAATTAGTAGATAAGTATTCACGGACATATATTCATTTCGAAGAATTTTAATGGATATATGAAAGTGATTTTTAATTTCAGCATTAAATGTAGTAAAAACTGGAAATAATTCAGAACGATAATATAATAAATATATCCAAGTTATACGAGAATAATCATCAATAAAAGTGGAAATATTTAGATTTCATAGAAATAATTTTACTGGATTTCCAGATATCAGAGTTAACAAGACTAAAGGATGTTGAAGCATGTTTATTTGACTGACTAGAAAAAGGATTATGACTCTGTTTTCCTAACTGACACGACTCAATTTAATTCACAGATACCAGACATACTAGCCACCATCTTTTGGAGATTCCGGAGATGAGGATGATCCATCTGGTTGTGAATTTGAAGTGGCATAGTAGCAACTACACACACTGGTGGTCCAGATAGTCAATACAAATCACAGGACTCAAAATCGAAACCAATCATTTTCCCTGTTTTCAAGGCTTGCACCATCATAGAATCAGAAGAAAGAGTAACTAAGCAATGCAATTGTTTAGTTAATTGGCTGATGGATTTTAAATTAATAAGAACAGCATGAATATATAAAATAGAAGATAAGGCAAATTAAGATGAAGGAAAACAGTTTCCCTATCCTGAACTGGAGTAGTGGATCCATTAGCCAAAGTAACATATGGTAAGGATTGTGACTCGATGATATAGGCAAAACTATGTGCCCAGATATGTGATCAGAGGAACCAGAATCAAAAATTTAAGGGATCAAGTTACTTGATGAGTGACTAAGATAGGTAGTCAGATTACCATGCTTTGCTATAGTAGCGTGGATAAGGAAGCTTACTGTGATGCCTAGAACTGAAGAAACTGTGTATACTCCTCTCTAGAGATCGTCACACTATCAGAAGCTGGGCAAACATTGCCAAGTTGTCCTCTGTTGACTGAGTCTGCACATTATGTGTATTCCGCTATGAAAATCTATGAAAAGTGTAACTGGTGTCCCGAGTGTGCCTATGATGATTACAATGGGTGCACCAGGGATGACTACCATCATGACCACTTTTACCACCATGGCCTCGATGACCACCTCGTCCACCTCTAAAAATTAAATCTCTTGCAGCCTAAGTGGACAAAACAGTGGTTGGAAGCAAGGATCATTGAACCGGTACCGGGACCTGTACTGGTCAGCGACTGGTATAGTTCGTTACCATACCGTACCGTACCGGTACGTGTACCGATCTTGAAAATTTGAGGAAAAACTGTTTTCCTCCCACCTCAAGCAAGGATCATCGAACCAAACCTGAACCGGATATGAACCGAGCCAAATCGAGCCCGAACCGGGTGCTACGCACCGGTACAGTACCGTATCAGTATGGAATATATTTTTTTTATTTTTTTCAATGGTCCAGAGGCCGGATTGTTTTTTATAGATGAACTGTACCGGTTCTTGGTGGGTACGGTATGGTACGCCCCGTACTGAACATTACGGGACGGTATTGCAAACATTGGTTGGAATATAAAGCTACATCAGGATGGTCTATTCCTGTGGATGCCCGGAGTAAACGTGAGTAAACATCTGCAAGAGAAGGTATAGGATCTTAACTAAGGATCTGGGTGTGAACACCTTTTAACTCCAGACGAATCTCATGGAGACATAAGAAATAATCAATGATCCCACTGAATTTGCTGGACTCGAATATTAGGAGAAAATGGCAATAGCTCATGTAACTTAGTGGCAAGTGACTGATGGTGCTCCAGATAAAATTGCATATTATAATCTTTCTGCTGGAGATGGATAGAGAGAACCAATCATATCATATATGTGTAAAATTGCTCGAGCATGGACCCAGGTACCATACATGTACGAATCGGTATGAAGATAGAAAGTAGGTCATAGTCAATGGTCTGCCAAATCAAACCAAGTATCTGAGCATCGACTCTTTCCTATTGGTCTCAACTAGCAACAGAGATCTGATTAATAGAGGATGTAAAATGGTCAGAAATGCCCTGACCTTTGCACCATAACTCCACAGTTGTTTTTATGATGAATAGTTTTTACCATTCAACTTATCAGTAGTGATCATAGTGGATCCAATCAGGGCAGGTGTATTCACCTTGAAGGTGGGTGTGGTGGATGTGGCTGTAACATCCGAAGTAGGAGCCATTGGACAATGATTTTGGTTTGAAGAGAGATCTAATCAATGGCAGCAGGAAAATCTGGACAAGAAGAACAAACAATTGTTGCTGTTCAGAACATATTTTTTTTTGCAGAGAAAACAAGATTTGGATGGACTGAAAGGGCCAGCAGGACTGAGACTGGCTGGTGGCTGCTGTTGCAGGACACTAGGGCAGCAGTGACAAGCCTCTGCTGATCTGCTGGACACGTGACAGAGGAACTGTCGATCTTTTAATCTGCTGCTTGCGATTATGAAGATAGCAGCAGACAGAAAAGATTAAAAATTTATGGTTGCTGATCTGAACAAACAGTGACGTTGAATAGAAAAGAGTAGTGATGAGGACCGTTGCAGAGGATAGGGAAGACAAAGAGACTTACCTGATAGAGACTGGACGGCAGTGAGGATTGCTGCAGGAAAAAATGATGGCGGCTAGGGTTTCTCCTTCTCTTTTGGCTCTAATACCATGTAAAAAGGGGAGAGAGATGAAAAGATAATAAGGAATAATTGTATTTACTTAATTCTAAATGCTACAGGTAGACTCTATATATAGAGCAATAATGAATCCTCAATTGATATGCAACCATATTATAGTAATTACTATATCAGTAATTACTATTTATTTCAACATATACGCCAACAAGTGTGAAGCAAATAGGAGAACATTAGCCATAAATTTGCACGTATTCTTAGTCTTATCCTTTTTTTCCTTTGTTTCCTGTCATTTCTAAACCAAACAATGGCTATGTTTTTTAGTTTCTGTTTTTTCTGTGACCTTCTGCACAAAATTATGCATGCCTCTCCTTACCTCCTTGCTTTGGTATTCTCATGTGGTTCTTATTTAGTCATCAATTTCGCCTTTAATCATTTAGCAATTCCATAAATTTGGAAACTAAAATCAAGGTTTTAAATCTTGTGGGACAGGATTGTCTCAGTTTTTTCTTGGAACGGGATGCATCAGCGTCCATCCCGTCCTGCACTCAGGATAGGGGATGTTCCAAGGTGTCCCAATTGGGACACTGGGATGCTGGCTGGATGTTCTGTCCCGACACATGAGATAGTACCCCATCCTGGTGTCCCATGGGATGTCCCACCGGGACCTAAATCCTTAACTAAAACCACTTTTCCTAAATTTTAGATAATCAAATGGTATTGTATTTAAATATACTTTTAGTACAAGTTGGGTTGGGTCAATCAAAAAGCCTGTCCCCGCCCCCCCCCCCCCCAAAAAAAAAAATAAGGGACTTAAGTTTTTGGTGGATTAGAGTCTTTTCAATCTAAGAAT
Source organism: Areca catechu (assembly GCA_021397845.1). NCBI lineage: Eukaryota > Viridiplantae > Streptophyta > Magnoliopsida > Arecales > Arecaceae > Areca > Areca catechu. The sequence goes on from CM038038.1 coordinate 118,558,428, forward strand.
CGGTTTCACCTTTCACCTTGACATTTTTGCTCGGGAGTTACATCACACAATCAAAATTACATATAATCTTATTAACACACCTCTGAGAACCCTCAGTGCCAAGGTATCTTCCAAAGTATTGATAGAAATGTGGCTCTTTTAGTAAGAAACAGTCAGGTCTGATGTGCACTATTGGGTTATTAGATTATCTGCACAACATTGGCCTTCCATCACACTTGGATGTGCATGAGATACGAGCAGAGATCCCTATGCTGCAGACTGCATGGTTGCAGTTCCTCTCACTCATCTTGAGGGTGCCATGGGCAGCCAATATTGCATTCCATGATCATATGTCCAAACAAGCATAATACCTTTTTTTTTTTACTTTAAAAATTTTTGTTAGTTTGAGTGTAATCAAGGTTTTAAAAACCACCAGAACAGGATGGTTCAAGTGGTATCATACCATTCTGCTAGAAAACCAGCGCCAGTATACAGTGTATTGGTAAAGGATGCAGTTCTGGACCGTATGGCCATATTAGGCAACATACTGGCAAAAAAAATCGGTACAAGGTCCACTACCGATATTTGAAACCTTGGGTATGGCTATTCTTTTTTGGGGGAAATTTGATTTCTTTTTACCAGTATCTTCTGTCCTAGGTTAACAGATGGTCAAATATTTTATCAAAGTTCTAGCTTATGTTTACAATTTTATATTCTTGTGTTGTCTCAAATTTAAAAGATGAAGTAATGGTTATATTTAGAAATTTTCAATTATCTTAGTTACGAACAATATGAATTTCAACAAAAAGAATGTTTTAACATTCTTAATCATCTTTCTTCAAGTAGTAGTTACTTGATTGTGTGATTCTAGCTTTTTTCCCCCCCTTTATCTATGTCCAAGTCAAAATAGGTAGTAAATCATTCGAGTTTTTAAGTTGACTGAAGGCAATTTTTTTGATGTTATCAGTTGAATCCTGAGTTGTGAGTTTTCGAAACATGATTTCAAATATTATTTTCTTCAATTTTTTTTCCTTTAAATCATTTTGCTCATTTGTTAACCATTGAAATAAAGATCATGAGGCCTTGGCCTTCTCAACTACATTGTGTATCATGTTTGTTTTACTTCAAGTTCCTTTTTGGTTTAGACACCAAATCAGCTATTAATGTTTAGTCACACACAATGCTTGAATATTAATTTTTTGGTTTGATGCTTTGACGTAGGATAAATCTGCTACATTTGAAAGTGTCCTGATGTTGGCGATACTTTGTGGGCCATGTTTTGATGATGAATTTGCAGAAATCAAGGTTAGACATATCTCTCTACTATAAATCAGTTCATGGTAACATTTTGAAGTCATTCATTTCATTATCATTAGTGCTTTTCTGTTACACATTCTAACTAATTTAGCTTCTTATTTGATTATTGTTGATTTTCTCTGATGGCATTTGTATCTTATTGCAAGCTGTATCTAATGTATATGAATTCAGTGGCAACTGTAATAATTAATAAGCATTATATCTGCAGAGTTAGAGGTTTGATGATTTGTGTTGAGGTTAGCAAACCTGCAGATGAAACTTAAATGTCTAATAGATATTCTGTTATAAAATCAAATTAGCATTTGATGATTTTCTTGTCAGTGATCAGTCCAGACCATTGATATCTAACTGTAGCTAATATCTTTTGTATCTTATTGTAAGCTGTACTCAATGTACCCATTTTCTGCATGAACTGTATTTAGCATTAATTTTGTGAAGTTAGATGTTATTTTAAGTTGTCTCCAAGTTAGCAAGCCTGGATATTGATTATTGAATTTTCATTGGATATATTCTCTGTCATAAATTCAGATTTGTCTTTGATGTTCAACTTTTGAGCAATCAGTTCAAAATGGTTTATAATGTGATTTTGAATATTATAAATTTCATATTAGGCCCCTCTTTTGCTGTTTATTTTGACAGTACCATGGAAAGTTATGGCAGGGTTTTTTGGTTTTGGTTATGTTTAAATAATTAAATTACTTATCACATCTTTGGCTTGTGTTTCTTCGGAACACAGCAGTGTCAGGAGATTCTTTTTAGTTGCTAATTCATGGTGCATAATCAGCAATTGTGAATGACCGACTCGATGAGTCTTTTGTGATGATGAACCATATTGCAGAATAGGGGCTATCAGATGTGTTACAATCCAATCTATGTAAATGTTTAATATATCAGTGATCATACCAGTGGAAGGACGTGATTAATCAATCTCTGTATGTTTTGACCTCTAACTGTGAAATTGTTCATTCCACTGCTTGGTTTATTATATTACAATCAAATCTTGTGTATTTATCTGTGTGCATGCTGCCTATCTCAGTAACAAAATTGAAGATAATGCCATCACCATGATGATAACCGTGCACATCAAGGTCTTTATCTGGGTGTTCTTTTTTTAATATACTATTGTTTTTCATCAATTTAGTTACATACTCCTCCACATATGTTTTGTCAAATCCCCTTTAATTACTTGTTTGAGGTTTTCCTTGGACTTTGTAAATTATTTATATAGCCATTAATTTGAAGTTCAATCTACGCGATCTTCCTCCATGTGAAACCTACTTATCATCAATATTTGGAGCTATGATTGAAATTAAAATGTTTGGCTGAATTCTGCTGGTTTCATATGAAACTGGCTGAGGAGTTTCACTAATTCCAGTCAGCTTCAACCACTTCTGATTAACTTTCAGCCCAAATTTACAATTTTAAGGCTTACATTGGAGGAATATGAGCAATGTGCTGTCGGAAGGAAACCATCAATCTATAATGTTTTCAAAATATATGTGGATGATCTAATTAAGTATTATTAGACTAATGTTAATCAACAATTTTAACAAACTTATTTGGACCATATTATGAATAATTAACACAGCTAATGGAGTTTTTTTATCATATTACTTAAAATTACAACTGTTGGAGAATATAAGAGAATCCTAATGATAATTGAGTCACTTAGAGAATCTAGTAAAGTTTATATATACTTGATATAGCAGGAATACATGGGATGTTATTTACTTAACTGTTGTTTTAATGGTTGTCGGCTTCTTAGGTGAGTTTTTTGAAGCAATAGGTGGGTTTGTGGTCCCAGTACTGGTGTTGACACCACCTTTCTTTTGGCTGCTTGCTTTGCATGCAAGAAGAGGAAAACAGGGAATGCGAGAAAGGAGGATGAAGGGGAGAAAGAGCAGGCAATTCAGACTTCTATAGTTCTATTGCTCTCATCTGGCCTCCTCGAAGTCTAAATCTATATCAGAATCAAGTTTTCTCCTCTTTGTATCTCACTTAATTTGTTTTTCTTGTCTTTTTTTCTCAAAAATAAAAAAAAAATCTGGTATCAATACAATAAGGCCACCTATTAACTCAAAATTGTTCCCTATCCTATATTGTGATATATTATCAAACCTTGAAAACCTTTAAATAATCATAGAAAACAACAAACAATAGATAATACGAAGTGAAAAATGGCATCCCAATGAATTACCAAGATGCCAACCCATCCCAAATGGTTGGATAGTGGGTCTTGGTCATCCTGGTTCACACAGGCTGGTTAGCAACCATGATGACCTGATCGTTCATGTATTAGGTCTCCAACCCATCCTAGAACCCAGAATCCCACTGATCTGAAATAGCTGGCATGGACTGGATTTCAATCCAAAGAAAACCCTCAATATTCTACAGCTTAGAATGTTGGGCACTAGATGGCCTATGAGAAGCATGTGTAATAGTCCTAGGTTACTAGATTATATTTAAGTAACAGTGGTGGCAAATTTAGAAAGCACAGAATAGGGAAAGGTTGCATTAGAGGACTTGCAGGGATTTCATCAATGGAGGGATGGAGAGGCAATTGAATGCTATGGGCACATGCAATGAAGATATGAGGAGGTTCAGGTCTGGAGGGTTGCTTGATCTTTTGGGGGTTTTAGAATTGGGGTAGGCAAAACCTAATTAAACATGAAAACCTGACCCGTTCTTGTGCAGGGTGGGAGCTGTATAGTTTGGTTGGTTATTGGTCGATCTTTTGACTAAACTTTGAATGAGTCAGTTATGGGTCAAAGCTTTGACCTAACTCAAGTCACAAGGGTTTTGGGTCAAATTGGGCTTTGTTGGTTGATTCATGATCTTTTGGTAAGAATAAGAGTGAATTGTCTATTTTTATATCCTGGTGGGACAAGAGGTGTCCTAGCTATCCTATCCCATTCCTTAGAAAAGCTAGGACCAAGATAGTGTTGGGACTCCGAAACCCATCCATGCAAGGAGCGAAGAAGAAAGAAGAAAGGAAGGAAAGATGAAGAAAAGGAAAAGAGTGAAAGAAAAGAAAAAGAAGAAAAATGAAAGAAAGAAAGGGAGAAGAAAAGGAAAGAAAGGAAGGTAGAAGAAAAGGAAAGAAAAGAAAGAAGAGAGAGAAAGAAAGAAAGGAAGGAAGGAAATAAGAAGGGGGAAAGAGGGATCCATTGGGATGTGTAACTGGGACCGCTACCAGGACGGAATGGGGTACCGAGGCATCTTGTTCTATGGAGAAACCGGGACATCCCTGTCCCACGGGATTTAAAACCTTGCTCTTTTTAGTACTAGTCTCCTAATTCACTTTCAAATTTGAGTGACCAGGAGTTATAACTTATAAATTAGGGTCAAGTGTTTTAAATGTTGAGTCTTGTGGATACAGGATAGATGGGTTGGGTTGAACCATGAGAGTTGACGCATGGGTTGAAGGGTTTGGACTAGATGTTGGGTTGGACCGAGTGTTGTTAAGATTTCATATTTGGTATGTTTGTCTTTGACCTGAACTCAACCTAACCTGGTCCAAGAAGACCTTAAGCAAAATGGATCAAAGTTGTGAGAATAAATTAGAAAAAGCTTGGACCAGCATTAGAGGTAGGCCTTACTAGGAATAGGTGGGTAATGGAGAGTTATGAAGTGGACTCTGATTGATTGGGGGCAAGAGATATATAAGTCAAAACAAGCAGCATATGGCAGAGGGTACAGTGCAGTCATAGCTAAATGATAAGGCCAAAGCAATTACATTTTTTATTTACACAATTATAAATGTGTATTTTTCATAGAGTTTGTATTCTAAATTTGAATGATGTCATGGAAAAATAATCAATAGATGGGGTCTTTTCATAAAATTGAAGGTCTTTTTTTTTATTATAGTCTAGAAATGGCTTCATTTGAATATTTCACAAAATCATTTGCAAGTTTTCAGCATATTTCAAGTCACATGAACATCAGGTTCCATAAAATTCAAGGAATATGTGAGTATTTGTTGAGATTTTGTTGTATCAGTTATTTAAATTACATGAAGTGAGTGAGGTCTTGGAGCACTTGCTTACACAGCATGCAGCATTGACAAACTACCAAAATTGATGTATTGATAAATATTTGTGGAAACTAGCAAGTATAAATGAACTATATTAACATGAATGCACAAATTAGGTGCTAAAGATTTTACATATAACATACTTTTTAAAATTCTAAAATGTTTCTTATTTATTTTTCTAACATTTTCTATCCAAATTTCTTGTGTATATTTTTTGATTTGTTGCATTTTTTTTATTTTCAATTTTCTTTTGACAGTTTTTAAAAGATTTCTCTTTTAGACCACTGAAATATACATAAGATAAAAGGCTCCAGAGTCCAGACTAAAATGACATCTAGCATACTTTAGTGGCTCATTTAGTACCTTTCGTTTTATACTTGTTTGAAATATTTGTACATTATATTATATTTTCTTCCAAAACTCTGAAACTGAAACTAAAACTGTTGAAAGTGACGAACTGCTGAAACGAAAACTCATTTAGCCTGGCAAACTAACTTTTCAGATTTTATCATATTTTTTGCTGAAACATGAGGAATGGCTTTGAATCATTGTTTATCTTATCACATTTTTTTTTTTTTTTTTCAAGTTTGTCAGACCATATGCATCTAAGCAAAGCTTTTATAGTTGAAAATTGAATTACCCAGTGTTAGTAATAGGATCATTAATTTTCATATAGTTAAAATAAGAATTTCACAATAGGCTGAATTCTGAAACATATCACGTGTAATTGGAGCGGAACAGGGAGTGGTGATGACCAGGTTACAATAAGGAGGCTTATAAGAGGTTCTAAAGAAGTACAAAACTTATGATAGTGAATTAGCTGTTTAATTCTCAAAATTGAGATTATCCCATGTATTCATATCTCTCTTTCCATGATGCTGTTGAGTTTATTATGTTGTAAACTGTTTCCCTGCAAGTGCCTATAAGAATATAGTAGCTTTGCGGTAATGTTTTGCTTGTGCTTGAAGCTTTTAAGAACTTTGTCATTTCAATATCTTGAATTAAGCTCCTTAAAGTGGCTCTTTCATCAGTTTTCAAATATTAATTTATGTTAGATTTCTTCCATTACAGTACATTATACCTTTGGCTGGAGACGGGACAACATCCATCTTAGCGCATTCATTCATTGAGAAGTCCATTCAAGCTGCTTATAAACGGGTGAGTCGTGCCAATTAGGGTTTTTGACATGAAGTGATATATTTGGGACATGGACAGTGATAAACTCAAATTCTCTTGGTATGCTAGGTCTGTAATGTCATGGATGTGAAATCTAAGTTGGAAGGGAAGCATCCCCTCACCATGCTTGCTGATAAATTAAAGCTAATTGCTGAGAAAGAATGCACTACATTTCTTCCTTTGTTGTGCCAACAATATCCTGATGCTGGAATTCTTGCTTCTGTACTCCTGCATCGGTTATATGGGGAACAACTGGTGTGTTTAATAAATTAAATTTCATTTCTCTCACATGTAATGTATTGTTTGATTAGGCCAATTTATGCTTAGTACTAATGCATGATATATTCCAATTCTTCCTAGTATCCATTCTTGGAAGGTGTCTCACAGTTTTCACAGAGTGTAAGAGAAGTACTTGCAGCAGCTGATTGTTTAGAGCGTTATCTTTCTCACATAGTCCATTCTGAACGAGATTGTGTAGGATCTCCAATTATCAATTATTTACATCCATATCAGGTTACGTACCCATAACTTGACCAACTGCACTAAACATTACATGTGAGCTTTTTATACATGGTATTCGATGATGTTTGCTTAGCATGTCATGTATATGGAACTTTAGGGTTTTTTGTCTTCTCTTTCATTTTGGGTGTTCATATAGTTGGTGTGTGGTAAGACTATAATATTTATCATTAAATAATACTAATACAAGTAGAATGTTCGTGTACGGCAAATAAGATAGCTGGATTGACATGCAGTTCAGCTGCTTGATGAGGATATTTGCAAATTTGCAGTTTCATACCTGGCTTGCACATATTATCTTGCTTATGCATAAGAATTTAGTCATTGAAGTTTTTCAATTGGCAAAATTTGTTTTTGGAGATTTGGAGTTAATTAAGTTGACATGTTCTGTTTAATATCTCTCTTTACAGATACAGCAAATTTGTGCACCTCTCATTCTTCAATGGTTACATACTCAACATGACATCATCTTGGAGTGGACTGAACGTGCTATCCAGATAGAGGTGGGTTTGCTTGATCAGCAAAATTGGTTCTAACAGTTTCTTTTCTCCCTTTTAAAAAATTGTTCTGGGATGTGATTGTGTAATTTAAAATGATTTCTGCTTCGTGTACCAGATATTGCATGGATAAATTACTGTATTTCATAAACACCTTTCTCAATATTTCATCCCCCTTTCCCAGTTTAGATGATTGTCTTTTACTTTTAGCGGCGACATACATTGAACTGATAAAAACATATAGTTTGTGTTTATGCATATCACAATCTTAATTGCTTGCTCGCAGTTTATGTATATGTGTGCGTATGTATGATTAGATACTTCTAAAATATGCAGGATACTGATAAATAATTTATCAACAATACTTGGCCAATAAAAATGCTATATGACTAATATGTTTTGTAAACATTTGAATCAAGGTTTTAAATACTAGTGAGATGGCAAGGCATTTCACTGTCTTGAACTCTTGATTGTTGTGACAAGGCAGCAATCCAAGTGCCTGGATGGGATGTTTTGGGAAATGGACCAGGATGGGATCAGACATCCACTATCTCGAGTGTTAGGATGCCTAATGGCCTAGCCTCATGGAAAAACTGGGACAACCCTATCCCATGGTATTAAAACCTTGATTTGAAATATGTGGTGGGGCCTGACTATGAAAGATACAGGTCTATGTAAAAACTACAAATGTATATATTTTTCAAGGTCGCATGTATGTATTTTTCTGGTTATGTTTGTACAAGATATATATGTAATATGTATTTATGCATGTATATACACATGCAAAATATCAATGCATATAAATAAATAACTATTAAAGTTGCATCTCAGCTGATTAGATGTTATTTGAATTTCATTTTTTAAGTGCTCTTTAATGTGGTTGTTTGTGTTCGACTTAGAGGTTCACCTCATGCTCTTTAATGTGGATATTTATGTTCTTCATAGGATTGGGTGCCTTTATCATCTCAACAAAGACAAGCAGCATCCATAATTGAAGTCTTTCGAATCATTGAAGAGGTTTAGATCACTTCAAACAATTTGTTCAATTTAAATACATTCAACATTTTGAATATTATTTCATTTTTGTCTCTTTGAGAAGGTTATTTCATGTACTTCCTAGTTGAGTTTAATGTATTATGCTTCTATCTTCTTTAAGAAGATTGTCAAATTGTGGTGCAGATGCAACCAGGAAAAAGAAATCTATTGAGCATGAAATTCTTTTTTTTGGTTAAATGTTAAAACTGAACAATGGGATGTTTGCTATTAGGAAGAACGATTTGAAATTTGGAAAGAATTTATAATTATCAAAACCACAGCCAAAAAGCCTCATGACATTTGTACATTATCAACATTATAAGTCATTGATTGTCATTTTATGCTAAGGCAATGTTTCTCATAAGTACAAGATGGGGCAAACTCTTTGTCAAAACTTAGATCCAAAGTTTCCTTTGGTTCTCCTCTCTTTAACCTTGGAACAAAATAGTATTTTTGGGTATCACTTGCTTCTTTTTGCAAAAGATTCGCTTTCCGTACTATTGATCATGAGAGCTATTTTTATTTGTTCTCTTCTTTATTAAATTTTATATATTCATGAAACCAAGATACCAAGGTATTCTAGGCATCTTAGTCTTAAGGTAATATCAAACAATGGTGCTTGATGCTGAAAATCTTATAATCTCTTTAATCAATAAAAGAATGGTAAATTTTATATACTAGTAAGAATTCTTTTTTCTTGATATTTACTACCTCTAGTATTACCTTTTGTATAATTTTTTTTTTTGTTAGTTTTCCTATTTTTCAATATTTAGTATGGTGAGAGTGGTAGAAATCGAATTAATCAAAATTCCTATAGCTAGATCTAGTAAGTAGTCATATTCCTTTGATCTCTACCCATTGAAAAAATATCGGGCAAAAACATGGAAATTGCCTTTATAGATAAAGGAAATACGGGATCAAGGAATAAAACTGTGAATTGTAGAACAGAAATATTGTTGATTACAGGTTTTCTCTTTTGAGTATCCATTATTTGCAATTGATGATCTCTAATGACATGCAATATTCTGAATCTGAATAGCATCCTTAGGGATTGAGGAGATACATGCCTTTTTAGTTACCGTTCAGGTTCTCACTTTGTCCTACCACTAAGTAATTGTGCTGTCACAATGTTACAAATCAATAACAGATAAGAAACACTTATCTTTATTTCAGCAATGAAATAATGATTAAAGATTTGCAAAAATCTAATCTTACATGGCTATGGAATTTGCTGTTTCAACGGGAAGGAGTTGTTTTTCCTTGCTGGCATTGAAAAGGCTTTTTGCTGCATTTGAACTGTCAAGTATTGTTTTGTGTTTAGAATTTACACAATTATTTCTCAGGAAAAGTCAAGCACAAAATAAAAACAAATGAAAATTTTTGAACCAATCATAGGACCTGCAACTTAACAAAGAGTGGACCATTTATGCTTTTTTGTGCTCTCAATTTTCTTCCATATTTAGAGAATGCCTTGGTCAGTACCTTTTCATCATGTAAACCTTCTCATCAAATGCTTCCCTAATATTAGATTTCCATCCTTATTCAATTACAATACTGGTATTTTATGTATTCATGTCATTGCCTTCCTCTTCATACATGAGATAAAAATCTAAGCTTATAATAATTTGCAGACTGTTGATCAATTCTTTAACTTAAACCTTCCTATGGATGCGATCCATTTGCGATCTTTACTGATTGGAATCGTTCGGAGCCTTGATTCTTATTTGCAATACATGGTCAATCAGCAAGGTATGATTCACACTGTGATAGAAGTCCATTGTTGAATTCCCTGAACCATTTAATGTTTTTGTTGCAATTAAAAAACGGTTGTGAAAAACTATGGTAATACCAAGCTAATCCTTTTGATTTATCAATGTGATGCATTATTATTTATTTCATTTTGTCTCCTTGGTATTCTAATATGTCTAATATTTTTAGGCAAGGATCGCGGTATCATCCCAAACCACCCGATTCGGGGTGTACCGTATCATTCCGATCAAGAGCCGGTACGGTTCAGTTATAAAAAACGATCCGGAATGCCGGATCGTTGAAAAAAATAAAAAAAATTCTATACCATACCGGTATGGTACAGTACGGTTCCGTACCGATGCGTACTGCCTGGTTCGGGCCCGGTTTTCCCCGATTCAAGTCCTATTCGGGTCCAATTCAGGTCAAACAATTAGCCATGGAGAGGGAAGGAGATTTTTTTTAATTTTGTGGACTCGGTATGGGTTCGGTATAGTACGGTACGATCGGTACGGGGCTCGGTATCGGTTCGGTATTCCTTACTTTTAGGAATCTTCTTATATTTAATGAAATTTGAAAGGCGGTCATACAATGAAGTATGAGCATATTCTGTGACTTGCACATGCCCCCTATTACACCAAAGCACATATTTTGTTGTGGCATGCTGATGCTGGCATGCATTAGGAGGAAAAGAAATGAGTGTGCAAAAAATTGTAACTAATTGCTTACTCACTATTTTCGGTTTTTTTCTGACTTGGACCACTTTTAACTGCTTTTACTAAAAATAAGAGAATAAGTCCTACTAGATTTTTGTATTGATTGTTAATTAATGCAGAGTAGTCTATAACTCTATATAATAGTAAGTCATGTTAGCCAATTATCATTTTCATTTTAAATAACCTTATAATTCATAAATAAGGGAAGTCTATGACTATAAGTATATTTCAATTACCAAGAACACATTATGTATTGTACATATTGTTTGTATGGAAGAAACTCGTATGGTATTCATATACCATGATTTTCCTTTATCTCCATTGTTGATCTGGGTTAGAATGATGATATCATGTGGCCTATGCTAACTGTACTGTACCGTACCAGGGAAGGTACTAGCATGGTATTGAGGTTTGGTTCGGTACAAGCTGTACTTGTTCACATCATGTGGAACCACCTTGTACTGCTCAGTTATTTGTGGTACCATGGCTAAGAGTGTGAAAAGGTATTGGAATTTGGAAGGCTGTCTCGGTACGAGATGTATATCATACTACACCTGATTGTACCATACCGAATAGGTAATATACCAGTATAATTCTTGAAAGTTGAAACTGGTTTGCTGCTTCTAATGCATGTAGTAGGTCATCATATCCTCAATGAAAGCCAAAAAAAAAAAAAAAGATCTGAAATCCTCGTCTTGGACTCAATATTAGTTAGGGATTGGGTTGGTGGAATTGTTGACACCTAGGATGGCCTGACATCTTAGTAATTCACTGGAACATCATTTTTTCCCCCTTGTTTGTTCTTAATTGTTATTTAGAGACTTTTTAGGGTTTTTCTTTGGTCATTTAGGATTATAGGTGGTTTTCAAGCCCATGAATTTTATGGTGCTGGTAGTAGTACCAACATCAATTTGGCATTGCTTTCACTTTTTCTTCTTTTTTTTAAGGTTTTTATTTGGAACATAAATGCTGTTTAGGATATTATTTTGTTTTATATGTTTTTTATTTTCGATTTAGGAGAATGGATGATAATGCAGAAAAAATTCTCTAAGGAGGCAACAAAACATTAGCAAATTTAGTTATATTGAATTTAGCAATAAAATTTAGGTACAGTAGTAGTTTGTCTATATGTTATGACTGTTTCTTATGCAAGATCCATTAATTAGTATTTTGTTTTGAGCGGCGATTAATTGATAAAATAGAATGTTTCTTTCATAGCTTATATACATATGTTTATTATTTATAAATTATGATACTCAGACGTTATAACTTTATGCAATAACTACGGGACTGGAAAATACATTGTTATCTTATATGTGCAAGTAATTTTTATTTTTTTATTTTTGCTTTTTCCAAACTCTCATGTCTCAATGTTCTCTAATTCTTAATATGTAGCTACAGAATGATCAATATATGTGTTAAAGAATTGTAAATGATCATATTTTTATGGGCAAGATTTCGAATCATGGGTAAGTTAGTGTATAGTTAGTTGCATTTTAAATAATATTTTAGAATTTTTCATTGATAATAAATTTTAGTATTTAATTATTTAACTTTTGCTGTTTTTGTTATGTCACATCACATTGGTCCCCCAAGAACAAAATCCTGAAGAAATCTTGAACAAATCTGGGATCTGACCCTAGGTCCAAAAGGTTGGTTAAAGCACAGGCCAATCAAATTATTCCATGCCTTAGTTGGATGGAGCATGGTGAAAAAAAGAGGAGAAAGAGAAGTTTATTGTATGATCATGGTCATCTTTCTTTTATGATTGATTTTATGTGGTTGTGGAGATCTTTATTCTATGCATGATGTTATTATGTTTGGTGGACAATGATATTTCTTGTTAGATTATGGACCTTTACATCATACAGATGTTTACATTATTTTGATGCTAGGTAGTAATGTTTTATAGTTTTTTTATGATTTTTTTATTTTTTGCATGAAGTTGATATAAAATATTCATTTTTGATACTTGGTAAGAAGAATATTGATATATTTTAGCAGTTTGCTTTGGGTACATAGTGCCTGTCATAGCACCCGCTATCCGCTATAATATCCCTGGCGGCTACATGCCTGCAATCCACTTTTTAATACATCGAAAATACAGAAGAGGGAAAAGAAAAGAGGCCCGAGAACCTCTTTTTTATATGACCTGACTTGTACTAGTCGATACCAGCAGGGGCCAGTCATTGACCTGGTTTGTACTGGCTGGTACCTTCTGGTACCTGTTGGGATGACCTTGGTTTTCAGGTACTATGGTCCTGGACCAATCCTAGAACTCAGAATCTCACTGATCCAATCCAGGATGGTCTGGATGGATGCATACAAACTGGGATTTGAAACCTTGGTGAAAAGCATCAGTTGCAAGAATCTTTGGATTGCCCTGAATACAAACAGGAGTGTTCCAGATGGTTGGACATGCTTTGAAAAGGGGACATAGCACATTGTCTTGCACTGCTCTTTATGTATCTATATCATAGAGTCTACAAAAACCTTGCATCATATTAAATTGATATGTAAGTAACGTAACAATGTACATCAGCAGACACCCTTTGACATGTACAGTGCAAATCACATGAAAGCACCTCACATTGGTACATAGTGATATAGACCAACATAGATATTATATATACTCTTTCTGAGTTGATGAAACTGTTATGTTCTGCTGTTCGTCTAAAGATCAATAATTTGTAGCACTACTGCACTAGTTCTTGATGTGATATGTTTGGTTTTTATTTCTTGGGTGCAGTCGACAAGCATACGTTATATCCTAGCCCACCAGCTTTAACACGGTATAAAGAGTCAATTAATCCTTTTGCAAAGAAAAGGTCTGTGGAGCATACATTTCTTGAGGAGAAAATAACCAAACAGTTACATGACTTGGCAGTACCAACTCTTTGTGTTAAACTTAACACTCTGCATGTGAGTTTCATTCTTTCGGAATTTTCATTAATCTGGTTATTTGTGGCTAAATAGAAGCAATCAATTCTATTATTTTCCCAGTCAGGTGAATGAGCATACTATGTATTGGCTTTATCTTCTTTTGCATGATCTACTGGTATTAGAAATACCTGTTAGGAGTTTCATTGGTTTTTTTCTATAAAACATCTACCCATAGTTTATATATTTAACTTCTTGCATATTTAGTGGTAGTATGTTGAAAATTGATTTCTGTTATATGCATGGAAATGGAGACCATCATGGAAATTTTAGTTGTTTTGATATATGCAAAAGGTGCCCTATTATTTAAACTGTAGCATGGTATACTTGCATACGTTCCCTGTGCAGCAGTGTTTTGCTTTGAAGAAATCGGAAGCTTTGTTGTTTTGGGAACTGTATGTAGGTATATATGGATAGCCTGTGGTCTGTCTCTGATAAAACTATACAGGAAAAAACTTTTCTAATGCATGAATTATGTAATTGCTCAAAGCCTTGACTTGCAGTTCAAACTTCAAAGAGTTCATTGCTACAGCACACAAGGTTCCCATCAAAGATAAAATTAGATAAAGAAAAAAAAGGAAAAGAAAAAGAAATATGAAGAGGATTAAGATTGGAGGGAGAATGACAACAATGGCATGATTAGCTTTGATCCATGTTGTCATGGTTCGGTAAGAGGCAATGGATGTTATCAATTATCCATTATAGACCTAAATGACCATAATGCTCTAACTGGCCTGACCCTTCATGTTATAAAATTCATTAATGGGCTTTTTTTTTGTCCAATTACATAGGTTTTACCCATTTGAAATTAGGAGCCAAAGATAATAGTGACTGAGAACTGATGAGCATTCTACGTAAGGGTGGCAATATTCCAGGTCCAGTTTGGATCCTGGTCAAGCAAGATCTTATATAGTTACGGTTTTCTGCTTGGTCTAAACCTAATCTAGATCTGGATTTCAATCAATATTGTGTCCGGAGTCAAACATGGTTTTAATTTGGTCAATCTGGATATGACCCAGTTTGACGCAATGTTAAACATTGAATGAGATGCAGACTAGAAAATACAGTTTTAAAACTTTATTTCTGAGAACCCTAATATCCAGATTCCAGAGTTACAAACCCGAACTGATCCAGTTATTAAACCATATAGTAAGAACCTTGATTATCTGCATTTACAGATCCAGAACCACCCTGGTACTGACCCAATTTAAAGCGCTATGTAAGGACCTCAATTTTTGAATATGCATATCTGGAAAGACCTGAATTTAGATTCAGATAATTTTTTTGTCCTGACATGGTTTTTGAACAATGAATATATTGTATGGATCTAGTCTTTTCGGAGTTGCTCTGGGTCAGTCAGATGGTGCACAATTTTTTTCCACCCATAATTCTACCACTGCTATACAGTTTATGCACTCATGCTGATTGAGACGTGCCTTTTTTTGCAGTCAATATTATTAGTTCATCCACTCTTAATTCTTCGCAAAGAAGCATATTTATAAAATTATGGTATTAAAGCCATCCCAATCCTTGAAAAAATATATGGAGTTAAGTTGCTATGCTCTATTTGTTTCCCAAGTTTTTATATTTTTTTCATCACATCCCAACTTTCTCTAGTTTTCTAATCTAGTGTTACATAAATTTGAGAAGAAACAAGAAGCTTACGGTTATCATATGGATTTGGGCTTTTTCTCTTTCTTTTCATATTTTGTATGTATAACTCCTATTCATTCTATGTTATCCATTTCTTTCATCTAGTTAGTTTTCTTTTCAATGCCTTTTGTTATTATCTAGAACATGGTTTGCGATACCATCCCGTACCATCTGGTACGAGGCGTACCGTATCGTATCGCTAAGAGCCGGTACGGTTCATATATAAAAAACGGTCTAGCACTCTGGACAGTTTAAAAAATTTTAAAAATTATATTCCGTACGGTACTATACCGAATCATATCCCTGTTCGGGCTCGGTTCGGTCTGGTTCGGGTCCGGTTCATGCCTGATTCAAGTTAAACAATTTTTTGATAGGGAGGGAATGGATTTTTTTAAGATTTTATGGAGCCGATACGAGACCGGTACGGTATAGTATGGTACGGTACTATACCATACCGATCGGTGACCGGTACGGGGCTCGGTACCAGTTCCGAGTTCCTTGATTCAGAATATTCATTTTCTTGTGGGGGCATTTGCCTTCAAAATTCGGGTGAGGGCATGACTCAAATCTAGGTCCTTGGTACCAACTCCAAAGACCTCACCAACTACACTATATGACACCCTTTAGGGCAACATCATATTAATATTACATGCAAGTTTTGACATATCGGGTATACGACACTATGTCGGTCCCGAGCCAATATGCAATCTTGTAGCATACCAACACTCAGTATGCTTCGCTATCTTGTATCATATTTCATACCAACACTGTAATAGGATGGTACTAGTATGGAATCTAATATTAAGATGGTGAACTTTGATTACATTAAGGGTCTGTTTGGTTAGGGTATATCAAATTATGGGGTAATCTAATGATTCATGGAAATTATTTATTTAGAAAAATGATTGCAAAGAAAAATAACTTTTATAATATTTGGTTGATTAAAAAATGTTTCCGGAAAATGATATTGAAAAAAGATTACTATGTTTGGTTGGAGGTAATTTTATATAGGAATATGATCAATTTACAAATGTGCCCATCAATAAAAAATAATTTTTTAATACTAAAATAGTATTATCATGTTCAATTAATTTTCATATAATAATTATATTCAATAATTCTTTGTATAATGCCATTTATATTTTAATTATTTTGTAAAAGCTTTTTATTTAATGAATTTGGGAAGATATCAAAACAAATTCAATGATCATGAATGAGCTTTATTGGGGGTATTTTTGTCAATGCTAGATTACCATCACTTGGGAATTTACAAAATACTAACCCTCCATAGTATTTGTTTTACCTTCTCTCAGGAAAATAAGCATGGGACCCTCCATTTTTTTACTATCTCTCTCCACTTTTTATACCAAATATGGTTGTTGATGCTGCTCCCCGCTCAGTCACCGGAGATTACTGGAGAGGTGGCACCACACTCGCGGGATGTGCCTACAAGGAAGCCCTAGCCTGAGATTGCTCCGGCAAGGGCCCTCCGACGATCAAGTCAAGAGGCAGGTAATATAAGGAAGAAAGTAGAGTGGAGATGGGAGAGAGAGTGAGTGTGTATGTTGCATATCTTGGGGGCTCCCGGGGAGCCCCTTTATATAGGCGAGATGCAGGGGCATTTTTTGGGATATGAAAATTCTCAGTGGATTTGTTGAGAAGTGATGGGGCAATAGGTCCTGTTAGTGGATCTGGTTGCAGATTATTTTCATTTGCCTGCAATGTTTGCCTTCCATTAATTGAAACATAATCTTTTATGCGTTGCCGACCATGCTCTTTAATTGTGATGTGACCATGCATAGGGCTAGTCACACTCCTTAATTGCAAGGATTTACTAAAGATTAAGGGGGATCGCTTCTATTCCATGTAATCGAGTGCATGGAGGCAAGCATCGATAGCATCTTCCTTCGATTGCCTTGAAGAGTAATGCCTTAGAATCCTTGCCTGCTTCTAGGTGTAAGGGCTTAGGGTCGGATTAAGTATCTATACCGAGGATCGAGAGTCAAGAGGGTCGAAAGACCTGAGGGTAACCTTGCCTTGTCCGATAGAGGTTGAGTCTTGGCTTCCGGAGGGAAGGGGAACCATTGCTAGGACTGAAGGTCGATTAGATCGAGGAAGCCCGGTGGCACAGCTCTATCCTGCTCGGAGAATAGTCAGTCTCGGGCATCGAAGATGGATCTCAAATGATGGACCTTCGAGATATCGAGGATGGGGGGTTAGCCCCTAGATCAATGGTAATCTAACATGGAATTTATTTTGCCATGCCAGATTGCCCTTAACCAAACGGATCCTAATTGTTTTTGTCAACATCCTACCACCTCCTCTTAATCCCTTACCTTGACCATCTACATAGATTTATTTCATGTCACATCTCCCTTGATAATTGTTGCCCAGCGAAGCAATCCAAGAGGGGGGGTGAATTGGATTTCAAAAACTTTTTGCAAGAATTTAAATCAGGTGCTAGTGTGTTTTCAAAGTGTTTGTGTGCTTAATAATAATATGCAGCAGAAGTAATAAAATAAATATAGAAAGAGTAACAAGCAATCACAAACACACAAAAAATTTATAGTGGTTTGCTGCACTCCAAGCACCTACATCCACTTTCCAAGATTCCTTTGGATATTTCACTATAATCCAACCTTGATTACAGTAGATTAGTTTTCCGAGCTCACTAATCAAAACCCCTTGGTTTTCACAAGGCTAACAAAAAATCTAGTTGGTTTTCACAAGGCTAACCAACAATCCAAGTTGGTTTTTATTCAAGGCTCACCAACAAACGAAGTTGGTTTTCACACAAGGCTCACCAACAAACCTCAATACTAGTTTCAATCCTCTTGAAACTAGTAACAACAAGAATTACTCAAGTACAATGTCAAAATACAATAAGCTTTCTCAAAAAGCAAATAAACTCGATGAAGCTCTTGAATGTTGTTGAGAAGCTTGTCTTCAAGTTATTGAAGCCTCAATCAATACTTGAAGAATGTGAACTTGAATGCTTGAAGGCTCAACTCACTCAAAAGTATTGAATACTTAATTGGTTCTTCAATAAATCACTGTTCATTCCTCATGAATGCTTCTCTTGTGTTTGGTGGACTTTAAATACCTTTCCAATTCCTAAAAGACAGTTTATAGCAGTTGAAGAGGGGAAAATAGCCGTTAGACATAAAATGGAAAAGTTCTGAACTTCAAAAAACTAGCCGTTACTGTTCTGTCAGACCTGCAACTGTCGGCACTTCAGTCCATGAGTCGACACATGAGTCTACACTTGATCAAATTAGCCTTCTGAAGCTCTCTGGAATGCACTGGTGCATCGACACTTCTTCTGGTGAGTCGACACTTGAGTTGACACTTCATCTTCATGAGTCGACATTTGAGCAAATTCCTGAAATCAGCATGTTCTATAATCTTTTTGGTCTCAAGCATTGAGTCGATACTTAGCTGACCATGAGTTGATACTTGAGTTGACACTTGATAAATCATGAGTCGACACTTGAGCATATCGGCTGAAACTTTTTCTGCGTATCAGCTCAAGCTTCTGTGAGTTGACACTTGAGTCGACACTTCAATCTCATGAGTCGATACTTGGCTGAAACGATGCTGAAACTTGTCCAAATTCAAAATTTGAGTCCTTCAAAGTCTTTTTTATGTGCCAAGGTCCATATAACTTAAAAATTCATTAATTTAAGTGACTTCTTCAACAAGATGATAAACAATTTAACCTTTTAACATACTATAATTTTGATGAGTACCTTATTCTGTTAAACACACTTTTAACAACTCAAATATACTTAAGTGTTTTGTTATTCATTAAAATCAAGCCAGGAGTCAACAATAATTACATTCCATTCTCTCTCAAATGCCATAAAGCTCATTTCCCCTTATGTACAAGAAGGTTTCTCACTTGCTCCTCTAATATAATATATCCACATGAGCTGCTAAAGTTTATTACTTTTCTTGTTTGCTCATGTACTTGTAATGATGTGCATATTCCAATATCTCTATTTATGAGAAATTTCTCTGTACTCAAATCAGGTGGGAGTGAGAAGCATGGTAGACATTTGCTATTGGTTAATTGCATGAACCATGCTTAGAAAGCAACATGCTGTCTGATGGTCTTTGCTTTTGTTTTGTTCAATGGAGAAAATTATTTCAATAGATAAATCAAAATTGCCTATCCTCGAAAATTTTGCTCTTTTGCCTATGTTGTGCTTTAATCTGTAGTTCATGATGAGTCAAAAATGGTGCTCAAGAAGAGGTCATATGCAGTGGAAGTATTTTGCATTAGTAGGAGACTGAGAACATGATGCTAGTAGTCAAGCAGTGTCATCTTTAGTAGGACATAAAAACATGAATTTTGATGATACTGATGAAAAGTTTTAAAGTTGATATTGACTTGAAGTATATACATAAATGCTGCTTATGGCATGAAATCTTTTGTCACACTTGATTTGAGTTGGAAAAGAGTCTAGAGGTTGTGCTCCAACTGACCAATTGATTAGCTTTGAACCATTGCTTAGATCTCATTGACCTGGAATGACCCAGTTTAGCATGCAGGTCATCGGTCAGCAACTCTACAATGGTCAACCTAATTCCTCATGGAAACATAAATAAATAAATAAATAACTGCATAAATGTTAAAAACTTTTAAAAAATGATAAAAAATAGAAAATTATGAAAAAATATAATAATAATTCAATCATTTTTTTGCGTTTATATAGTAAAATGGTGATATTTCATATTATCGCATAAACAAACACACAAATAGTACAATAATTCCAAAATGGTCTTTGTGTGTGTTCACATGTGAATAAAGTTTTCAAGTTTATAGAATCTTACTTCAATTTAATAACAAAATCCACATAATTCATGATCAGGTTTATGTGAATCAAGAAATCTTCATTTGAACCAAGATACTTCTGTGATCAAAAATTAAAAATGAGTTCAAGAAAAGGGATCAGACTCAAAAAAGTGTGAGTATGATAATATGGATAAAATTTCTAAACACAGATCCATGTTCACTGCTTAGTGAAATCGATAATTTAGATATTTCTGTAGCAATTAAAAAATGTTCACCATGTCAAAATAAATCTCAATATAAGAACATCATCCATGTCAACATTTTCTTACAAATTTCATGGCCTGCCAATGTCGGTGTCTAACAACTTATGCAATGCCTGTGGCTGCTTTTTGGTGTCTAACCACCTCCTTAGTGGGAGTGGCCGCTACACAATTGTTGATGGCTAACCAGTGGCCAATTGTTGGGTCCAAAGTCCAAATTTAAAAAGGCCAACTGATGGAGCAAAAGAGAGGAGGACGACCCTTCGGCTAGCGGCGACCAAACAGCAGCGAGCAGCAATGAAGGATGGGGAATGGAGGACCATGCCATTTGTCATGCCCCCCAGCTGAGATCACTATCAAGGGATCACGGCCATTGCCGCCTACTCATGGAAAACTGTCCGCTCAAGCTTGCAAGGCATTTTTTAACGATATCATGAAGCAACAGCAGAATAATTAATCCAAATAATCCCAGTTCTCTTTGAGATCTTCAATCAATCATATTGCAATATCCCACTACGGTCATCTTCTTATTAAAATAATTACATCCCTATATAGAATCGAATCTAACAATAAGAAAGGATAGATAATTAAGGACATGATTAATGGTAGTCACATCCGACATCCAGGTGGGTTCGATCATCTAACTTTATTCAATTAAGATTAAATTAGGGGTAATTGGCTTCATAAAAAATGAAGATGGACAAAACTAGTGGTATCAGACTGGTGTCAAGTGGGAACGATCAATATTCCAGTCAGTCTGATCAAGATAATTTCATTAAATCATAATTGAACTAGTATACAGATAGTTCAATAAAAATCGTGTGTTCAAATCAAGGATCTTTAAACCGGTACTAGGTTCCATACTGATCAATGACCGGTACAGTACCGTACCATACCATATCGATATATGTACCGGTCTTAGTAAAAGTGAGACAACTCTTCCTTCCCCATGGCTACATTATTCAACCCGAATTGGACCCGAACTAGGACAAACCAAGCCTTCACTGGACTGAACCGGTGCATACTAGTACGTACCGTACCGAACCATCTCGAACAGGTCCAATTCAGGTATTTTTGGACTGTTCAGCATTTTGGACCATTTTTCAAGGCCGAACCGGATGGTTCGGGACGGTTCTGAAAATTTTGATTCAAATCTAATAGATACTAATCTAGCTATGATGGATGCCAGCATGTTGCCTGGCAATCATGGATCAAGATTCTTACTAGGATCAAATCAGAATCATTGAAAGAAAATCCTTTACTAGATCAATTTTAGAGAGAGAAACTTCATAGAGAGATAATCTAAAGAGAGTTGTAGAGAAATAATTCCAAGAAGAGAGAGAGGAAAAGAGACGAGAGGGAGGAGATAGAAACTCTCTTCTATCATTTTTTCCATTCTTTTTTTTTCTCACAGTTTGGGTGAAATAGGGGATTTCTTGCTCCCCGTTCGTTCATTCTGTGGAATTGAGGCCACAATCAGCGTGGCTATGGCTGGTGATGCTCAGAGTCTTGGTGGTGCAGCCGAAGCTCCCCCAACTGGTGGTCGATGGCGACGACCACCGCTGGAAAAAGCCAACAAAAGCAAGATTTGTGATTTGTGAAATAGGGGAGGGGTTTCTAAGAAAAATCTGGCATTGCCAGCTGGAATCGAAATTTTGTGGGCTAGGGAAGAGGGAGGAGAGGGTTAATCAAAGTTTGGTTTTGGTGGTGCTTGGGCCATGATGATGGCAAAAATCATTGAGCAGAAACATGGGATTCTCTGCCAAAATCCTTCAAACTCCGGTGTTGTATTTGAAGGGAGAGCTCGGGGGTCCTAAATAAGGCGGAAGGGAGGAGTTGGACTCCCTCCCAACTTCTATTTCTGACCCCAATCGAGAGTCCATCTGGGAAGAAAACTTTCATTGGGAGCCTTCTCAATTTTTCTTTTTCTTTTTTTGATGCTTTAAAATTTGTGCAGGACCTTTTTGGGCTGTTCCCTGGTGCTTGGCTTGAATTGGGACTCTAGGCCACCACTTCCTTTGGGCTGACGTGCTAGGGTATTACACCATCACTCCCCAAAACTAGGGCATTGAATAACTGAGAGCCCTTGCCCTGCTCCTTTCCCAAATCTACCAAACCCCTTTTTGGTGTTTTCTTTTTTTTTTTTGTGAAAAAAAAAAAACATTGTTAACTCAGGCAGGTGGAAGGTGGGTTGACCTATTGCAGTTTGTTGACCAGTTCAGCCACTCGACCCAGCAGGTCAAATGGGTTTTGGAGAATAGCAGGTCCCCAGTTCACTCAACCAGACAAGGGCTTCATGTGCACAGTTGGGCAGGTTGATCCATTCAATTGGAGAGGGTCTCTACACATGCTTTGGACTGTCACATGGAGAAGCGACAGTCCTATGCATAGCAGTAGCATTTTCATCTATATATAAATCTGGGCATCCCACATGTTGCCACCTTAGTAAATAATGTCTTAACATACTAAAATGGTTGATCCTCTAGCCTCGAGGAAGGCTCTTTGCAATTGCAACTTGAATACTTGAAATTGAATGTACTTCAGAGTTCAGACTGAAAGTTAGCACCAAAAACTACATCAAGGATTCAAGAAAAATTACTATTCAACAAATATTTTTTTCTGTATATGTGAATTTTGTCAGCAATTTGTCAACCTACGAGTTGTGCTACCGGGAGTTTCTGCTATATTTGGTTACTGTTTTTAAATATTGGTGAAGAGGTGGACTATAATGAATTCAGGTTACCATGATAATGTGAGAATGAGGTGAAAAAGAAATTGAGATATAGGAATCAAAATGACTTCACAAAATGTCATCTTCCTTTTACCCTTAAGCTAATTGGCATGTATGAATGACAAACATGTACGTTAAAAGACCTTAATAAATGGTTTCTTTTATTTTTTTATACAATATTTAACATACATTGAATTATTTTCTTTTTATGGCTCCCAAATATCCTTTTTCATCCTCTTGCCAATTCTGACAATTGGATATGTGTCCAAGTCCAATTCATGAATTCATGCCCATGCACCACTATTTGAGGGCATGAAAACTACTGTTATATTAGTTTAGTGACTTTGGAACGAACCTATAAATCATGGATGATATGATATTATGATAAAATGAATGAAACATGCAACATGACTAGGGTGGGGTTCAAGTTGGATTAGGATGTCCAAAATGGAAACTATTATTAGCATTGATCCATTTTAGAATAGATTGTGCAATATTTTATGGGTTCCTCTCATTTCAAAAAGAGTTGAACAACAAATATGTTAGTGAGCAAGGTTCCCGGTACCGGTACCGAGAGCCATACCGGTACGGGTACGGTACCGTGCCGTACCGTGCCGACACGGTAGGGTGAGACGTGCCGGTTTGAACCGGTACGCCCAATTTTTTTTTGTTTGGTGGATTTTGGGATTTTAAGATTTTTATTTTATTTTTTAAGGGTTTCAGGTTTAGAATTTAGTGTTCAAGAGTCCTAAACGCTTGGAATTTAGAATTTAAGATATGTCCGATTTCAAGGTTTAGGACTAAATACTAAGATTTAGGACTACTTCCAATTGAAATAAGAAATAAAATGATAATTAAACTAAGATTATTAGTAATTAATGAAAGTGAAATGTAGCATAAACATATAATTACATGTCAATTTTTAGAATCAGGTAGAGTGTCGATGTCCATAAATATAAGGATCATTTATGTCTCATGTAGGCAGATCGGTATATCCCTCTAGCCAGGCAAAACGATACTCTTCTAAGATCATCCCAAGAGGTATGCGTGATGGATCATAACTCATCGCAAATCCTTCTCTGATGTCCCGACGAGCTATCCAGAGACTGATGATATGGTAGTGCAGGGGCCCATCCAAATATACCAGTAGCAAAATCAGATCCATAAGATGTTCCGGGCTGCATGGGATAATAATCATTGGAAGTTAACGTCTCAAATACACCATATGGATCATATGGACTAGAAGCTGCCGGTAACTGTGGATAAGAGGATCCTGAATATGAGGATGATCTAGATACATTCATGGATCCTACTCCACGTGCAAGAGCTGCATCGTGTTCCGAACGATATCGTGGAGCCCGTCGTCTATATGAAATCGTATCACCACGGAGTCTATCAGATGGTAATCCATGATATGTATCCTGTGTGGCATAACTAAACTGCGACTTTCTAGTAAATCGAATATGAATAGATGGCTGCGACTCCTGTCCTCCGGCCCCTCCCTGATCACTAGATCCTCCACTATCTGAAGCATTATTATCACTCTCTGGTATCTGAATCTGAATGGGTTGAGTGCTCCGATGGAGGTGCAACTGCCTTTCCTTTTTGTCTCTAAATCGAATAGATGGTGGGGGGGACGATGTGCTGTATATGCTAGAGCCCTGTGAGGAATATGGCTTGTTGCCCATTGTCCAGCATCCACCCCAGCCTCACTAGCTACAAAACTGGCTGGTCGAGAAGGCGATCCTGACTCATCAAGCTCTGGCTGCTGTTGTTGACTCATGACCCACCCAATCATTGGATCTTCATCCTCATCAACATATGATTTTGCAGTGGGATCGGAATATTTCAATTCTATTTCTTTCTGAATATACTTTAGCCTCAACCTTGAATTATAGTGAATATATACAAGATCGTTGAAGCGTTTCTGTTTCAAACGGTTCCCCTGCTTGGAATGGAAAAGGTCAAATGTAGACCAATTGCGCTCACATCCACTGGATGACACCGTCTGGGAGATCTTAACTGCAATAATCTTCAGATTTTTAGTAGATTCACCAAAATGCACCCACCATTCAGCTACAAAAGATATTACATCATTCAGAATTTTAGATTTTGCAAAATAAAAAATTTAATCATGATATAATATTACACTTATTCCTTAAAATCTCGGATTCAGATAGTAAGCTGCACATATATTTTAAGAATTAGTCAAGCGTACTTGTACAAATCTAATTGAATTTAAATTTTTAAGGACTTCATAAATTACTGCGTACCTGCTAGATACAAATCCGAACTCATTTGATAACTTCACTGTCCATCAATGATCCAGATATATTTAGATGCATGTGATGGATCTGCCTCTTGGATCTTTTCCTTTGCCCATTGCATCATGAAATACAAGAAGCCCATCTGAGCATACCTCTCGGAGTCCACGACGCGAAGTACCTCATATAGAGGCTTGATAGCCTCCACTATCCTCTCAACCCACTGCCAGAATGTCTGTTTCGTTACTAAATTTTCCACATTGCTTCCCTCAGTATTTGTCCTGGCATATTTGCTCTGCTGCCACTCCTGACTGACAAACATCCGACGCAGCTCTACTTTCTTGCCAAGAATATCAAGTGCAATGTAATTAGTAGCAAACCGTGTGACCCCTAGTCTCAATATTTCTTTCCTGTAAAGCTCCTCATTAATGATAAGACCCATGCATGGTTATATATAAATCTGGTGATAGACTATGCTAGATCAACAATCTTCTGCATCCTGTTGATTTTTTCAATATCCATCAACATGAGGTCTATACAATGTTCAGTACAAGGGGTTCAGAAAATATGTGGTCACCGCTGTATCAAGATCTGCCCTGCGGTCCTGTACTGTGGTCCATTACCAGTGATGACCTTCACGATATTATGCTCTCCCACCTGATCAATCACCTCCATCAATTTAAGGATATAACTGGCATCGTGTACCTGATCTAAAGCATCAATAGACTTTTGAAAAAAATCTTTCCATCACAATAAGTCAAAAAATTGACGATGCTCCGTTTAGTAAGACCAGTCCAACCATCACACATCACCATCAATCCATATACGGGCCACTTGCTCTGATATGAGGATATCCATCCTTCTAGCTTCTCCTTATTGCTGTCCAGAAGCTGACCATAGATATCCCTCGATGCTGGAGGATCTACACTTGCACCAGCAGCCTGTATAGATAAAATAGCAGAGCGATAGTATACATTATCTGCTGCATGGACTGGGATATGACTGAAATGAAATCAGGAGATGGCCCGCCACATATCCTTATCCTTTTTCAACATTGGATCAATCCTCTATTGCTTGGAATCTTTACTGGAAAAGGCATGCGGATCGACATCATGGATAGTGGCTCCCTCTGGAATGTTCCTGGAAGACTTCTACTACCAAATGCTCCCAACATGGATACAATATGGCTGGTGCCTCTTCTGACGGGCTCTCAGACTGAGGTCCTCCTAAACTGTCTCAGACTCTCTTGCAGCACTAGCAGAAACGGATTCCGATCCTGACTCAAAAGCTGATAGCACAAATCGCTGTTTATACCTGACTGCCTTCTCCTGCTGTCTCTGCTCATACAAGCTCGCTTGAATAGCAACCTCCATTTGTGCCTCCTCATCAGAAGGAATAGATGCTCTCTCTGACTTCCTAGAGTAATAAAAAGGTGGTTCTGCGGCTCTGCGCTCCATCTCTGTCTTCTTCTTTGCTGCTCTTTCTTTTCCAGCTTTAAAATCAGCAAAGTGTTTCTTCATCAACTGACGGACGTCTTGTGGATACTGTCACCATGCAGATAATCAGGATAGCCGCTAGCCAAGTGCTGCTTCAATCTTGTTACCCTCATCTTTGAATTCAGTATTGCACCATTTACATCTCCAGTAATGCCGACCCGAGAGCATCTCTCCATGCAACCAGCCAATGTCCCGCTCCGGATCCTTCTTCCTCCTTGATGAATCCATACCTGAATATTTAAATTACATATAAGGTCAATAATAATGTTTATTAATTAATACTTTATTAACCTAATTTTTAAAATTAAAATTATTTTTTTATATTCCTATTTAAAAAAATTAAAAAAATTAAAAAAATTAAAAATTAAATTTTAGATTCTTGTAGGATTCTATCATACACGCTACATATATTTTTTTAAGATCCTATAAATGTATTAAAAGTCAATTTTTCTTCAATTTAAGACCTAGAGCGCTATTCATGAGACGCATCAAAACTTGAATAAATCGACATGAAATTTATAGTGAGAGTAGCTTACGAGTCCTATATTAATAATTTATAATTACAATTTTTTTGCTAATTATTTTTTTAATTAATTTATTAATCCAAAATTAATTTTTAATTTAAAAAATTATATATTTAATAAAAAATTAAGATCTTAGTATCATTGTGTAGATCTATTCTACATTTACCACATACTCTAAAATCATAGCCAACAAAAAAATTTTGACAGCATTTCTCCTTAATTTTCTGTTTTGCATGGATTTTAAGAAAAAAAAGAGAGGGAGAAGGGAAATAGGGGAAAGGAAAGCTATACGTACCTGGATTTTACTTTCCTCTTCGACTTCTGGATGTTTGATTGCATTGAAATTGATTAAGTTTTTTTTTAGACTCATCATTGCAAAACAAATAACGAAAGCTCTCTGTTGTTAAAGCTCTTAAGAGCTTTCTCGGAAGCGCCCCCCACCCCCCCCCCCACCCGAACCAGGCCGAACCGAGCGGTTCGGCCTGGTTCGGGTCCGGTATAATATTTTTTTTAAAAAAAATTATGGGACCGGAACCATTTTATGTGGCCGAACCATGCCAGCCGGTCACCGGTCCGGTTCAGCACACCCTGAACCGGCCGATTTGGCACGGTTCAGACTTCAGAGAACCTTGCTAGTGAGATTTGAGCTTAAATACGATTGATATACATGTTTGGAAATCTAAAAGAGAATCCTTCCTCTGATTATAATCCATTCTGCAACTTTTAAAAAATATATATATCTTACCTATACATTGAATGGTTGCAAACGGTTTTTTCCCCAGTAATTTGCCATGTCAAAATGTATGTTGTGACAAGCAATCGAGAACCAATACTATTGATTGTGGTTGGGATATCATAAAGCACATGGACCAAAATTTTATGGGTCTGAAATCTGAATTCTTCGGATGGTAGAGCAAATCTAGGCTGGCATCTTGTTGGTAAAAGTATCTTTTCTGTGTCCTTTTTGCATAGGTAAGAAATGCACGGGAAGAAACTTCCAGAACATTTCACTTTTGGTTAATTGGTTCAAGTCCTATTGGTTCAAAATACATGGCGAGCCACCTAAATTGAGAATCTGCACCACCAATCGTGTTCTACAGCATCTAATTTGTGTAAAATCCAAAATCGTGAAAGTGGTTTCTTCCCTATTACTGATAAGATTTTTTAATAATAACAAAATAAATGGTATAACATAATTTTTGTTTTGTAAATATTCCATCTCATAGAATTGTTGTCAGTATTGATGTCGAGATCATGGTTGATGATGGGTTCGATATGGTCTTCTTGATTCATGCACTCTGGTACTACGATCCATTTAATTTTAGTTGGTGAATTAACAAGAAAATTGAACTTGTGATTTTCAGCTTTTAGACTTATAAAAGTTTTAGATTATGTAGATAATATGGATTTTTAATTTTTGTTGTTCTGTTGTTGGCCTGGAAATTAGGTGATAGTAACAGGCTGTATCATGCCTAGCTGTGCTGTTACTTCATCGATTTTTTTTGCAAATTAAATATTTTTATTTTCACTGTCAGGGATCATTTTTTTAATTATAACACAGAGGAAAATGATCAAAGTTAGTGTACATCTCTATATAGTATAACATTGAAAAAGCACTGAACAACTCTTGCTTATTTGTTTCAAGTTTGCCTCATAAACTTGTAATGATGTATCAGCTTTTTCCTGAAGTTACATTTTACTCATAATCATGCAGTACATACGAGATCAACTTGATACACTAGAAGATTCTGTAAAGCACACCTGGGAACTTGCTCAGTCAGGTAACTATCTCAATATTTTGGGGATACTTCAAATTGCTATTTTTATTACAATTGATTCATGTTTAGAACGTTTTAAATTCCATAGGACAAGACCATCCTAGTTTTTCTTTGTAACAAAACACCTCACATTCCTACACTTTGGATGGTGGATGTCCTATCTTGGTCTATTTCCCAATTCCTATCTCAATATTCAGGATGGTGGATATCTTATCCCGATCTATTCCAACTTGTCCCATCTCAACATTTAGGATGGTTGGATGTCCTATCCCGCCAGTACTTAAAAGTATGATTTTCGGAACCATGTTGAACCGTACTAGGGCTAAACTGGAACAATTTGATCTTGAATTTCGGTCCAAGCTCTGGACCGACCAAAACTACACCGAACCGGGTAGTCTAGCACAGTTCCTGGCTGAACGGACCGATTCTAGTTTTTTATTCCATTAAGGTGGCTAGGATGAAGGGAGAAGGCTTGAGACTTCTCTTCTCTTCCAACTTGTTTTCATGGTGAAAAAAAGAGAAAAACATAGAAAAAATATGGAAATATCAAAGATTAATTATATAAGAGTTTTTTTCTACTTTGCCCCTGCAAAGGTTTATAAATATCTTGTTTCGTATGTATAAACTTTTGAAGTACTTGATTAAGATTTTGTATGATTAATTTATCAAGATTTTTAATAATATCATAATCTAAATCTACCAAACGTAATTGATTCTATATCTGCCCTACTTTTGAGTTGATTTTTATCAAATGAAAATTTGTTTATTAATTTCTTGGGATAACATTGGTGAAGGTCAATGCATCTTATCTAGAAGGATTTTCAATAATTTGTTGCTTGTTTTTATTTAGAATTTTTAATAGGTTTTTCGATTACGAGTATCATAGTTATCAAAATTTGTAAATTTTTTACATAAAAAATATTTGCTTGCGTAGAATTTCTTACTTGAATTAGCTAGTAGATGTTCATGAATATCCTACCCTGGTCATTATTCTAGAAAAGTAATATACCACTATGGCTATTATATGAAAATAAAGGAAAGCACAACCATGATTATATAAAGATGGAAAGACATTAATACATTTGAAAAAAAAAAGACAGCACAAAAAAAAATCATATTTAGCCATTTTATATCATAATAATATATTTCATAGTAATCCTTGATTTATGATGATTCAACTATGGCTATTATATGAAAATGGAGGAAAGCACATTATATAAGGATGGAAAGGCATCAAGACATATAGAAAAATAAGTAATCATATTAGCTATTTCATATCATAATAGATATATGAAAAAACAAGTGACCTTATTTTTTTCCTACTACATATGAAAATAAAGAAAAGTATGTTAAATATAGATGGAAAGGCATCAACACATTAAAAAAAAAACAGCATAAAAAAATTATATTAGCCATTTCATACCATAATAGTATATTTTATAGTAATTATTCATGATTCACGACGATTCAGCTGTGGCTATTATATAAAAATGGAGGAAAGCACATTATATACAAATAGAAAGGTATCAAAATATTTGAAAAAACAAATAACAACATTAATCATTTCATCACCATAATAAACATTTAAAAACCATTTTTTTCTTATGGTATTATATGAATATGGAGGAAAGTTCATTATATAAAGATGAAAAAGCATCAACATATTTTAAAAAAAGGGATAGGACAAGAAAAATTCATATTAGCCATATCATACTATAATAGTATATTTCATAATAATCATCCATGATTCAGGACAATGCAGTTATGATTATTTTATACAAATAGAGAAAAGCATATTATGTAAAGATGGAAAAACATCAATATATTTGAGAAAATAAGTAACCATATTAGTCATTTCATACTACAATAGACATTTGAAAAAACAAGTAACCATATTTTTTTCTCATGCTATCATATAAAAATGATTATATAAAGATAGAAAGGTATTAAAATATTTGGAAAAAATTGGAATAGCATGAAAAAAAAATATATTAGCCATTTCATGTCATAATAATATATTTTATTGTAATCATCTGTGATTCAAGATGATTCAGTTATGGTTATTATATGAAAATAGAGAAAAGCACATTATATAGAGATGGAAAGGCATCAAAACATTTGGAAAAACAAGTAAGATGGAAAGGTGTTAATTTGGATTTAAAATTATTCAAGAAATTCTAAAAAAATTGATTGCATACCCTAAGAAACAAAAAAAATTGAAAAAAAGAAAAAAATTGGCATGCCTACCTATACCATGTGTTGGTATAATATTGAACCAGTACCATATTATACCGGCCGGTAATTGGTACGGTTATCGGTACTGGTACTGGTTCTAAAAACTTTGCTTAAAACCTTGTATAAGGGATTGTAAATATTTAATGATGAGGAAAAGAAATTACATTCATGTGAGTTTATAATGAAGAAAAAATGGATTGATATGTGTGATACTTGGAGCACAGTTATAATACCTCATCCATGTCCATTATGGCAACAATTTGCTTAATTCAAATGCTAACTCTAATTTGATATTATAAATCATTATAGAATTTGCTTTTATTAGGTTTTCTATGTTGTCATGAGGCTGTTGGAATTAGAGAATTGCCTTCCCAGATGCATAACTCAATGTACACTTGTTTGTTCTAGTTATTGAACTTCTTGTTTTTTGTCTTTGATCTCTCTCTTACTGCTTTCACTTCTTTTATTGTTCTTTTTATGTTAAAAAGGATATAGTTATTGACTTTTTTTTTTAATCTTGTAGTATTTTTCTTGATCATTCCCTTCTTATTTATCTTACTTTTAATGAGTCTTTTTTTTTCAGGTCGATATATGGCAAATCTTATTAATTTTTTAGCGATATCTAAATGCTAATTGTTATTTGATTGCAGTCTTTTTTTTTTTTTGGGTCTATGTTGGCCTAACATGTTCTGAGTCATCTTACATATGTCTCGGTGTCATAACAAGCATAGCCAATGTTTCTGGGGTGGCATGTCTAAGTCGAATTTTTAATATTTGCTGCAGTTTTGACATTGTCAAACTGCTTGTCTTGTGCAGGTCAAGTTTTTGGAACTGTTAAGCAAGATTTATCCATATCTAGTGAATCAGTTGATGAACTATTTACTATTTTCGATGACATCAGGAAAAGTGCAATAGATGCAAGTGATACAATCACTGACTTCATTGGTGAGCTACCAATTTTTTACAATAAATAATCAAATTGTTTGCTTACTGGATACTTTGTTTTCTGAGAACAAACTTATTTTAAAGTATTCTGCATCAAAATAATTGCTATTGTGAAGTATACATATATATGGTCTTTTATTAAACACAAAGGGAGAATGGTTGGCAGACAGTGATAGAGGTTCTTCATATCAATTTTATACCCTCCACATAACCATTTAAAACAGAAAGTTGTGGGGAAAAAGAACATGAAACATGAGACTAGGGCTGACAAAACTCAAGCCAGACCCACTAACCTGCCTGAACCTGCCAGTAAAAAACTGGGTTTGTGTTCCATGACCCAGCAAATCGGAGTTAAACGGAAGCCTACTTGATCAAATATATAATGAGTTTGGGTTGAGCATCCAGACCCAGTTGGGTCACCAACTTTTTGATTTTTGAGTAAAAAAATATATTTATAAAAGCCAGCTGTAGGACTTGAAGTCCAAGTGTTCTTTGCTTTCTTTAGGGTATAGGGTAAGGGATCAACAGATTAAGACCTTCTCTTCAAGCACAATCACTACTATCATCACCCAGCTTAGCTGCTGCACCATGACTCCATGAGCATTTTTGGTTCTCTACGATTTTGTTGGTTTGATTTCAGTGACCTTTCAAGATCTGGTTTTTTCAAATGATTGAGATTTCAAAAGTACTTCTCATATAAGTTTTGTATAACAAATTCTAAGTTGTTTGCTGAAATCAAGAACTTTTCATGGTTTAGGATTGATTTTCCTTAGAACTTACTATTCTTAAATATATTATTTTCTCTGTTTCAAGTGATTCTTTCCATCTCTCCACTGATTTCCTAGATTCATATTAAAAGATTGTAAATTGGTAACAAGTGGAGAGGATAGAGCAAGAATTAAGTCCCAGTAGGACATCTCGTGGGACATCGGGTGGGGCACCATCCCAAGTGTTGAGATTGGACCATCCCATGTCACCCTAGCATCCTGTGATATCCCCCTCCCAAGTGTCAGACGGCAGTGTGTGCACTCTACAGAAAAATCAGGACAGCCCCTTCTCATGGGATTTCAATCATGGGGGTAAAGATTTATGGTCCAAATTAAGAGAGGAAAGAGAAGCTAAGCTGATGAACAAATTATCGAAGTTTTAGTAGATGCCATCTTTTTTTTATTTGCTGCAGCATGAGAATCTCTGTAACAGAGCTTAAGAAAGGTCTTTATGCCATCATATTTATAATTTCAGCACAATCTGGCTGGCCCTGACATGAAACAAACCCAAGCCAGGTGGGTATGGGTTTCATTTCCTTTGACTCATTCAAATGCAGCTCAAATTCAGGCTGAGCAGTTTCTTAATCTAAAGTTGACCCAATCTGTTCCAATTGGCAACTAAAGTGACACTATGGTCTTTTATAATAAATATTAGTAACTCAAATTGCAAGGTACTGGTATTGTTTTGTTTGTGTATCCGTAATGTATCTCTATGTATCAGAGTGTAAATTTTTGGAAGTGGGTGCCATATTTTGAAAAATGTATATATCAATTTATTTCCTACATGAAGATTCAACTTCCATTTTGAGTGACATGAGAACCAAGCATAGACAGCACATCTCATTAGGTTGCATGTCTCAAATATATATGTATCAAGGTTTTAAATCCCGTGAGACGGGGTTGTCCCAGTTTTTTCATGGAACGGGATGCACCGGTGTCCCGTCCCCTCCCCGCCCCGAGACTCGGGACAGGAGATGTCCCAAGTGTCCCAATTGGGACGCTGGGACTCTAGCAGGACGTCCTGTCCCAATACATGGGATGGTACCCCATCTCGGTATCCCACGATACATCCTGCCGGGACCTGAATCCTTAATATGCATGTCGACAAAAGATGTGGTCACCATCTTTGTCATGATGAAGCCGGGAAATGATGCAGTGCAAAGTAAATAATTTATGTGAAGTAAAAATTATATAAAAGATAGCCAGCACAGCTATACAAAGTTTCAAACTCACTGTTTTAGTAAAATTAGTGAAGAAGCCTGTACTTCTAGTTCTTACTTAAAAGATGTAAATAAAATTGTGTGAACTCTGTATGGATGGAGAATCTAGTGGCAATCAATCATGAATAATTGGATTTTTAGTAACTTAGATAGCATTCTGGTTTTTGCAAATCAAGGGGTCTCAGTGGTAGGCCTGCAACTGGGCTTGGGCTAAACTAGTCTAGGACTCGACCTGCTTCCAGGTCATGATTTTATGTCCATATTGCTACCATTGGCTATTGCTACCATTGGCTAATTGGCTCAGCTTAGGTCCATGGATTTAGGCCGAACCAGGTTAAGCACGATCTGAAACCAATTTGATTCATTTAATTTGGTTCTATTTCTTCTATGTGTAAAAGAAAAATTAATAATAAGATGGGAGATGGGCAACTGGAGAACTAATAAAGGGTGTTGTTGCTGAATCTTACTACTAATTTCTTCTACAACTCAACCTTAATTGAGCATTCCACCTACAAATAAATGACTTTAATACCCAATTTTCAAACTTAAAGTGAGTGATAGGGTCAGGGGTTTCAAAGCCATAGTGATTTTGGATTGAGTTGTATCGGGGTGTGCTGGATTGAGGTAGTTGGGTTAGGTCATCTAATGTTTGACCCATTATAAACCTCGTTAAGTTACAAGTCATGTTGGGTAGGGAAGTATATGACCGGATCTCAACCCAGTTTACAAACAGGTCAATTTCAGCCCAAACCTGAGCCAAGGTTCTAAAAGAACAGGACAATCCAAGCTAATTGGGTTGGTCAGACTCAGAGGTAGTCATGACTTATTTGCACCCTGATCGGCAGTAGTAAGGAAGGACCCATCATGTTGAAGTTCACTAGAGCTCAACAAACTCTACAATAGTGTTGGTTGTGGCATGATATTTAGGATCCAGTAATTTCCTAAAGTTTCATTGCTCTTTGGTTCAGCAAGCATTAGAGGGTCTCAAGAAACAATAAAATAGCAATTGAGGGAACATTTATCATTAACATGCTAACTTAGCTGGCATTAGAATATGCTCAAATTGAAGGAAAGTAGTAAAGCTAGCAATGCATGAAATGATACCTTGTATATAACAAAGTTTTCAAGGTTAGCGAAATAATTAGCATTAGGAGTCACAATATTTGATTGATTATGTGCAATCTTTTGGCCGGTTTTTATGTTGCCGATCATTGTCACCATGCATCAGGCTAGTGTTCTGAGAGAATTAACAGGAGTATGACGACTAGCTGCACTTCAATTATTTGTAAGAATGCAAATGGATGGGGCTTATCAGATACTTTTTCTATGCTCTAGCATAAATGAGCATCTCTATTTTAAGCAACCTGAGGATAAGATTTGAGTGGAGTCAAGGTCCTCCATTGCAAAGCGTTAGAGGTGGTCCTTGAATATGGGGTGCATTGTTGCTAGTGATAATCAATCCACCTGCACCTAGTAGAACAGTTATGCATAAAAGGCATGATCATGCTCAATATGGTATGGTTAGCTATGATCATTGCCTAACTAAGCTTGTGAAACCAAGCCTAAGGTGCATATTTGAGATGGTAGAATGCTCATATAATACACATGCTGAGGAAAATATGAAGGCATGGAAGTGGCTGCAAGCAGACCATCTTAAGTTGATCACTTTGAAAAAGCACATTTTTTACTTGTAGGTAATAAATTAGCTGCCAAAAGTTGACTATCATGAATAGTAATCATCAAAGTAATAAGTGCAAATGTTAGTAAATGAAACAATGTAAGGTGAAGCAGCAAGCCATGAAACATAATTTTTCGTGCTCCATGTATGTATCCAGGATTGGACCCACTTAATCTATGACTCTATGATAAGTTACAGGCATGTCCTTAGGTAGAAGAGAGCAAGAACCTAAGTATGAGTGCATGAGTGCATCAAGGTTATTAGTTCCTTAAATGTCGCTTGCTACCTCTTGGGTACTTGTGGCCATGGATTTAAGTGCCAATTTGTATGGCATGCATGATGGTACCATGCAAATGCCTTACTGGCATGTAGCACTAGCATGATACCTGTAGCACTTGGTGTGTTGCTGTGCCAATGCTTGCTGACCATTAGCACCGCTTGACACAGCATGATATGTATCATTCTAGCATCTGGCAGACATACTATCTGCATGTAATACTCATCCTTGCTTTGGTCTTAGGTTGATGCCTTCAATAGGCAGAAAATGATTATTGAATATAGCTGGTAGTTAAATGAGCAGTCATCAATGGTAAGAAAGATTGTTTTGTTTGGTAGAAGGTGATCATTAAGCAAGTAACAAAGCTAAAATGAATGGCCAAAGTAGCAGGACTAGCAACAAGAGCAAACAAAACAAGACCACACCAGAGGCTTTCTTGATGGTTGCCAACACTTATAAATGTCTGTGATAAGGGGTGGATGATATGGTCCAGTAGGTACTATGGCAATATCCCAAAGAGAATAACAGGAGCATCTTGGGAAAGTGGTGGCAGTTGTTGATGCGGGATGGTATGAATGAAGACATCAACATAAAAGAAGGCAAACTTAGATGAATAACGATTCAGATTTGTATGGCCTTTTCTTCCCGAAACAGAGTAAAGAATATACTAAGAATGATTACAGGAGGATTAAAGATTGCGATCCCGCGGATTAAACTCAATCAAGCAATAAAAAAAAGAAGGATCTTAAGGGTTGAGAAACCACTTACGATTAGGACTAGTGCCTTCTTCAACAAGTTAGACCTAAGATCAGGGGATTTGTACCATGCGTTGATGTCTTCTCCATAGTTGGATCTCTCAGCACTCGTGGAGTCGGTGCCTGGATGAGGAGGCTTTACTCTTGCGGATTCGTCGGCTTTCAGGTCAAGGGCTCCAAGGCGAGGAGGATCTCTTCTGCGGATCGAGATATCCAGGAGATCCTGCAAGCAACAAAGTTAGGGACCTATTGAAGCAGAGAAAGATATGGAAAGGGAACTTTGAGTAGAGAGGGGGTAGGGGATGGCAATGGAAGATGGATCTTGGCATGGATGAGACTTGGCATGGAAGAGTCTTGATGAGGAGGAAGCTTGTCGCCTGGAGACTTGAAGGAGAAAGATTGACGGCTAGGGCTTGGAGGAGGGGCTCTTGGCAGCTAGGGCTTGGAGGAGAGATTAGGGTTTGGAACTTAGAGAACTAGGTTGGTTTGGGCCTTGCACCCCTCCCTCACGGAGCGTCAATGCCAATAGCAAAGGAAATATAAGAAAACTCTTTCATTCATTCATCATAATTCATTCTTACAAGAGGAAGGGGGGTACTTATCATTCACCCGAGATCCTTTTGAAATTTGAATACATGCCTAAAACAAGGAGAGAAAAAAAGGGGTGTCTTTCATGCTTAGACGGTCAAGGATTTCCAAGTGGGGCGCCTCTCTTGAATTGAATGGATTTCCTTTCATGCTGAGTTAAAGATTTCCAAGTGGGGCGTCTTATTTGAATTTTGAAAAACTTCCAAGTTGGGAGAAGAAAGTGGGGCGCCCATTTGAATTTCATGTTTAGGATCTCCCTTGTTTAGCGTGGAGATGTGGTGGGACCCTGCTTTTTGTGGAAGATGAGGTTGCGTCATAAGTGAGTCCTCTTTTGGGATCAATTCTTGTATGAAGATTGATGTGGCTTCACCTTTCCTTTGGTCATGCTTCAAGGTTCTGTCTTGGATCTATGTTGGTGGTCCTCTTGAGTTGAACTTGACTTAAATAAATTACAGGACATTGACTTAATGACATAAACTTAAGAAAACAGCTTGACTCAATTACAGGACTGACAAGACTTAATTATCTGTAATCCATAAAGAGGTTGGGTTGGCCTGAATTGAGTGTAGCCTCTTTCGGATTCTGGTGCCCGCATCAGTTGTGGTATTGAAAAGTGAAAGGATATTAGTGATTTAGTGGCATTGAAAGAGGTGGGATGAGATAGTTGTACTAACATTAGATATCAAAATTTAAAATGCAGATATGGTGAGAAGGTGGATGTAGTATGCTTACCCATGCTTAATACAAAGTTACAAAACTAGCCTCACCATATATCTGAAAAACTAAAACAGAGAAAATAAACTAGCGGCATGATGGATCAACATTTAATTTCCACAACTACACTAAACAAATAATATTATATAATAAGAGGCACTGTTAACTAGTCATTATGGTCTGTATCCATAGTTTTTAGCTAGCTATATGTTGAGCATAATGGTGTTTTACTACTATAAGTGGGGTTCAAGTTCTAATTATTTGCTCAGCTGGTAGTTTGTATGTTGCTTACATTACTATGGTAGTTATTTTAAAACTTGATCTTTCCATTTTTCTCCCAACTGAGGGGGGGGGGACTTTGCATTACGCATTTAGTAGAACCTTCACCATTGTAAATGGACTTGATTACTATTCTAGGAAGGATGCTAATGAAGAAAAATACCTGATATGATCAGAATTCTTTCTTTCATCAAGTATTGGTTGAACATATGGCTAAATTGCTTTTCTAAACTAGATTTTTTGTGTTCCAGGAGCAAGGGTCATATTTTGGGATATGAGAGATTCCTTTCTTTTCTCACTATATCAAGGCAGCATTGAAAGTGCTCGCTTCGAAATTTTTGTCCCATTACTTGATGGGGTAAGTTGATAAAATGAGAAAGCAATCCTGCTTCATTTACTGTTAGAGCAACGTTGTACATCGTGCATTTCTTCTTCTGGAGATGTTCATCAATTTGCCCATTCCTGTATTACCATTTTTCAGTAGCTTTATCAGAAATTTGCATAAATTTGTGTTGTAGGTTCTTGACTACATATGTGATCTAATCATTGATACACTTAGGGATCAAGTTGTTTCAAGCATTTGTCAAGCATCAATGGTATTGGTATTTTTCTTCATTAGTCAATAAAATAGTGAATCATTAGCATTGTTTTCATCTGATCCTTTCTAACTTTCTCATATAACAGGAGAGCTATGTATGGGTATTGTTGGATGGAGGCCCATCCCGTGTGTTTTCTGAGTCTGATGTGACAATGATGCAAGAAGATTTAAATGTCTTGAAGGTAAGCATTCCATCAAATGCACAATGATATCTAGAATCCTTCACATTGATCAATGTCATTTTATTTGAAAAACAAATATAAGCTATGTCGTCTATGGTATTTCAGTTTACTTTATTAGCATTTATATTGGATTTATACTATTGATATTTAGAGTTGTTTGCTTCATCTGCTTGTTAGAACCCTTGTACTTGGAAGTTTAGCATTTATCTGCCATCATTATCCTTCTTGGTATCAGAGGTTTCTAATCTGCAACTTCTCAATGTAAAGAGGAAAAGGAACTTCTGCATTGGACATTCTGGATCACAATCTTGACTTAAAGACTGCTAAGCGGTCATTTGCTATTATAATGTCTGTGCAGTGTTTGCACTCTGTCACTGGGATTTTAAACATTAAGTGGGGGACATTTGAGTTTTTATCTTTCATTGAAGTGCTATTGTAGTCCATCTCACAAGATTTTTTATTCTTTCTGAAGCATGCTTTTGCAGTTATGTGATGTATGTTACTTATAAGGGGTGATTTAAGGGAGCAAAAATTGTTCATCATTCTCACCTTTTCAGTTTTGCTGTTTCTTGTTTTTGCATTTGTGGTTTGTTCTGTCCTCCAAGGAAAACATGTTCTCCAATGATATGCTCTTGTTTGTAGCAAATCAAATATTTGAGATGTCATAAAGATACAAAAGGTTGAACAGTTATACTGGAGATGCTAGTGAATATGACCATGAGATCTGTTATATAAACAAAATTTGCAACACACACACACACATATTTATATATATGCATATGTATATTATGTATGTATGCACTAAATAAATCATTTTCGTACTCTGAAGGTTTCCTGCAAGGTTTCTACCAATTTTCAACATCATTTACACCGATTAACATGAATGCGAATATGGTGCCATCCCTTGTACATGATAGTGAGTCATTCATATGTACTTGTTGCATGTTTGTATAGAATTTTCTTAGTCTAGGAAGAATACCTATTTCATCTGCAGCTACTTAAAAGCAACAAGACAAACCATAAGGTTATTATGGCTGATTCTTGGCTTCTTGTTGCATGAAGAATGATTATATAAGATGTTTTGAAGCGATTGTATTCTCTTGTTCCATCTTTATCCATTTCTGGTATTCTGTTTTTATAATTGTGTCATGCTGTTATATCGATCATTTAATAATTAATTGTTTGGGTGGTCTTGAAATCCATTATCTCAAACTGATTTATTTCAAAGTTTTTCCTTGTCATTTGATGTGGCTGTTTTATGTTCTGATGGGAAGATCTGTTTCCTAGGATTTTTTTATAGCAAATGGACAAGGCCTCTCTCATGTTATAGTTGAGAAGGAAGCAAGATTA
This sequence comes from Areca catechu, assembly GCA_021397845.1. Classification (NCBI taxonomy): domain Eukaryota; kingdom Viridiplantae; phylum Streptophyta; class Magnoliopsida; order Arecales; family Arecaceae; genus Areca; species Areca catechu. The sequence continues at coordinate 118,599,478 of CM038038.1, forward strand.
GCTCAACAGATCGTAGACTTGTATGCCCTGAAGGTCTGTCAGTTCCTGGATGTTTTTTACCTTATTCCTTGAGTGTTTCTAAATATATCTGACTTCTTATTTCAGACCAATTCTATTATTGAGATGTTGATAAGTGCAAGTGAACAAATTTCCTATTATCCTGAATCTAAAAAACCTGGGCAAAGACGTGCAAATGATGCTGAAACATTACTTCGAGTTTTATGTCACAAGAAAGATGAAGTAGCCTCTAGGTTTCTAAAAGTGCATTATAAACTTCCCAAGTCTTCAGGTGAGTACAGGTTCATATCCAACTCATACAATGTAGTTGCTTATTGTTAACTATGATGTCATCCCGATTTAGATACCCCACTTCTGCATATGAAACTGATGTTTCCATGTGCATGGTCTGTAGTTGTTTTTTGATGGCTATTATTGTGTATTGCATTGTAGTTGCATTTCAGTATCTTTTATGTTTCTCATCTAGATAATATTTTGCATGTGTTAAAATGGTTTATAATTTATGGCCGATCAATTTTGTGCATAACCATTTGTTTCGAGATGGAACTACATCAGATTCTGCAAGTTGTATTCCTACATTCATTCCTTACTAACATAGTTGCATGACACGGGAGACTATTGCTTACTGAAAGTTGCATATAGAGCTACTGGCTACTGCATGAAGCTTGTACATCCAATTACTTGCTCAAACATCTAAGTAGCCTCCTGAATAATAGAATAATTATTTGTGAGCTGTTTGTATGGTTACACTTAGTTGTTGTATCTTGGAATTCTTAATTTAAGGATTCTAGAACAAAAGAAAACATCCTCAGTTGGACAAGGATGGATGGTTATGGGGATGGTAAAACAAAACAATGCAAAGTATAGCTCTATAGGCAATCTTAGGTTGCTGGCTACAATGTATGGTTGGAAAAGATAAATTTGTTTGAACTATAGGTTGGAAGCACATGGGAAAGGGACATGTTTTCTGAAGAAGATGCTGCACCCCAGGTTATCAAACTGGGGAAAAATCAACTACGAGTGAGACTGAAGTTGATAAAACCTATGACCAAGATTGAAACAGTGACAAATGATTCTCATAGAAAAGAGTTTCAATGAGTGCTTAGGACTCGAAGCCTCCAGACAAAAAGGCTTGAAGATATTATAACCTGGAATTCGTTAGAATAATGCAAATCAAGAAAGTTAATAGGTGGAGGAGAAAATGAAGCTCATCTGGATTCAAATAATACCAATTTTTAATTAGAAAAAATCACCAATAAGTAAGGATCACCTTTACATAGAATAATTCATGAGGAATTCTGTTGGGGGTTGTTAGAATTAGGATAGAGAGCAATTTAACTTATGTTGTTCCACTTGAGCAGCATACTCATGTAAAGTCTATTTAAAGGTTACTTTGATCCTAATTTCAATAGATTTTTTTTTTCTTGCAACATGGTATCGGAGCAGCACATCCTTGCCACTGCACCTCCCTTCCCTCCACAACCCTAGTTGCCACACACCACCCCTCCCTCTTGCCATCACCAGCTCCCTCCCTCTTGCTACCGTCCACCCTCCTCCCTGTTGCCACCGCCTCCTCTCTCTTCAAACCCTATCCTCTTGCTGCTGCCCCCTTCCCTTCCTCTTGCCGCCATCCCACAAAAAAACCCTAGCCACTCCTTGTTTCCCTCCTTTCTTTCCTTCTTTTTCTTTTCCCCTCCCTCTCTTCCTCTTGCTGCCATCCCACACAAAAAAACCCTAGCAGCCACATCTTGTTTCCCTCCTTTCTTTTCCCCTTCCTCTCTTCCTCTTGCTGCCGTGCACCCCCCCATAACCCTAGCCACCGTCTCTTGCTCCCTCTTCCTTACCCCTCCCTTCTGCCATCCTCCTAATCCCTAACTGCCATACTCTTCTTCTTCCTCCTCCTCTCTTTTTTTTTGTTCTCCTTTTTCACTCTAAAATCTTTCCATTGCCATGTGTTGCCTCTCTTATTCCCTCTCTCTCTTATACATCCAAGCAAGGACCAAACCCTCGTTTCCAAGTCTGCCGCCTATGGAAGACATAACAAGTGCTGATCCTGATCCGCTTTGGACGAGGAATTGTATTGGGCTTCCAAAGATGCTACCACCAACCCTCTTTTAAATACAAAAGCTTGTTGCTGGCTTCTCTATGCCTTTACACATAGATGAGGGGTTATCTTCCTTGGTCTTCCTTTTATTTATGCTGCAATTTGGATCTCTCTTGTGTTGTCATTGCTATCCTCGACTCTATATGGCATCATCTTTGAAAGTTTAAAAGTTCATTCCTTTGGGCATCACAATCAAATTGAATAGTGCTAATTATGTCCTCTAGACTTAGACCTTCCATTTCTTTGTTGGTTTTTAATACAAGTTGAAACATCTTACTGACGCCTTTTGGATGCCTTCTCTTCCTTTAAATACTCTGATAGCGTGATAGCAACTAGAATTGTAGACAAGTAACAGGATGATGATTATGCAGTTATTACATGACTTTTGAATAGCTATGAACCCTCTATTAGTGCAAATATTATATTCCTCTCTATAGTGAAAGACATATAGGATGCTCTTAAAAAGATGTATGAATATGAGAAGAATCTTAGCCATGTTTATTTTCTCCATTTATGCTGCTTCTGGGGGACATGGTTAAGCCATGGTCGAGGCCATGATCACGATTTTCCCATCTTCATTGCCCTTGCACCATCCTTATAAGCAGTGTTGGCAAAAATTTGATAAATCAGAGACCGCCAAATTAGCTATTATTACTCAAGCTAGTGCTGCCACTATGGCTTCTGCTAATACTGTCCTTGTTTTCGACTCCACGAGCGATGTTATTACACTAACTAAGATGGAGTGCTAGATTATTGCAGCCACATGTTTCTTCATTTCTTGCATCTCCATCTTCTGGATCTGCTTCAATTACTGTTCATGGTAAGTCCTCACTTCTAGACTCTGGTGCCTCCACCCATATAACAGGTAACCAGTCTTTATTTTTCACTTTGTCCCTTTCTTCCGTTCATCCTTCTGTATCTATTGCTGATGGCTCCTCTCTTATTCTGGGAGAAGGAAAGGTGGTTTCCTTCTCTTCTTTATCTCTTGATAGAGTTCTTTATGTTCCTAATTTTTTTATTAATCTTTCATTTATATGTCACCTCACCAGTTTTTTGGATTGTTTAGTTACCTTCTCTTTCCAACTATGTTCTTGATGGATCTTCAAACCAAGAAGCAGATAGGTGGTGGGCATGATTTGCAGGATCTCTACTGTCTGGATGCGGAATGTGCTATCGCTGTTGCTGCTTTCTCTATTAAGGATTTGGATCTCTGGCATTGCAAACCCGACCATCCTACGCTCTCATCGTTGAGTTATTTATTTCTATTCCCTCTACATTGTCCTTTTTGTCATGTGCTGCTTAAGTTTGACATTGTCCTTTTTGTCATGTGCTGCTTAAGTTTGGCAAGCACCATCATGCTTCCTTTTCCTCCAATGTCAATCGTTGGTGTACTAATCCTTTTGAGCTCATATACTCTAATGTCTGGGATCTCAGTCATGTGCTATCCCGTCTTGACTTTCGCTACTTTATTACCTTTATTGATAATCGTTCCTAGGTCATTTAGGTCTATCTTCTTTGTAGTTGATCTGAGGTCTTTAGTGTATTTAAAGACTTCTATATGAAAATAAAGACTCGTTTTTCTATGTCAATTAAGACTTTGCATTGATAATGTATTAAAATTTATAAGCTCTTTGTTTAAATAGTTTTGTGCTTTTCATGGTATTATTTATTATGAACGTATGAGTCCTAAATATGGCTCGTGTCCTGATGTTTCATATGCATGTGCCTAAACCATATTAGGGGATGCTATTCTTACTGCTTGCTATCTTATTAATCATTTTCCATCTTTCATTCTTGATGGTTAAACACCTCTTGTATTTATCCTAACAAATCTTCATTTTCACTACTCGGATGTTTGGCTGTATGCTTTATTCACTTGCTCCGTCCTGGAATTGCACTCTCTTGGTCTTTTAAGTGTGTTTTCTTAGATGACTTTCGTATACAAAAGGGGTATAGTTATTATGATCCTATAGCCCAACATCATTTTGTTTCTATTGATGTCACTTTCTTTGAGTTTGTCTCATTCTTTTCTCCTTTCGAGACTCCATTAGGACCCTTGTCTGGACCTCCTTACCAACACCAGCTCTGTCTCTACACGGTATTCCTGGATCCTAAGCAGCCTCCAAAAACACTACCAACAATTCCTCCTATTTTGCAGGATTATCAGCACCGCCAAAAATCCACAACTTATGTTCTTCCCAGTCCGCCTTCTCCGGCTCTAATTTTAGACCTTGAGATATTTGACCTTGGTCTTCGCATTGCTCTCCGCAAGGGTAAACATACGTGTATCATGTATTATGTTGCTGATTATGTCTTCATGGATCATTTTAGCCCCTCTTTCTAGCATTTTGCCTTGTCTATATCATCTATCTGTTCCCAGGATTTATTCAGAAGTACTGTCCGATCCAGCCTGAAAAGTCGCTATGGATGATAAAATGAATGCTCTTATTAGTCATGGTACTTGAAAGCTTGTGCCCCATCCTATGGGTTTTCAGCCTGTTCAGTGCACATGAGTGTTTATTATCAAACACCTACCGAATGGATTTATTGACCATTACAAAGTTCACTTGGTTGCCAGGAGATTTACTCAGACTTACAAGATTGATTATTATCAGACCTTTTTTCTTGTGGCTCAAATGAATTTTGTTCAGGTTGTATTCCCTATTGCTTTTCTCCTGTGGCTCAGGTGAATTTTGTTCGGGTTGTATTCTCTATTGCTGTTAATCGAGATTGGCCTATTATTCAAATGATGTCAAAAATGTATTTTTCTCTAGTGATCTTCTTGACAATGTTTATATAGAGCAATCACTAGGGTATCTTGCTTAAGAGGAGAATCAACTATGCAAGCTCAATAAGGCTATCTATGGTTTGAAACAGTCCCTGTGCCTAGTTTGACAAGTTCATAGAGTATTGTCAATATAGGGCTTAGACTCAGATTGATCACTCGATCGTTACCAGAAAAAGTTTATGAGAAACTGTTGTATTTGTTCTTTATGTGAATAATATTTTTCTCAGGTGACGATACAGAAGGCATCATTGAAGTCAAACTATATATTCAAACTCACTTTGTTATCAAAGATCTTGGCAAGCCAAGATACTTAGGCCTTGAGATTGCTTACTATTCTGATGCAGATTATGCAGGATCTATGGAGGATCAGTGCTCTACCCTTGGCTATTGTACTTGGAAACCTAGTCACATGGAGAAGCAAAAAGCAAAATATGGTGGCCAAATCATGTACGGAGGCAGCATACAAACAATGGTCCTTGTTGCCTGTGAGATAATGTGACTTAAGGATCGCTGAACCGGTACTGGGATCCGTACCGGTACATGTATCGGTCTTGGTAAATTGAGAAAAAACTATCTTTCTCCCCCCTTTCAAGCAAGGATTCCTAAATCAGACCCGAATCAAGCTGAACCGAGCCTGAACCAGGTCGTATCGGTCCGAACTGACCCGTACCATATCAAACTGACCCGTACCGGTCCGGTTCAGGCCAATTTTTATGGTTCGGGTCCTGAACCATTTTTTAGGGCTGAACCATACCGGTTCTTGACTGGTACGATACGGTACATCCCGAATCGGGTGGTTCAAGATGGTACCGTAAATCCTGGACTTAAATCTTTCTTGGAGGATTTAGGATTTATCTATACAAACCCAGTAAAAATGCACTGTGACAATCAAGCTACAATTTATATCGCCAGTAATTCAGTCTTTCACGAGCGGACTAAACATATAGAGGTCGACTGTCATTTTATTTGAGAAGATATTTTTAGTAGCAAGATTAAGACATCTTTCACGAGTTCAGTAGATCAACTCGCAGACATCTTCATCAAAGCTCTCAACTTCACTCGGTTTTCTACTATATATTTCAAGCTGGGCTTAATTGATGTATACACTCCAGCTTGAGTGTTAGAATTAAGATAAAGAGCAACTTAACTTATGTTGTTGCACTTGAACATCATACTCATGTAAAATCTATTTAAAGGTCCTTTTGGTCCTAATTTCTGTAGATCTTTTGTTTTCTTTCAACAAGGATAATCTAATATACTGACGTTTTAGTCGTCTGTCAAAATACCTTGATTACCTTCAAAATTCAGAGTGGACTTTTGGTTGCATAATGAGATGGAAAACAGAGTTAATGAATTTTAAGGGTTGCCACTAAAATTCTTCCCAGCATTCGATTTCTTTTTTTTTTTTGGGTCCATAAATTTGATGTGGACCAGAACGTCAGTGGATTCACTGTGAGTGAAACGTAGATGAAGCTTGAAGAAATCAATTTCCATTAACAGGTGCATGATATTGTCAGTGGCATATGTTACCTGCCAGAAGTTTGAGGATAATGAAACGTTTTCTGTGTTGCTGACGTATCTATGGTGATTTCAAATGGAGAACCAAAATAATGGACTTCCACCTCTTTAATAGGATCTTTTTCAGACTACTTCCCTGGTTATTTTGCTGTTCAAGTTATTGTCCTTGACTCTTATGATTGGGTTTCCAGGCAGCCATCCTCTTGGTCGCATGCTCTATATCTTGGTGCCAGATTGTTATATTTTTTACTTTGCCTGATGTTTTTGGTCTGGAAAATAGTGTGTGTGTTTTTTTTTTGTTGGTGGGGGGGGTAGTGGATGAGCACCTGTTCCCTCTTCTGGATGTTTTCAAGCCTACTTGCATTGGGTTCAAGCTTTTCTTAGCCCCTTTTCATCAATGGACTCCTAACATATACGAAGGAGTGCGGTTCATTCGACAAATTCCTAGCTCCATATCTATCTTTGAGATATTTGGATTTTTCAAAACTCCATAAATATACAGAAGAGATGCTATCCCCACTCGGACCAAGACAACTTTTATCCCCAAAAAAAAGTTTTGCCTTTAAAAATTGTCTATTTTTGTGTTTAACCTACAATTTTAGGTATTAGAAAAAAAAAAAAAAGTAATTCGAAGATCCTTGCAATTATTTTGGTGGTTTTAGTTTCAAAATTCACATATTTCTTTGCTCTGTGTATGTGATGTAATATATACATCCTTTTTAGCATTCCAGTCATGGAGTGGAAAACAAAGACTCACTAGTTAAGCATTTTCTGCAGACTATGAGGATGTTCTTGGAAAGGAGCCAGCATTAAAGTCTTCCCTTATCGAAGACATGCTTAAAAGTAACACTTCGTTCAACTGGAAAGAAAAGGGCCAGAGAGGCTTTAGGATGATGAAGAAGAAATTTCAGGAAGCAACATCTGAAATTCCACATGCAACTTGGTAAGCAATTGCTGCCGATTCCTTTTTCTTATACAGAACTAGTTAAAATTGTCAAAATTGTGAAAATGAAAATGAGTTTTCTTCTTCCTGGGTTTTCTTTTTTGGAGGGGGTGGTTGGTGGTGGGTATACAGGGGTTCCACTCCACTGATATAGCTGTTATAAACAATCAAAAGCTCTCTTTTATCTCATTCTTTCATGAGATCATAGAACTGGAGTATGATTGTGAAATATCAGGTTTTGTATATTAGTATATATCTTTTTTAGTTAATATCATCATTTGACCAAACATTTTTGACTTTTAGAATAATTTGAATATCTGAGAGAAGTCAGAACAATTGTCATGTTTTAGTCAAATTGCTCATTTTTATCAGTTATAGCGTTGTTTCTTATAGATATAAAATTTTGAGAATGCCTTAATTTTCTTCAGTAAGATTTTCTTTTAGATGATAGGACCTTGCGGCTAAAGTAGATAACAATCTGATATATAAGTTGCCGTCTTGAGTTTAGAGTTCATCCATTGCATGAAATAATCTTAAATATTAGTACTAGAATCTCTCCATAACGTAGCGTGCCACCCCAAGTTTCAGAACTCATTCTCAAATCACTGACTGTCCTGTGGTGCTTTAAGCTTGATAAGGCTCGTGCAACTGTTCTTTGTATCATATGATTCTACATATGGCTGATCAGCTTCCAAGTAACAACCGGCTTAGTCTCACTTACAAAGGATAAAAGTGACCCCAATATATTGCATTAGATGGTTGTACATGCATGAAGGCATTTTTGTCATTTGACATATGCAATGAATAATTTTCTCAGTATTGTTTCATTTTTGTTTGCATTGATTGCATCTACAAAATGTCAAAAACTATTCTATACAGGTACATTCATTTACTGCAATACGTATGGTATTTTTATTATTTATATGGGCGGAAATAACCAAGATGGTTATTTCGTAGAATTAAAGAACATCCTCATATATATGAGCACCCACAAAATAGGCCTAACAAGGTCAGTCATGACTGGATGATCAAAGAGCTAGGCCAGTAATGATCGGTGTTGTTGGACATGATCTACCATCTTTAAATTATTTATTATGATTTGGAGATTCCTACTATCCATGCATTAAAGATTTTCAAGTTACATTCTTATATATATTAACAGAAAGTAGTTTAAAGATTGAAGATCATATTCAAATGGCTTGGTTAGCTTGGATAGTTAATGCTAATTTTAGGGTTGGAAATCGGCTCAGGCAAGTACAAGCCCATGGATCGGGTTGTGGGCTAGCTCCAAATAATATCAGGTCAGATTCGGGCTATAAGATATAGAGTACATTTATTTTTAGGTCAGGCTTAACTACAACATTGGCTTGGCTCAAGCTTGAGATTTCGAAATCTCATCTTTTTTTGACCGTAGGATTTGAGGCAATGTTTGTGGATCTTGGGCCTTTTCTCAAGCTCCTGAGAAGATTGGATCTCATAGAGGCATCGATGAAACCCTGGAAGCTCTAGGACGGTAAGCATTTCTCAATCTCCACTGTCCTGCTAGAGAAGCATCCTGGACTCACTGGAGGAGCTCTACTCCAATACGATCAGCTCCACGTTCTTTCCCTTCAGTTCTTTGATCCTCTCTTTCTGCTGGCCTTCATCCTCGTAATCGGCCCTCTCTTGGAGCCGATTGAGTTCACCATTCCTGGAGATCTCCTCGAGGGGATGATGCGACGGTCTATTTGAGGATTTTCTTCTCAAGCTGGGTTCGGAGGTGGACTCCAACTGGAGTTCCCTCCATGAGGTGGAGCTAGGAGTGGTTGAAGATGGCGGCACTGCCCTTGGGATTGGAGGGTGGAGCCTTCTGGGAGCTCGAGAAGGAGGACTACACGAGGATCTCTGACTTGCGGGTCACCGGGCTCATCTGGAAACCCCATCATTGCCTTGACCTTTCCGGTCACGCATTGCCCTCTCTCCTCTTTATACCAACCCTGCGTCATTAATTCGAATGAAACGACGGTGGGCGGCCCCTGCGTCACCAATTTTGAATGAAACGATGGCGCCGCTTCCGTCGTGTGGGGTTGTTGTTCCTTGCTCGGCCTGAGCCCGAATTCAAGCCTAATTGTGCTCGGGCTCGGGCTTTTTTTAAAAAAAAAAAAAAAAAAAAATTCAAGGTCAAAAAGTTTTGGGCCACACTCGGATAAGGGTATGGCCCAGCCTGGTTCCGATACTAATTGGTTCTATGGCTCTGTTTGATGAGTCGGTGAGCTCTTCCAATAGATGGTGTCAAAAGCTTTCTTGCAAACTGTTACATGACAAAGGTGTGTGGTAGGTTGCAAAAGTTGATGCACGGGTGGATGGGATTTTCGTTTAAAAAGCAGTTTGTGGTTGTTGGTCCGTCCCCCCTTCATATTGAACTTGTTGAAGAAGGAGGTGTAACCATAGGGGTTTGACGGAGAGTACCACCAACACCAGATAAGCTGAGTAATAGTGCCACGTAGCTGCAAGCTCGTGGTACTCAATCTAGCTGAGCCAGCTGCAAATGTATCGCTGCTATTTGACCTGCGACAAGACCACCTTCATCACCCTGCCAAATGTGGACCGGAAGAACGCTGCAAAGAACCATTGGAACAAATTCCCACTTCCGAAACATGTCCTGGTAAAACGACTCCTGAATGCGTTGCTGAGTGGCCAGTTTCATCCTCTGCATAAATTGCTCGAGTAATTTCATTGAATAGATGAAAGTAGTGGTTTTGAGGCCATCTAGTTCAGATTTTGAAGGGAGATTCCTTTATCTAAAGAAGCCCAGCAGCCTTTTCAAAAGTTCCTTTTGAATTGGACCGGTCACGGATCCATGCATCCGACTCTGTGGGTGCCTTTGGAGACCGTCCATGAAGGTGACCAAGAGTGCATCATCATCTACCAGTGGAGCAACCAGGGGTCACGGTATGCCCATTACCACCTAGCTATTGTTTAGTGTAAGCCCGCATGCACGAGATTCCGTGAAAACTTGGGCCGTTTTTTTGTTTTTTTTTTTTTTCCCCCTCAGGTGCTAGATTTGCAGCTCGGCCAGCTTACATTGCAAATGTACTCTTCAATTTATTCAGTAGCCTTGAGAGCAAGTCTTTGTACACCGCATGCGGTGCAGGAAATTCAATATGGCCTGCACCGCTGTTTCTTATTGGTCCACGTGTATCCTAATTGGCTTGATGGGATGTGATATATAACTGGTTAAAAGTCGAGCATGATGTTCATTAATTATCATTACGCTTTTTCTAAATTTTTTTATACAGATCAAAATATCATTTTCCTTCGATCTATTTTTTCTTGTCATCTTGTTTGGGTTTTGGTAAATCTAAAACATTGTTTCCAGTACTACTAGCTAAATATTTCAGTCTGAAACATGCTTTATTTTTTGTCCAAGGAATCAGTCAAAGGTTGAATGAAAAATCTTCCTCGTTCTGAAATGTGCTCTAAAAGTCTCGTCGTAGGAATCAACTTTCGAATGTTAATATAAGTTTTTTTCTCGCTCTGAAAAAGTGTTATATTTTGGTCCGAGGTTGGAATAAATCATCGAAGACTTCTTCTATAACTTCAAGACAAAATGTCATCTCCAATAGAAAGTAAACCAAGCTTTCATAGAATCTTGTTTGATTTTCTTTTTAAGTTTCTTTATTACACCAACTGTTTTGGTAATTAGAGAAAGTTAATAATATATGAAATTATATAATACACGTTTAGCATCCATAAAATTTAATGATATTCTGAGTCATAACTTAGTCCACATGTGATAGGTATTCCTGATAGAAGAGGATAATAAATATAGTTTCATGTTTTCTGCATGGATGTCATAGTTTTATAACTAGGATATCGTAGTTTTTGCACTGGGGTGTCGTAATACTGTTTCAGCATATTATTATCATACTTTAGCATCAGTAGCATATTATGACATCATAGGAGTCATAACTCAGTTCACAAGTAATAGATTTTCCTGGTACTAGGGATTGATATATTTAGTTTCATGTTTTATGATCGGGTGTCATAATCTTTTAACTAGGATGTCGTAACTTCTGAACTAGGGTGTCGTTCTTTGAAAACTCTTTTTTCAGAAATGTTTTTTTCTCCTGGTCTTTTTATCATAATCTAATAATTTTATTCAAGTCAATGCATGGTTGAAATATTTTATGACGAAGGATAAAAGTTTTCATTTTCTGTTTTGTACCGAGTTGTTCATGTTTCAAAGTTTTTGATATTGAAATTTTCTCAGAAACATTTTATTACAGTGCGAGTGTCATATATCAATAATACATATTGAAACACTTCTGTTATGAAGGATCAAAACATCCTATTTATGATTTTATATAGAAATGCCCTAGTTTTTTAACTAGGGTATCGTAGTTTTTGAACAAGGATATTATAATACTGTTTGGGCATATATTTGTGATCCTTTTATATCCGTAACATGTTATGACATTCTAAGAGTCATAACTCGGTCCACATGTGATAGGTTATCCTGCTAGTAGGGGTTAATATATTTAGTTACATATTTTTTGATTGGGTATCATAATCTTTTAACTATGGTGTCGTAATTTCTGTATTAGGATGTCGTTCTTTGAAAACTCTTTTTTTGAAAATATTTTTTTTCCTGGTCTTTTTATCACAATCTAATAATCTTATTCAAGCTAATGCACAATTGAAATGTCTTATAATAAGAGGACAAAAGCTTTCATTTTCTGTTTTATACCGAGTTGCTCATGGTCGAGGTCATTCCTCGACACTTCAGGGTTCCCCAGATGGAACCCTACGACGGCACCTCCGACCCCCTCAATCATTTAGACAGTTTCAAGACCCATATGATGATCCAAAGAGCTTCGGACGTGACGTACTGCTTGGCGTTCCCGGCTACCTTGAAGAAGTCCGCTCGGATGTGGTACTCGAGCCTGCACCCAGGTACCATCGATTTCTTTTCCGAGTTAGAGAAATTGTTTGTCTTGCATTTCAGGACCTGCCGCAAGACTCCTCAGAATACGGACATACTATTCCTCCTTCACCGGAACGAATGAGAAAGCCTGCGAGATTATATCTCCAGGTTTAATGCGGCCACGCTTGAAATCCTAGATCCCAACGAGCACGTGGCCATGTCAGCACTGAAGAAGGGGCTTCGTACTTCCAGGCTTACTTTTTTCCTGGATAAGAAGTTTCCTAAAAACTATGCTGAGCTTCTGTCAATGGCTCAGAAATACACCGATGCTGAAGAGCAGGCGGCGAATCGATGATTGATTGAAGGGAAACCCCCTTCAAAAAAAAGAATAACAGGGGACAAGGTCCCCAAACTTCTAATAACAACGGCGATAGATATGCAGACCGCTGGAGAAGTCCTCCCAAGCCCAGAGCATTGGGAGGAAGATTCGACTCTTACACCCCCCTCAATCTCCCTCGAGAGAAGATCCTCATGGAGATAGAAAAAGAAAACTATCTCCAACGGCCCCGTCCCATGAAGGCCTCCTCTTCCATCAGGAATAGGAATAAATACTGCCGATTCCACCGGGACCATGGCCACAACACAGAAGAGTGCATCCAGCTGAAGGATACAATTGAGGACTCATCAAGAGGGGGTACTTGGAGCGGTATATCGGTCGCCAAGGGCCTCGGTCGGAAGCAACTGTTCCCCAGCCACCTCCCAAAGAGGTTGAATTGCCAAATCAAAAGCCCACCAACGGAGGTGTAGGGATGATACATCGACCCACCAACTGGAGAAGGGATGAGGACGAAGTCCCAAAGCGACTTAAAGATAACAACTCTATCCTCTTCTCCGACGACGACCTTGCGGGAGTTCGGCTCCCACATGATGATCCTCTTGTAATTTCGGTCGCAGTGGCTAATTATGATGTACAGCGGATCCTTGTTGATAATGGAAGTTCGACTGATATCTTGATGTACGATGCATTCTCTAAAATGTGTTTGCCTAGACATCAACTGCAAAGATCCCCCATACCGCTATCTGGTTTCGGGGGTAACCAAGTTTTTGCCGAGAGAAAAATAGTGTTGCTTGTAACCCTCGGCACCGAACCTCGACAAAAGACACTACCGATCAACTTCACGGTAGTCCGGATCCCCTCAGCATACAATATTATTCTGGGGTAGCCTGTCTTGAACAAGTTCCAGACCGTGATCTCCTCTCACTATCTCTTGGTACGCTTCCCCACCAGGAACGATGTTGGAGAAGTTAAAGAAAACCAGAGGACGGCACGGCAGTGTCTGATGATTGAAGACAGGCATTTCAAGGATTCGACGACTCCGGATCAGCTGGATCCGAGGGATGCAACTACAAATCTTGGTGAGCCCATGGAGAGGACCGTCACAGTACCTTTGACAAAGGAAGATCCCTTCAGAGTTGTGCAGATCAGGAGCACACTAGATGAGGAAACCAGAACGAAGTTGATCCGTTTCCTCAGGGGTAATGCCGATGTCTTCGCTTGGTCGGCTTCGGATATGCCGGGGATTCCTACCGAAGTAATTACTCATCGGCTGGAAGTAATCCCTGGGTACAAGCCGGTGCGGCAGAAGAAGAGGAGCTTCGTCCCCGAAAGACAGCAAGCTGTGGACAAAGAGGTTGGCAAGCTCCTCAAAGCAGGGTTCATCCGAGAGGCCCACTACCCCGAGTGGTTGGCCAATGTGGTGATGGTGAAGAAAGCTAGTGGCAAGTAGAGGATCTGCATCGACTATACAGACTTCAACAAGGCTTGTCCAAAAGATAGCTTTCCTCTCCCAAAGATTGATCAGCTGGTCGACGCTACCGCCGGTCACCAATTGCTGAGTTTCATGGACGCCTTCTCCGACTACAATCAAATTAGAATGGATCCACAAGATGAGGAGAAGACGGCTTTCATCACTGATAAAGATCTCTACTGCTACAAGATGATGCCGTTCGGCCTCAAGAACACCGGCGCGACATTTCAGAGGCTGATCAACAAGGTGTTCGAAAAGTAACTGGGGAGAAACATGGAGGCCTATGTTGGCGACATGATCGTCAAAAGCCTCCTCCGGAGAGATCACATCCGCGACTTGGAGGAATCATTCAGCACTCTCCGACGTTACCATATGAAGCTAAACCCGACAAAGTGTGCCTTTGGGGTCACTTCGGGCAAATTCCTGGGCTTCCTTGTTACCAAACGAGGGATTGAGACGATTGCTAAGAAGATTTAAGCCTTGAAAGATATGAGACATCCCTCCTGCAAAAAGGAAGTCCAGCAGTTGACATGGAGGATTGCCTCCCTAAGCAGATTTATCTCTCGGTCAGCCGAGAAATGTCTTCCGTTCTTTAAGGTACTCCGCCAATCAAAGGGCTTTGAATGGTCCGATGACTGTCGTGCTGCCTTTGAGGAACTGAAGAAGTATCTGGAGATCCCGCCATTGCTCTCCAAGCCACAAGAAGGCGAGGTCATCTACCTGTACCTCTCTGCTTCAGATGAAGCAGTAAGTTTGGTTCTTGTCCGGAAAGAGGAAGACGGGTCTCACAAGCCCATCTACTATATCAGCAAGGTCATGCATGACGCAGAAATGCGATATACAAGGATGCAGAAGCTGATCTACTCTTTAGTGATTGCGGCAAAGCGACTACGGCCATACTTTCATGTACACGCTATCGTGGTGCTAACTGATCAACCTCTCAAGGCTGTTCTCCGATCTCCGGACACCTCCGGAAGGATAACCAAGTGGGCTGTGAAGCTAAGTGAATTTGATATCCGCTTCCAACCTCGAGCGGCTATGAAGGCCCAGGTGCTCTCCGATTTTTTGGCTGAGTGCACCTGGAAGTCCGAAGACGAAGCATCTTCGGTAGAAGAAGAAGCCCCGAAGGAGACAAAGTCCGTTTGGGTGCTTCATGTAGACGGAGCTTCCAATGCTATCGGATGCGGGGTTGGACTCATGTTGGCCAAACCTAACGGCCAAACTATTGAGTACGCACTCCGCTTCTCCTTCCATGCCTCTAATAATCAAGCCAAATACGAAGCCTTGCTCGCCGGACTTCGGATCGCCAAAGATCTAGGAGTCCAGCAACTTCGAGCCTTCTCAGACTCCCAACTAGTTGTGAATCAAGTCAACGAAGACTATGCAGCTAAAGATCCAACCATGGTGCAATGCCTGGAGAAGGTACGGGCTTTGTCCTACCAACTAGAACATTTTGAGATCATCCATGTTCCACGATCAGAGAACTCCCGGACGGATGCATTGTCTCGACTGGCGACTACAGCACCGGAGTCCCTCGGGCGCACCTTTGTCGAACATCTTGAAACTCCAAGCATAGCGAAGAGGCTGCAGAGGTGCGCCAGATCAACGCTGAGCCAAGCTGGATGGATCCCATCATCAGGTTCCTGAATGAGGGAGAGCTACCGGAAGATAAGGCAGAGGCCAAGAAGACCCGCTGGATGGTGTCCCAGTACGTCATCTTAGACGGGACCCTCTACAAGAGATCTTTCTTCCAGCCACTGCTAAAATGCTTAGGACCCACTGATGCAGATTATGCTTTGAGAGAGGTCCATGAGAGTATATGCGGTGATCATTTGGGAGGCAGATCTCTGGCATACAAGATCATTTGACAGGGATATTACTGGCCCTCCATCTAGAAGGACTCGGCTGATTTCATGCGGAAGTGCGACCAATGCCAGAGGTATGCTAATGTACAGAGACAGCCTGCAAACCACCTGACTCAACTGGCAGCCCCATGGCCTTTTGCCCAGTAGGGGATGGACATTCTTGGCCCATCCCACCAGCATCGAGGCAAAGGAAGTTTTTCCTAGTGGCCATCAACTATTTCACGAAGTGGGTAGAAGCTAAACCATTGGCCCAGATCACAGAAGGCAAGGTGAAAAATTTTGTAAAAAATTTCATCATATTCAGGTTCCGCATCCTACATGTCATTATCACGGACAACAGGAGACAGTTTGACAATTCGAAGTTCAAGGACTTCTGTGCTCAATACCATATCCAGCATCGGCTGACATCCGTTGCTCATCCACAATCCAAAGGAGAAGCCGAAGTCACCAATCGGACCATCCTCCATGGTCTGAAGATAAGGTTGAACGTCGCCAAAGGACTTTGGACCGAAGAACTGACCTCCTTTCTCTGGGCATACCAAACTATCTCGAGAATGGCTATCGACGAATCTCCGTTCAACCTGGCATACGGTATCGAAGCCGTACTTCCTGTTGAAGTCTCCCTACAGTCCCTGAGAATCGACAATTATGAAGAGTCTGAGAATTCCGATCATAGAAGGATCGATCTGGACTTGCTATCAAGCACCAGGTTACAGGCCCAGATAAGGATGGCGGCATACCAGTAGAAGGTCGCCAAGTACTACAACTCAAGGGTGAAAGAGCGTACTTTCTGCACGGGAGACATGGTATTGCGAAGAGCAGAAGTATCCAGGCCAACGGAACAGGGTAAACTCTCTCCTAACTGGGAAGGCCCATATCAAGTCGAGGAAATCATTCAACCGGGAACATATCGACTCAAGACCCTAGAGGAGAAGACCCTATCCCGGTCATGGAATGTGCAGAACCTTCGCAAATACTATCAATGAATGAGTTTCTAAAATCCCTGTGCAAAGCTACTCAGCCCTGCTCAACTCAAAACGGCTAGTTGTATCGATTGAACGACAACAGCCTGAGTGACCTGATTTGAAAAATTGGTCAACTGCGCAAAGGAGAGTCTGATCCACTCACTTTATCGGTATGCCCGACGAGCGCAATGGATGGTCTAACAAGGCCACCAAAAGATCATAGGTGCAGGGATGGTTTTCGTAACCTACCCTATGGTAAATCCGAATACGCGCCGAGACGGGCCTGACAGCCTATCTTAATCACGACAGAAAGTGCACAAGGACGATGTAAACACCCTACCCTAGAGTAAATCCGAGCACGTGCCTAAAAGGACCACCATCGTCCTTTCTATCGATAACAGACATTCTTAGAACGGTCCAACCGACCTAACTTCTTCCCTATAGACCGAAGATGGTCTGCGGAGTCTACATTATAGACAAAGCATCTTACACACATCACAAAGAATACAAGGGAAGAGTTAACAAAAAGATTTTCATTCCTTTCAATTTTTTACAAAAAAAAAAGGAAGAAGAAAGGAAAAGAAAAAGAAACTCTCATAAAGAAAAAAAAAAAAAGAGAGAGTAGCACCAGAAGGATGTGGAAAATTTTCAATAACTCTCCGCCGGGTTTGTCCCGTATAGACGGGAAGAGATCTGGAGGGACGACGAAGGGCCCCCGGGGTTCCCGTCCAAACCAGAGTCCGACCCCTCATCGGAGTCGGAATCAAATTCATGCCCGGGAAAGGGAACGGAGGGCTTAATGTTATACAGGCCCTTCAAGTTATAAAACTTGGAGGCCTTCCTTCGACATTCCCGGAACCTCTGGTGGAAGGAATCCAGAGCCACCCCGGTGAGTTCGTCCTTGAAGGCAGCAGAAGCCTTGAAATTCGAGACGGCCTCCGCCGCCTCCCTCCTTGCTTCCTCCGCCGTCGTGGTCGCCACCGTGACCTGGGCCCAAGCTTCCCTCAAACGGGCCTCCAACAGGCGGACCTTCTTCTCGAGGCGGTCCACGAGAGGCTCCTCTTCATCTTCCCCCGACCCGAGAGACTCCGGACTTTGCTTCCTTTTCGGATCGATGGCCCTTCTCTTTGCCGCACGGCGGAGCTCAGAAGTGCCGAACATCATTGTTATTAATGGAGGGAAGGAGTCTACAAAAACGATGGTCCTTGACAACAGAGGGCAGGGTCCCATTTATAGAGACCCTACACCCACGACCGACTGCGGGGAGGCATGCTCCACGTCCTTCCCGGCCAAACCAGAAAGCGCCACGTGTTCGAGCGACGCTTCGAGAATCGGAAAGTCGCTCGAGAGCCATCCCCAGGACAACAACTGCCATCGCTTCGAATATGGAGAAATCCTCATCGTGCGACGGCATCATTAATGGCTCCTTTTCGAAAAAAGGGGACCCGATGGCTCACAAGGCGCAAGAAATCACGACTGTATATATATCGACGTGCCACGTGAGCAACAAGGATCGCAATCAAATCTCCCCAATCACTGATTGGCGGGGAGATGACTCTCGTCCGCCCCAACGGACAAACTTAACATCCAAAGGAAGGCGACGGTCTTCGGCAACAGAGATCCGGTTCGTTCCAAAGTTCATCCTCATCGACTGAACGGCCTTCGGCCACGACTGCTCAACCAAACAGGAAAAAGAACGGTAAAATCAGTTCTTATTGACTGAACGGCTTTCGGAAGTGACTACTCGACTAAGCAGAAGAAAGAACGGTAAAACCATTTCGAGCTACACATGAAGTATAACATGGCATATGAAGGATAATTCATTTCAAAATCTATAAAAGTTGTCATACAAGGTCATTGATGATATAAAAAAGGAAAATACATCTAGAGCGACTCAGGTCACCCAACATCAGCAGGAGAAGACTCCACACCACAGGACTGGAGCAACTTATCAATTTGCTCAGAGAGGACTTCATCGATCGGTGCTGGGACGAAGAACCTTCGGCATGAACTCCTCCGGCCTGAGCCTCCTCTTGAGCTGGGATCGGATTTGGGGTCACCTCCGGATTTTCGACTGGGGTAGTAGCCTCCTCCGGATATGGTGCCTCCTCGGCCTCTACTACGGCTTCGCCCCCTCCACTTCCTCTTCTTCTTCTCCAGCTATGTCGAAGGGAGGAATGCCGGAGAGGTCGAGATGGGGGAAGGCCTTCTTCACCCTGGAGAGTCGTCGTTGGAGCCGTGCTGATAGCCATACAAAGTTGCTTCATTGATCTCCACCTAGAATTGCAGAGACATTTTAAAATCAGCCACGGCATTGTCCACCCGCTTCTTCAAAGACACGGATTCTCTCTTAGCAGCTTCGGACTCCAGGATCGCCTCTTCGGCCCTCCTGGAAGCCTCCTCCGTCGCCTTGGTCAGGCTTTCTATCTTCTCCTGATCCTCCCTGGCAGCCTACTCCAGGGATTCGACTTGTTTCCTGCTCCTCCTCCACCCTGCCTCTTGCCCCGTCATTGTCAGATGAGCACTTTTCAGTTCGCCCTTCAGTTCGCGAACTTCATCATTCATCCGGGCAAGACGGTCCTCCATGGACTGCTTCAGCTCCTCAGCTACTTCTTTGGCAGCCCTGGCAGTCTGAAGCTCCTCCTTAAGGTCATGGATGAGGCTGTCTACGTTCCCCAGGCCTTCCTCCATGAAGGTGAAGTCGTTACCAACTACATCAAAAGAGAGGGGTCATGAACCGAACAACTCTCAAGACAGAGAATGGCAAGGATCATACCTGTTGCAGGGCGGTGAAGGTAGAATCGGACACCCTAGGAAGATTCCGGCTCCGAAGAACCGCCAAGTTATGAGGCAGTAGCGTACCCTTCAATGCCTGCCTGGCTACGGCCGGGATCAATAGTCCCCCCGTAGGTGAAAGCTCCGAATAGTTCGTCGAACGAACTCTGGCTGAGAAAGCCCCACAGGAGAACTCTCCTTCGACTTGCCGCGCTTTGTCCCTATCAGTAGCAGGGAGGCAAAACGGCGGCATATCCGCTCGTTGGGGCGAGCTCCCCGTTGTGCAAACTGGGGAGACAGCCGCCGGTGGAGTTTCGACTGGATAAGGTCTCGACGGAGCCCCTTCCGCAGCTACTACGTCTTCCCCTAAGGTTCCCCGGGAAGACGAAGTGCTTTGGTCCCCCTCGGGACCATCCCTCCGAGCCCTCTTCCGAACTGCAGACCTGGTGAGAGGGGCCTGCGCTACCCTCTTCTCCAAAATCTGACAGAACCAGCTCAAACTGGGCTTCATCCCGCCACCTACAAGCAAAAGAATTCGCTTCAATTGACTGTGCTACAATAAGACCAAGAAAGAAGAGTAGAAATTCCTATTGATATACCTAATGAAGGGAATCTGCTAATTCCTGCCCGATGGAGATTTCTCTCCTCCAACAGTTCCCGGATGAGAGCAACTTCGAAGTTGACCAGGAGGTCGTAGTCCGACTGATCAGCTGCCAAGACCTTCTTCCCATCATTGACGGTCAGGCGAGGCTTCTTCCACACCGTATCGAAGCCCCATGAGTCAAGAGACAACACGAACACAAAAACGGGTTTCCACCCGTGGATGGCACTGGGCATATCTTTGATGACCCTATGGCCTGATCTAGGGCCAATCACCCACCATCCGTTGCTGTGGAAATCCCTTTTGAGGACGAAAAGGGCCATAAATAAATTGGTCCTAGGCTCTATGTTGGCGATGCTGCACATAACCAGGAACCCGCATATGTTCCTGATGCTGTTCGGGGTCAACTGCGCTGGTACCACTTGGTACAAGCGAAAGACTTGATGAAGAAGCGGTGCAGGAGAAACCGAAGACCAGCTTTCAGATGATCTTTGTATATAGCTAGACACCCAGGGGGAGGTTCGTTTACCCGCTCAGGCGCGGGGAGGACGAAGGAAAACTCCTCGGGAATGCGATAGCGTTCTCAAAGAAGGGCTGCCTTGCCCTAAAAAATCGAGCTGGGAATCGACTCCGGACCTACTATGTCTCCGGCCCCCGAGGGCCCAACCTTTTTCCCTGACTCTCTACGGTCCCTTCCATGACAAAGGAATGAAGCAAGGGAGCAGAAAGAAGATTCTACCTGTAGAATAAACTGGTAGTCCAGAACAGTTTGGGCGGAGGATGAGACGAGGTTGAAGAAGCTTCCTTGGTCGGACCTTCGCCCTTCCCCAAAAGAAAAGTAGGGGTCTCTGGAGCCCCGTCGGGGTTGAATTGACTCAAAGTTACCCTGGGAGGTAACCCACCTGCAACTAACCGCCAGGATAAGATATACCCTTCATCCAACAAACGGGGGAGAGCCACCACAACCATCCAAATCTCAACCAAAAGATTGCCTCAACCATCGTGCAACGGGAAAAGGAAAGGTGGCTCCAGGGCCACCCACTTTTTCCTTATTCCCCAATCCAAGAGTGACAGCTGTCCACCATCTAATTCCCAAATCATAATGGACAGTCCAATCAGAGATCCCGTAATCATCCACTACACCGTCTCCCAGGAGGAAAATGACAAGGCCTTAATACTCTCACTTCTCAAATCTTTGCTTTGAAAACTGAGAGTAGGGGCAACTATTGGGATATCCCGGTTCAGCTATAAACCAAACTCCGGTTCGACTAGTCGAAGTCCTCTCTCTCTCCAGACCACGGACTTCGGACCAAGCAAGGGACAAGCCAACTATAGGCAACCCAAGGCTACACACCGGACTACGACATCCGAAGGCCAATCCTTCGGGTAACGTCTTTGGCCTTGACCGGAGACTGAACTTCTCATCGACTTCCAAAGACATGTACTTCGGTCCCCGCCGTAGACACAATCTCCGATCCCGGGGCTAATACCAAGTCTCCGGCCCACGCAAAGGGAAACTCGAAGCTTGGACCACAATCTGGTCCAGAATGGCAACTGTAACCAACGGTTACAATCGACACTCATCATGCCATAATCATGGCGCGCAACTCCTACTGCCACGCCTTCGATCTGGCCGGAACCGCTCAATGACAATTCATGATCGCCAATCATGGAAGAGATTGGCACCCTATGATCATTGGAAAAAGAGCGGACCGCAGGCCGGAGGCCTTCTTTTAAAAAAAGGGTAAGAATGATGGTTCGAGAGGTATGCTAACACTCACGTTCATATACACTTACAGTCTCCAAGAGCCCTTTCTCTCTCGATTCTCAACACCTTCCCCATTCTGTGGCTGGGATCCGCCACTGACTTAGGTATCGAAGTATCCCCCGCCGGAACATCTCCGGCAAGGGACCTGTTTTGCAGGTGAACCAGGGAGCGGTCCTGCGATGCAGCAGCTCTGACCGGCCAATCCAGGGAATCCACGCCAACATTATACATTTTCAAACATAAAGTAGCATACATAATAGAAAAAATAGATATAACTTACGAGTTGATATTTTCTTTCAAAAAGATTTTGATCAAATTTTCATCATCTTCGAATTGAAGATTCAAGTTTGATTCATCAGGCTAAAATGTGTCCATTATCTTCGTCTTTTTTTTGAGTTGGCCTGTTTCAAAAGCAGAATCTGCTGTCATTTGTGAGGCCTTCCGCAGCCTAGGTTGATTTTTTATCCTCTTGATAAGTAAAGGAACTAGAGATTTTTCTTTCTCATCATTAGCATCCTCACTCATGGGGGTTCCTTCAATTTTTTCTCTATCCTATGTTTAACTTCAGTCACAGGAATGTCATAAAATTTTTCTTTCATGATAAGTTGATCATGCCTAATAACTTTCACCTCATCTTTAATATCATCTCTCTTCATCTTTTGTGCCCTTCTTTATTAGCATTGCTATCTTTTTTTATCAATAAATTGATGAGGGTTTCAACTATGACAAGCCTTTTTTTATATCTTCTACTTCATTTTTCAACTGTGCACAGCTTGCACAACTATTTTCGGGTTTCGGAGATGCTATTATTTTTTTAGCGATAAGCCATCATTTTGTTATCATAAGCTCAATAGCACCCTCCACCTGCATGCCAAAAACAATAACAAAATAATTTTATATTAATGATAATGATATATTGTTCATTACGTTTATGAAATAATGGATTATCTTACCAACTCATGATACTGCAAGTTCGCAAGCTGAACATTCTGTCTTCAACTGCTATCATACTACTTTAACAGCCCAGATAGTTTATTTGGATATGCTGGGACTCTTAAGATACTATGTTCGAGGAACCAAACCTATACATAATAATCATGTACTTTAAATATATGGAAGATTTAAAATAAATATAATTATACTTTTGTTGCATATTAATGATTCTTACCACCATAGTAGCTAAACATCTATACAGGGTTGACTGCCTCCTACCCTTGTCACTTCTCTTGATTTAAACTACCTTTTCAGATCTCAAGCAACATCTAGGAGAACCATAACAATCAACTATTTTATTATGGAAGCCCAGTTAATTTGTCCTAGTTGAGATAAATAATCCAAGAAATGATATATCTTGAGCAAGCTTAATTTGATTTTGGAGATAAAAATAGTGCAAATATGTATGCGATCCAAAGTCTTACGATGTTCTCGACATCCTTTGTATATTTGATGAAGTTGCGCTATCAGCTTCTCCGGCTCCTTGTTTTGAAGATTCAATTCCCTACCAAATTTTTGGAATAACCTTCCTTTTTTTTATCTTGGCCTTCCATTGCAATCTTGTTTTCATGACATGGCAAACCCAAAATCAGGACCACGTCTTCGATCTGAATGTAAGTTCATTGCTAACAAAAATAAATTTGTCACCTCCCTTGTAACATCTAATAATTTTAACTAGGAGTCATCCATCGACTACGAATGGCTACATGTCGACGAACGCACCGAATGGAGTTTTTCGAATGATTTCTAAATGAAGACTAGAAAAATCTTTCACGCTTTTTTAACGTATACTGCTGGCTTGCAATGGTTTTTAAACAGTTGCAAAGCCACTCTAGGCTACCGAACTATTACAAGATCACCTGAAATATAAGTAAAACATAATTGTAAGTCATTAAACAATAAATTCTATTTAACTATTATAAAAAATGTAAGCCATCACAGTATAAAAATGTATAGGATTTCATAATATTTGAATTAGAATATCATGAATCCTGAACTAGGGTATCACAATCCTGTTTCGAACTTAATTACACTTAATTGTTTTCACACGGGCTTTTTATGGCATGGGAGGTGTTATCATGAGATTGTAAGAGTTTTAATTCAGACCATAGATGACATGTATTATAGGTAGAAGAGGTTAAAAACTTTGATTTTATACTTTTTACAAGAATATCTTAGTTATTTAACTAGGATGTCGTAGTTTTTATACTGAGATGTCGTAATACTGTTTTGGCCATTTTGAATAATCTTATAGCATCCATGATAATTTTATAACACTCTGAGAGACACAAACTAAGCCACGAATGATATGTATTGCATGTACAAGAGATTAGAAACTTATATTTTATATTTTCTACAAGAGTGTCGTAGTTTTTTAATTAGAGTATCGTAGTTTTTATATTGGGGTGTTGTAATACTATTTCGACCATTTTAATTAATCTTATAGTATCCGTGATAATTTTTGACACTTTGTGAGTCACAAACCAAATCACATATAACATATATTACAGGTAGAATGGATTATAAATTTTTATTTTATAATTTCTGCATGAATGTCGTAGTTTTTTAACTAGAATATAATTTTTAAACTGTGGTGTCGTAAAACTATTTCGACCATTTTGAATAATCTTATAACATATGTGATAATTTTATGACACTCTATGAGTTATAAACCAAGCCATGGATGACATATATTAGAGATAGAAGGGATTAAAATTTTTATTTTATAATTTTTGCATGGGTGTCATAGTTTTTTAACTAGGATATCGTAGTTTTTGAACTTGAATGTCGTAATACCGTTTCGATCATTTTGAGTAATCTTATAACATCCGTGATAATTTTATGACATTCTGAGAGTTATAAATCAAGTTACGGATGACATGTATTAGAGGTAGAATGTGTTAGAAACTTTTATTTTATAATTTTTGCATGGATATCCTAATTTTTTAACTAGGATGTCGTAGTTTTTATACTACGGTGCCGTAATATTGTTTCGACCATTTTAATTAATCTTATAGCATCCGTGACAATTTTTGACACTTTGAAAGTTATAAACCAAGTCGTGGATGACATGTATTACACAGGTAGAAATGATTACAAATTTTTATTTTATAATTTCTACATTGGTATTGTAGTTTTTTAACTAAGATGTAATTTTTAAATTGTAATATCGTAAAATTGTTTCGATCATTTTGAGTAATCTTATAGCATCCATGATAATTTTATGACATTCTAGGAGTCATAAACCAAGCCATGTATGATATGTATCAGAGATAGAAGGGGTTAGAAATTTTTATTTTATAATTTCTATATTGGTATCGTAATTTTTAACTATGGTATCGTAGTTTTTGAATTGGATGTCGTGATATTGTTTCGGCCATTTTGAGTAATCTTATAGCATCCATGATAATTTTATAATATTCTGGAAGTTATAAATCAAGCCACGGATGACATGTATTAGAGATAAAATGGGTTAGAAACTTTTATTTTATAATTTCTGCATGGATATCATAGTTTTTTAACTAGAATGTCTAGTTTTTGAACTTTGATATCATAAAACTATGCATAGTATCATAATTTTATACTATGAAAACTTAATATTTTTAAAAATATATCATGACATCTCTCTGTATAAATAAATTTTAAAAATTTACATTAAAATATATAATTTTTTTATCTATTTTTTGTTCTGTAGTTTCTTTTGGGACGGATCTTAAAGGGGTCTCATCCTTTCCTGAATAAACAATAAGGGCAGTATTTCCTTGCTCCATCTACATTTCTTTTTTATGGTATTTTTGTATTCGCCGTCCGCGTTGAAAGACGAAATCATTTATTTTCATTGATTCAAAATTTTGAAAGTGTATCTTTCATAGTATGCTCAAGAACTTTCAGCTCATCAGCAACTTCTCGACAACAAAAAAGAAAAGCAAAAATATAAAAATTGAGGACTTTAGGATATTCAAAAACAATGGAAGGAACTTTGGGATGGAATATTATTTTGCTCCCTTTTTTTTTTCGTTTATAGGAAAGAATCATTTTTCAAATTATATTTTTTTTCAGAAAATAAAAGAACAAAAAAATTATTTTTTATATTTGAAATGACCGCAGATACAATGATGATCAAATAATATTATTCTAAAAATATAATTTTCATCTTATCTGTCAAGCTAGTTAGAATATACATGAACAAATAAAAAATAATGATACGGATCATGTTGATTTTTCTGCACCATGTGCGGTGCACAAAGACTTGCTCGTAGCCTTATGATCCCTGCTTGGGAGGTGCATGAACTTTAGCTGCTGCCTATTTGCAATTTCGATAAGGAACTTTGTTGTTAGGTGCACGTGCCAGAGTTATGGCAGAGGTTGTCTCATCTTAATGACGTCGATAAAGACAGGAACTTGCCTTCCTCGTGTATATTCGATGGATGCCCGAACAGCATCACATCCCAATAAGAACCTTCCAAGTAAAAACTAAGACCTAGTTGTCTCCAAGCTCCTGCAATATCAAACTCCTGCAATATCAAATACACCGTTTAATAACCACTGATAAGTGGTGCAGTTAGTTATGAGATTTTTTTTATGACTGACTAACAGGAATTCAAATCTTAATTTAAATATATTTCGACAAAAAAATTTAAAATAAAATAATAAAAAATAAAATAATAATTTGAGAATAAAATTTTAAAAAAATAATAATAAAATAATCTTAGAGTTCCTGTTGATTAGTGGTAGTGAAAAAATTTGAGATATATATAATAAATTTCGTTTAATACCAGTAGTAGTCAGGTTGATATACTCACCTTCGAGTGGAGAACGATTGTAAAAAAATTAATATATACCATATATTGAACATTCCCTGGTTGGGGTTGGAGGACCGTCTGGGTATAACCACGTCCGGGATCTAACTCCTCCTCCTCCCTTTTGGTTCATCCAAAAAAAAAAAAAAATGCACCGCTTAATGATCGCCTTTGAATTGGATGGCCCATTGTTTGAGAATAAAAATTTAATTAAAAATTTATATTATTAAAATAAATATTTTTTAGATAATATTTAAACAAAAAAATAATTCATTCATATTTTTTGTATTATTATTTTTATGAATAAGATATTAAAACTTATTTATATTTTTATAATCTTTTTTATAAGGACTAGTATTTGGAGATGATGAATAACTGAATTATCATACATTAAATGAGACATTGAAAATCAAAAAAAAAATATTTTAAAAATAAAATCAAATGTTTACTTTATTGGTCTATGAAAAAATAACTTACTCCTCTTTAAATAGATATTTTTTTTATTCTATATATAAATGCTATCAAAAAAAAAAAACTTATCTATCTTAAAAAATATAAAAATATAAATAATTTAATTAATAAAAAAATAATTAATTTTTTTATAATATTTATCTATAAGAAAATAGTCTCTGAAGATCGCTCTGTCATATCCAATCAGGGATAGGCCCAGCTCCTCAACCCATTCCTGATTTCACTTTGTTTTGTTGGGAAAGTCATCATTAGAACTAAATATATTTTGATCATGCCAGAGCATTATTCATACATGAAGATAGAAATGTTGATCTTTTTTCTTCCGTTGCTCTTTTAACCGATCTCCAAATGTTCTTCAAAATCTCTCACCCTTTCTATGGTTTAGATCTTTTAGGTAATATTTGGATACCGTATTTTCATCCAAAATAAATTTTTATTTTAGATTATTTTTTCAAATAACTATGAAAATTAAGATGGACCATCCGGAATAAATTATTCCTGTCAACCTTTGATATTTTAGAATAGTTATTCCATGATAGATCATAAAATAACTTATTTCAGATCATTTTGTTTCTATATAATGGATCTCATTATAATAATTATGCTAGAATAAAGTTATTATTTCAGATTTCGAATCAAATAAAAATTTAGAATAATAAGAATAAATAGCTATTTCCTGAAAATTGGTATTCCTGTTTCGAGAATAACTTTTTTTTTAATCCAAATACTACTTTGTAGTTTTCTGGTCGTTGACCGGGGATGGTAGAAGAAGATGCCCTTCTATCTGGATATTTGGGCTGGTCAGATTCCTTAGCTGGGGTGCCGGAGTAGGCTCAGGACCTGTCAGGGAAGATCAAGATATCTATCTCCTGCGCGTTTGATTACTGTTAGCAATACAGGGTCCATCAGGTTATTCCATTATAAAAATCTTCACGACAACGAAAGGCGAATAAATGAGCATTACAACATATAGGCTAGATTTCAAGAGGGAGGGAGCCGCTCACCAAATCCGTACATAACGGAGAATAGGAATGGCGTGATCAAGTACCCAAAAAAATTGGCCTGGGGAGATGCAAATATAATTAGTACAAAATTATAAAGCACCAGACGGATCCGCTAACCTACTACATGAAGAACATAATGCATCTCTTAACAAGGCAATATTGATAGCACCATGCCCTGCAAGAATCAAACAAGAATTTCTCGTAACTCATTCAATAATATATTAGCCTCCAGAGAGAGATTGCACTTAAAACAAATTGAGACCTAATATCCATGTCCATTGAGTAGCCAATGGAGATCAAGCTACAGGTTGCAGAAATATCAACTTATTTAAAAGTGGTCATTGTTTCGCCTATCTGGGTTTGTTGTTTGCATTGCATTGCAAATCCTGCCCCTACACACACAAGGGGGCATGGAGAGTACCATTTTCTTAATCAGCAACAAACAAGCAAGACCAATGTTCTAAAATGAAGGATGCAGTATGCATGTAGGAGGTAAAGGGACTGCTATTGCATGGTGCATAAACGAAATGCAGGCCACACATGTTGGTGCATGTACTCAGTATTATTAGATAGTTTAAATATTAAATATTACATACAATAAAATATTTTTTTTTTATATAAACAATACCAGTATTTATAATAGCATATGACAGTTAGCGCTAAATACTTGGAATTAAATTCCTAACAGCAATTAGTCATAACATAATTAATATATTGGCATTATTACATATATTAATATTGGCATTACTAAAACATATATCTGGCCCATCTAAAACCCACATCCAACCCAACCATCAGCCTGGACCTCTTAAGTTCGATTGGCCTCGCAAAAGTGTAGGCCTACATTTGTAGTGATACAGTGCAACAAGGGCTACATAGGTGGTGGTCATATAATGATAAGCAAGCCACATAAGCAGCCATACAAATGCTTTATCCTACCATATATATGCAACTTCACATTGCTAAGCAGATCACCTTTTTTTAGTTCATATAATATGCCCTGACTGCATATATATGTATATGTATATGTATATGTATATGTATATGTATATGTATATGTATATGTATATGTATATGTATATGTATATATATATAGCCACACATAAGAAATGTGGTGGATCAGGGGACAGCATCTGCACCATATTTTAAAATTATGTGATAAGACAACAAAAAAGGATAACAAAATGAAAAATCAAGACCTATGAGGTGCATGCATGTGCAGGATGTAACGCATACACACGCACACATGTTGGTGCACACACCACACTTTTTGTTTGTTCTCACAAGGAGAGAACTCAATGAAAGTCTTCTAAATGACTTATCAGCAATATACCAGCACCAAAGAACATCATGATTTTATATTTATTTATTCATTTTTTATTTTTATTTTTTGGTTACATTATCATCACATAGGACGGTAAGGCAAGGCCATGAATCAAACTTCCTGACACTTCATCATCAAACTAGATGAATTCGTCAATGTGCCTGGTAAAGAGGATATTCATTAAGAGACAAACTAGGTACTTTCAGGTGAACATGACTCGATAGCTGTATTTCTCAGGGCCAATTTGGATTTTTGGGCATCAGCTTAGCAGTTGCCTGACCAGCTAAGCACCCATCCAAAAACACAGGTTAGACTCGATACTCCACATTTGACAGGCAAAAGCTTTTCTGGTAATCATCTGACTTGGAGTTTACATTGCTCTCTCCCTCTCTAAATTGACGATTTCATAGATACGCTAAACGACAAGCTTCATGAAACAAAATATTATGCACATTATTGGATGAGCGTTTGACCTATGTAGAGTGTTGCCGCTCAATCTCTCGGATCGGCTTCTCTCGACCTGGCTAGAGTGTCTCCTCGGTTCCTGCAAAAATGTTCTACGGGCCGAAGGTGCTCCGGCGAGGAACCCTTCAATGGTTAAGTTAATGGAAAGCTTAGAGCAACAAAATGCAGGAATCAATGGAGATAGCTCGTGGGAAGGAAAAAGCTCTCCTACCGCTCGAGATCCCCTCTTTACCTTATATAGGCACGGAACTTCATCAGAATCTGTTTGGGACCAGGCTGGGAATGATCAATCTATCCCTAAAAGAATCTTGATGGTGGCTAGGTGGCACCAAATCGTTGGATATGTAATGTAACGACGCCGAGATCGTAGGATCCGCAGAGTAATGGCACTGTGATGTCAGGATTTTGTCATAACGAAATCCTGGCACCAACTGGAAGGAGCCTCTGGAACCTCCAGGCCGTCCTTGGAGCGGCCTGCCTCGAACCGACATGGGCTCGGCTCAAGTGGGTCGGTTGGATCTCAGGTGGATCGGTCGGATCCCTGGTGAGTCGGTTGGACCTTCGGTGGGTCAACCGGTACTTTGGTCCGACCCGGTCAAAGGACAATCGGCTCTGATCAAGCTTGGAAGAAAGCTGTTTGGGTATAACACAGAGTAAGTCTAAAGCTTATAGGGCTGAAACTAAGACTAAGTTGATGAAGACAATCTCCACATCTATTGTTTAGAGCATATAAGAACAACAATAGAGCATTTATCACTTCAACTTTCCACATTTAATCAGTTGAAGGTAGGGATGAAAGATGAGCAAATAATATCTATCTGGATCTGTTTTCGTATCCAAATCTATCCAGATATGAATAGAAATTTAAGTATCCAACTAATATCCGTATCCATATATGTTTAAAAAAATCGATATAGATATAGATAAACAACTATTCGACCTATATCCGAATATCCAATTTAATTTTATATAGTATTTATAAATTTTAAAAAAAAAATAATTACATTAATATACTATTAACTTGGATTATTAATTTAGCTTATCCTCCATTTAACAATATATGTGATTTTGCAATCATAAAGTTTAATCATTTATATTTATATATAATATTTTCACTCTTTGATTTATACGTGCATCCATTTAAAATAAATTTAAATTTAAATTTTTATATCCAATTAATATCAGCATCCATACTTATATATATTAAATAAAATAAATATGAATATGCTAGAACCCGATCCATTTCAATCCTAGTTGAAGGCTTTTTAGCAGCACAAGTTAAGAGCTGAATTTTGCAAAGGCTTTCGGTTAGCTAGAATTTTCATTTGGGAGAAAATATTGCACCCTTTATCATCCTTCGTATTAGAATTAACAAGACCATGAACCTTTTTTTTTTTTTTTGTCTGGTTTAGCCTTACAAGGACTCAAAGTTGGGCCCCTGGCTAGTTGATTACAGCAGATATTTAGGGATATTAAAGAAGTCGTAGCTGATTTGTCTGGAAGACTTCTCCTATACTAGGAATTAAAGATGATTCATAAAAGAATCCATCAAAAGGCCATAAAATGTCTGATGTTTTGCACACTGTTTTCTCAAAAAAAAAAAAAAAAAAGTGAATTTCTTTTGAGTGAGAAAAATGACCGGAGGTCAGAATTGGCCAACTATTCCTCTCTAATCACATCCTTTTGTCCTCCTCTTCTCCTCTTGTTCTATTATACGCTTCATATCTGCTGATTCTCTGCACTACAACAACAATAAGCAATTTATATTGATCTTTTTGTGCATGAATGGGTTTTTTGGCCGCACTAGTATTTTTATTTTCTATATAGCACACATTCGTCTGCAAAGTTTCAATGTTAAGATTTGACATTATTCTACTTTTAGTCATTTACCTTCACCAATCACGTGAACAACCTTATATCACTTACCTCAGAGTAGCTAGGACTCAATCCTGTATAGAAACCCAAAATAAAGAAATTTTCTGACCTTATGTCACACCCAACCCCCCTTTATTTCTCATGCCCAAAATAAAGAAATTTTCTCAATCCTGTATAGAAACCCAAAATAAAGAAATTTTCTGACCTTATGTCACACCCAACCCCCCTCTATTTCTCATGCCCTCTAACTGGCAGTAGCTAGGCTGGAGACTCCAGATGAAGCTAAATTTCATTCCTAAACTACCTCTTGACACCCCCTAAGAGAGCACACTCGACCCATCACACCCCTTTCCCATCACCTCACACCCACATTCATATTTCCTCCTAAAGTCCTCCATCAACATATCCATTGTGCGCTCCTTTCTGCACCACTGATTACTAAAGCATGCAACAAGGTTTTAAATACAGTACTGAACCTCATATATCCTTTTTTTTTTTTTTTTTTTTCATTGGAATGTTGTGGTATCGATACAGTACTGAAAACAATGGTACATGCAAAAGCTGACAGCATCAAAAGAATGAAAATCATCAACATAAACCTCCGTTCAGTATGATATCATTCCTGCGTAATGGTATGGATTGACACAAACCTGTATGCCCAATACATAGCCGTATGGATGATTTCAGTGTCCCAGCACCATGCTAATATCGGTTTCGCATCCGAATGGAACAGTGCCGCAACACCATCCCATTCTAGCAGCTTTCAAAACCATGGCATGCAACGTATTTGTTTATTACAAGAGACGGACATGGAAGATATCAGTGACCACACAAAGGCAAAGAGGTGAAACTATGGCAGCATTGGAGTCAACAGAAACCTATCCATTACGGAAGAGGATCACCATGCTCATCCCAACCGCAATGAAGAAAACTAGGCTTCATAAATGTGCTCTCCATAAATGGGAAGAAAGTTGCTACACCGAACCCTATTAGTTGAAGTAGTGGCAAAACTTGGCCTGACCTAATAACCCAACCAAACCCAACCCTATTTGAACCAACTTGGGTTTTAAAGGTAGGGTTGGGTATGGATCAAATTTTCAATACTAGTTATTTATATAATTTTGGAACTCAAATTGGTGGTCTAAGGGTCAAAGATTTGGCCCAACTTGAGTCATGACAGTAAGTTTTTGTTTAGGTCAGAAGAATTTAGATCAGGTTGAGTAATTATCTTGGAAAAGAATATTTTTGAGTGGATACCCTTTTTTTTAATACTAGTTATTTATATAATTTTGGAAATGAGCGATTAAGAATTGTAAAGATTGAATTTGATATATTAGGTGGGTCCTTTAGGGATCAACTGCTGCAAAGTAGATCAGTTTAGGGTCCGATGGTTGATTTTAGGGTCATGGATGTCGACACATAAGTGGGTATAGGTCAAGGAGTCTTGATCCAATTTCAGATCAGGTCAGCTATTGTCAAGGTATTGTATTCTATTATCCGTATCTGATATGAACCAAACCCAACCTGACCTAACCTTTTCACCCTTTAGTTCAAGGATATTGAGGAATAGATAGAGCAAGTTAGCCTCAGCAAGTTAACCTGACCTCTATTATCCATACCTGATATGAACCAAACCCAACCTAACCTGACCTTTTCACCCTTTAGTTCAAGGATATTGAGGAATAGATAGAGCAAGTTAGCCTTAGCTAGTAGCTTCCTCGGCTTTCAAATTTGCCACGGGAGTTGTGTCATCCATCCTTGAAAGTTTCGCTTTATTTTTAAAGTTTTTTTTGTTGAGCAAGTTTTTTTGGACTTTTAAAGTTTCGGCTCCTTTTCTTTGTCTTTATACTTATCCTTTGTACGTAAGACATTGTCAGGTTGATGCATCCTAAGCTGACAATGGACTCTTTTTTAAGTTTAATTTCTCTTTTATCTTAGAATTAAATGGGGCTTCTCTCTCACTACCTATAAAAAGAAAAAAGAAAGAACGAGATTTGCAAGGCCACGTAGAGTTTCAAGATTATTTCAGATATAGAATAAAATGATCTAGATAAATCATCAAACTCAATAAACATCACTTCAAATAATATAAATAACTAAAAGGATCATCAGACTCAATATGGATCACTTTTACCGCTATAAGAACTCGATGGGATCACGTTGGCTAATATAAATAAAACTTAAACAAAATCCAAAAATAAAATCTGCCACATCGAAAAACCAAATCGCAAACCCGACTTCAAGAGACCATAACTAGATCATACGATGCCCGATTGAGATGATTATTTTTTTTGAAATTAAATATTTTCTTGAAATCTATAATTTTGGACTAATTCCTAAAAAAGATTAAATCAAGCTAAAATTCCATCATTTTGATCTCAAAAACTAACTAGTCAAACCAAAAAAAAAAATTCAAGAAAAACTTTGATCAAAGATTATCTTCTAATCCAGGAAGAATTGGATAGAATGATAAAAAACAAAATTGATATAAACATTAATATCTCCCGTAAAGTTTTTATATTTTTATTATTTTCTATATTTATTATTTTTTAGAGGCCTATTTAAATTAGGAAGAAAAACTCAATCCAACTTGTTCAATGATAAAAATCCTTTTAAAAGATAAAAAAAAGAAATTCGATCTAAATTATGCAATAATAGACCTTACTATTATAGATAAGAACTATTATGTATCTCAATTTATGATATAAAGAATTAATCAATAAAAGAAAGAAAGACTTAAGCTCTACTTTCGTATTTCTTCCATCATCTTATTTTTATTTTGAAAGATTCGAGTAGACCGGGTTGAAACAAATTTTTCCTTCATCTTGATCTGATCACAAAATGTATCAAAGAGCTTAGTTTTTGAACCGGTTATCACCAATCAGAGAGAATGAAAAATTAAACATATGAAGCCGGGCATGCCACCCTAGCTTCCTTGGAGTATTTATAGTCACCAAAAAACAATTTTTTTGCCCTGTTTACTGTAACAAGACAGCAAGGCTTTTTCTAGATCCAAGACCAATTTAAACCCTTCTGAGGGTCCGTCCCCTCCAAAACTCACCCCAAGTTGTTCTTCATCATAACCTCTCTCTAGTTGGCATGATTGCCCTCCCTGATAGAAGGTGTGGGCATTGAGATCAAAAGGGTATTACTGAACTCTTGCTCCATTTGGACACTTCTTTCCTGTTTTTATTTGTAGGTGATTTCTTGAAACCAGTTTCTGTTGGCATGTGAGTCCTCAATCTAGGGATATTAAATGTCTAAGAGGTGCTAATCATTCTTCTGCTTAACAGTACAAGCCTTGTGAAATAAGATTACACATGTTCTCCGACCATTCCTACTTTTTTCACAAAAAGCCAGAGTCATGTTGCATCCTATAGGCATAGATAGTTTTATTAGAAATTTCATATCCACAGAAGAATATCATAAGTGCTTAGTTGCAGATAACAAGTGTACAGAAAAAGCAAAGGTTCCAAGTGATAGCTCATACAGAAGTCGGCAAAAGTTCAAACAGATGTAAAACAGATTAAGTGTAACCAGTAAGATTTATCCAACCTATTTTGATGGCAAGAAAGGAACTTAAATTATCCAAAGAATAAAAAGTTGGCATCAGCCAGAAGGTATTAAGTAATACTGTTCAGCATCTCTATGTTTAGCCCCAACCTGGATGTGTGGCATGTAAAATATTACTAAAAGAGACACCTCACCTCAGCATAAAATCTTTGAAGACTTTGAAAGCAAGCAGTAGTGTTGGCAAACCTTTGGAAAGTTAGCTCTCCCTTCATCGTATCCGCCATAGGATTTCCTTCCAATCCTTCCAGCATGTTCCACTGGAACAACAAAATTATCTCAGTTCATTTATTGCTGGTATTGCTGGAATTGATATAAGAACAAGCAGGATTTAATATGAAAAATATTAGGATTTGTTGCATATATACCTGCAAATATAGCTTGTGGCATTTTTGCCCACTATTTGTATACATACCCTCAAATCATCCTGTGTTTGCATGGATACATGTCCTATTAGATTTTGGCTGGTGTTAATAAATAATCATTTTAAGTGTAAAACCAATTTATTACTCTTTCACATGCCCTTAAAAATTTATATTAGTAGTATAGCTCTTTTGAGCACAAACCAAATATTGTTTTTTTTTCAAGGGTAATGAAATAAAAGGGTAATAGTGTCAAATGATAGTCAAAATTGTTATTATTAACACTATCATCTTAAAATCTAATAGGAGGGGCGTCCATGCAAGAACAAAATGATTCGAGTATATATGCAAATAGTGATTTTTGTAAGGTGAATATATAATAAGCCATATTTGCAAGAATAAATATGCCAAAAAAAATCATAAATTATATTTACATCACGTATCTAAAACTATGATATGATAAAAATTGTTTAAAAAGCATAAGAAATGTAAGTTACATTATGTAGAGAGAATTTTTTTTAGTGTTGTAAGAACAAGACAAGATTTTCAAATATTGTAAGGAAAGTATGTTGTGCTAGTGCCGGGACCGATACTGGTTGCCAGACAGCACAGTACTTTTGTGCCATTTTTTAGTCTGTACCGACATAGCAAAGCCGGTGAGGGAGGGGGAAAAATAGAAGGAAAAAGAGGAGAGAGCATGGAGGGTGGGAGAGAGGTGAGGGGAGGGCCGCCAGAAAGAAAAAAAGAAAGAGAGAGAGAGAGAGAGAGTGAGTGAGAGAAGTCAACGGTGCTTGCCACTTCATTTCATGGTTTAAAAAGAATTAAGAAAAAGGCCCCTCGCCCCTGTTTCGTTCGAAACAAGGGATCGAGGGCTTCCAACAACCCTCCCACCACCTCCCTCAGTTTCTCTCCCCCTCCCTCTCCCTCTATCTCCCTCCCTTCCTCTCCTTCTCCCTCCCTCCTCTCTCTCTCTTTTCCTCTTTCTCCCTCCCACCCTCCCTCGCCAGTTTCTTAAACCAAGGGGCATAACCATGCCAGTTTTTCCCTGACATGGCTCAACATGCCCTGAACCAGGTGGTTCAAGATAGTACAACATTTCATGATTGTAAGAACTTCACATATGATATTTGTCAATCTGAACAAAATTTGAAGTATGGACTGATAAACAAAAAAAAGAGAGAGAGAATGTGATCATCTTTGGAGTACAATGTAATGAATATTCTTACAATTTCAAAAGGAAAGGATAATAGAACATGAAAAATTAAACAATGCTACATAGCAACAAACAAGTTCAGGAAATCCAGTAGATAGTGTCTAGGTAACAGATCTGCTACTTATTTGCTGCACCCATTCATAAATGATCATTAGATTGAATTCTTACAAATAAGACTCCCACTTCATATGTCAAGTTCATTGATACTTTGATTACATTTGATCAAAAAGGCTTGTGGTTTCCACGAGGGACCATCTCCTTACTTAACAAGCATGAGCACCAGATTTTCACGATTTGATAAAGTGCAAAATACAAATTACAACTGGGATGGTAATCCTCAAAACAGCTAGAAGTACCAAGTCACCATCCATCCCTCCCACGTTAGGATTTTGCCAATGTGGATGCACTTACTCAGCAATAACCAAAAGAAACTTCATGCATCTTTATTTATTAATAAATAGTATCTGCCTTTGTGGTTCTTTGACCACTTGCAATAATTGATTAAACCCTCTGTCAAAGAGTTCAAAGATGATATAATTACTGAATGGGGGTTGGTAAAGTTGCAAACTTATTGGCGAAGTGTTTAAAGCTCTGAATATTAGTTGTTGTATACTAGAGGTTTAGGCCATATCTAAGAGACCAAGCCCTTAACCTTCTCTCTACATTCTTAACCTTCTCTCTACATTGCCATAACGATCAAGCTTTGTGCAGATCACTTTCTGTGAACCGGTATTTTAAGAGCTATTTTGGTGTATTGCACTCTTTCTCAATCTCTTTCTTATGGCCACCATCAATTTTAATCACGACTTCCCAGTCCATTTCCCCAGCCATTAAAAAAATTAAAGTACCTTTTCTTAGTGTAGCCTCATTTTTCATTGCCTATGATTATACCAACTCAATCAAAATTCTTAGACGCTTTGACCTTCAATGGTGCGATCCTTGCACTGACTCTGATTTAGTTTTCCTAGCACCATAGTAACCGCCAACACTAATCTGCTATACTTCAAAATACAGGTATCATAGTAACCGCCACTTCAATCAATTTTAAACTCTTGCATATGAACTTTCAAGACTAATTCAGACAGCAGAAAAATTAATAATATATTGTCAGCAACTGGAAGCAAGGGTTGTGAAACATAAAAATTAATGCCCATGCCAATGCAAAAAGGAAGTACGCATTAAAATTCCACAATTAAAAATAAGCTAATTTGCGAAGTTACTAAGATACAACTTCAAGATAACATATCTACCGTACAAAGAAATACATACCTCAACAGTTGCCAAGAACATTAATGCTGTTAACACTGGAGGCATGCATAGAGGACCAGGAGTTGTCAAATCAGTAAACCAAAATGCTCCACCTCCTTTAAAAGAGTGAACTTTCTCAACCATATTTGAAATCTACAAACAACAGACGCAAGACATATATCCATAATCAAAGAACAACTTGAATGAGCATACAACCAACAAGATCTTGGTCTGTGGATGTAAATATAAATTGTGAAAAAAACATCAGTAACAAAGTCAACAAACTTACAGCCAATAAAAAGCTGACAAAAATGGGTCCTAGGATGAAAAGTCTGCTCCATAGAGTAAATGGAGTAACCCCATGCCTTAATAACAAGAAACGCAAGCAGTCAGAACAAGAACAATCCAAAAGAAGCAGCGTGCACAAAATTTACAGAATTGGCATTAGCGAGGAAAAATTCAGGTCAAATTGCAGTGGGCTTCAACATAAACATTGTACATAAAACAAGATATGACCTTCTAGATAATATGGCAGCTATTTTCTCATTCTATGTAACCACAAACAAAATGGCATCAATCTTCTCCTTATCCAAACAGACATTATATCATAACCATATGAAATGAGTCATAACCCTCAAATAACCAATTCAATAAACAGTAAACAGGAATAACTGATGTAGACAACATAAGCTATAAAAACACAGCCAAGCTTTTTCCCTTAAGTTGTGTATAGTTATTCATTTTGTTCGCTATTGTTCCTTACTCATGGTCAAATCCTCCTAATTAGTGAATGAATCGTTCCCCAATATTCTATTCATATTTCCTTTTGTCACATTGTCCTCATTTCAAACCCATGAAACAGACCCAGAATGCCAACAATTTTATTTACTAGCCTATGCTAGATGTAAGCAGAGTACCAAACTTTCACTCAGTCAGTGTTCTCTCTCCCCTTAACAAACTCAGTTCTCATTCAATCCATTCTAGTTATACCACAAATCCACCTTACCATTCACATCTTTATTCCACTCATTTATGCTCATGGCCTTCATCACATATTGATCCAGGTGATAAAAATGATTTATGAATATCTTACAGATTATTTTTTAAAAAACAAAAAAGAGCCTACAAAGTTTTCTATAATGACATATCACTCCTAGGCATAATGGTAGTTGTATGGTGTAAACCTAGTGTTTGGCAATTGGTCAAGACCATCAAGGATGAGCATTATCAGCTTCCTCTTATGATAGAAAAATTGTTAAGTCTAATGGCACATCATCTTAAATCTTCAAATATAGATAGATACTTAAATTAATGGGGTCAGATGTAGTACATAGTGATGTGGAATACACAATATCTGTAGTAACCGAAAAAGAGAGCAACTGTGAGAAGTCTAGGCAAGAAAAAATAAAAATTTGCAAATATTCATATTGGATTCCCTATGCAGTACATGTGCAGCAACATGGAAAATTGGAGGCAGGACAAGAACCCAAGATAGCCGGTTTCAGACATGACCACCAATAAATCAATTCACACCAATGGAATGCAATCATAATTGCATTTTTGTCCTTAGATAGCCTTCTATGGATGAAGATCACGTTCAAGGCTATATTTGCATCAAAGAAAGTCAAATATGTTCCACCTCATGAAAACAAGGATTATTTGCAAGGAGGGTGAGTAGTAGATGTGGGTAAACGCTGAACATGAGAATCTGTAGAAAACAACTGCCACATAACATGGTTGCAAGGACCTAGAGAATTGCAAGAAGTTCGAACAGCTATTTTACTAGTTCAAATTCCTTAAACCAAGAAATGCCTAATCAACCTGCACCGGCTGGTTTGGCCAGTACAAAACCGACATCAACTTGGACAATTCAGCCATACGGGTTAGTTTAGGTTATCAAATGATCCTCACTTTCCTCATTCAAACAAATGCTTCAAAGCCTTTGGCTCTTAAGGGATCTCTTGCTCACCTTCTCTGCTCTCTCTGTCTTGTGAGTGTGCTCTTTGACAGCATTCTTTGACCTCCACTCTCTCTCTTTGCCGAATGTCACTTAAGGTAAGCTTCCCCCTAGCTCTCTCGCAGTCTCTTGTGGTCCCCGTTGCCAAAACCAAAAGGCTCGAACCTGCTTCAAGCCCTCCCTGTCGCCAAACACCTCAACCTTAGTCTCTCTCTCTCAAATGAGTTTGGAGGCCTCGGCCTCTCTCTCTCTTCCCCCCTCTCCTTCCTCTACCCCTCCCTTCCTTGTTTTGGTACACCCCGGCATAGCATGGTATGGACCCATGCCGTACCAAATTGGTCATCAGCCAATACAAGCATGATATAGGTCCAACAAACCATGCCTTAAAGATGTCTCGTTTTAATATTTGAACAAACATTAATTTATCTCTCTAGTAAACCTAAAACCTACAATCAAGCCACAATATATCAACATAGATATCACTCAGCATTGATGGATGATTTGATGGCTAGCCCTTGATAGTGGAGCTGCATGGGATAGAATCTTAATGAAAAGTTAAAAGCCTGAGGACTAATCCATTTCGTATCTTCATACACTTTTTTATGTGTAACTTTGAGCACAATTTTCTATATGACTGCATCATTTGCACCAATACAGCATGGAGGTCATGGCTGATAATAACATATTACAAATTACCCTAAATCTTTCATTCCGATATAGCCAAAAAAGGAAAAAAATATATTTTGTACAACAAAGTTTGGATATACTAGCAATCGAATGACTAAAGTTTCAAAGTTGTCAATTTGGTCAATAAAATGGCCAAATTGATTACTTTCAAGAAAATGGGCAAACGGAGCTCAATACCATATGCCCGTTTTGTCATGTGACCCTACATGCACACTAATCACCAATGTCTTTTATTTTTTTCCTCGGAACATGAGGGAGGGAGGAGGGGGAGAAAAGACAGTGGTGGCAGAAGAGGGTTGGACAAGGTTGCAATCTTTCCGATATTTTTTATCTTTTTCTTGGAACATGGGAGAGGGAGGAGGCATAGGGGAGGTGGAAGAGAATGGCACTAGTAGAGTTCGAGGAAGAAAAGATAGTGGCATTGGAAGAGGCCATGAGAGGGGAGAGAGGATAGTGGAGAACGCCACAGAGATCCACAGCTATGGATGTGGTAGCCATGACAGCTGGGCCTGTGAGGAATCTCACGGCCATGGCAATAGCTGCAACCTTATTCCCATATGCTATGATCCTTGGCTGCAATGCCATGAACAGACCTAACCCCGACCCACCACTCCCCCACACCATTCAAGACATCATCAATCAACCACAATCACAGCAAAAAATTATATATATATATATGAAATGATTTGTCTTTTCCTTGATTTGTATTTTTTTGGTTTCTGTTCATTTTGACTGAGGTATGAAATCCATTTGCAGCCCCTTGTCATTTATTGAGGTATGAAAGCTCCAGGGAGAAATAAATCAAGGTTGGTGACTTGGTGCTTCCCGGAGTTGCCCCCTCCTTGTTATAAGCTGAACTAAAATTCTATA
This sequence comes from Areca catechu, assembly GCA_021397845.1. Classification (NCBI taxonomy): domain Eukaryota; kingdom Viridiplantae; phylum Streptophyta; class Magnoliopsida; order Arecales; family Arecaceae; genus Areca; species Areca catechu. Next base: position 118,641,376 of record CM038038.1, read on the forward strand.
GGATTCCCTCTACAATGATGGTTGTCTACCAGTTCATGAATTGGAGATTTTTCGAACTCAGCTCTTAAACGCCATACCTCTCTATGTCTATCTTGCTCTAACTCTTCTCTAGAGGCAATGATTATGAACCTCTTTTAGATTCCTCCCTTAATTTTCTTTGTGACCACTCTGAGGTTGCTCATATGGACTGCCACTTCACAGACAACCTTTGCAGCCATTTGTGGACAAAGAATATAGAAGTGGGATGACGGATCAAAGGTAAATATGAGCCTTTCCCACTTGTCCCTATCCTTTTAATGTTTTGAGATTTGGTTTTACCTAAAGGAGATGAGGGACTAGGTGAAGCCGACGAGGCTAGAGTAGGTGTTGGGATTGCAGATAAGCTTCTGCCACACCATGATTAGGATCAGTCTCATCATTATGCTAGCTGGAGGCAACGCCATGCCTATCCCTCCTCCTTTACTGTTCTCATGCATGTTGCCATCCTCTCCTCCATCATGCCCACCGTCTCTCTATCATCCCCCTGTTTCTGAAACTAAAGTCGTCTCGCACTGAGTAATCATTCCGCTCCTTCCGCCTATCAACTAGAATTATTTCTAACATTCTCATCATCAATCATCAATGCCAAAATATATCTAGACAAATATGATGAAGTAAATGTGGAGAAGCACCTTCGCTCGGGGAAACTACCATTCTAACTTATTTGACAGCTGACGGATCCATCGCTGCCGGCGGGAAGACGTACTTCTGGTTATTTCCAAACATGTCTGAGACTAGAGACATGCTGGAGCTCCACACGAACATGTAGAGATCCTTGGTACCTTGATCCTCTATTTTGGATAAATGGGGTTGCCCATCGGCCATCTTGCCACCCACGGCCTTTCCATCTCTATTCCCCTTTCTTGTTCCTTGAAGCCCTAGATGAGGACAACAAAAAAAATGAGAAGCAAGAGGGCTCTAGTTGTCAATCAGAATTTATACAATTCTGAACATTAAAAGCCATGTCAGCAACCTTTGTACCTTGATTGGACCACATCATGGGTGATTAGCGTGCATGCAGGGTCACGTGACAAAACGGGCAAACAGCATTGAGCTCTATCTGCCCGTTTTCCAGAAATTGATCGATTTGGTCATTTGATTGACCAAATTGACAACTTTGAAACTTCAGTCATTCGATTGCTAGTATATCCAAACTTTGTTGTATAAAAATGTATTTTTTTTCCAAAAAACTAGCATTGGTGCCTTGAGTTACACTGAGTGTTTTCTTATTCCAACACTTCTTGATATAAAAGCATCTGAATAACCTTTAGGACCAAAGTATGACAGAAATTTCCCAACAAAACATAAAAGGAAAATTCAAACTCTAAGAGGTGCATACTTTTAAAATAATGCCTTCATTCTTTTCTGACCTCCTGCACAGATTCTGGATCCATGGTCTGAAAACAATCACCTAGTATTAGCACAAAACAACGAAAGGTAAAAAAACTGAAGTAACTAAGGGAAAGTCACTTTCTACTATTGACTATTTTTCATATTTAAATATGCATAATACGGATGTTCCAAAGAATACCGTCTACAAACTGTACATTTATTTGCTGCTTGAGCTCCTCCAACTCTGGCCTCTTTGTCTGTACATGAAACGATCCATTAAACATAAGGTACAATAATGACAAAATCGCAATGCACACAAGGAGGAAAGATTAAACAATATGAGAAAGACATACATCATGCAATAAAAAGTAATCATCATTAATAAAAAATGGTAAAAGAAGTGATGCAGTAAACCCAAAGAAGTAGCTTCCATATTGTACTTCTACTGACCTTTAGTCATAGGTTTGCTTTCTCAGTATGGAGACTATTTACAAACACAAGTTATCACACTTTACACGTTCCCTGCACTTCTAGATGAGCTTGTTCTGTTGAATGTAAAAGAGCTTTATTCAGGAATGGCTTTTCCATAGCCAACAAAAACCATACCTTCCTTGGACCTGGATTCAGTTACCTGTCTAGTAAAGGAATTTCTATTTTAGACAGAGTATTTTTAGTGTTTACACAAATCAGCAAGAACCTAGAACCGGGACTGACTAGTGCTTCACTGAACTTTCCTTTTGGTAAAACAGACATTTGTCTCTCAGCATTAAAAGGCAATTGATTGATAGCACAATCTCTATAAAGTTATGTCATATTGATCCAGAAGAAATTTATTCTCTACTGGTTGCAGTTCATATTTTTCTCTAAGGACTGCAAACTTTACATTGTGCATTAACTAACACCTGTTTATTTCAATCACAAGAATTTTCAATTAGATTCCAAAACAAGAAAAGGTGCTGGATCAACAAAGCGTAAGTAATGGGATGAAACAGAATGCATCCAACCAAGGTCAATGGTAATTCAATAAGTACGAAGGATGTAAATACTAAAAGCTAAAGGAATTACTTCGGTTGATAAATAGTTAATTATATATGAAGGCTACTTTTGCTCGTAATAGAGTAACTGACAGGCAATAATCATGGAAAAGCATGAGACTAGCTTGAGAAATTGTGACAGAAAATAATTATAAACAATTGGTAGAATCACGCCACTTTTCACGGGCAATTATAATCGAGCGAACGCAGTTGCTTCCAAGACAGTTTCCCGGGCCATAATAATAGGTGACAAACGACATCAGAAATTATGAGACAAATCAAAGACAGCTCTTAGAGAATGGAGGAGCCACGACTCACATTAAGCTTGGCGGTTACCTTCATCTGGTTTAACACAAGTGGAATTGCAGCCCCTCGAATCAAAACAGTCGTCAAGGCAATGGACACCTACCTGAGAAGGAGGCATCAACAAAAATCAAACCTTCATTACTTTTCCCAGACACCCGAATTCCCCACTAACAGTATCGACATTTGAAGGGCAAAATACCTGACCAATTCAGTCCAAAAAACGAATGAACGCCATCGATCAAATATTGCAGCGCAGATGCCGCTTCACCAAGCGAACGGAGCCGGAGCAGCAGCGATCTCGATGGTATTGTCCGTGAGAACCTCGGCGACGCCCTTGACGTAATCGATCTCATCGGATCCCTCGGCGCCGGAGGAGTAGCCCCGGAGACCCAGCGGGAGGGAGAATGCAAGGGTTCTTGGATCCCGGAGGGGAAGAAAAGCCAAAGCCCGGGATGGATCGAAAGCAGGCGGGGGCTGGGATGGGAGTGGCGGGCGGGGAGAAGGTTTGGCAGCGCCGCAGTAGCGGTCGTCGTGGAGGATGCGGGCGAAGGAGAGAAGTGGAAGTGGCGGGAGAGGTGGGTGGCCAAGTTGGAGGTGAGGCTCCTTCAAGCGCAAGCCATTTGGAGGCGCCGCGAAGAAGGGGAGGGAAGGATCTCAAAGGAGGGGATTCCAAGAACGGGGGAGGGAGAGATATCATGGGGGAATACGCCCCGGGGAGCATAGGGAGGAGGCTCGGGGTCGGAAGGGTGGGGGGAAAGGTAAAAAGACCGAGGTTCGTAAAAGAAAAGCCTCTTTTCCCTCCAGTTCGTTTCCGTTTCTTTCCCAGACGACGGCAACGCAGGGTTTCCAAACGGGGCGGTGGAGTCGGCCCTCTTGATAGCTGGTCGATTGGGGTAGACGGTTCCCTGAGCCCAATGAATGTGTGACGAGTACGAGAACCGGAGACTGGGATACATGGCCGCAATCGGTTGTTGTGGTTGTCACATTCTAACAAGAGACAGTTCTGTTGCCATGCTTCCTCCTACATCGAATTCGATAGGTACATTAGAGAGCTTCTCGATCGATTAATCTATAAGAAGTTTCTAAATATTGAAGGAGTTCCGGCGGGGAACACTCCAATACTTAAATTAAAGAAGGAATGGAGCAATAAAATAGAAAGAGCTAGGAAAAAGAGTTTGCAAAAGGGAAGAAGAGCATTACTCTCTTTACGGAGGTCCCCCGGGTATCTTTTATAGACATGGAGTGCTGCCAAATTCTATTAGGAAGCAGGTTGGGAAAGCTCGAATATGCCCCCAGGAGAATAGGCGTGGCGGCGAGGTCGTGGGTTGGCGGCGTGGCAGGAACGTCAGAATGGTGGCCTGGCAGCAAGAATCGTGGCCATGCACTGGAGTCCGTTACAACAGAATGTCAGAACTTGTCAGGGAGAAAGGCTCCTGGAAACTCCGAGCGACCCCTTCAGCAGCGGATCGACCTGGCCTCCCGGAAGCTGACCGTGGCGCTCAGCGGGGCCTCCCAGAAGCCGACCGTGGCAGTCAAGGAAGCCGACACACAAATAGTGGGGCGCCCGCCAACTCTCGAAGCCCCCGGGTCAGCCCTTTGGGAAAGGGGGCCGCGGGGTCCTCTCCTAGAACCGGGGAGTCGGATCCTACGCGGGGGTCGGCCGACCGAACGTCTGGGGCCGGTCCGACCCGGGACTAGCCGAATGGGTGCAACAGATGCCCCCCTGCTCCTGGGCCTTGAGAGGCCACGTGGCTTAAAAAGGCAGGAGCATGATTGCGTGCACCTGCGACGGATTCTGGATTGAGACGTCGGGTCGCTTCAAATCCCCCTCGAACGGCTCCTTGGATAGCTGCCAGCCGCTCGTTGGGGCGCAGGCGAGGCAGTTAATGCGAGTCAGACACCATGATGAAGGCCAGGCTGTCCTGCGTTGATCCGGGGCGGAGTGGTGCATCGTGCCACGCGGCGGCATCTGGTAAGTCGGCGCTACCCTCCTGGTTGGTCTCGCACCGCTGATCCGGCGCGCACGCGGATCGCCATCCGTGCGAAGGGACGCCTCGGGCACTTCAAACCCTGAAATACGGGCGATTGCGGTCGCTGATGGGATGGCTGGGATGTGCCCAAGGCGAGCGGTTACCTCCCTTCCTTGCTTCCCCCCTCCCCCCAGATGCCTATAAAAAAGGGGAGGAAGCAGAGCGAGGGGCTTTTCCCGTTGTGCCTGCGCTTCGCGAGATAGCCTTCACTTCCTTCTTCCGCGAAACCCGGCTTCTAGGAGTCCTGCCCCAGGTTTGTCCCAGTTCTCCTTCTTCCTCTTCTAGCCCCAATGGCGTCTAGTAGTAGGAGTTCGACCCATAGGCCTAGGGATCCAGGGCCGAGCGAAATACCCTCAGCCATGACTCGGGAACGAGTCAAAAATCTCAGGGCGGTGTACGGCATCCCATCCACCCTGCATCTCACACTTCCGGGTTGAGAGGGGAGAGCAAATAACCCACTAGGTCCAGGGACCCTCCCAATGTACAAGTCCCACCTTAAGGTCGTCCTCAGGTTTCCTCTGCATCCTCTGTTCATAGAGATCTTCAACTTCTATAGGGTAACCTCGGTGCAGCTGACCCCGAACAGCATTCGAGAGATATGCTGCTTCATCGTGCTATGCCATAGGGCTAGGTCCGAACCCAGTCCCTCTTCGGTAACTTCTTCTACCCGAAAAGGAACTTTAGGAGCCGGGAGTGGGCCTTGTTTGTCCCCCGCCAAGGCTGAAAGATCCTGAAGTGCCTCCCGTCGGCCGTCCACGGGTAGAAGGCCAGGTTCTTTTTCGTCAGCAGTCTCGAACCCTGCGGGTTCGAGCCGTTGTGGAGAGAGCCGCGGGCGAGAGTCCGCGAGGGGAGGTCGGTATCGGTAGCCGACCTGGGCACGTTTAATGAGATCAGTAGAGCCGGCCTGGTGGCGGCATTTGAGCTGTTGGGGGAGGGTACCCTTCACCAGGCGGGGATCAGCCCCCAAGGAGTCCTAGACAAGGGCCGACCCCTCTTCTCATAGACTTTTTATCCCTTTCTCCTCCTCCCTCACTAACCCCGAATTTGCTGTGACAGGAGGAAGGATGCAGAGCATTGACAAATCCAAAGTCATCCAACGGGCGATGCGGAGGTGGCTCAGGAGGCCACAATGGCATCCCTGAAGTCTTCCGAGGAGAACCTGGCGGTAGCCCAAGCGAAGACAGAGTCGGCAAAGGCGGCTCTGAAAGAGGCCTAAGGCCGGCTGGCTGACTGCAAGGCCAGGTTGAAGAAAAGGAAGGCGAAAGCCGACTCCCTCGCCCGTAGGTTGGGCGAGGAAGAGAAGCGATCGGCGGAGGCCGACCAGAGGGCCCGGGCCGAGCGGGCGGCAGCGACACAGTTGGAGACTCAGCTCAAGGAGTCTAAAGAACTGGCCGCGAAGCAAGTCCAGGAAGTCGTGGTGGCATACAAAGCCTCCAGCGGCTTTACTAAAGACGTGGAGGAGGCGGCGGCGGACTTTTATAGGGAGGGCTATGACAATGCCCTGAAGAAGGTGGGTCTGCTCTTCCCAGGGCTGGACCTGTCGGGCGCTGAGCTGCGGGACCCGTCCGAGGGAGAGGAGACCCAAGCGAAACCTCCAGCGGAAGGTGAGGCAGGAGCGGCCAGGGTCAAAGCTCCAGCACCAGCTGACACGGAAGTGGTGGCCCTTCCGGAGGAACCTCCAGCTGCTGCAGTCCTAGTTGACCCTTCAGTTGTAGCTGATGGTGCCGAGGTTGTGGCTCCTGGCGCATCTTCCGTGGGTCGAACCTAAGGGGGTTATTGGTGGGGACACCTGAGGCACCAGAATAAGACAGAGGCTTTTTTAACCCTCTGTAAATTGATCAATAATTTATGAGTCCATCTGTAATAAGGGCTTAGCTCATCTGAGTCCATTTTAGTTGTTATTTGAGTATTTTTAGTTGTTATTTCAGTTCTGTACTAGTCAGCTCATGTTGAGCTAGTTCAGTCCAATGCTAGTCAGTTCATGTTGAGCTAATTTTATTTTCTTGAGTCATGTCCAAGCATACTGAAGACTCAAGACTATATCATACAAGTGAAGACCAAGTCCAACTAGATTGAAGACATGGAAGTATAGCACAAGTCCAACCCAGCTTGAAGATTTGAAGACCCCAGGAGGAAAATTCAGAAAACCCTGATTTCTTGTATATGCCCTCCAGATGCCCAGATTCCCTTCCAGATACCAAAGTATATTCATAGATAAGGGCATCCATGATTCCAGAGGTCCATCTGCATCCTAGCCCAAAGAAATCAAGCCCAGGTGCCAAGCCCAAGCCCCTAAGAAGCAAGATACCAGGGAATATTCATGCTACCTGGCTACCAGGCCACCCCAGCTTCCAGAGGCCCAAACTCATGCACCCGAGCCCCTTTGGGCCGGCCTTTTGCTGCTCCTAGAAGCCCAACACGCCTCCCTAGGCGTCCTTGGAGTCTTGACCAAGTCAAGAAAATTTTTAGGGATTTTTCTACCTAATATTTCCTTATTTTCTAGCTAGGATTTGAGAGGGAAAATGATTCTTATGTAAAGACTTATGTACCCTTATTTGGAGCCCAAGGTTAAGGGTCTATTTAAGGGACCCTAGCCTCTTGTATGAGGAGAATTTTTGATGAATAAAAACCTTGAGTTCTTCTATTGAGTGGTGTGATACCCTGCTGTGTGCATAAAGGGGTTTGTGAGAGTTCTTCTTCCCGGTGTTTGTAATCATCTTCCTGCTGCCAACAAACCCTCCAGATCCCTGGACGCCCACTCCAAAAGAAGCCTTCCCTTGCTGTTTTTACTTTGTTTTCTTGTTCCTTTGTGAGCTTTCTAACCCCTGACAGGTCGTTTGCAGGTCCCTGAGTTCCTATGAATCCAACGACTCCAGCCAAGCCTCAATCGGATCACCGAGCAGAAAGCCGGGTATCCGCGGGTCTTTGGCTCGATTTTCCAGGCCACATCCGTCGAGGAACGAGAGACCCCTTCGCTGCGATCTTCACAGACGTTGTTAGGTACACCCCTCTACCTCCAGTAGTTTTATTGTAGGAGAACTTGCCCTAACCGAGACTTCTCAGCCCCGGCGGTCCTTCTTTGCTACTTTTCTAGGTCCTAATCTGCATGCTGATCTTCAAAAATTCATACAAAGTTTTCTACAAATAATTTTGATCTGAAATTTGGGAATTAATCACCTAACTCAACATGTAAAACATACAAAAAAAATTGCATGCATATTAGTTCCCCATCATTTGGTATCAGAGCCTAGATTAGGGCTTGTTTTCTGCAATTTTTCAGTCCATATATACTCTGTTATTTTAATTATTTCTCTATGATAAAAACTCTAAAAATTCTGAAATTTATTTTTCTGGATTCATCATAATTCACAGTAATTTTAAAAATTTTTGTAGATTTTATTATGGCCTGTGAATTTTCTTCAAGCCGAAATACATCCTACAAATTTTCAGCTCTGTTTTTTCAGCAAGACAAGTTTGGAAGTTTTAGGTTTTTGTTTAGCAGTTTTTGCATATTTTTTAATTTTAGTATATTTCCAGCATATTAGGCCATGATTTGCAAGTTTTCTTCTATTTAGAAAATACCAAAAAAAAAATTACATATTCTCCAAAAATACCAAAAAAAAAAATATCTAAACCCTAATTTGCATCCTCATCTGCCTGCCATCATTGCATAATTTACTTTTAAGGGCACTCTTGCTATATCAGATAGGGGGAGGATTTGATCACCTCTCCTTAGCCCAAAACCACATCCCTTGCATTCGGTCCCAAGCCTTAACCTAAAATTAATTAGACTTAATTTGCCCTAGTGGGCTAGGGACACCAACTGGTCGGGTCCGGGCTAGTGTTAGATCACTGTGTCAAGTTAACCGTGTGTGCCTTGTGCTCAGTGTCTAGAACGGTGGTTTAGGGATTCAATCCCGAAGGGCTTGTGTGCTGGTCCGCCTACCTGGCCAATCTATGATTGGTGTCTAGGATTGGAAATCAGGGACCTAACATTCCCCTTACACCTGCCTGGCTGAGTACAGGGTTACTATAGGCTAGTTTGCCACCTTGATTGAGCATCTAGTTTGGACTTTAGGTCTAGTCAGCTATAGTCGGTCTGATCGAGTCTTGCATGAGCACTAGATCAGGAGTTTCATATCACCCACCTCCTTCACAAATGTCTGAATCCATGGAAAATTTACAATCTCAAATAAAAGCCCTAGCTGATCAAATGGCCCAAATGGCTACCCACATAACTACCCAGATAACTACCCAGATGACCCAGTTAACTCAGTCTCGTATTCAAACCAATGATAGAATTGACCATCTTGCCAATAGGTTTGATCAGTTAAAAGTCCGGGTAGGGACCCCAGAAAAAAACCATGGGTCACAATCTGAGCCAGATCCTGATTCCCCTCAACCTAGGAGGACCCCAAACCCTGATCCATACCTTGAGGCTGAACCTAGGAGAGCTCATCATCCTGACCCAATCCCTAAGGTTAGTCCTAGAAGACCCAATCAGGATTTTGTAGACCAGGAAGATAGATCCTATTTACCCACATCCTCTAAGCCTAGTATACCCACAACCTATAGATCTTATGACTCCAAATCCTATGAACCTAGAACCTATGAATCCAGAACCTATGAACCTAGATCCTATGACTCTAGATCTCATGATCATAAATCCTATGCACCCACACCCTATAAGCCTAGTAGACCCAACACCCAATATTCTGACCCATATAGGGAGTCCAACCCTAGGAGAACCCAATATTTTGACCCATATAGGGAGTCCAACCCTAAGAGAACCCAGTATTCTGACCCATATAGGGAGTCCAACCCTAGGAGGACCCAATATCCTGACCCATATAGAGAGCCCAACCTTAAGAGGACCCCATACCATGATCCATCCTTAGAACCTGATGATAGAGCTGACCCAAAATGCTATGACCCCAGATCCTATAATCCCATGACCCATAGATCTGCACCCTTGTCCTATGAGCCTAGAGAACCCATAACCCCTAAGTATCAACCTAGTACTAGTCATGCTTCCCCTAGTCAACTTGAACCCCATAGGATTAGTATCCCTAAATACGAACCCAGTAATGAGCCACTACCCCTTATACAACCTGAACCTACTAGTAGTACACATAATCAGAGACCAGAACCTAACCAATTTCCTGCTAGCCGACCTTCTCCAACCATTCCTGAGATTCACAAGGCTTACATTAACGCGGAAGTGTATGAAGCTGATGTGAGCCTAGTGGATGAGTATGAGGGAGAAGAGGAGACACCTTTAGTAGACCTAGAATTAGCTGACCCAGTAGATGCCCAGGTAGAAACCAACCCAGAGCTAGTTGACCTTGACCATATCCAACCTAAAGCTATAATGGAATAACAAATAGAGGAAGAGAACCTAGGTACTGCTACTAGAGCCTTACCTGAGGAAACCATAGAGGAGAGCCAAATTATAGAGTCTAGTCCTAAAATACAAGAACCAGAAGAATTTATTAAGGACCTGATCTCTTTGAATCAGTACCCTCAGGATGAGTCTCCTCCTATAGTTCCCATTAAGGACCTCTTTCCTGAGATTAATAACCCATCCTTCCATTATACAAACCCCGTAGATATATCGCAACCCCATAAGGTTAACCTCATTAGTCTAGGATTAGTCCCTGACATGCCTTCTTTGATTCTACTTTATCCAACTAACCCAGAACCTTTTTCTCCACCCTACCAGAGTAATTCTGAACCCACTTCCTATTTTCTACCCTTTCCTGAGTTTTCTCATGTGTCTAGAACTATTAGGTTACATTTTGTTGAGGTTACTAGGTTGCAAGGATCCATAGAGCCCATCCCATTTGCTACCTACTTTTGGCAGACCCTCTGGCACTTATTAGGAGTTACTAGCAAATTTTCTTCTGCATGTCATCCATCAACCACGACTCATGCCCCCATGCCCAAGTGGTAGTTAAGACCTAATAAACCTCTTCAGTCGAGTCTGTTAGGTGTAGGTTTGAGTCCTTTGCATCATCTTGTTAGGAGTCTGCATGTGCCTAGCATATTCACCACCCGCACTAATGTTAAAATAACTGGCTAATTCACGAAGATGGATCAAAAAAATTTGATGTAGTGGATTTTATCTTGGTTAGGCTTAGGCCTAAAAGAAGCTTCATGCTCGCAGAGCCGGACCTTTTAAAGTGATAGAGAAGGTTGGATCAAATGCCTAGGTGTTAGACTTGCCTTCGTATTTGGGCATTAGTTCTACCTTCAATATTACAGACCTGGTTGAGTATAGGGAACCGGCAACGCTACCTAGTGAGGCCTTTGGACCTATTCCTTTTCATTGTGAGTGACCCTAACCTAGAGTGTCCACAAACAAATTTGGCCTGAGAGAGGAGAACGGATCGAGCGTATCCTGGATGATCAAGCCATCATGACCTAGGGCCATGACTATCAACGCTTCCTGGTCCGATGGCAAGGCCGGCCAGAGTCGGACGATTCGTGGATTTCTCGAGAGGACTTGCAACGTCTCAACCCAGACCTTCTCGAGAGATATGTGAGCCAGTCTGACCTTCACTCGACAGGGTCGAGTTCCTCCCATCCCGGGAGAATTGGTGGGGACACCTGAGGCACCAGAATAAGACAGAGGCTTTTTCAACCCTCTGTAAATTGATCAATAATTTATGAGTCCATCTGTAATAAGGGCTTAGCTCATCTGAGTCCATTTTAGTTGTTATTTGAGTATTTTTAGTTATTATTTCAGTTCTGTACTAGTCAGCTCATGTTGAGCTAGTTCAGTCCAATGCTAGTCAGCTCATGTTGAGCTAATTTTATTTTTTGAGTCCTGTCCAAGTATACTGAAGACTCAAGACTATATCATACAAGTGAAGACCAAGTCCAACTAGATTGAAGACATGGAAGTATAGCACAAGTCCAACCCAGCTTGAAGATTTGAAGACCCCAGGAGGAAAATTCAGAAAACCCTGATTTCTTGCAGATGCCCTCCAGATGCCCAGATTCCCTTCCAGATGCCAAAGTATATTCATAGATAAGGGCATCCATGATTCCAGAGGTCCATCTGCATCCTATCCCAAAGAAATCAAGCCTAGGTGCCGAGCCCAAGCCCCTAAGAAGCAAGATACCAGGGAATATTCCTGCTACCTGGCTACCAGGCCACCCCAGCTTCCAAAGGCCTAAACCCATGCACCCGAGCCCCTTTGGGCCGGCCTTTTGCTGCTCCTAGAAGCCCAACACGCCTCCCTAGGCGTCCTTGGAGTCTTGACCAAGTCAAGAAAATTTTTAGGGATTTTTCTACCTAATATTTCCTTATTTTCTAGCTAGGGTTTGAGAGGGAAAATGATTCTTATGTAAAGACTTATGTACCCTTACTTGGAGCCCAAGGTTAAGGGTCTATTTAAGGGACCCTAGCCTCTTGTATGAGGAGAATTTTTGATGAATGAAAACCTTGAGTTCTTCTATTGAGTGGTGTGATACCCTGCTGTGTGCATAAAGGGGTTTGTGAGAGTTCTTCTTCCCGGTGTTTGTAATCATCTTCCTGCTGCCAACAAACCCTCCAGATCCCTGGACGCCCACTCCAAAAGAAGCCTTTCCTTGCTGTTTTTACTTTGTTTTCTTGTTCCTTTATGAACTTTCTAACCCCTTACAGGTCATTTGCAGGTCCCTGAGTTCCTACGAATCCAACAACTCCAGCCAAGCCTCAATCGGATCACCAAGCAGAAAGCCGGGTATCCGCGGGTCTTTGGCTCGATTTTCCAGGCCGCATCCGTCGAGAAACGAGAGACCCCTTCGCTGCGATCTTCACAGACGTTGTCAGGTACACCCCTCTACCTCCAGTAGTTTTATTGTAGGAGAACTTGCCCTAACCGAGGCTTCTCAGCCCCGGCGGTCCTTCTTTGCTACTTTTCTAGGTCCTAATATGCATGCTGATCTTCAAAAATTCATACAAAATTTCCTATAAATAATTTTGATCTAAAATTTGGGAATTAATCACCTAACTCAACATGTAAAATATACAAAAAAAATTGCATGCATATTAGTTCCCCATCAGTTATAAAGGTCCGACCCATCTTTTGTAAACGCTTTTTCGAGATCAATGTGTGCATGGGCGTAAAACAAACACCTTTTCTTTCTGAAATTCTTCTAAGTACCCACGGTCGGCCCGCCTGTGCCAGAAGCCGATAGGGTAGTTGAGAATGGTAACTTAATTTGGGCCGGATACCTGGGCACTTGCTCCTGGTCCTCGTCCGCGAGGCGGCTCCCGCTTCGGCCCATATTTCCTGTGGTCCGGCGAGGGTTGTCTCGAGACGGTTGCCGACCGGGGTCGGACTTTCGGAGTGGGCTGCCCTAAAGCCTCTGCCAACCGGGGTCAGACTTTCAGAGTGGGCTGCCTAGAGCCTCTACCGATCGGGGTCAGACTTTCGGAGTGGGTTATCCTAGAGCCTCTGTCGACCGGGGTCGAACTTTCAGAGTGGGCTGCCCTAGAGCCTCTGCCGACCGGGGTCGGACTTTCGAAGTGGGCTGCCTTAGAGCCTCTGCCGACCGGGGTCAGACTTTCAGAATGGGCTGCCCTAGAGCCTTTGCCAACCAGGGTCGGACTTTCGAAGTGGGCTGGAAGAAGTTGAAGAAGCTTGTAGACTTTATTGATAATACTTGCGAATATTGTCTACATTCCACGGGCGCGCTATTTGCCGCCCGTCTAGGTGTGTGAGTCGGTAGCTTCCAGCCCGAATTACTTCAATGACCCGATAGGGGCCTTCCTAATTGGGGGAAAGCTTTCCCTGTTCGGTTGGCCTCGAGACCTCCGTCTTCCGCAGGACCAGATCTCCAACTTGGAAGGTGCACGTCCTAACCCGCGAATTGTAATATCTGACCATCTTTTGATGGTAGGTCGCCATCTTCATGCCCACCTGGAGTCGGGTTTCGTCCAGCAAATCTAGGTCAGCCCTTCGTTGCTCCAAGTTGGCCGGCTCGGTGAACCGGTCAGTCTGCAATCATAGTAGAGAGACCTCCACGGGGATGACCGCCTCACTCCCATAGGTTAGGTTGAATGGGGTTTCCCCCGTTGCCGACCGGGCGGTCGTCCGATAAGCCTAGAGCACTGAATGAAGCTCCTCTGTCCAGAGCCCCTTGGCTTCATTCACCCGGGTCTTCAACCCATTCAGGATCGTCCTATTGGTGACCTCAGCCTCTCCATTGGACTGAAGGTGAGCGACCGACGTGAGTCGATGGGCGATGTGGTATTGTTGACAAAAATCCCGGAACTGAGAGTTGTCGAACTGCCTTCCGTTGTCCGTGATGATCGTCTTCGGGATGCCAAACCGGAAGATAATACAGTTTCGGACAAAGTTTTCCACTTTGGCCTTGGTTATGTGTGCCAATGCCTCTGCCTCCACCCACTTAGTGAAGTAATCATGGCTACGAGGAGGAACTTTCATTGACCAAAGGCCGGGGAAAAAGGTCCCAGGATGTCCATCCCCCATTATGCAAATGGCCAAGGCGCCGTGAGTGGGGTCAGCTGGCTGGCTGGCCTTCTTTAGACGCCGGAGAACCTTTGGCATGCATCGCACTTCCGTACGAAGTCCAAGGCATCCTTCTGGATTATAGGCCTGTAATACCCCTGCCGAATGATTTTGTAAGCCAGGGACCTCCCTCCAAGATGATCGCTAGAGATCCCCTCATGCACCTCCCGGAGCGCATAGTCCGCATCGGCCAGCCCCAAGCATTTCAGCAATGGTTGGAAAAACGAACGCTTATAGAGGGCCCCATCAAGGATGACGTATTTGGAGGTCGTTGAGCGGACGCGCCTGGCCTCCGTCGGGTCATCCGAAATGGCTCCCCGTGCCAGGAATGCCCAGATTAGGTCCATCCATGAGGCCTCTCGCTCAACCTGGTAGATCTCCGTCGGCTCCTCGGTAATGCTCGGGTGCTACAGATGTTCCACGAAGGTCTGGTTAGATGTACCGACCGCGATGGTGGCTAGCCGTGACAAAGCATCCGCCCGGGAGTTTTGTTGCCGAGGTATATGAAGGATCTCAAAAAATTTAAGTCGTGATACCAGGTCCCGTACCTTGTCCAAATACTTGACCAAGGAAGGATCCCTTGCTTCAAACTCACCCTTCACCTGATTGATTACCAGCTGAGAGTTGGAGAAGGCGCGGACCCTACCAATGCCCAATTCATTCGCTATCTTCAGCCCCGCAAGCAGAGCTTCATACTTCGCCTGATTGTTCGACACCTGGAACGTAAAATATAGAGCATACTCCAAACATTGCCCACGGGGTCAGCTAGGATTAAGCCTGCACCGCACCCCGAGAGGTTGGAAGCTTCATCTACGAGCAGGGTCCAAGCAGGCTCGGCTTCTCCCACCGGGTTAGCCTCTCCTGCAGGCTCACCTACGGGCGTCTCGACCATTGTCGGGGTCGGCCCCGCCCTCTAGGTGCATTCCGCAATGAAATCAGCTATCACCTGGGCTTTTAAGGACGACCATGGCTGGAAGGAGATGTCAAACTCGCCCAGCCTAACGGCCCATTTAGCGAGCCGTCTGGAGGTGTCGGGGCTTCGGAGGATCGCCCTAAGAGGTTGGTCCGTCAGCACGATGATGGGATGCGCCTGGAAGTAGGGTCGGAGGCGCTTTGCCGCTATAACCAATGAGTAGACCAGCTCTTACACCTTAGGGTACCTGACCTCGGTATCGTGAAGGACCTTGGTGATGTAGTAGACGGGTTTCTGCTGGCCGCCTTCCCCCACCCGCACAAGGACAGTGCTGACGGCCTCGCTAGAGGCCGACAAGTACAAATATAACACTTCCCCCTCTGTTGGTTTGGCCAAGAGTGGGGGATTTCTCAAGTAGTCCTTCAAGGCTTCAAAGGCCGACCGGCATTCATCAGTCCACTGGAAGCGGTCCGACCGGTACAAAGTCTTGAAGAATGGGAGGGATCTCTCGACCGACCGGGAGATGAAGCGACTGAGAGAGGCAATGTGACCCGTAAGCTCTTGCACTTGCTTTTTAGTGGTCGGATGAGTCATGTCGATAATGGCTTTGATCTTTTCGGGGTTGACCTCGATGCCTCTTTGAGTAACTAGGAAGCCGAGAAACTTTCCGGAGGTCACCCCGAAGATGCACTTGGCGGGGTTCAGCTTCATCCCGTGGCACCTCAACACATCAAAGGACTCCTACAGGTCACTGATGTGGTCGGTCTTATGGAGGCTTTTGACGATCATATCATCGATGTACGCCTCCATGTTCCTTCCAAGCTGATCTTTAAAGACTCAGTTGATCAGCCTTTGGAAGGTGGCGCCTGCATTCTTCAGGCCAAAAGGCATCATCTTATAGCAATACAGGCTCCTGTCCGTGACAAAGGCCGTCTTCTCCTCATCTTCGGGATGCATCCTAATCTGGTTATACCCAGAGAAAGCATCCATGAAGCTCAAGAGTTGGTGGCCGGCTGTTGCATCTACCAGTTGGTCAATTTTCGATAAGGGGAAGCTATCTTTGGAGTACGCCTTGTTGAGGTCTGTGTAATCCACACAGATCCTCCACTTCCCACTAGCCTTCTTTACCATGACGACATTGGCCAGCCACTCCAGGTAGTGAGACTCCCTGATGAAGCCAACATCGAAGAGCTTCTTCACTTCCTCCTCAATGGCCCTCTGACTTTCGGCAGCAAAGCTCCTCTTCTTTTGCCGGACGGGCCTATAAGTAGATCCACCCTGAGATGATGGGTGATGATATCTGCCGGGACGCCTGGCATGTCGGACGCCGACCAGGCGAAGATGTCCGTATTGCTCTTTAAGAAGCTGACCAGCTCCCACCTTACACTCTCGTACAGGGCGCTCCCTATCTGGAGGACTCTCGTGGGATCATCCTCCTTAAGGGGTACAAATACGATCTTTTTGACGGGCTGACCATGGCTGTCGGCTTCGTCTCTGGGGTCAAGCTGCTCGAGCATCGGATGCCCGTCCAGCTGCTTGTCATGAATAGCTAGGCATTGCCGGGCTACTCTATGGTCTCCCCTTAGCTCCCCAACTCCGTCATGGGTCGGAAACTTGGCCAGCAGGTGGTAAGTAGATACAACGATCCAGAACTTATTGAGGGCCGGCCATCCTAAAATTGTGTTGTACGCTGAGGTTGTACGTACGACCATGAAGTTAACGGAGAAGGTTCGCTGGTAAGGTTCCATCCCAAGGGTAACGAGTAAGGCAATCTCCCCCTCAACCCCGACGGAATTCCCTCCGAAGCTAGTGAGCGGTGCCACGGACTCCCGCAGTCTGGTCCTGGACAAGTTCATCCAGACGAAAGCATCATACAGTCAAACCTCCGCGAAGCTTCCATTATCGATAAGGATGTGTTTTACTTCATAATTGGTGATGCTAGACGACACAACCACAGGGTCATCACCCGGGAGAGAAGGCTTCAAGAGGTCCTCATCAAAAAAAAAAATTATATTGGATCCCCTGGGCCTTTTTACAATATCCTGGTCATCTTTTCGCCCCCAGTCGGATCTTCGGTGCAGCATGCCAACGCCTCCATCCGTTGGGCTCTGATTGGGGAGCTCAGCCTCCCCCAGGGGGTCTCTAACAGTTGAAGTCCCCACCCGATCCCGGCGGGGTCGGACGTACTTGTTCAGATATCCCCTCCGGAAGAGGTCCTCAATGGCATCTTTCAACTGGATGCACTCTTCCGTGTCGTGCCCATGGTCTCTATGGAACCGGCAGTACTTGTTTTTGTTTCTGGAGGCAGGAGGACCTCTCATCGATCGAGGTCTTTGGAAGAAAGCCTCATTCTCAATCTCCATCAGGATCTTCTTCCACGGCAGGGAAAGGGGCGCATAGTTGTTGAACCACTTGAGGTAGTCTCTCGGCTTAGGACTCTGGCGTCGGGTGGATCGGCCGTCATTGCCGGGAGGTCGGACTGTGGGGGCCTTATCGTCCCGCTTCTTCGGGGCCGACCTCCCCTTAGCCTGGCACCTGCTCGTCGATTGTTCCTCCGCCAGGGCGTACTTGTGTGCCTTGGCCAGTAGATCGGTGTAGCTTGCAGGAAGCTTCTTGTCCAAGAAAAATATGAACCTGGACGAGCAGAGCCCCCTTTTAAAAGCTGACATGGCTATCGCTTCATTTAAGTCAGGGATCTCCATAGCAGTCGAGTTGAAGCGGGCCATGTAGTCCCGGAGGGTCTCTCCCTCCATTTGTTGGATGAGAAAAAGGTAATCGGTGTTCTTCGGAGTCCGGCTGCAGGTCTTGAAATGAGAAAGAAAAAAGATTTCGAACTGGAAAAAAGAATGGATCGTACCTGGGTGGATGGCGAAAACCACATCCGCACGGCCTTCTTCAGAGTCGCCAGGAAGGCGATGCAGTGGAGGGCGTCGGACGCATCCTGCACCATCATATGGGCCTTATAGGTGCCCAGGTGGTCCAACGGATCGGTGGTACCATTATAGGGGTCCACCTGCGGGATCTTGAAATGTCGGGGGATAGACTCCCCCAAAATCTCTGCGAAGAAAGGTGGGTGGGTGTCGTGCGCCGGCCTTCCCTCAGCATTTTGTCGCTCAACAATCTCGGCGATGCGCTCCTCCATGCGCATGATTTTGCTGCCATAGTCATGCGAGTCTGCAGTAGGATGCCGACCGCCGAGAGGGGCAGAGTCGACGAAAGAGGGGGAAGCTGACCTCGCCCTCTTTCCTTCAGCGCGGGCCCTCAAGGACCTCTGGGATTCTGGAACTGCGAGGGACGGGGGCGGAAGTGCCTCCGGTCGTTGGCTGACGCTGGCGACCAGCTGATTGTTGATGCAGGAAGCCGCTGGCGGCTGCTGCTAAGGGTCCACCATTTCCTGGAAGCACTAGATCGCTGAGGTAAGCATCTCAATGCAGTTTACCAATGTCTGGAATTGCTGCAACCATAGGGTGATAGTGGGCTCAACGGTGGTGGCGACATTGCTTTCCGCGCGGGGTGCGTTGGGCCCCTGGGGGGAGCGCCCTCCCCTCGCGAAAACACTCCGGGTTCTTCCTCTTGCCATAACTGGATCTTTCCCGTCAGTCTTTCCTTTTAAAGCAAGGAGCGCAACGAAGGTTCAAGCCGGCCCCCCTTCCTCTAGCGCCAATCTGTTGCCACGCTTCCTCCTGGACCGGGCTCGGCAGGTATGCTGGAGAGCTCCTCGACCGGTCAACCTGCAAGAAGTTCTAGGCATCGGAGGGGCTCCGACGGGGGACGCTCCAATGCTTAAGTTAGAGGAGGAATGGAGTAATAGAATGGAAAGAGCTCGGGGAAAGAGTTTGCAATGGGGAAGAAGAACGTTACTCTCTTTACGGAGGTCCCCCGGGTGCCTTTTATAGGCGTGGAGTGCTGCCAAATTCTGTTAGGGAGTAGGTTGGGAAAGCACGAATATACCCCCAGGAGAATAGGCATGGCGGTGAGGTCGTGGGTTGGCGGCGTGGCAGGAGCGTCAGAGTGGTGGCCTAGCAGCAAGAATCGTGGCCATGCACTGGAGTCCGTTACAACAGAATGTCAGAACTTGTTAGGGAGAAAGGCTGTTGGAAACTCCGAGCGATCCCTTCAGCAGCGGGTCGGCCTGGCCTCCCGGAAGCCGACCGTGGTGCTTAGCGGGGCCTCCCAGAAGCCGACCGTGGCAGTCAAGGAAGCCGACACACAGACAGTGGGGTGCCTGCCAACTCTCGAAGCCCCCGGGTCAGCCCTTTGGGAAAGGGGGCTGCGGGGTCCTCTCCTAGAATTGGGGAGTCGGACCACGCGCGGGGGTCGACCGACCGGATGCCTGGGGCCGGTCTAACCCGGGACTAGCCGAATGGGTGCAACAAGTTCAATGGATGATAAGATCGCTTTCCCTGACTACTTAAGAGGTAAGTTTCTACGAGTTATTTATACCGTCAGCTAAAACATGTACCAAGAGTGTCCTAAGATTTGGAATGCTTTCGGCTCTTAGGTGGGCAGAAACTAGCCGGCAACCCAACGCCATTGGGAAAGGGCAAACGTATTTAACTTTTATTAATAAGCAAAAAAAAAAAAAGTATTAAGTGATCTAAGCTAAACTGCACATGCTGAAAAAGTAATCTAAAATGTTGCTTGTTGTGGTACACCAGCTCGGAAAAAAATGATTACCGGTCCGGAGGTTTAATTGATTTCATCTAAACCGTTCGACCCAGTAGGTGAATATGAGGGTGACTTCGAAGTTCGACGAAGAAACAATCTGATGCTATCTACTGGCCAACAGCATCGCATAGCATAGGATCAATTTTCGGCTGGCTTCGAAGAGGACAATTCCGAAATACATACCCGATCCTCGTTGTGCCAGAATAAATGATTACTCCATCTTCAGCCCAATCCAAAGTAGATTGATCCGAAGTAAATGGCTAACGCATCTTCTGCTTACACCGAAGAGGATGGGTCTAAAGTAACTGGCCAACCTCACTTCGGTCCATTCCGAAAAGGAAGGTCTTGAAGTAGGTTAATGGTCTTTCCTTGGCCTAGAGCTATCAAGAATTGGTTTGGTTGTTCTAGCCAACACGTGATGAATTGCTCCTGCTACAATAAAACTGGGGTAGCCTATCTCTGACAGTAATCCCATTCAGTTATAAGGAAGTTAGATTAACCAACTTCCCTAACATAATTTCTAAAGATTAACCACTTTCAGTTACAACATCACCTATAAATATCGGTAAGACGGGTCTTCCGAGGTAGGGGATCCTAAGCAATTCTGAGCGATCCAAGGCAAGTCAGAGCCAATCTACGGATAGCTCTCACGACGCCACTCAAGCTCTCACCCATTTCATTCCATTTCTTTTTCTTTGAACTCTCCATTCTGTAGTCTGGATCCTTATTGACTTAGACATCGAAGTATGCCCCACCGGAAAAAATCTGGTCTGGGAATTTGTTTTGCAGGAACTCCAGGAGACGAGTCAGCAATCCAGCCACTCCATCCGGTCCGCAGGGATTCAGCGTCAACATTGTTCTAAAATTTTATTTTAGATCGCATAAATGGAGTCCAAGTTAAATTCGGTACCACAAACATAATTATATCTAAAACAAATTCTATCCCCGTATACAATTAATAACTCAATAATATCAAATCTAGCAAATATAAATTAAATAAAGAACAAGAATACTAGATTTATGTAGAAAATCATTTAATATAAAGATAAAAATTATGGAATCAAAGTCCATATCATACTTTCACTATCACCAAATAATAAGTACAATAAAATTTCTCTCTAACATACTAGAAGCTCTCCAATCGACATATAGTACTATCCTGATATAATATATCAATACTACTAAAAAATAAAAAAATAAAGATCTCACCTAACATGCAAAAACTTAAAACAATCAGTAAAGAAGACTTTTCAAATATCAAAATCATTTAACTTGTAACCCTCGATGCCAGGAACAATATATTAAGATTTTATTAAAATCAAATAAAATCAACTCCATGATCATTCAATAAAA
The DNA here is from genome assembly GCA_021397845.1 of Areca catechu. Lineage (NCBI taxonomy): Eukaryota > Viridiplantae > Streptophyta > Magnoliopsida > Arecales > Arecaceae > Areca > Areca catechu. Next base: position 118,662,575 of record CM038038.1, read on the forward strand.
TAACCTTCTTTTCTTTATTTCTACTTTTCTTTTTCTTATTTCATCGATGCCTCTCTTTTTTTGCTCTCAATTTTCTCCGTGCATAGACTTTTTCACATCTCCCCTTTTTATTGCACAAAAGTATTAGAGCCCACTTAGAACAATTCCTCTTTTTTTTTAAGATGGTTGGTCCTAACATGAGGAGGGACCATATCCATAAATCTTCCCCTCTCAACTTATGTGAAGAGGACCATACCTTCTCAGGAACATCACCATTATGGGCCAAAAAAAAAAATCAAGTCAACTATAGTCCTCGTAGCTTTATCTCAGGAAGAGCTGGGCAACTTTAAATAAGAAAGTGTGCATCAAATTCTTTTAACAGTAGTATGGCTCATCCTCTCTACCACTCCATTTTGCCGATATGTCTTGAGAATAGTCTTCTCCAATCTAATGCCATGTCATTTGCAATATCTTTCAAATGGATCTTAATATTCACCGTCACTACATCTTAGTTTTCTTCCCTTATTTCTTTCAATACTAGCATGGAATTTTTTAAAGATATCAAATATCTAGTCTTTAGATCTCAAAGCAAAAGACCACAACTTTTGAGAATGATCATCAAAAAAAGTAACAAAATACAGTACAATAAAAATAAGAAAATATAGTGTAATACCAATTATCTTTGTAATCATGGAGCATACATCAATATGAGTTAAATCTAACATGTGATCTCTTATATAAGGGGAGCTTATAAAATGAAACCTTGTACTGCTTACCATATAAATAGTGAGTGTTTATCTTTTAAAGGAAGCATGTTATACCTGTATAGAGCATCAAGGTCATTTTCACTTAGATGGCCAAGTCACTGATGCCACGAGTCTATGGAGGTCTCCTCAACTACATTTACTTTTTTGCCATATACTTCAGTCTGTATTCTATAAATATCAGCTTTCCTACCTTAGCCTGCCTCAACTAAAGAATATTTGGTAAGCTTCCATTTTTCTTTTTCAAGGTAAATAGAGTATCCCTCATCATCTAGGACATAGGCAAAAATCAAGTGTAATCAATTCTTATCTTAGCATGCCTTAAATCACCTTTAAAGTAGGATGAGAAGAAGTCTTTTTGAGATATAACATAGTATGAGATAGTTGAATCAATTACCTAGCTAGGTTACTGGCATATGAGAATGGTGAGCTTAATATGCCCATCATCACAGGCAATCATGACTTAATCATCAAATGCAATTGTAGTCATACTTTATCTCTTCTTTCTTTCCATCATTTTTATCATGATCCCTCTTGTACTTTCTATACTCTCTCTAAAAATGCCCTGGCTTATTATAATAGTAGCAAGTGACACCCTTCCTGGACTTTGACTGGCCTTTGGATTTTCCCTTATCTTTCTTATCGTCGAGCTCGCCATCCTTTTTGTTATAGGAGGGTATATTTTTGCTTTTTCCTTCTACTCTATAATCAATGTCTTAGAACCTATACCTGTCAAACCCTACACCTTCTTTCTATTTACTTCATTCAATATACTATCCTTTGCCATGGTTAGGATAAGTTTGTTATTGGTAGTAGAATTACTCAGTATCACTACCAAGATCTTTCAATTATAAGTAAAGAACTTAGCAAAGTCAATGACTACATCTCATCATTAAAAAATAACTTCATCATAGCCAATTGATTCAGGATTTTTTGGAAGTTATTTAAAAGCTCTGATGCATTCTGCCAATTCTTATATTTCAAGTTCACCGATCTTCTAATTAGGTAGCTTTTATCATATACATTCTTCAAATCCTTCGGCTTCTTCTAGACCTGGTAAGCATTTGTCTATGTTGCAATATCATATATCACATCACATCAATTCGCTATCTGATTATAGCCATGACTTTCCTATTTAACTTTTTTCACTCATTAATATTTACATTATATGGCATTTTTCTTGCAATTCAATCGATTTAAACAAATCTGGATAATTTTACAAATTCTCCATCAATCCTCTACAAAGAATAATTAGATAAAGTTAATTTATTTATGTCCAAGATACCATAAATATAATTATGATATCAAAATTATCTATTTTGATACATAATTTTGATACCAATTGTTGGGGAGAAGATACCATAAATATAATTATGTCCGAGATAAATTCTACCCCATGTGTGCTAATTAAAACAGGTAATAATTCACCAATATCAAATCTAGTAAAATATAAATCAAAACCAAACACAAGGACACAAGATTTATGTGGAACACCCTCCAATATGAATGTAAAAATTATGAGACCGAAGTTAGATCAAACTTTCACTATCATAAAATAATGGGTATAGCAAAATTTCTTTCTAATATACTAAAGGTTCTCCAATCAACATACAATACTCATTTCAGTATAATATATCAATACTACTAATGAATAAAAGAAGAAAATTAGAAAGATCTCACCTAACATGCGAATGCTTGAAATAATCTATGAATAAGGCTTTTTAAAGATTAAAATTATTCAACTTATAGTTCTTGATGCTGGAAACAATATATTGAAAATCATTATAGAATCAGCTCCGCGATTGTTTAACAAATTAGTTCCTTTTTTTAAATTTTCTTTTTCCTCTTTTCTTGTTTTGTTGCCTCATTTCTTTTTTCTCCGCTTCTTTTTCTACATGCGCATACTTTTTCACATCTCCCCCTATTATACATAATTGGCCTTCCTACAAACCAAACCGGAGCCGACGGCCCTTCAACCGAGTCGGACCAGAGTCTATCATTTCGCTGACCGACCCACCAGGGATCCGACCGACCCACTTCAGCTAGGCCCATATCGGTCCAAAGTGGGCCGCTCCAAGGACGGCCCGGAGGCCCCAGAGACCCCTTTCAGCTGGTATTAGAATTATGTTACAACAGATTCCTGACACCTCAGCGCCACTACTCTACAAATCCCACAATGTCACCCTATCCTTGTGCCACCTAGCCACTACCAAGATTCTTCTAGGGGCAAATCGATCATTTCCATCCTAGCCCCTAGCAAATTTCGATAAAGTTTCATGCCTATATAAAGTAAAAGGGGGACCTCGAGCGAGAGGGGGCTCTCCCTTTCCCACAAGCTATCTCTTTTCGATTCCTCCATTCTATTGCTCCGAGTCTCCCACTGATTTAGCCATCGGAGTGTCCCCCACCAGAACATCACCGACTTATGAGACATTTTTGCAGGAACCGGGAGACGTGCACTCCAGCCAGCCCGGTAGAGAGAACTTAGTTCGGGAGATTCAGCAGCAACAGTTTGGTGCTAAAAGGAGGGCCGAACCTCCGTCCTTGTGTTCCTTCTCCAAAAGGAGGGATCCACCACTAGACAAAACGATGGTGAAAGGAAGAGCTCAAAATACCTCCAACAGGAGAGGCCACTCCCAGACAAGGTCGGGAGAACCTTTCAGGGAGAACGACGCCTCCCAGCCTACCATCACCCTGGGACAACAGCAATTCCAGACCCTTCTGAACCGCATCGACACTCTTGCCGTCATAGTTCAGAACCTTCAAGACGTGGCCAACGACACACAGCAGCCACTCGTAGCGTCCAGAACTAGTCATCAACCTGCTGCCGAGAGAAGTCGACAATAAGGAGTCCCTCGACTCCGCTCCCACACGACTCCGAAGCCCCGGAGGTCGTAGAGGACTCATATCGATGGAAAGAGAGTAAGGTCTACCTCACACTCTTCCATGGATTCAATCATCGATGACGACCAGCGACGCGACGGGGACCCGAGGGACTACATTAGCAAGCTCCAATGCATGGAGGAGCAAATTGCCGAACTGGTCGATCGGTAAAAGGGAGAAGAAGCGCTGGCATACGACTCTCGCCCGCCATTCTCTGCTAGAATTACGGGGAAAGCTGTCCCCCATCACTTCAAGATATCCCAGGTGGACACCTACAGGGTGCCTCTGATGCCCTCCACAGCATCGCCTTCCCCGCGAAACTCAAGACGGAGGCTCGGATGTGGTTCTCCATCATCTAATCAGGTACGATCCATTCCTTCTCCCAGTTGAAAAAACTCTTTTTGTCCCATTTCAAGACCTATAGCCGGACGCCGAGGACATGGATTGCCTCTTCCTCCTGCAGCAGAAGGAAGGAGAAACCCTCCAGGATTACATGGTGGTGACCATGGAGATCTCGAACCTCATTGAGCATGCAGTTATGTCGGCCTTCAAGAAGGGGCTGCGATCATTCAGGCTCATTTTCTCACTAGACAAAAAGTTTCTGATAAGTTACTCCGAACTACTGGCCCGGGCTCAGAAATACGTCATGGTAGAAGAACAAGCGGCAAGCCGATGCCAGGCTGAAGGGACGTCGGCTTCCAAGAGGAGGAGTGTTAGGGCTTTAGAAGTCCGACCTTCCAGCGATGGCACCAACTCGGTTCGACGCCGTAGCCTTAAGTCGAAGGACTTTCCTAGGAGATTTGAGACTTACACACCTCTCTCCCTCCCGAGGAAGAAAATCCTTATGGAGATAGAAAATGAAACCTTCCTACAAAGGCCTCGTCCAATGAGAAGCCCCTCCATATCAAGGAACAAGGACAAGTACTGCTGGTTCCACCGTGACCACGGGCACAGCACATAAGATTGCCTCCAGTTGAAGGACACAATCAAAAACTTGATCGGAAAGGCTCTAGGGCAGCCCACCTCCAAGTCCGACCTCGATCAGAAAGGCTCTAGGGAAGCCCACTCAAAGTCCGACCTCGATCGGAAAGGCTCTAGTGTAGCCCACTCAAAATCTGACCCTGATCGGAAAGGCTCTAGGGCAGCCCACTCCAAAGTCCGACCTCGACCTCGATCGAAAAGGCTCTAGGGCAGCCCACCTCCAAGTCCGACCTCGATCGGAAAGGCTCTAGAGCAGCCCACTTCAAAGTCTGACCTTGATCGGAAAGGCTTTAGGGCAGCCCACCTCCAAGTCCGACCTCGATCGGAAAGGCTCTAAGGCAGCCCACCTCCAAGTTCGACCTCGATCGAAAAGGCTCTAAGGCAGCCCACTCAAAGTCTGACCTCGATCAGAAAGGCTCTAGTACAACCCACTCAAAATCCGATCCTGATCGAAAAGGCTCTAGGGCAGCCCACTCCAAAGTCCAACCTCAATCGAAAAGGCTCTAGGACAGCCCACCTCTAAGTCCGACCTTGATCGGAAAGGCTCTAGGATAGCCCACCTCCAAGTCCGACCTCGATCGGAAAGGCTCTAGGGTAGCCCACCTCCAAGTCTGACCTCGATCAGAAAGGCTCTAAGGCAACTCACTCATAGTCCGACCTCGACCAGAAAGGCTCTAGTGCAGCCCATTCAAAATCCGACCCCGATCGGAAAGACTCTAGGGCAGCCCACTTCAAAGTCCGACCTCAATTGAAAGGCTCTAGGATAACCCACTTCTAAGTCCAACCTCGATCGGAAGGGCTCTAAGGTAACCCACCTCCAAGTCCGACCTCTATCGGAAAGGCTCTAGTATAGCTCACTCAAAATCCGACCTTGATCAGAAAGGTTTTAGTGCAGCCCACTCAAAATTCGACCCCGATCGGAAAGGCTCTAGTGCAATCCACTTAAAATCCTACCTCGATCGGACAATACTTTGTGGGATCCTTAAACACTTAAGGAATTTCCCTACAAATGACTAGTTCGAAGATCCCTTAGAAATATTTTTAAAAGGTTCAGATCCGCGATCCCCTCAAGCATGAATGTATTTAATGCAAAAATGATGCTCTCGCCCTCCGAAGCTACAAGTCTTCCGAAGGCCAAGAGTAAGGGGGCAACTGTTATACACAATCGGCCTTCCTCAGAACCAAATCGGAGCCGATGGCCCTTCAGCCAGGTCGGACCAGACTCTATCATTTCGCTGGCCGACCTACTAGAGGTCTGACTGACCCACCAGAGGTCCGATCGATCCACTAGGAGTTCGACCGACCCACTTCAGCTAGGCCCATATCGGCTCAAAGCGGGCCGCTCCAAGGATGGCACGGAGGCCCCAGAGACCCCTTTCAACTGGTACCAGAATTCTATTACAACAGATTCCTAACACCTTAGTGCCATTACTCTGCAGATCCCATGATAACATCCAATCCTGGTGCCACCTGGCCACTACCAAGATTCCTCTGGGATCAAATCGATCATTTCCAGCCTAGCTCCTAGCAGATTTCGGTAAAGTTCTGCACCTATATAAGATAAAAGGGGGACCCCGAGCGAGAGGGAGGCTCTCCCTTTTTCACGAGCTATCTCTTTTCGATTCCTCCATTCTATTGCTCTGAATCTTCCACTGACTTAGCCATCGGAGTGTCCCCCGTCGGAACATCACCGACCTGTGAAACTTTTTTGCAGGAATCAGGAGACGCGCATGTTACGGCCGTAACGATGACGTGGCAGGTCTCAGATTCCGTCGGGCGTGATTCGAGCCACGTGGAGGTTTTTTGGCCAAGTCAGCTGCGGCTCCCCCACGTCCGAAGTCGAGCTCGGCCCGGGCCCCCCGGCCACTTCGCCAGGTGGCATCCTGAGACGTTACCACCCCGGCCGAAGTCGAGCTCGGCTCGGGCCCTCCTGCCGCTCCGCCAGGTGTCCGCCCAGGAGGGGTCCACCTCGACCGAGGCCAGCGGCTCCCCTGCTCCCTCGCCAGGTGGCACCCTAAGACGGTCCCACCTCGACCGAGGTCGAGGCAGCCCCCTTCGCTCCTTCGCCAGGCGGCGCCCGGAGACGGGACCACCTCGGCCGAAGCCGAGCGTCCTTCTGCCGCCCCGCCAGGTGTCCACCAAGGAGGGGTCCACCTCGGCCGAGGCCGGCGGCTCTCCTGCTCCCTCGCCAGGTGGCACCCTGAGACGGTCCCACCTCGGTCGAAGTCGAGGCAGGCCCCTTCGCTCCTTCGCCAGGTGGTGCCCGGAGACGGGACCACCTCGGCCGAAGCCGGGCATCCTTTTGCCACCCGCCAGGTGTCCACCCAGGAGGGGTCCACCTCGGTCGAGGTAGGCCAGCTCGTACAGAGAAGGTCCCGAAGAACGGAGGCGCGGGCTCCGAGGTTGACCCTCAAGCCGTGCGCGCCGCATCCCGAGAAAGGTGCCCCGTACGGACGGCGGCGGCATGCGAAACATCACTTACGTCGGCTCGACAGGTTCCGCAGTCGAGAGACGTGGCTCTGACAAAACAGGACCCGATAACGGACAGCGCCGGCGCCTGGGAAGGAGAGCACTCATGCTCGGCCTGAGGTCTGGTCGGCAGCCTGGCCAGCGCCCCCCTCCCTTACTCTTTCCCCGCTAGGCTTGGCAAACGAGGCCGGAAAGCCGCCTGGCCCTCTGAACCAGAAGGGGAAAGAAAAAGGGACGGAGGGAAGGAGATGAAAGCAATAAGGGAGCCTTCCAGGAGCGAAAAACGAAGGGGCGACGGGAGGAGATAAAAGGAAGGAGAGAATAGACGACAAGGTAAGTGAAGTGAAGCAAGCAAGAAACAAAGGCTGGAAAACTCCGCTTCAAGAGCGAGATCCAAGGTCTCAAGAGGGGTCGCTTAGCGTGAGCTCGGCAAAGGAGCCCAGCCGGATTTCTGGTCTCTCTAGCACCTTTCTTGCTAGCACATTCTCTGAGTCTGGGACTCCTTCGGGGGCCCGTCCCAGAGAGTCTGTTCTCTCTCGCCGTCTACTGACTTGATCGTCAGAGCTCCCTCGTCGGAATCCCCGGCCAGGGTCTTCTGACCTTGCCTTGCAGGTTCGGTCCAGCCAGGAGGCCCCAAGAGCGAGACGGTCTAGTAGGATCGGCGGTTCCGAAGCACGGGCGCGGAGACGAGATCGGCAACAGCGCATTCCAGCCAGCCCGGTCAAGAGAACTCGATCTGGGAGATTCAGCGGCAATGCCCCCTTTTATCATATAAAAGGATTAGAGCTAAAGATAAAAATGAGTCAGATTGGACCGGGTCATGGTGTTCCCAATTTAACCTGGTTCTTTGATCAATTTCTAATATTAGACCCAGATCCAATTTAATAGAAAATCAGGTGGGTTGGGTCCATGGTCAATGTTTTCAACCTAACAGGTATTCGGTTGGATCAGGTCTATAAATAATCCGGTCCTAATCTAAAAAAAATGAATTTAGATCGGATCCGGATCAAATATAAACAACTATATTTTAATTATCATATAACTAATTATTATTAATCATAAAATATATAATAAATAATATTGCTCTCAAATAAATTAAGATATAAAAATAATTATAAATATATTTTTATATTAAAAATAAATTATATATAAATTTTAAATTATAACTTAGATGTCCAAATAGATTTGGATCATAATAGCATTTATAGATTCAGGTCAGGTCGGGTCTAAATTTAGTAAATCTAGATCTGACCCGAAAAATAGAATGGATTTAATTTAAAAATCCGATTAAGATCCATGAATCCTTAAAAATAAGTTGCATTGGATTTAAGTAGATCGAGTCTCAGGATACCCCGATCTATTTGCAACCTTAGTTAAAGCCTACTTAAACTTTTTTTTCTAAGGTAATGGGTCCAGTATAAAGAGGGACTACATCAACACTTGCAAATACAAAGTCCCATTCCTTAGCCTGACCTAGGTTCAGCCATTACGTTGGATGCAAACTCGCCTAGTTCCATTCCAACCTATAATTAATGACCCATGTACGCGCACACAGCCTCTGGCATGATCACCAAGTCACGAGCATTTACCCTATGTGTATATTTAAAGAGTCAAAAAATACTTAGATGAAGGACCAAAATTTATCATCAAGATGATAGCCCAATTGATTGGGATCTTGCCCCACAATAACAGATCATGGATTTAAGACATGACTCTGCGGAAGACTTGATTAAATTTAGGAATTATTTTTTAAGGTCCATAACACTTGGATAAATGAATGTGAGGTCAGGATCTTTCTTCTTTTTCATTCTGATCGATTGGTTATATAAAAAAGAGGCTAAACTTTTTTTTATAATTTTAAAATATTTTTAAAATTTTTGAAATAGCTTTTGCTCCTTAAAGTTGATTACTAAAAAATAAAACTAGGAAAAGGTTCCATCAAGATCTTTCGGATAAAAGTCATAATTGAACAAGCATGTGAAGCTGTTTCGCTGTTTCCGTTGTAATAAAATTTTTATAAGAACAATATCTTTGATGATTTTTCAAAATATAATATAATATAATAAGATGATTTAATTTATTATAAATTTTATTTGATATTTGTGTACTGTTTCATAATCTTTGCATGATATTGAAACCCTTTAGCTCCAAAATAAAATCAAAAATAATTCAACATGAAAATTCTATATTCCAATTTTTAAAATTTAAATTTAATTAACAAAGATATATTTTCAGGTAATTTTAACTAGTGCAATTATTTAAGTCTTTAGAGGTTGATACCCAGGATTGATTTTGCCGTCAACCCCATTTTGATCATGATTTTGCCACCCTAGCTTTAAAAAATAAAATAAAAATATTTACTCCTAACTTTTAGCTATTATGAAATGTTATTTTGAATATGTTTTACCAAACAAATAAACTATTTTGCAGCCTTTAATAATTAACTTCTTGCATTTTATAAACTACACTGTTGAATTTTTTATGATGTCTTTTTTTTTTTTTTGGCGGGGGGGGGGGGGGGGGGGGGGGGGGGGGGGAGGGGCGGGGTATTTGTTCTAACTACATGTCCTAGGTATTTGTTCTAACTTCATGTCCTATTGACAAAATGAAGGTTAATGGTTACCAAGGTTGATAATTATTTGATGAAAGAATTAAGTTTGACAAAGTGGTCGCTCATTAATATATAGTCTAAACCGTATTAACTTTATGCTTACTTTTGTGGCAAAGCATGGTACGTGAAGCAAATAATAATAACAATAATAATAAAAAAAATAATCTTAATTTTGAATACGTCATGAAGGATCAAGAATCGTAGGATGCCATCAAATTGTATTAAAAATGTTTAACTCGGCCACCTGTCACATAGAAAGCCACATATTTCACATTGAAAGGCACATATGCCTTCAAGAACGATTAACAAACCATTCTTATAGTGGCCGACCCTCATAACTAATACAAACTATGTGAAACATTTACGTGTATTAAATTAAAAAGTGACGGAGCTTTATGCATGGAGATTATTTGTCATAATATTATTACTCTATTGATAACGACATATTATCATGGGTCTAGTTCAGCCAACCCATATACCTTTTTTTTAAAATAAATTAAATTTATTAAATCATTCTAGGATAAATATATTCATGAAAATCAATAAATAAAATATTAAAAGTTAGTAAGATAATTTGACAATGATGTCCACGGTATAAATCCCATAAGATAAACTACATAAAAGTTGCCATGCAATTCACGTTATTCTCTCAATAAACATGCATGATTATAGAATATTGTAAAGTTATTTTCATATGCCAATAATCTCATCAAAATGAATGATATCTAATGTCTAAAGGTATGAACCAAATAGCTATCAAACCATCATTAAAAAATTTTCTTTAAGAAATATATGAATAGTCTTTAGAACTCTCAAAACATATATTATCCCCTTCCAAGCACCACAAAATTTTATCATTGATATATTATCTCTGTAACAAAACCACCATTAAAGCTCCTTACAACAAAACTAGCTCCATCTAATTATCTCTGGTCAAAACGCTACTATCAAAATTAATCTTAAAAAAATTAAAGATGTCCGCATGCATTTAATAAAATCAATTATTGTATAACGAGACACTTTAAAAACTTTAAAGAAAACATATTTTACTAATTGTGGTGCAAGCGTGCAACTAATGCCCCGCCTTACATTATGATCCTTGGTTTCTTGCCCCTGCCCTGTTGATGAAGTTTCTTATCAACTAAATAATTTTTTTTTTAAATTTCTAAAATACCATTAGATGTTTGTTTATACAATGTGATTCTTATAAACCTCATGCAGTGAATATGCCTTGGAACCTTGACATTCAAGAATAACTCCATGTACAAGTACTTGATTAACCAAACTCATTTTTTATTGAATAAAAAAATGTCATAACATATAAATTCTTAAATTTGATGATACTTATGTTCAATTTATATGATTTATAAATCTGAAATCACAACTTAAAATTCAAAGAGATTCAGATCCTAAGGACACTATTAGATTCATATCAGGTTGAATTTAGTAAATCTAAACTTAATTTAGAAAATGAAACAAATTTAATTTAAATCTTTAAATCATTAAAAAAATAGAATCAGATTTACATAAATCGGATTATGTCGTCAACCTGATTCATTTATAGCTAAACCCCTATCCCGCTTCACGACTCCACCAGCCAGTAAAAGCCACGTTGTTAAACACCCGCTCCATCTTTTACAAACGCACCGGCAGCTCGAAACCAGCCAAATCGAATTTTACGGCACCACTGCCAGTCAACATTTCCGGAAGTTCCCTGATTTCCATTATTTGCGATATCATACCATACCCAAAATATCAATAATAATAATAATAATAATAATAATTAAAATATTAATAATTATTGTCCGGTTTCGATCATATGATGATTTGATTATATTCAAAAAAAAATTTAAAACAATATAATCTGTCAAGATTAGAATCCAGTAAAATATGCACCAAAATGTATCCCCCTCTTTTTTTTTTTAATTAAAAAAAATAATAATAATAATAAACGCAACCCAACAGCGGAAGTCCCGAGAGAAGACGGACATCCCCGACCCTCAATTAAAAAATAATAATAATAATAATAAACGCAACCCAACAGCGGAAGTCCCGAGAGAAGACGGACATCCCCGACCCTCAAACGCCTCGTGTACCTCCAGACCTTCCTATTTTATGTAGAAAAATGCTTCACTCAACACATGACCCAGCTTACGAGATGCATTCTCATCGATGCCTTCGAATTGTGCCCCACGTGATTGGTGGACGCTTGAGTGACATTCTCATGTCATTTTCCTCAGGTAACCTTACTTTCCCTGGCCATTTCCATCGTCACGCCACCAACATTGTCCCAGCAAAGACCGTTGATCAGACGATCGCCTGCCGACCTAGCACATCAAATTACAACTTGTCACCGAAAAAGAGGATAAAAATAAAGACCTGCAGAAACAACTACATTATGTTACGCTTTTTATATAAATACTCTCTCTTCTTTCTTTTTTTTTTTTCTTTTTTTTTTTTATTTGGGGGGGGGGGGGGGGGGTAGAAGGCAAGAATAACCACAATTTTTTTAAAAAAACAGCTGCGAAAAGGACGGCCTTAAACGTACCATTAGCGCGTGAGCAGGCGCCAGCTGCACCACCTGGGGCCTTCTAATTGACAGCGGAAAACGCACTGTCGTGTTTTTTGCCTTAAACGTACCATTAGCGCGTGAGCCAGCAGCACCACTTCGGGCCTTTCTAATCGACAGCGGAAAACGCACTTTCGTGTTTTTTTTAAATTTTTTTCCCCAGATTATTATTCTACACAAAAGAAAGAAAATTCTAAGAAGTTCTCTGGGCATCAGAGGAACGAGGACCGCCAAGGACGTAATTCGATCACGTGCTCCTGCTATCCGTTGCACATACCCGCTGGTTCGGACGAGGGCAGCAAAGGAGCCACCGGCGGTGGTCCGGCGACAAGTCTTGCGGATCGGCCCCCGGATCCAACGGCTCAGGTTTCACATCCGGGGCCGACTGTTGCGGCCCTTCGGCATCGGCGCTCCGGGAGCGCTTCAGCCCGATCGGGACGCCGAAGAGCCTCGGGGTGGGGCCCGGCCCCTCCGCCGCCGCCTCCTGCGACCACCTCTCCGGCATCAGCTCCAGCGGCGTAGCCACCTCCAGCAACGATTCGCCTCCACCTCCGCCAACATCGGCGGCGGCGGTGGCGCCGCCCTGGCTGGAGGTATACTTGGAGATGAGGAGGAGGATGTTGTTGCAGAGATTCTTCATCTGCCCGAGCTCGTGCAAGAGGTGCTTGTTCTCTCTCCGGAGCCGCTCGTTTTCCTCAATCAACTCCGCCGCGCTGCCACACCCCGGCGGCGCCGCCCGCCCCAACGCCGCTGGCTGGTTCTGCCCTCCTCCTCCAGGAGAGGAGTTCGAGGAGATGACCTGCTCGTCACCCGAGTTCTCCGGCGAACCGCCCCGGTTCGCCGGGACCGCCATCGGGATCGCCGTCTGGACCGGCGGGGTGGGAATGATCTTCCGGCGGTGGATGTCGCACAAAAGGCTCTTCTCTCCTCTTTTAAAGCACTCGTTCGCGAACTCCCATCTATCCGGCACGATCTTCCGAAATCCCTACAATCGAAATGGAAAAACAAAATCTGGAGAAAAGAAAAACAAAAAAAAAGACGAAAACGAGAAAGCCAAACCACGGAAGGAACGACGGAACTCACGTAGGTATTAAGCTGGCGGACGAAGCTGGAGAAGTTGTTGTGCTTGAAGTATTTAGGAAGAAGATCACCGGCGAACTCGGCCGGTCGCCAGACGATGAAGGTGGTCCCGTCCTCGTTCCACGAGATCACGTCGTCTATGGTCGGATCGTCGACCAGCTGATACGTCTTAGTCAGGAATGGCGTGGGCATCGACCTCTGCCCGTCCGCTGCCGCCGGAGCCGGCTGTTCCCCCTCCACTGGGGGAGGAAGAGGAGCCATCGCCGCTCAACGCCGATCTGGCGATCTCTTCCTAGATCCAAGGCCAAGCCCAAACCCGCTTTTTCTGAAACCTTCCGGTAAAAGGGAAGATAGCGGAGGTCTCAAGATGAATTTATTTTCCTAAGGAAGGAAGTTTTTGGATAGGGGAGGGGAAGGCGTGGGGTGGGGTGGTTTCGGGATTTAATGATTCTAGAAGGTTCGGGGAGGGTTATATTAGAAGGGCAGGGGTTGGGAGAGGGGAACAAGAGAGGACAGGGGAAGAAAAGGGAGGAACAGGAGCCGGAGGTAGAAATGGGACAAGAGAGAAACAGAGAGGGTGGTGGGGAACGACGAAGACGACTAGGAACTGGAAGCCACCCAAATAGCCAAAAGGAAAGAAACGGAAGGAAAGCGCGAGAAATCCCCGGGCGTTTTTTCCAGAACAATCCCCAGACGGCGGCCCCCACGCTTCTACCGACACGTGTCGGTCGCCGAGTGGACGCCGGGGGAGATAAGGTTACCTTGACCTGAAAGCCGGAATTAAAACAGGGAGCGGAGAAGGAAACGGTAGCGGATAAGCTCCGACCGCTAAAATTGGAACAACGAATAGTAAAGTCCAGCTGCGTGGAATATAGCGGTGTAGATTTTGAAGACCGTCTAGAAGTTTTCCTTCAGGGCCGTTCTTTTTCTTTTCTTTTCTTTTCTTTTCTTTTCTTTCCTTTTTTTTTTTTTTTTTTTTTTTTTTTTTTTTTTTTTTTTTTTTTTTTTTAGGAAGGGGGAATAAATTTAGGACGTTCTGTCATGGATAAAAATATTGAAATAAAAATTTATCTAGGATTATGCAAGAAAGATTGCGGGGTGCCTAGGTTAGCATTATCTATGCTCAGCAGATTTTACATACAGATCATCTTATTATCCAGGATGATTCAACTACGAGTAGTACTTGCATCCAAAAGGTCAGAAGGGTTAGATCATCGTATCCTTCCCTACGGGACGTTGCTTCAGGCTCATTCTGCTCTATATCGTGCATCTTTCGAGAGGCAAACTCGGTAACAGATTGGGTAGCCTCCTACGTGGCACATCATTCGGGATAGATTTTGTGGACTGACCTGGGAGATTCCTCATGACTTTTTGGGATATTGTGCTTTATGACTTTTTGGGGTGTTTCATGTTAGATCTTAAATATCTTAAATATGAATGCAACGATTTAATCAAAAATAAATATTTTTTAATAATATTTAGATAAAAATAATTTATTTATATTTTATATTTAAAAATGATTTTAAAATTTTTTATCCATGATTTTTGTATTACTGCTTCCCAACACAAGTTATTAAAATTTTATTTATATTTTTCATAATATTTTTTATATTGATAAATATAAATGATATAAATATTATTGAATAACTAAATTATTAGGCATTAAATGATGATGATAATAATAATAAAAAAAATAATTGTTGCCGTCCGGATCGTCGTGGCCCGTAGCTGCGGGTGGTATCGGGTGTTCTGCGTCCACCCGCGGGAGATGCCTCCGTTGCCTCGGGACTTGCAAGAAAGCCAACGTCAGTGACCCGGGCCAGGGTTCCGGTGGGGGCACTCCGACGGTCAAGTCAGTGACGATCCAGGGCAACAGATCCTCCTGGTCGAGCCCCTCTGGATGAGCTCCATGCTAGGAGGAGTGAGTGGAGTGTATGAGAGTATGAGTGAGCTGGGAGATGTGGTGACCGAGGTGGTCTTGCCCTCCTCTCTGGCCTCTCCTTTTCTTCTTTCTCTTTTTGGTGGTTGTGTTGTTCTTGCTTGGAATGGAAAAATGAGTGTTACCTCCTCTTTGCTTATATTGGCCGGGTCCTTGGGGTTCTTCCATGTCGTCAGATGAGTATGACGTGATATCGTGCCGTGAACGGTACGCCTTCTTTATTGGGTATCTGGGGAAGCTTCCACAAGCCTCTGACATTCCTTCGATTTGCCCTTCCTGGAAGCCTGGCAGGGCCTCGACTGTCGCGCCGCCGCTCTTGGGAATCGAGCTCCTTGGTATCTTTTTCTCAGTCGTACAGCAAGCCGGTAGGGGGCATAGTACCTTGATGTGAGCTTCCTTTCTTCCTAGGGTGGATGGCAGCTGTAGGCATTAATGGTGACATGGCGGGTGCTGTTGTACGGTCCTCGGGAGGCCCGCCACCATCTTCGGAAGGGAGGTGTTGCTTCTTTGGCGGTTGGCGCCTTGATTTGTGTTGGGGGCCGAGCAGGAAAGATGGGGCCCACTCGCAGGGGACTCGCCTTGCGGTGGCTCGGCTGTGCGGAGAGGGGCCGAGCTCGGCACCAGGCTAGAGGGGCCCAGCCTTGACCGAGCTTGGGTTGGCTGAGGTAGATGGGGCGCGCCCAGGCCAGGAGACCCAGCCTCGAAGGGGTCCCACGTGGCGGAGGAGGCTTGAGCTCGACTCCGGACCACGGGGCCCGACCTCGAGCTAGAAAGGTCTGCCTCTGGTGGGGTTTGAGCTCGGCTCTGACCTAAGCGTCCCAACCTAGCAGGTATCGACCTGGCGGAGGACGGGGCCCGGCTTCGATGGGCGGCCTCGTTGGCATCGGGGAGCTCAGCCCAGCGAAGGGGCCTGTGGTGGTAATCCCGTGGGACGTCCAATGAGGAGTCCACGTCAAGCTCCTTTCCTTACGTCAGCGATCCGGTCACATCACTTGCCCCCCACTCCTGAGGCCCATTGTCGCGTGGCGCTCGGGGCGAAGGGAGTAGTTACGGTGCTAACGTGGAAATGTGAAAAATTTGATGCAATAATGTCCGATATTGGTGGCGTCTCGTCTGGCAGGCTCTTGAGCCTGTGTGGGGGCGTCGCGTGACCACATCTTGGGAGCAGTTATGGTGGGCATGAAAGCTGAAGCGGCCGCGGCCAGATGGGGGCACTGGCCAGGGTCGTGCTCACAAGGCGAGCCCTCTTACCGAGGTCAGCTCCCGGTCGGGGTCATGCTCATGAGATGCGCTCACCGTTTAAGGTTGGCACCCTGTCGGGATCGTGCTCATGTGACCAAGGCGAGCCCTCCAGCCAAGGTCAGCTCCAAGCCAGGGTCATGCTCATGAGGCGAGCCCTCCGTCTGAGATCAGCACCTGGTCAGGATCATGCTCAGGCTGTCAAAGCAAGTTCTGGGATGGAGTTCTCCCAAGACGAGACTCACCCCCGCATCAAAAAGGCCAACATAACTCAAATCATGGCGGGACGAAGCCTGACCCCTCGCAACTTCTGAGAGGGATCGGATATCCGGCCATGAATTCAAACTCTATGATGCGCCACCTGCAAACTCTACATGGAGTGTGCTCCGCCAGGCTTCGAGCCCCGTGACAAGATGTCACCCTGACAACTGTGCAACCAGGGGGGTCAACCCTCGCAATGTAAACGAGAATATTTCCAAAGAGGACTACTCCATCAAGGTCCCAGGGCTATGCGACGCTCTAACAATCTCCCCAGGCAATGGAAACATTTCACCATGGCACAGGGCTCAGTGGCACGGCGCCTGTCCCTTCCACGAGAGACTGCACCGCCAGAAGGACAGGACCTGCCCCGCATACCCCCAATAGAAGATCTCCTCCTAAGGATCGGTTCGAGAGGGGGGAGCGGCAGGCAATAGTAAGCCCCTCCCAGAGAGGGCACGCGAAAAGGATACCGAGACAATGTCCCATATTTGGTCTGGGCCATCTCACAAACATAAGGTCAGAGAGAAAGAATGCAGGAGGTAAGTGAGCAAGTGACCGAAAAAGAGGAGATGGGGAGCTAACGGGCAGGGAGCCAGCTAGAGGATCCTCCCAAGCTCGCCCATCCCATTTCGGCTTTGCCTTCACATCTAAACCCTACCTTTCACCCTCTAGGTGGAGAGCCTCCCGAAACTCTCTGCCGTGGAGGCTCTATTTCCCTTGATCGTCCCACTAACTTGGTCATCGGAGTATTTCCGCTGGAATTCCCGGCCCGGATCTCTTTTCTTTTGTAGGACTGGGCACGCGCGGGAAAGGACTGGCAGGGAGGGACACGCCCGACGCCGCACTAGAGCTGCAGGCCATGACGATCTTGACGGCAACAACAGGTAATGTAGATTATTTTGTTTAGAACATGTAGGTAATGCTACAAAATATAAAATCAAATTTTGAAAAAACTCATAAATTAAAACTATATTTTATTTATAAAATATATATTTTTATATCTTATATAAAAATATAAAAATATATTTTATATTTTATATTAAATAAATTTAATATTAAAAAGTTGTATATTGAATATATTATGATATGTTATATTATATTATGTAGAAAATAAGAAGAAGGAAGGAGGAAAAAATAATTTGATAATATAGATTACTTGAAAGATGGTAATCTAGATTATAATTCCTTACAGAAATAATCCAAATTATCTTTTAAAAAATAAAATATATCAAATATAATTGTTGGGATATCTCGATCCAAGGATGAGCCGAACACCGGTTCGGCTGACCGAGGACCTTTTCTCCGAACCAACAACTTCGGGCCTAGAAAGTTCAGGCCAACTACGGGCAACTCAAGGCTTTAGGGCAGCCCAACTCCGAAAGTCCGACTCCGGTCGGCAAAGGCTCTCTGCCAGCCTACGACATCCGAAGGCAAGACCTTCGGATTACGTCTTCGGCACTAGCCGAAGACCAGGCTCCTCGTTGACTTTCGAGGACATACTCTTCGGTTCCTGCCGAATACACGATCTCCGGCCCTTGGTAAACACCAAATCCTCGACTCATGCTGAAGACATGATCTCCGACCTAGAAGATCCGAAGACGAGAAGATTCCCGATTTAATTATGAGAATCTCCCTAAGCGGGAGAAATCTGAAGATGGATCCACGATCTATCCCAAATAAGCAACAGTAACCAACGGTTACTATCGACTATTTCCATGCCATGATCATGGCGCGCAACTCTAGCTACAGTGCCTCCAGACATAGTTCCAAATCTCGGAGGAGGAGAGCCCCTCGCGAGGGATCCACACACCTCTCCCTCTGCCCGCGGCCTTCTCCCGAAGGTCAAAGTTCAGGGGAACCTGGCTTACTGCTTCTCTAGAGAGAGGGAAAAGACCTAGGCAGGCTTCCTCAACTTCTTCTGAAGACTCTACTCCCGTGGAGAAAGGGCTGAAGCAGGCTCTCCCTGATTATGACGGGAAGTTCAAGGCCATCGAGTCAGAGATGGCAAGGATGCGGGAGCAAAGAGGCCACGATGACTTAGCGGTATGCGATCTGCGCCCGCCCTTTACCAACCGCATCATGGCCGAAGTCACTTCTCGGCATTTCATGGTTCCCCGGATGGAGCCCTATGATGGCACCTCCGATCCTTTTGACCATCTGGGCAGTTTTAAAGCCCATATGATGATCCAAGGGGCTTCGGATGCGATGTACTGCCTCGCATTCCCGGCTACCTTGAAAAAGCGGCTCAGATGTGGTACTCGAGCATACGCCCAGGTACCGTCGATTCCTTCTCCGAGTTAGAAAAATTATTTGTTTTGCATTTCAGGTCCTGTCTCAAGACCCCTCGGAATTCGGACACACTGTTCCTCCTTCATCAAAACGAAGGAAAAAGCCTGCGAGACTACATCTCCAGGTTTAATGCGGCCACACTTGAGATCCCTGATCTCAACGAGCATGTGGCCATGCCTGCACTAAAGAAGGGACTTTGTACATCCAGGCTCACCTTTTCCCTGGATAAGAGGTTCCACAAAAGCTACGTTGAGCTCCTGTCAAGGGCTCAGAAATATGTCGATACCGAAGAGCAGGCAGTTAACCGATGACCGATCGAAAGAAAGCCCCCTTCAAAAAAGAAGAACAACAGGGGACAAAGTCCCCCAATCTCCAATAACAATAACAACAAGAATACTGACCGTCGAAGAAGTCCTCCCAGGCCTAGAGCATCAGGAGGAAGGTTCGACTCCTACACCACCTCAACCTTCCTCGAGAAAAGATCCTCATGGAGATAGAAAAAGAAAACTATCTCCAACGGCCCCGTCCCATGAAGGCCTCCTCTTACATAAGGAATAGGAACAAATACTGTCGATTCCACCGGGACCACGGTCACAATACTGAAGAATGCATCCAATTGAGGGATGTGATTAAGGATCTCATCAAGAAAGGGTATTTGGGATGGTACATTGGTCGTCAAGGACCTCGGTCGGAAGCTACTGTTCCCCAGCCACCTCCTGAAGAGACCGAACTGTTGAGTCAAAGGCCCATCAACGGAGGTGTGGGGATGATACACCGGCCTATCAACTGGAGAAGAGACGAGGATGATGTCCCAAAGCGACTCAAGGACAACAACGCTATCCTCTTCTCCGACGACGACCTTGCGGGAGTCCGGCTCCTGCATGATGATCCCATTGTAATCTCGACCGTTATGGCCAACTATGATGTACAACGAATCCTTGTTGATAATGGAAGTTCGACTGATGTCTTGATCTACGATGCATTCTCTAAAATGTATTTGCCTAGACATCAACTACGGAGATCCCCCATATCGCTCACTGGCTTCGGGGTTAATCAAGTTGATGTCGAGGGAGAAATAGTACTGCCTATGACCCTTGGCACTGAACCTCGATAAAAAACATTGCCGATCAACTTCACGGTAGTCCGATCCAGCTCAGCTTACAACATCATTCTCGGGCGGCCCGCCTTGAACAAGTTTCGGACCGTAATGTCCTCTCATTATCTCCTGGTATGCTTCCCCACCAGGAATGGTGTTGGAGAAGTTAGAGGAGATCAGAGAGCCGCACGACAGTGCTTGATGATCCAAGACAAGTACTTCAATGATTCTGCCACCCTGGATCAGCTGGATCCAAGAGACACAACCACGAATTCTAGTGAACCCATGGAAAGAACTATCCAAGTACCTTTGACAAAGGAAGACCCCACCAAAGTTGTGCAGATCGGGAGTATGCTTGATGAAAAAACCAGAACGGAGCTTTTTCGCGTTCTCAGAAATAATGCCGATGTCTTTGCCTGGACAGCTTCGGATATGTCAAGGATTCCCGCCAAAGTAATCACTCATCGACTGGAAGTTATCCCCGGGTATAAGCCAGTCTGGCAGAAGAAAAGAAGTTTTGCTCTAGAAAGACAGAAAGCCGTGGATGAGGAAGTAAGCAAACTCCTCAGAGCAGGGTTCATTCGAGAGGCCCACTATCCCGAATGGTTGGCCAATGTGGTAATCATGAAAAAAGCTAATGGCAAGTGGAGGATCTGCATCGATTACACAGACCTCAACAAGCTTTGCCCAAAAGATAGCTTCCCTCTCTCGAAGATTGACTAGCTGGTCGACACCACCACCGGCCACCAACTACTGAACTTTATGGATGCTTTCTCTGGCTATAATCAGATCAGGATGGATCCCCAAGATGAGGAAAAGACGGTCTTTGTCACCGACAAAGGTCTCTACTGCTACAAGATGATGCCATTTGGTCTCAGGAACGCCGGGGCAACATTTCAAAGGTTAATCAACAAAGTGTTCGAAGAGCAATTGGGAATGAACATGGAGGCCTATGTCGATGACATGATCGTCAAGAGCCTCCTCTGAAAAGATCATATCTAAGACCTGGAAGAATCATTCAGTGCTTTGCGACGTTATCGCATGAAACTGAACCCAGCGAAATGTACCTTTGGTGTCACTTCGGGTAAGTTCTTGGGTTTTCTTGTCACCAAATGAGGAATTGAGGCAAATCCTGAGAAGATCCAAGCCCTAAAGGATATGAGACATCCCTCCTGCAAGAAAGAAGTCCAGCAGTTAACAGGGAGAATTGCCTTCCTAAGCAGGTTCATTTCTCGTTCAGCAGAGAAATGTCTCCCATTCTTCAAGGTACTTCGACAGTCAAAGAGCTTCGAATGGTCCGAAGACTGTCGCACTGCCTTTGAAGAGTTAAAGAAGTACCTAGAAACCTCACCACTACTCTCCAAACCTCAAGGGGGCGAGGTGCTTTACTTGTACCTCTCTGCTTCAGACGAAGCAATCAGTTTGATCCTTATCCGAAGAGATGAAGACGGATCCCACAAGTCGATCTACTACATCAGTAAAGTTCTGCATGTTGCTGAAACGCGGTTTGTGAAGATGTAGAAGTTGATATAATCTATGGTGATTGCAGCGAAGTGAATATAGCCGTACTTCCACGTCCATGCCATCGTAGTGCTGACTGATCAACCGCCCAAGGCCGTTCTCCGATCTCCAGACACCTCAGGAAGGATAGCCAAGTGGGCTGTGAAGTTAAGTTAATTCGATATCAGTTTTCAGCCCCGATCGGCTGTGAAGGCCCAGGTGCTCTCTGATTTCCTTACTGAATGCACCTGGAGGTCCGAAGACGAAGTACCTTCGAAAGAAGAAGAAGCTTCGAAGGAGACGAAGTCCGTGTAGGTGCTCCACGTGGACGGGGCTTCCAACACTACTAGGTGTGGAGCCAGTCTTCTGCTAGCTGAACTCGATGGTCATGCCATAGAGTATGCACTTCGATTCTCCTTCCATGCTTCTAACAACCAGGCTGAGTACGAAGCTTTACTCGTTGGACTTCAGATCGCCAAAAGTTTGGGAGTTCGGCAACTCCAGGCCTTTTCAGACTCCCAATTAGTTGCGAACCAAGTTAAGGGAGAATACGAAACCAGGGACCCAACCATGATACAGTACCTAGAGAAGGTACAAAGCTTATCCTCTCAACTGGAGCATTTCGAGATTATCCATGTCCCTCGATCAGAGAATTCCTGGACGGACGCATTATCTCGACTTCCTACTACAACACCAGAATTTCTCGGGCGCACCTTTGTTGAACATCTTGAAACTCCAAGTATAGCCGAATAGGCTATGAAGGTGCACCAGATCGACGCCGAGCCAAGCTGGATGGATCCCATCATCAAGTTCTTAAATGAGGACGTGCTACCGAGGGACAAGGCAGAGGCCAAGAAAATCTGCTGGATGGCATCCCAATATGCCATCTTAGACGGGACCCTCTATAAGAGGTCATTCTCTCAACCGCTGCTAAAGTGCTTGGGACCAACGGATGCGGATTACGCCCTGAGAGAGATCCACGAGGGCATATGCGGTGATCACTTGGGAGGTAGGTCTCTGGCGTACAAAATCATTCGACAAGGATATTATTGGCCCTCCATCCAGAAGGACTCGGCTGACTTCGTACGAAGGTGTGACCAATGCCAAAGGTATGCTAACATTCAGAGACAACCTGCAACTCACTTGACTCAACAGACGGCCCCTTGGCCTTTTGCCCAATGGGGAATGGATATTCTTGGCCCATTCCCGCCGGCCTTTGAACAAAGGAAGTTCCTCCTTGTGGCCATCGACTACTTCACATAAAGGGTAGAAGCCGAACCACTGACCCAGATCACAGAAGGCAAGGTGGAGAATTTTGTAAAAAAATCTATCATATTTCGGTTTGGCATCCCACATGTCATAATCACGGACAACGGGTGACAGTTCGATAATCTGAAGTTCAAGGACTTCTGCGCTCGGTATCATGTTCAGCACCGGCTGACCTCCGTTGCCCACCCACAGTCCAATGGAGAAGCCGAAGCAACTAATCGGACCATTCTCCACGATCTGAAGACGAGGTTGAATGCCGCCAAAGGGCTTTGGGCCGAAGAGCTGATCTCCGTTCTCTGGGTGTACCGAACTATCCCAAGAATGGCCACCAGCGAGTCTTCGTTCAACCTAGCATACGGTACCGAAGCCATGCTACCTATCGAAGTCTCCCTACAATCTTTAAGAATTAACAACTACGAAGAGCCTAGGAACTCCGATCGTAGAAGGATCGACCTGGATCTGCTGCCAAGCACCAGGCTTCAGGCCTAGATAAGAATGGTGGCGTACCAACAAAAGGTCGCCAAATATTACACTCCAAAGTGAAGGAGCAGATTTTTCGCACAGGGGACATGGTATTGCGAAGGGCAGAAGTATCCAGGCCAACAGAATAGGATAAACTTTCTCCCAACTGAGAAGGTCCGTACCATGTCGAAGAAGTCATTCGACCAAGAGCATATCGATTCAAGATCCTAGATGGGAAACCTCTATCCCGACCATGGAATGTACAAAACCTTCGCAAATATCATCAATAAATAGATTCCTAAATTTTTTGTGCAAATTTGCTCAACTCTACTTAGCTCAAAATGGCTTATTGACCCGACTGAACGACGATAGCCTAAGTGGCCCGATCTAAGAAATCGGCCAACTGTACAAAGGAAAGTTTGATCCACTCACTTTATCGGTATGCCCGACGAGCGCAACGAATGGCCTAGTCAGGCCATCAAAAAGATCAAAGGCACAGAGATGGTTCAAGCAACCTATCCTGTGAAAAATTCGAAGACGTGCCGGGGCGGGCCTAACCAGCCTACCTTATACTAAAGAAGGCGTAGGGATGATTTTTATAGCCTACCCTACGGAAAATTTGAAGACGCGCCGGGATGGGCCTGAATAGCCTACCTTGATCATGACAGAAATGCACTGGGATGGCACAGACGCCCTACCCAACGGTAAACCCGAAAACGTGCTTGAACGAACATACGTTGTCCTTCCTGTCATCAAACACTCAAAAGACAGTCTTGTCGATCTCATCTCTCCTTCACAAATCACAAATGGTCTGAGAAATCTATGCTCTTGGCATACCATGATTCAACAAATCATATGAGGAGACGCGGGAGAAGGTTGGAAAAGTTAAGATACTTCATTTCTTCTCTGAAATTTTTACAAAAAAAAAAAAAAAACTCTCATGAAGAGAGGACAAAAAAAGGAGGAGAAGGATTGCAGGAAAGCATTTTCAATAACCTCCCGCCGGATCTCTCCCATACCGGCGGGGGGAGTTCTGGAAGGATGATGAAGGGGCCCCGGGGTTCTTATCCGGACCAGAATCCGACCCCTCTTCAAAGTTAGAATCAAATTCATGTCCGGGAAAAGAAACATAGGGTTTGATGTTATCCAGGCCCTTCAAGTCATAGAACTTGAAGGCCTTCCCTCTGCACTCCCGGAATCCCTGATGGTAGGAGTCCAGAGCCGCTTCGGTGACCTCGTCCTTGAAAGCAGCGGATGCCTTGAAGTCTGAGACGGTGTTTGCCGCCTTCTTCTTGGCCTCCTCCACCTCCGTGACTGCTGCTGCAACCTGGGCCCTCGCCTCCTTCAGTTGGGCCTCTAACATCCGGACCCTCTTCTCCAAGCGATCCATAATAGGCTCATCATCGTCGCTCGGTTCAAAGAGCCCGGACTCCTCTTTCTTTTTGGATCAATAGCCCTCTTCTTCGCTGCCTTTTGAAGCTCGGAGGTGCTGAACCTCATTTTCGACGGGAGCGCTGGGAAGGAAGAAGTCTGAGAGGATGATAACCCTTGACAGCAGAGGACAAGGTCCTATTTATAAGAACTATGCACCCATGACTGGCCGTAGGGAAGCGTGCTCAACGTCTTTTCCCAACCGTATCAAAGAGCGCCACGTGTCCAAGCGGCACTTCGAGACCCAGAAGACTGCTTGAGGGTCATTCTTGGGGAAGCAACCACTGGCGCTTCAAATCCGGAGGAATTCCCATCATGCGGCAGTGACATTAATGGCTCCTTTTTGGGAAAAGGAGATCTGGCGGCACACAAGGTACAAGAAAACATGACCGTATGAAGATCGATACACCGCGTGGACAACGAGAATCGCAATCAAACTTCCTTAATCACTGGTCAACGGGGAGTTGATGCCTGTCTACCCCAACGGACAGGTTTAGTTATGAAAGGAAGGTGACATCAGCCTAATCGACCGTAGACGGTCTTCGGCAATGGAGTTCTAACTTATTCCAAAGTTCGTCTTC
The DNA here is from genome assembly GCA_021397845.1 of Areca catechu. NCBI lineage: Eukaryota > Viridiplantae > Streptophyta > Magnoliopsida > Arecales > Arecaceae > Areca > Areca catechu. The sequence goes on from CM038038.1 coordinate 118,687,978, forward strand.
GTCAACTACCAATCAAACGGCTTTCGGCCATGGCCGTTCAACCAAGTAGAAGAAGGAACAGTAAAGCTCGGATTACAGACTAATTTTGTTCAAGCTACATTTGAAAACACAACATAGCACACACAGGAGAAGAAAATGCTACTTTAAAATCCGGAGAAGTTGTCATACAAAAACCATTGACGACACGAAAAAAAAACACACCTAAAGCTACTTAGATTACTCAACATCAACTGGAGGAGACCCAACATCGCAGGATTGAAGCAACTTGTCAACCTGCGCAGAAAGGATCTCGTCGACATGGGCCGGGATCGGAGAGCCTTCAGCTTGGGCTTCCCTAGCCTGAATCTCCTCCTGAATCGGGATCAGAGTTGGAGCCATCCCCAAATCTTCGACTGAGATAGAGGCCTCTTCTCCCGGACGCGGCACCTCTTCAGCCTCTTCCGCGACCTCGGCCTCCTCCTCCTCTTCTTCTTCGGCTATGTTGAAGGAAGGGATGCCAAAGACATCAAGGTGGGGGAAGGCCTCCTTTACCTTGGAAAGTCCGTCGTTGAAGCCATGCTGGTAGCCGTACAAGGATGCTTCATTCATCTCCTCCGGGTACTGTGAGGATTTCCGGAAATCTATTACGACATCGTCCACCAGCTTTCTCAGGGACGCGGACTCTCTCTTGGTCGCTTCGGACTCAAGAATCACCTCTTCGACCGTCCTGTTCACTCTTCAGCTCCTGAACTTTAGCATCCGCTCAAGCGAGACGGTTTTCCATGGACTGCCTCTACTCTTCGGCCACCTCCTTTGCAGCTTTGGCCGTGTAAAGTTCCTCCTTGAGGCCGTGAATGAGACGGTCAACATTTCACAGGCCCTCCTCCATAAAGGTGAGATCATATACCAACTGCATCGAAAATATGGAATTATGGATCGAACGATTCTCAGAGCAAAGGAGACAGCAAGGACCATACCTGTTGCAGGATGGAAAAAGCAGAATTGGACACCCTGGGAAGGTTTCGACTCCGGAGAACTGCCAAATCGTGAGGCAGGAATGTGCTCTTCAGTGCCTGCCTGGCTACGGCGGGGACCAGCAGTCCCCTCGTAGGAGAAAGCTCCGAAGAGTTCGTCGAACGGCCTCCAGCTGGGGAAGCCCCACGAGCGAACTCTCCCTCGACTTGCGGTGCTTTGCCCCTATCAACTGCTGGGGGCAAAGCGGTGGCACATCCGCCGCCTGAGGCGGACTCCCCCTTGTGCGAACCGGGGAGGTAACCGCCGGTGGAATTTCAATTGGACGAGGTCTTGACGGGGCCCCCTCCGTGGGTACCACATCTTTCCCTAAGGTCCCCCGAGAAGATGAAGTGCTCCGGTCCCCCTTAGGACCATCTCTTCGGACCTTCTTCCGAACTGCTGACCTTGTGAGAGGGGCTTGAGCTACCCTCTTCTCAGAAGTCTGATGGAGCCAGCTCAGGCCAGGCTTCATTCTGCCACCTACAAGCAGAGAAATTTCTTTAAGTCGACTAAGCTACAACAAAAACAGGAAAAAAGGGGAAGAAATTTCCGTCACTATATCTAATACGGAGAACTTGCTAATCCCCGCAAGATAGAGATTAAACGAGGCTTCTTCCAAACAATGTCGAAGCCTCATGGATCAATGGACAGTACAAACACAAAAACAAGTTTCCACTCGTAGATGGCGCTGGGCATGTCCTTGATGATCTTGCGGCCAGGTCGAGGGCCGATCACCCACCATCCGTTGCTATGGAAATCCCTCTTGAGTACAAAAAGGGCTGTGAATAAGTTGGTCATAGGTTCTATGTTTGCAATGCGGCACAGAACCAGAAACCCGCAGATGTTCCGGATACTGTTCGGGGTCAACTGTGCTGGTACCACTTGGTACAGACGAAAGATTTTGATGAAGAAATGATGCAGGGGAAATCGAAGGCCAGCCTTCAGATGGTCTTCGTACACGGTTAAGCACCCGGGAGGAGGTTTGTTCACCCATTCTTCAAATGCGGGGAGGACGGAAGGGAACCCCTCGGGAATGCGATAGCGTTCCCGAAGAAGGGCCATCTTCTCCTGTGAAACTGAACTAGGGATCGACTCCGGACCTACTACGTCACTGGCACCCGAGGGCCCAACTTGTCCCCCCTGACTTTCTACAGTTTCTTCCATGATAAAAGAATGAAACAAAAAAGGTAGAAGGAAGATTCTACCTGCAGAATAGACCAGTAGTCAAGAACAGGGAAAGCTGAGCGAAGAATGAAGCGAGGTTGAAGGAGCTTCCTCAGCCGGACCTTCCCTCTTTCCCAAAAGGAGACCAGGAGCCTCTAAAGTCCCACCAGGTTGATTTGACAAAGGTTAACCCAAGGATATAACCCATCTTGGATCAACGACCAGGATGAAGCACATCCACCATCCAACGGGCAGGGAGAAGCTGCCATAACCGCCCAAATCCCAACCGAGAATTGGCTGAACCATCACGCAACGGGAAAAGAAGAGTCGGTCCCAGGGCCACTCGCTCTTTTCTTCTCCCCCAAACAGGAAGTGACAACTGTCCACCGCCTGATTCTCAAATCAACCAGCAGCCATGATGGGCAGTCTAATCAGAGAACTCATGATCATCCACTACACTATCCCTTAGGAGGAAAACGACAAAGCATTGGTACTCTCATTTCTTGAGATAAAACTTCGCTTCGAAAACTGAGAGCAGGGGGGCAACTGTTGGGATATCTCGGTGTAAGTACGAACTGAACACCGGTTCGGCTGATCGAAGACATTTTCTCCGAATCAACAACTTCGGACCTAGAAAGTTCAGGCCAATTATGGGCAACTCAAGGCTCTAGGGCAGCCCAACTCCGAAAGTCCGACTCCGATCGGCAAAGGCTCTCCGCTGGCCTACGACATTCGAAGGCAAGACCTTTGGATTACATCATCGGCACTAACCGAAGACCAGGCTCCTCGTCGACTTTCGAGGACATACTATTCGGTTCTTGCCGAATACACGATCTCCGGCCCTTGGTAAACACCAAGTCCTCGACTCATGCTGAAGACAGGATCTCCGACTGAGAAGATCCGAAGACGAGGAGATTCCCGATTTAATTATGAGAATCTCCTTAAGCGGGGGAAATCTGAAGATGGATCCATGATCTGTCCCAAATAGACAACAGTAACCAACGGTTACTATTAAATTTTTCCATGCCACGATCATGGCGCGCAACTCCAGCTGCCACGCCTCCGGTCTGGCCGGAACCGCTCGATGACAACCCACGATTGCCAATCACTGGAAGAAATTAACTCCTCGTAATCACTGGGAGAGGAACGGATCCGCAGGCCGGACGGTCCCTTATATAGCGGTAAGAAGAAATGCAGAATCTTTCTCATTCCGTGGCTAGAGCCCGTCTCTGACTTAGGCATCGAAGTGTACCCCACCGGAGCAATTCTGACAAGAAATCTGTTTTGCAGGTAAACCGGAAAGCGATCTTGTGGTACAGTAGCTCCGACCAGTCAGAACAGGAACTCCACGCCCCGACAATAATAACATAATTAAATTTTATTAAATGAATGATAATGTGTGTGGATTGCCGGTTATTACCGAATACAATCTTAGTTCTTCGTAAATGGTTTGTTCGGATCCAGGTTATCCAAAGAAATGTCCTTTCGATTTGATTGCGATCAGATAAGCAGGGAGGAGCCGCATCTCATCCAAAAATATCGCACGGCGGGACGGGAGCCCATGGGATAGCTCTACCGGGATTTACCCTTTCCAATCCTTTTGACCGACAACGATGGAAAAAAAAAAAAAAAAAAAAACTCATTGCAGGAGGGCAGCGGCAACCGCCATGCTTTATCATTGGCATGACAAAAAAACAAATCGAAGAATATTCCGCCCACCAGGAGCCTGACAGGATTTGGGTGAAGAAATTTCATGAGGCAAGCCCCTCTGCAGTTAAGGAGAAACTCTCACATTGGAAATTGTGGAGTTGCCACCGTGCGCTCAATAAAGGAGGGCAAGGTCGGAATGGATATGCGGAGGAAATAACCGGGGATTTCAATGTCGAGGAGATGCCCGAACCTCTCTTATGCTTTCGCTTCCATGGATGGGAGATGAGGACGCAGTCGACGGGAAGAGAAATCCGGATGAAGGGTCACCGCTAGTCCCCCCCTCTCTCTCCCCCGCCCCCTCTAAAGATAATAAGATCGAACCCTTTCTCAGTTCGCTTTTTTATGTGGTGGATATTTTTCTCTGACCCCAATAATAACTGAAGTGAATCTGCCATCACAATGCCCAATCTCATTTATCTAGAATGTTGATGAAGCAACAATATGATTATATCAACTCAAGAATAATAACTGAGGTAAATACTTTCATATATTTTCTATGTAAATGCTGTTCATAAAAAAAAACTAACTTACCTATTATACTTTTTTTAGTAGGAGCACGATAACATAGATAAGTTGGTTAAAAAAAAGTTGATCAATATTTTCATAATATCTTATTTTTATAGGATAACCCCTTAAATGAAGATCAGTGCCGGGGATATCTTATCTTCTTTCGCTCCAAGCAGATATTAAGGACTGCATATAGTGGGACTGCATGGTGCATGATTAACATCGATTGGAATTTAATGACTTATGCCATCTAGTTTTATTAGAAGGCCAGAGTTCAATAAAGAAGCGAGATTGGAAACATGATCAGGCATCGATGTTCAAGAATATTCTTATTGCATCATTGCATACTTGTAGACTAATTGTTCTGTTGATATTAAAAAGTGGAAGTACAATAATGATCAACAATTAAGCATCAATGAAGTTAAATATGGAACTATCCGGTAAATCATGCACCATGGAAGGGATGGCTATCTTTGACGTATTTGGCTCAACATGGAAAGACACTGCAAGTCACTTTTAGTTGTTGGTGTATATGCCTGTCTTGCACTCCCACAAATAGATTCTTTGATAAATAGATAGGTTCAATGGAGGCCCTTATCAAAAAAAGAACATGCCCATGTATTTAGTGTACAATAAAAATAATTAGGATCTATTTCTCATCTCAGAATGGACTTCCTGGCTGAGAGAGCATGATTTGGGAGACAAACAATTTACCATTTAATACAAATTAAGGTTAGTAATTGTTTGATAATTGGTCATGATTCATATGATATGAGCTAATATAATAAATACGAAAGATGCAACTTGCTAAAGTTAGTTGAGCATTAGGTGGATCCAAAATACCATAAATTTAAGTCAAACGAGCTGGAAAAAAAAAAGAAGAAGAACGGACATCTTGATTTAATGTGATATGGATACGGATAGTTTCAGGTCCTTGTACAGGAGCAAGGATGCTACATGCTGATTGTGGCGGTCTATTAGAGAACTTCAGACATTATTTGGTTACTTTTCTTATTCTTGTCATTTATCTTCTCATAAAATCTTTGTTCTAGAAAAGAGTTAGATCGTTTTGAGTGGCAAACACCACATTAAAAAAAGAAGAAAAACAGGCAATGGATTCAACAACCTCGCGCGTATTGCACCCTTCCCTTGATTAACCGGTGAAGTTTTGCTTCGCGCGCGCGCAAAAAAAAAAAAAAAAAAAAAAAAAAAAAAAACATGAAGAAGAAGAAGAAGAAGAAGAAGAAGAAGAAGAAGAAGAAGAAGAAGAAGAAGAAGAAGAAGAATGAAGAAGAAGAAGAAGAAGAAGAAGAAAACAATAAAAACAAAAAGTAAAAACAATAAAAACAAAAAATAAAAACAAAACAAAATAAAAAACAAAAACTAAACAAAACACTCACGAAGCTATATCTTGAGCTGCCACCTCTTGGTGTTGAATGTTTGGTGCTCTTGGTTTCTAACCTTTGACTAGCACCTTGGTGCCCGGTTGTTTTTCTTGAATACAAATATTTTGAGCTATCCAAAGTCTTCGTATTAATGATTCACGTTTCTTAGTTTCGGATGGAAAATTGCAACAACAATTAGAAAAGTCTCGCATTGCTAAATAGGTCACCAAAAGGTACTTGTTGTCAAGTGTTGGGATAAACCGGCTCAGCAAAGACTAATTGTTGGTTCAAAGATGCATTTGAACCCCTACTGAACCGCTCGCCCATATTAGAAGGCTCGAAGGTAACTCCGCAAGCTGAAGAAGCAACAACTCGACATCACCGTTCTGGTCTCATCATTGGATCAATCTTCGATCCATGTCGAAGAGGGCGATCCCGAAGCATATCCTTGATTCAAGTTGTGTCATGCGAGCCAGTCTTCTTCGGACCACTTCGAAGAAGACTGGTTCGAAGAAGACCGGTCCGAAGAAGACGGCCGCTTCATTCCCCAACTTGCTCCGAGAACTCCAGTCCACTCCAAAGAAGGCCATTCCGATGCGAACGGCTGGAGTGCCTTCAGCCTACCCCGAAGAGGACAGGCACAAGGTAGTCAGTCGATTCGACCTCGGATCTTTCTGAAGGAGCGGCCCTGAAGCGAATCTCCCGTTGATCTCCAATCTCCAGACATAGATATGGTTGTTATAACCAACCACGTAGCCACTAACTCCAACAACATCAAGGTGGCCAGGATCAGCCACGTGGCCATTAATTCCAGCACCAACAATATCGAGGTGGCCAGAATCAGATAGTAACCGCTTATGGTTATGTATGTATTAAGTTAACCAACTCCACTTAACCAGGGGCAAGTGGGCTTAACTATGTTCTTGGCACATCTTCCATTATAAATACTGGTAGGAGGGGGCACTCAAGAAGCAAGTTAAGGCAAGTATGCCAAGCAAAAAATCAAATCCACTAAGTCTCTTTCACTCTCTCTCTTTGAGAACTCTCCATTCTATTAGTCGGGCCTTCATTCACTTAGGCATCGGAGTATCCCCACCGGAGAAAATCCGGTCAGGGGGTCTATTTTGCAGGATTCTCGGGAGGCAAGCCGGCAATCCAGCAGCTCCGTTCGGTCCGCGGAGGTTCGACGCCAATATCAAGAATTGTCCAACTTCAGCCAGGACACTATTCTTAATATTATTCTACTTAGTTATTCCTTATAGAAGTTATTAAAACTTGTCTTTTAATGGACTTTGATTTTTTTAAATTTAAGCAAAAGTCAAATATTCTATTCATATAACACTCCTTTTAAAGGAACATTTGGCATTTCTTTTAAATAGCTTGAAAAGAGAGTGTGTCACTAAAGAATCTTTGATGATAAAGAAAATCTATGGCTCTTTTATTGTAGTCTCCGCATCTTATAAATTAATATATTTTTTTAAAAGCCACCATCTTTTATTTTTCAAAGATTAATTTAGATGATAGTTGTTGAGAGGAATTTTGCTTCGACTAAGAATATAAAGTCCAAAGTCAATAAGCCCAGTTGATCAGCCCTGTTGTATGCTCTTTGATTATTATTTAGATTGGATCACTAATTAGCTAATGATTTCTTTTTTAGCTCTAACATTACTATACATTTAAGACCCGACCAAGTCTCTTCAGGCCAATCAATCCTTTTCTTTCGGGCCAACCAAGTTTTTTCGGACTGACTAAATCTCTTCAAGCCGACCAAGTCTCTTCAAGCTAACCAAGCCTATTCAGGTCAATCAAGCCTCTTAGCATCAACTTAAGAGTGAGATCTTATTTAAAATCTCAGTATCAACCAAACCTTATCCCTAGTGACCAAGACTCGCCATCCTCTGAATGAAATAGAATCATGCCTTGCATCTCCCAGCCTAATCATCCCTCAATTTTGATAGAAGCACTCGGACCTATCCCTGATCCTTGTATCTGATAGTGAATTGGCCCTTGGGAAACATCCCATTGGGTCATTCGAAGGATGACACAACCGGCACTCATCTCCATGCCCCAAACTGCATGATCAGAAGGTCATGTCATGCTCTATAACTACTAATTACTATTATATCTTCATAATCAAGGGGAATGCCTAGTTCCATACAGTGGTCAACATCATAATTAAAGGATTAGCTATTCCCACATAAAAGACAAAGTTTTTATTGATGAGGAGTAGATATAAGTTTTTATTGATGAGGAGTAGATATTCTATATAAATGGGATGATTCTCTGATAGCTCATGTGAAAGGATTTTCAATCTTATCATTTCTTACTAAATCTGCTAAGATCTTTTTATTTTAAAAAATTTCTTTGTCTTCCTTGTATAAATAGGGGTTCTTTGGAAGCCTCCAAGGTATGCAAAAAATCGCTACCTCATGCTCCTCATACTATTATCGTGTCGGAAAATTGACTTAAGCATTGGAAGATCCATGCCGGAACACCTTTCAACAAAACTTTTTTTAAGGCATCGCCTACGGGAGGCCCACCTACAACACCAGTTCCAGCATCTCCGGTGCACTGATAGATTTCGGCATCAATAGAAGAGAGGAATGGCCTTAATAATAATATTGAGGAGTGCAAACCAAGACAAGTTAAAAATAGTACCTAAGAAAGCTGCACTCATTGCACCAACCCCACCACCTCTCGGCTAGCAAAGAGTCAAGCCAACGACCTGGCCCCGTCACCACTAGCAGGAGCCTCCCTACCTCTGTAGATGGTAGTAGTACAAAATAGTTCAACATGCTTTTCTCAGGTTCAAGGCTTCACGTCGATCGTTCAAGCTATTCAGGACACCTCCACGCCACTCCCTATGGTGCAACTCCTCTTGTGGCACTGAGGCCTGACCCGGCTTCACAAGCGATGTCGCCATCACTAGAACAATTGCAGGCTCCTCCCAAAGATCTTGAAAGGAGGCTTTCTTGCTACCATTGCATTAGAAGTCAGACATGACCACCTTGGCTGACTTATTCGATGTAGGAGGAAGTAGGAGACTTGGCAGAAGCCACCTTGATCAGTTGAACAACCATAGCAAGCCGAGTCCTAGGGTGACCAATCCTCAATTAGGACAGTAAACATCATTACTGGAGGTGCCATAGCAGAGACCTCAATGGTGAAGAGAGAATGGCAAAACATAGCAAACTGTCTCCCGGTTGGGGAGGTCCATATCGAGTGGAATAAATTGTCAAGCCGGGAGCCTATCAACTGAAGTAATCAAATGGAACTCCCCTGCTCCGACCATAAAATTTAGCAAATCTTCAAATACATTATCAATAATATAATATTTTTCATTTTTTGAAAAGATTATGATTATGCAATATATATTCTTACAACCAATAGGTTCCAGCTACAAGTGGCCTTCGATCAGCTAAAGCCTTTGATCAGCCAGTCACTAGAGCCCTCGATCGACTAGAGCCTTTGATTGGCCTACCTATTAAAGGTTTGGTAACCTATGGCAATCAATAAACAGTCGTCTTGTTCCTTGGATTGGTATAAGGTCAGCGTCAACATTTTTGCACCACTAAATGAATAAAAAGGATGTGAATAAAATTTTTTATCAGAAGTACCTAAAGGCTACAAAGTAGTCACCACCAAAGATGAGCAATGATGCAAAAAAAAAAGAGAGAGAAAAGAGAAAAAAGGGGGAGATTGATCACTCCTCAGAATTTAGTGTTCTTGGTGGTATCCACAACCTCCTTGACTTCATTGCTGCCCTTTCTAGTTGAACAACCTGTAGACCATCATCTTCGAACCAAGAAGATCCCCAAACTACCTAACAAAGGTGCTGCATCATCAGAGTTGCTGGAGACGATCCACCAACCTCCATAAAAGTGAAGTGCCAGCCCTCTATTTCTATCTCTCCAATTGTTCCTGCCATCGACCCTTCATTGTCTTCGTCGATGCTTTCTTTGACATCGGCACCGGCCCCCTCCGGGTCCTTGACCATAGAAGGGCATCATTGGCAACTCCCTTAGCCATGAAATGGCCTTGTCAGCAGCCGTAAGAAGACCCCTCCACTAGCTTGACTTCGATTAGGTCGGCAACTGCAAGAAGATACCTCTAGCTTGACTCCAACTGGGTTGATGGTTGCAAGAACCCCTCTAGCTCTCCTCTGATCGAATTGATGACTGTAAGAAGTCCTCTAGCTTGGCTCCGATTGGGTCAGCGACCACAAGAACCCCTCCAGCTCTCCGACCAGATCAGTGACCATAAGAAGTCCTCTAGCTCGGCTTTGACTAGGTCGATGGCCAAAAGACCCCTCTGGCTCTCCTCCAACCAAATTGGTGACTGCAAGAAGTCCTCTAGCTCAGCTCCAACTGGGTCGGCCACTACAAGAAGATCCCTTTAGCTTGGCTCCGACTGGGTCGATGACTGCAAGAACCCCTCTGGCTCTCCTTTGACTAGATCGGTGACTGCAAGAAGTCCTTTAGCTCAACTTCGACTAGATTGGCAACCACACGAACCCCTCTAGCTCTCAGACTAGATCGACGACCACAAGAAGTCCTCTAGATTGACTTTCATTAGGTTGGTAGCTAGAAGGCCCCCTAGCTCTCCTCTGACCAGATAGGCATCTAGCTTGGCTCCGACCGGGTCAGCGACTGCAAAATGCCTCTTGCTCTTTGACTAGATCGGCGACCGCAAGAAATCCTCTAGCTCATCTCTGACCGGGTCGGTGGATAGAAGACCCCTTTGGCTCTCCTCCGGCCATATTATCAATCGCAAGAAGTCCTCTATCTTGGCTTTGGCCAGATTCATGACCACGAGAAGATCCCTTTAGGTTGGCTCCGACCAGATCGATGGTGGTAAAAAAACTCAAAAGTGGAGGAAAAGGCAAGGGGCAAAAGGTGGAAAAAGTGGAATAACACCTAGGCAATGGCATCGGAGAGTTGATGGGGGATGCGTATCATGGAAGAAACTACTCCTAGCCACCAATTATTAGAGACTTTTTTATCCCGAAGAAGACAAGCCAGTCTTTGCTCGTGGAGATTTGGAATTGATCAGCTAAGCATGTAAGGAAAAGTCAAGCCGCATGCTACTTAAATAATAATAATAATTTTTTTTTTCCAAGCTCTAAGGAGAAGATGGAGAAAAGATGAGAAAGGCCATGCTAAGGTGAAGATTAAGTCCAAGATCAAGGTGGAGGCCGATCTCTCGAAGCTAACCATCCAAAAGTTGAGCCCCCCAAGGAACCTGAGCTCTAAAGAAATCAAGCTTTTGATGGTTTTATGCTAGAAGGCATTAAAGTACTCGTTTGTCACTGTCCTTTCTTGCAGGTCTGCAAGCCTACAAAAAATATGGAAAACCAACCTACAGCAAGAGTGATAAAAGTCTTTGCTAGGGGACAACTCGACTTGAACCCTAAAGCTTGATGGAACCCCATTGCCTAAGCCATGAAATTCCTCCTATCTATCAGTAATGAGGCCTTCTTCATTTTTTGATAAAAATATTATGATTAGACAATATATGTTCTTACTAACTAGTAGGAAATTGAAGGAAGGCCTCTCAATGGCCTCCGGCTCTAATACAGCCGTCGATCGACTAGAACCTCAATGACCCTTCAGCGATCCATTCAAGGAAGGTGTCTTGGCAGCTCCTGGCTCCAATATGGTCCTCGATCGACCAGAGCCTGAACGACCCTTCAGCAGTCCATTGAAGGAAGGTCACTCAGTGGCCCTTGGCCCCAATATAGCCCTTTATCGGCTGGAGCCTCAATAACCTTTCAGCAGTCCATTGAAGGAAGGCCATAGCGCCCCTAGCTCCAATATAGTCCTTGATCGGCTAGAGCCTCAATGATCTTTTAATGGTCCATTAAAAGAAGGCCTTTTAATGGCCCCTGGCTCCAATATGGTCCTTGATCAACTAGAGTCTCAATGACCCTTCAACGATCTATTGAAGGAAGGCCATAGAGCCCCTGGCTCCAATACAATTTTTGATTGGTCAGAGCTTCAATGATCCTTCAGCAGTCCATTGCAGGAAGGCCTCTTAGTGATCTCTTGCTCTAATATCGCTCTTAATAGGCCAGAGCCTCAACGACCCTTCAGCAATCTATTGAAGAAAGGTCTCTTAGCAGTCCTCGACTTCAATATGACCCTTAATGGGCCATAGTCTTAACGACCTTTCAACGATCCATTGAAGGAAGGATAATGCACCCCTAGCTCTAATACATATTTTGATCGGCTAGAGCCTCAATGACTCCTCAGCGGTCTATTGAAGAAAGGCCTCTCAATGACCCCCTACTCCAATACGGCCCTTGATCGGCCAGAGCCTCAATGACCCTTCAACGGTCCATTGAAGGAAGGCCTCTTAGCTGCCCCAGGCTCTAATATGGCCCTCGATTAGCTAGAGTCTCAATGATCCTTTAGCAGTCCATTGAAGGAAGGCCTCTTAGTAGTTGCTGGCTCCAATATGACCCTCGATCGCTAAAATCTTAACAACCCTTTAGTGGTCCATTAAAGGAAGGCCCAAGCATCCCTAGCTCCAAATAATCTTTAATCGGTCAGAGCTTAAACGATCTTTTTAGCAATCCATTAAAAAAACTCCAAGACCATGGTGCCTCCAACTTCAAATGATCTTTGATTGGTTAAAGCTTCAATAGTTATACTGGCAGCCTCCTAAAAGAGCTTTTAATCGACTTTAAAATCAATGACATTTGATCAGCCCTGACTTTAAGTAACCCTTCCATCAAGAACATGGCATCTCGAATGCATACTTTCATAGCCTGACCAAAGCTCAGGCTAGAAAGTAAAGAGATATGTGTTGGAGGAATTCTGCTTGGACCAAGGATATAAAATCCAAAGTCAATAAGCCCGATTGACGGTCAGGCATGTTGCATGCTTTCCGATCATTCATCATATTGGATCACTGATTAGCTAGAAATTTCTTTTTTGGTTATAACATTACTAGATACTTATGACTCGACAAAGCCTCTTCGGGCCGACCAAGCTTTTTCGGGTTGGCCAAGTCTCTTCAAGCCAACCAAGTCTCTTCGGGCTAACCAAGTCTCCTTAGGGTGGCTGAGCCTCTTTGGGCCGACCAAGATTCTTTGGGCCAATTAAGCCTCCTTCGGTTGACCAAGCCTTTTCGTGCTAACCATGCCTCTTTAGGTTGACCAAGCCTCTTAGCATCAACTTAATAGTCAGCTCTAATTTAAAATTTTAGCACCAGCCTAACCTTATCCCCGGCGACTGGACTTGCCATCCTTTAGGCGAAATAGAATCATGCCTTGCATCCCCCGACCAAATCATCCCTCAATTTTGATAGAGGTACTTGGACCGACCTCAAATCCTTATGTGTGATAGCAAACTAGCCCTTAGGCAACATCCCTTTGGATCATCCGAAGAATGACATGATTGATGCTCATCTCTACACTCTAGACTACTTAACCAGAAAGTCATGTCATGCTCCATGACCACTAATTACTGCCATATCTTTGCAATCAAGGGACATGACTAGTTCTATATAGTGGTCAACATTACAATTAAAGGGTATGGCTATTCCCATACAAAAAACAAAGTTTATATTAATAAGTAGACATTCGATGCAAACGGGATGATTTTTCGACAGCTCGTACAATAGGATCTTCAGCTCTGTTATTTTTCACCAAATATGCTAAGATCTTTTCATCCCAAAAATTTCCTTACCTTTCATTTATAAATAGGGATCCTCTATGAGCTCTCAAGATATGCAAGATTTTTTACCTTACACTTCTCATACTGTTGTCATGTCAAAAAACTAACTTGAGCATCGGAAGACCCATGCAGGATACCTTTCGGCCAGGGATTTTTCATCTGTATCGCTGTACAGAGATCCGCCTGTACTACTAACTCCAGGATCTCCGATGCATTGATGAATTTTGGCACCAACAGTAATATATAGAATCAAGATATTATTAATGGATATGGTTTCATCATACATAGTGCTAGTGACATATTTATTCCAGTAGAATGTGTTCAACTTTTTGATATTACAATTTCTATAATAGAATTGCGTATTGCACGAGCAAGTTTGATATATTTTGCTTATAAATTATGGGCTTCATAAATCTAGATGGAGGATGGCTTTCTAATCCACCATTTGATGACAATTGATGGTATCCATTACTGTATGATTACTAGAGAATGTTAGGATCTTTGATTAATTTTGATGTTGATATATTTTTTGGGAGGCTAATAATATTATTGATTAAATAAATTTTTTTAGCAAAGCGGTCATGATCAATTTTATAGAATTTTATGGCCGATCTTCTGATTCAATTTTTCGATTCTCTGGATGTATTTATTCACACTTATATTAACATAATGCATCCGTTTTATTAAAAAAAAAAAATAGAGAGTTGAAAAAAGTGAGTGATATGGCTACATCGATGATGTGGAACGTGTGTCAGATCCAGCTGGATGCCGCCGGTGCCACGTGGATTTTTCTTTCAAAACTCCTGCTCCTTCGTCAAGTGGCGCCCCAAGACGGGTCCACCACGACCAAAGTCAAGCACATCTCTGCCACTCCGCCAGGTGTCCACCCAGGAGGGATCGACCTCGGCCGAAGCTGGCGGCCCCTTGCTCCCTCGCCATGTGGCATCCCAAGACGGGTCTACCTCTGCCGAGGTCGAGCCGGGCCCTCCTGCTCCTTCGCCAGGTGGCACCCCAAGATGGGTCCACCTCGGCCGAGGTAGAGAACCTCTGCCACTCCGCCAAGTGTCCACCCAGGAGGGGTCCATCTCGGTCGATGCTGGCGGCCCCTTGCTCCCTCGCCAGGTGGCACCCCAAGATGGGTCCACCTCGGCCGAAGTCGAGCACCTCTCTGCCACTCCGCCAGGTGTCCACCCAGGAGGGGTCCACCTCGACCGAAGTTGGCCGCCCCTCCTGCTCCTTCGCCAGGTGGCGCTCCAAGACGAGTCCACCTCGACCGAGGTCGAGCACCTCTTTGCCACTCCGCCAGGTGTCCACCCAGAAGGGATCCACCTCGACCGAAGCTGGCGGCCCCTTGCTCTATCGCCAAGTGGCACCCCAAGATGGGTCCACCTCTGCCGAGGTCGAGCTGGGCCCTCCTGCTCCTTCGCCAAGTGGCGCCCCAAGACGGGTCCACCTCGGTCGAGGTCAAGCACCTCTCTGCCACTCCGCTAGGTGTCCACCCGGAGGGGTCCACCTCGGTCGAAGCTAGTGGCCCCTTGCTCCCTCGCCAGGTGGCACCCCAAGATGGGTCCACCTATGCCGAGGTCAAGCCGGGCCCTCCTGCTCCTTCGCCAGGTGGTGCCCCAAGACGGGTCCACCTCGGCCGAGGTCAAGCACCTCTCTGCCACTCCGCCAGGTGTCTACCCAAGAGGGGTCCACCTCGGCCGAAGCTGGCGGCCCCTTGCTCCCTCGCCAGGTGGCACCCCATGACAGGTCCACCTCTGCCGAGGTCGAGTCGGGCCCTCCTGCTCTTTCGCCAGGTGGCGCCCCAAGACGGGTCCACCTCGGTCGAGGTCGAGCACCTCTCTACCACTCCGCCAGGTATCCACCCAGGAGGGGTCCCCTCGGCCGAAGCTGGCGTCCCTTTACTCCCTCGCCAGGTGGCACCCTAAGACGGGTCCACCTCTGCCGAGGTCGAGCCTAGCCCTCCTGCTCCTTTGCCAGGTGGTGTTCCAAGACGGGTCCACCTCGGTCGAGGTCGAGCACCTCTCTACCACTTCGCCAGGTGTCCACCCAGGAGGGCTCCACCTCGGTCGATGCTGGCAGCCCCTTCTCCTCTACCAGGTGGCACCCCAAGACGGGTCCACCTCGACCGAAGTTGAGTACCTCTCTGCCACTCTGCCAGGTGTCCACCCGTGAGGGGTCCACCTCGGCCGATGCTGGCAGCCCCTGCTCCTCTTCCAGGTGGCACCCCCTGACGGGTCTATCTCGGCCGATTCAACCCTACTTTGCGAAGACTCGGGGAGGCAGAGACACGGGTCGCGAGGTCGCCACTAGGGCCGGCGCGCACCGCGCCCCGTACGGGGTGCCAGTATTGCCCTAAGTGATACGCGAAACCTCGTTTACATCAGTTAAACAGGACCCCACAATCGAGGAATGAAATCCTTACGGGCATGAGCCTAAAATGGCTAGGAGCCCACCGTCAACGCCCCGAAAGGAGAGCTCACGAACTTGGCCCAAGGTCTCGCCAGTCTTCTCCCTTTCATGATACACGGTGGACGAGGCATGCTGGCCACTTAACTCCCGAACTTGAAGGAGAGAGGAAAGATCGAGAGATCTCTGGGAGCCTCCGGGAGGGGATGTGGGCTGAAGGCGGTCCGGTGGTATAAAAGGGACGGAGAAAGCAGACGGAAAGGTAAGTCGAAAAGAGGAGAGAATATCGGGAGAATGATCCGGGGACCCCAAGAAGTCCTCAGTCGTGAGCTCAGTGAACCCAGCGCAGGAAGCCAGGCTTCAACTCCTCTCTTCCCCAAATTTCTTTCATCTATATCTCTTCTAATCACGGGAATCCTTCGAGAACCCACCTTAAAGGATCTGTTCCATCTTGCCGCTCTCTGACTTGACCGTCGGAGTGCCCCCACCAGAATTCTCGGCCTGGGTCTCTGACTTTATTTTGCAGAACCGGAAGCTTGGAGATCTCGAGATGAGAAAGTCCGAGAACCGGTGCCAGCTCACGAGCTACAGGCCACCGCGATAAGATCGGCAACTGATTGGCGCGCCAGGAAGGGGGCGCAAAACAGTAACCCCCGTACAAGCAAGTTCTCCGTGGGCGAAAGCGTGCTCCAACCATGGTGGTGACGTGCGAGCGCGAAGCATCCACCAGTCGAGCAGGAGAGGTCCCTTCTCCCCAGGGGCCACGCAGCCCGGAGAGGGAATTTCCTGCTCCACCTCCTCCGCCTCAGCTGTCCTCGGTGGACGTTCCTTTCGCAGCTATCATCCAGCAGCTGCAAACACTGACTACAGCTATGCGGCAGCTGCAGCACTAGCACCAGCAGCGGTCCCTGGCCACTCAGCCCCAGCCAGGGACCCTCGCGGCTCATGCCACGGGCCCCCGCGGAAGCCTGCACTCCATCCAAGGCAGGCCTTCCCATCCGAGGGCAGTTTTCAATCCCCGCGGGAGCCTCCAAACTCCCGCAAAGAGAAACCACTCCGGTTCGGCGGATCATGAAAGTTGATCCCTGGCCAACGATACTGAAGCAGTGCGGCGCGACAGGCACCATCGGGGCAAGGCAAAGAATAAGCGGTTCTTCCAACCCTTGATCGATGAGGGGAGGTCGAACCTGAGGCACGTAGGCCGGGGTGAAATATACCACCAGCCATCATCGGCAGAGTAGCGCTTATGGGTGAAGAGGGCCATGAAGAGGGAGAAACGAGCAACGAACCTGTGGAAGTGATAGAAGACGATGAAAGCAAAGATGACCCGGATGGCATTGGGAGCCAACTGGGCCGGGACAAGACGATAGTGACTGAGGAAAGAAAGGAAGAAGGGATGAAGGGGAAAACGAAGACCCCCAACAAGGAAGTCTTCGTAGAAGGCGACCCTCCCAAGGCCACTCGAGGTCACTCGGTCCCTAGGTCCCGGGAGGGAAAGACGGACTGAACCGGGACCCCATAGGTATCCTGGATCCAAGAAAGGTCGTCTCTGATCATCGTCGAGGCGTAACCGGAGGGACCGGAAGAAGAAACCTCCGCCACCGGAGGAGGAAGAGAAGAAATGGGACGTGCGGAAACTATGGGAGGAGACCTAGGACCCCTAAGGACGCCTATGGTCACGGCCCCAGGTTGGAGCTGCCTCCGAACCTCGTCCGGAATCTCTTCCCCCTTCGAGGAGGAAGACGATGGAGTCCTCAGCCGAGAAGGACCGGCCTCGTCCGGGTTTGAAGAGACATGACGGCGACGTGCCATTAAAGAAGAAGAAGCAAGAAGAAAATCGAATTCGCGGTGACACAGAGGCTGGAGGTAGAAGAAGAAGAGAAGGGGTCGCAGGGACTCACCGAAATGATTTGTACCAAAAGATTGGCAACCCTTGGAAGGTGAAGGGAGATCGCTGCAACTGCCGGCGAGGTGTGAGAAAGCCGAGAGACTTTGTTTCCGGAAAGTCCCCCCCTTTTCAAACTCAATCAACAGCAGCCGTACGCCTCTTTCCATCCTGGACCATCAGATGACTACCACGTGGAGGCACGCCCGACATCGACGCTTCGGTTCAATGAAAACTGCCTCGTTTTTGAAATGACGTATTAATGGCCCGTCAGATGCATGCACGTGGCTGCCTCCCACTGGGTCTCGGGCACAACAGAAGCGGCAGCAGGGATCATGGCAATTATGGCGCGGGATTTCTACCTTCTCCACATCATCTCCGCATTAACTCCCCACGCTTCAAGCCGCGACGCTTCGATAGGACCTAGGGATAGGGGGCAACTGATATGGCTACATCGCTGACGTGGAACGTGTATCAGATCCGGCTGGATGCCGCCGGTGCCTCATGGATTTTTCTTTCAAAACTCATGCTCCTTCGCCAGGTGGCGCCGCAAGACAGGTCTATCTCGGCCGAAGTCGAGCACCTCTCTACCACTCCGCCAGGTGTCCACCCAGGAGGGGTCCACCTCGGTCAAAGCTGGCGGCCCCTTGCTCCCTCGCCAGGTGGCACCCCAAGACGGGTCCACCTCTGCCGAGGTCGAGCCGAGCCCTCCTGCTCCTTCGCCAGGTGGCACCTCAAGACTGGTCCACCTCAGCCGAGGTCGAGCACCTCTGCCACTCTGCCAGGTGTCCACCTAGGAGGGGTCCACCTCGGCCGAAGCTAGCGGCCCCTTGCTCCCTCGCTAGGTGGCACCCAAAGACGGGTCCACCTTTGCCGAGGTCGAGCCGGGCTCTCCTGCTCCTTCGCCAGGTGGCACCCCAAGACGGGTCCATCTCGACCGAAGTCGAGCACCTCTTTGCCACTCTGCCAGGTGTCCACCCAGGAGGGGTCCACCTCGGTCGAAGCTGGCGGCCCCTCTTGCTCCTTCGCCAGCTGGCACCCCAAGATGGGTCCACCTCGATCGAGGTTGAGCACCTCTCTGCCACTCCGCCATGTGTCCACCCGGGAAGGGTCCACCTCGGCCAAAGCTGGCGGCCCCTCCTGCCACTCCGCCAGGTGGCATCCCAAGACGGGTCCACCTCGACCGAGGTCGAGCACCTCTCTGCCACTCCGCCATGTATCCACCCAAGAGAAGTCCACCTCGGCCGAAGCTAGCGGCCCCTTGCTCCTTCGCCAGGTGGCACCCCAAGACCGGTCCACCTCTGCCGAGGTCGAGCCGGGCCCTCCTGCTCCTTCGCCAGGTGGCGCCCCAAGACGGGTCTACCTCGGCCGAGGTCGAGCACCTCTCTGCCACTCCGCCAGGTGTCCACCCAGGAGGGGTCCACCTCGGCCGATGCTGGCAGCCCCTGCTCCTTTGCCAGGTGGCACCCCAAGACGGGTCCATCTCGGTCGAAGTCGAGCACCTCTCTGCCACTCCGCCAAGTGTCCACCCAGGAGGGGTCCACCTCGGCCAATGCTGGCAGCCCCTGCTCCTCTTCCAGATGGCACCCCCTGACGGGTCTACCTCGGTCGAATCAGCCCTACTCTGCGAAGCCTCGGGGAGGCAGAGACATGGGTCACGAGGTCGCCACCAGGGCCGACGTGCGCCGCGCCCCGTACGGGGCGCCAGTACGGCCCGCAGTGATACGCGTAATCTCGTTTATATCAGTTAAAGAGGGCCCCGCAATCGAGGAATGAAATCCTTACGGGCAGGAGCCTGAAACGGCTAGGAGCCCACCGTCAACGCCCCAAAAGGAGAGCTCACGCACTTGGCCCAAGGTCTCGCCAGTCTTCCCCCTTTCGTGACACACGGCGGACGAGGCATGCTGGCCATTTAACTCCCGGACTTGAAGAAAAGAGGGAAGATCGAGAGATCTCCGGGAGCCTCCGGGAGGGGACGTGGGCTGAAGGCGGTCCGGTGGTATAAAAGGGATGGAGAAAGTGGACGGAAAGAGGAGAGAATATCGGGAGAACGATTCAGGGACCCAAGAAGTCCTCAGGCGTGAGCTCGGTGAACCCAGTGCAGGAAGCCGGGCTTCAACTCCTCTTTTCCCCACACTTCTTTCATCTACATCTCCTCTAAGCACGGGAATCTTTCGGGAACCCATCTTAGAGGATCTGTTCCATCTTGCTGCTCTCTGACTTGACCGTCGGAGTGTCCCCGCCGGAATCCCTGGTCCGGATCTTTGACTTTATTTTGCAGGACCGGAAGGTTGGAGATCTCGAGATGAGAAAGTCCAAGAATCGGTGCCAGCTCACGAGCTACAGGCCACCGCGGTAAGATCAGCAACAATGAGAAATACCTTTTAGTGAGAGGGTGAGTTTTTTTTTTTTTATGTGGTTCAATTTTTTTAATAAAATATATATTTTTTTCTCCTATTTTTTTTAGTATTTTTTTTTTTTTGATATTTGTTTTTGATCTTAGATAATGTGGTCAATTTACTTCGGACAGTATGCAATTCTATATTTATTGCCTTCTCGATCTCGATAAAATATCTTCCTACCTTTTAGACCAGATGCTACGTATACATACAAGGAATCTCTAAAGGTCAAGCCAACGAAATTTCAAAAGGCCCCAGGGGAGGCGATGAGAAACGCTTCCGGGCAGGGCCGGCGCTGCATTGCCGAGGCAGCACTTGACAAAAGGCAACTGGTGCAATTTGGGATGTCCGTTTCATGCACAGTAGGTCTTTAATGCAAGGAACCAATCCCATCCCGATACAATGTCCTGAACTTACCCCCAAAATAGTCTTTCCTACTCCGACACTAACCTTTATTTCACGATCAAACCAATTATATTCCAACTGGCATCTTCATTGCCACTCAATATTAGTTATCTCGGCTAATTATAAATCAATCGTAAAACAGAAGCCTGTAAGGAGATCCGTCTTGTCATTCAACTGTTTCTTGATATTGACTATTTCCTTTATCATGACACAAACCAATAAATTAAAGGAGACAAACTAGAAAATTTAAATATGGCAAAGATTATATTTAGACATGCAAGAAACTCAGCTTCAAAGGCTGACATGGAATCACCGTTAAAATGATAGCCTGGCTAGGAAGAAACATATCTTATTTTTAATAAATCATGAATTCGAGATATGATTTTAAATAATTTAATTAAATTTAGAATTAAATTCTGAAACATATGATTGAGATGAACGAAGGTTAATTTTTTTTTAATTTTTAATTAATATTTTAATGATATTTGATTGGTATTTTAATAGTACCGGAATAATATATTTATCTCATCATAAAAAAATATGTGAAAAAAATTTAATATCTCGTAGTAAATATTTTTTAGTAAAATAAAATCTTTGAAAATAGCTACGTTAAATCATCCTCTCCTTCCCTTTTACTTTTTAAAAAAAAACTGACCCGAAACCCTCCATCCAACCCCTGAAAAAAAAAAAAAAAAAATATATATATATATATATATATATATATATATATATATATATAAAGATTAAAATCTATTCCAAGTTGGGTTCTATCTTTTGCATGAAAGAAGGTTCCAACTTTATTCGCGTGTAATTATTATTGGATCACATCCTGCTGTGAGATGATAAATTTCAGAATACTTTGAGATATGTGCTGTGGGTGATATTAGGGCAGCAAAATTTTGGATAGAATCGGGCGCGGCACTTGCCGCAACTGCGGAATAAAAATCTCGAGGACACGTGGAGAAGGACCGCCTGATATTTGCCTCTCCTTGGGGACCTTGGGGTTGGTGGGCCGAATAAATTTATGCCATCCCGAGATTTTATCTACCTCTGATGATTATTAGTAACGTCGAGACCTCCACCGGAGCTCCACCCTTCTCCGTCGTCCGATCGATGGACCTGAAGTCGATGATGGATGGCTCCGGCGGTCCCTGGACGGAGGAGCGCCACTCCTCCTTCCTCAACTGGATGGAGGAGTCCTTCGTCCGCCGAATGCTCGCCGGAGCCGACCTCCAAGCGTCTTGCTCCGCCGCCGGTATTTGCCGCCACCTTCCTCTCGACCGCTACCTCCCCGATAGCGCCACCGAGTCCACCCGCGACTTCCACGGCCCACGTCCGAGCTCCAGCACCGGCCGGCCCCGGCGATCGCCGGCGTTGGTGGAGGAGGAGCCAGGTAGGGCCTCAGGATTCCACCGCTCATTTGACTGAAAATGGATCCCATCACCGCCTCCCCTCCGTCGGGCGTGTCTGCTTTAAGTTACGTATAGCATTCCGGACGGAAGAGGTGACCGGATCCTCTGCTCCGGGATCCGGTGACTCTAAGAAAATATTAAAAAAAATGTAGGTATAATTACAAAAATATCCTTGGATATTTTTAGTTTCTTCGGCGGCCTTTCGGTCTAGAAGAAGGGGTTGTTGGGAATTGATGTTTGTTAGGATCACGATTTACGATAGGTTGCTTGCTTTCGAATCCGATAAGACATCAGCGCTCTTTT
This sequence comes from Areca catechu, assembly GCA_021397845.1. Lineage (NCBI taxonomy): Eukaryota > Viridiplantae > Streptophyta > Magnoliopsida > Arecales > Arecaceae > Areca > Areca catechu. The sequence goes on from CM038038.1 coordinate 118,710,232, forward strand.
TTTTACATCTGCTCGGTTCTTTACATAATTTTGTTGTTTTGTGGTTTTTTAAAGGAGAGGAATGAGAAAGAGAGAATTATTATATGGTCTATACTTAGATTAGCGAGAGCTAGTTGGCTAGTAGTTGTGATCTTTTCCATATTTTACTATATTGAATTGGGGTGTGCTGTTCCATGTATCAGACACCGGGCACGTGGCGATCAGGAGGACGAGGAAGCGGCCTCTTCCGCGATACGATACGTCGCAGGAACAGGTTTTATATCTTTGCTCTTCTTCGTTCATCTTTTCCACCATTTGTTGCTAGCATGCCGGAAGGGAACTACATCGTTCAAATGTTCAAATGCACCGTGGATGGTGGCACAGGTTTGGGTCTGGCAAAGTCCTTCGAAGGTAGAATAAGAGTGTGTAGAAGTAGAGCTGGCAAAATACTCTCTCTCTCTCTCTCTCTCTCTCTCTCTCTCTCTTAGTTAGGGTATCGAAGGGACGGCGGGGACCGGGTCGGAGAGGGCTTGAGATCTGGCCGGAGGCGATGATGTGGCTGGAGACGAGGGAGAGTGGAGAGGCGAGACCATTGGCCGAGGACGAGGGAGAATTAAGATCCGTGTACCAGTGGCTCTGACTCCAAACTCCTGCTAGAGGGGCCACGATCCACGTGCCTTAAAACCATCCTCAATCCTGCTCCTCCTTGCTGACGTCGGCATCACCATTGCCGGCAACCCGTTGTTCTCCAGATCGGCGTCGGACGCAGAGGGAGCAGATCTGAGAAGGGCCTTGTGGTCGTCGATCCCGCATCCTTCCCTGACATCCCATCCCACCAACCCCCTCCCTCCCCCCCCCCCCAACACACACACACACATTATCCATTTAATAAACAGATTCAAGTTTGAATTTATCTAGCTCGACCCATATTTAACTTGACCTGGTAATACCCGACCCAATTTCCACATCTATGCAAAAGATACTAATTAATTTACAAAGAAAATTATGGAGATACCGTTTATATTTAAATGCCAAAAACTTTTTGCCATCCAAAACGAGTGAGAAAAAAAAATATATTGGTAATTTAGAGTGACCTGATTATGTAGCTTTCATGCAATTTCAAAATACTCCATTCTCTATCGTTCATCTATTTACATAAATTATAAAATATTTTATTCTATATTATTTATCTATCTATATAGATTTCGGAGTATTTCATTTTTTATTAGCTAATTACTTATACAAATATTAAAGCATTCATTCTTTGTCATCCATATGCTTACCTGGATCTCATCCATCGGCTTATCTAGATCTCAAAAAGTATTTGATCCTTTATTATTCATTCTCCTGCATAAATATCAAGGTGCTTCATTCTATATCATCTATTTACTTACACATATCTTAAAGCATTACATTGTTTATCATTTATTTATTTGCACAGATATTAAAGCATTCAATTCTTTATCATCCATCTATTTGCAAAGATCTCAAAGCGTCTCATCCGGTTATCATCAATTCATTTGTACATATCTTAAAACATTCCATTTTATGTTGTTCATTTACTTGCATAGATCTCAAAGTGCTATATCATTTATTATTTATCCACTTATACATATTTCAAAGTACTCTATCCTATATCATCCATCTCCATTCTCTATCATGTATTTTTTTTGGTTAAACAAAGAGGGGGAGGAGTTAGACTTCGAGCGTGGCCACCCCTAGACGGTCCCCCAACCCCAGTCAGGGAATGTTCGATACACGGCGCATATTAATTTTTCCGTAGCCGTTCCCCACTCGAAGGTGAGTACGTCAACCTCACTACCACTGGCGTCAGCCGAATGAACGGGATTTATTATATATATCTCTAATTTTTTCACCACCACCGGCCAACAGGGACTTTTTTTTATTTTATTCCCGGACTTTCCAGTCGAAATATGTCCAAACCAAGACTCGAATCCCTGCCAGCTGGTTGTGAGAAATGTCTCATAACCAACTGCACCACTCACTGGTAGCCTCTATCATGTATTTATTCACATAAATCTCAAAGTACTCCATTCTTTACCATCCATATGCCTATATAGATCTTGAAGTGCTCCGTTCTTTATCATTCTCTTGCATAGCTTTTGAAGCACTCCATTTACATGACTTTCCTTTCCCTCCCTTCTAATTCGTGCCGAAACAAGACCTCCTTGCCAAGCTAGTGGAAATGATAGTTTTGAATTTTTTTAAAAAAATTAGTTATCATGTGCCACATTGTAATGAATTTGAAGTTTTAGTGGATAATTGATATTTTTTAAACTTTTGGTGTCTAAGTATAAATAGCTTAAACTTGAAAAGGTATTTTTATAATTTGTTCTTTAACTATGTATTTTTTTTTCAAATAGTTTAATTAAATCAAGGACAAAATGGATACTTTTAAAAAGTCAATATATAATTTTTTTTGTCTTTCAAATCCATTCATTTTATTTAGAGATATATTATTTCGTGATGCAAGATGAAGTGATTTATTTTGGAGTTAAAAACAGGAGGAATTTAATTTATTGACTTGTGTCTACTTATTCTGCTATCAAATCATGTTAACTTATTCTACTTTCAAATGTCAAAACACTAGGATCCTGTTGTAGTCCAGGAGAAGGGTTTAGGCCATATCTTTCACATGAAAGAATGATTGATCTTCTTTCATGATGCCAATCATTGGATTGCGTATTTCAGTGATTGCAAAGCACTCCAACATCCTTCTTCTATCCATTTGTACAGAATTTAAAGTAGCTTTTGCATGATCCAATTGTCGTGAAAGAAGGTGATTCATTCTTTTGTGCGAAAGATACAACCTGAACCCAAGCAGAATGGGTCTCTCCGTCTACGTAGACAAGGACGAAACATATCTTAGAAAGGATAAGTGAATTGCTTTGCTGCTTCTTCCTTTATACAGTCAGCTGTTCTGAACTCCTCTGCCTAAGGGAAGTATCACCAAAAGAACACGTCACAGGGCTAGAAGAGCATGACTACTGGAGTCGAATTATGCTGAGTTCCAGGAAAAAGAAAACAAGAAATTTGCTGATGGGCCTCATGATATCGTCAAAAAGAAGAAAAATAAAAAGAATGCTAGTACTATCTAACGGAAAGATGATGACAAGTCTTGACCACTTGTCTTCTCTTAGATTAGTCTCTGAATGCACTGAACATTATCTTCCTGCCTTATATCTCTCCCCTCTTAAGCTTATATAGAAAATTGCAAATCCTAACAAGAATTGTATTGAAGTTGTCAATATAGTTCGATGCACAATAGATATTCTGATGGTAGTCGATTCCTTGCCATATCAAATATGTGGGGTGGGACTGCTTGCTTTCAATCCATGTAGCAAATCTATTTATGATTAAGTTTTAGTGTTTAAATAGCTCTTTAACTTTCTATTGAACAAGATAACTTAACACCCAATCTTTTCTCTGACCAAATTCAAATGTAGTCTTTTGAATGTTAACGTTTAATTTTCTGTCCTACACTTATAATACATTTTACAACTTTTTTACACCGTTATATTGTTCCCATGCACGGATATATTGTTCTTGCACATACTTATATTTGTGTATATACAATTTTTTATAATTGTGTGCAGGATAGTTTATAAATGCGTGTAGCTGCTAGGGATTGAGAATTAAGAAACTTTGAAACTTGGGCCAGGTTACCCAGGTATTGAAGTTCAAGGATTTAAAGTTATAGTCCAGCCAATGGACGGACCGGTTATCAATTTGTTATGCTTTTTACGGTTTTACCTTGAAGTGCTTTATCAAATAATGACACATCAAGTCCACCAATTACAAAGCACTTGAAATCCATGGGATCCTAAACTTACAATATATTATTTGTTGATAAGTGCCGGATCAATATGTCCCAGATAAAAATAAAATTTTCCTAAATTTTAAAATCCACCGGTCCAGAAAATTGTAACAATTTAGATACTAAAACATTTAAATCATAACAGTACTTATCAGTGCTCCTTGTCGTTGGTGTAGGGATGAAAATGAATATGATATTATCTATTCGGATCCATTTTTATATTCGAATCTATCCAAATATGGACAAAAATTTGAGCATTCGACTGATATCCGTATCCATATCTGTCAACAAAAAATGAATATAGATATTAATAGACTGATCCATATTTGAATATCCGGTTTTACTTATAACCCTATTTAATTTTATTTTATTTAGTAGTCATTCACTTCTTAAAAAAATTTATAACTATATTAACATACTATTAACTTTAATTTATTATTCATTTAGTAATATCTTTAATTCTGTGATCATAAAATCTAATTATCTAATTTATATCCATATTCGTATCCATATTTTCAATAATTTAAAATAAATATGAATATAAATTTTTTATTTAATTAATATTCATATCCGTATTTATATTCATCAGATAAAAATAAATATAAATATGAATATATTGATATCCGATCTAATTTTATTCCTACAAAGGTGCCCTATTTAAGAACCTTCATTATTTTGTGCCTGGCTGCTTGTTCGTTGCACCCTCTCCTAGTATGGCCTTGCTTTTTTCATCTCTAGCATTGTAATGCGAACTCCATGGTGTGTGCTGCACCCCTTATAGATTCATACAAATATTTTTCTTTGCTCCTTTTTTATTTTTTTATTTTCCCTATCTCAAGACAAGACTTGTGGCTGTTGTTCACCTCCTCTTGCATGTGCCAAGTACTTAGCAATGCTCTACATAATTAGAAGATGCATTATGGAGCACCCCCTCCTATCATGGCCTTGTAGCTTATAATGCTATTAGTAGAAGATACCTTTATGTAACACTAGGGGTAAATATTTTTGCTTAAACCTTGTTGATGTGATTTTTCTGTTTTCGGTAAAATCTCAGGGACTTGTTCGTTCTCCTCGTGCCCCTCAAACTAGCAAATTTATGATATTATCCACCAATGCTGCTTCCCATCTAAAAGTAAAGCTATCACATGAAGAGATGTGAAAGCAACAAGAATAGGAAGGTAGCAGCTGATCGAGTTGGTAAAGTCGTGGTGTGCCGTCGCTTATTTGTTCCTCGTACAATTCATTATCTTCCATTTTCACTGCTAAGTTAGTTCCCTTAAATACTAGTAAAATATGCATTTGAACTAGTAAATAATTTGCTGGTTGACTTCTCAAGCTTAAGGTCAACTTTGCTTACATTTTTTGTTGATCTCGATATTTTTTGTAATGCATCACAATCACCGAGATAGATAGGACAGAATATAGAACAAGGTGACATGCTTCAAGCAAGATGCCTACATCAAAATGGATCAAAATCCTCAATTTTTATAATGGTATTTGCAAACCAAAAAGCTTATGCAATGGCCAGAATCAGGAATAACTTCCTTCCGTCGGATATCTTCTTCTCTCCCATCTTTCCTGCGCTTGCATGAGTAAAAAAATTGACAGTGAAGTGCTTTCTATCCATCTCGTACCTGTAGGCTGGTGGTGCTAATAAGCATCAAAGGTCAAGTTGTCAAAGAAATGGGGTTGTGGTAAAGGCAACAGCTCCACTTTACTAATAAACATGACGCATAGCAGAAAGCCTATTTAATCGAAGAGACTGGTCTGCACATCTGAGTTTCTTCTTTATCCCCATATATGATGGATCTATTTCTGTTCTCTTTTCCTCGCTCTCTGTTTCGTACTGCTTTCTTGTAACACGTGCGTACTCTTTTAAGGTGGTGCCACAGCTTGGAAGCGCAGTGGTAGATGATACTAATTTCAAGAAGAACCAGAGAGGAGGAGAAGGATGGTGTCTAGCAGTCTCTCCAACCAGAGCTCAATTTGGGGAAGAAAAAAGAGAGGCCGGCAAAGTTGTCATGATGCCTTTTGAGCTTTAGTTCTCTTCCGATCACTCGAACTTTGTAGTTTGGTTTTGTCAAAGAAGAAAGAGGAATTTCTAATTGTAAGTTCCCTCATCCTGTTATAGGGATTCATGTTTGTTCTGGTACATCTGCAGTCAGTGGATGAGTAGCTATGCAGGTATATGCATGTGTCCATTATATTGCAAAACCAAGTCCGCATGAAGTTGAATTTGTCATTCCACCATTATTGTCTCGAGCAACACAAGCAAGGATCAGGCCAGAAGAAGACAGTTTTAAATATGATTAGCAGATTCAAATTAAGATTGAAGCTTTTCAATCGACAAAAATTGGAAGTTTTAGATGACTTGGAGGACTTGCCTTTGAAATATCCATGGTGTACTAACCAAGGTTTGAAAAATCAAGGATCAACCCTATAACAACCAAGGATGGTTATGATGGTACTGAATCGAGGACCGAATCGATGAAGTAGATGAGCATGCTTGGTTAGGCTCTAAAATATCTTGATGCAGCCTCTCTTTATAACCTTCAAATTCTTGTTTTGGGTTTGATGCAGTATTGTCTAAAATAAAGATAGCAAGTTAACTAGCCTGGTTATGGTTCCATATATGTGCTAAAGTTAGAAACATGCATATCATTTAAATAATAAAGTATATATTTAATTTGCGAGAAATTAATAAATAAATATATATAAAGTTTTCATTAAATCCCTCACCTTATTTCTGGTATGAGTACCATGGAGATCTCGTAGACATTCTGGTCGATGATCAATTTCACATTCTTTGATTGCAGTATTATATGCTGATAAGAGGTCCCTCGCGTGGAGACTGCAGGTGAACAGTAATTGCAACTTTCAATTACAAGTAACCAACTACTGGAAAGCTACTTTGCTACGAGTGCAGTCCTTGCAAACCAAAAACTGGATCTGTAACTGGTAGTTCTACTCTCATGTAACCTGAAATATGGGTAAGTGGGAGTTGCAAGTATCCAAATGCACCATGAGTAAAAATAAACTTGCAAGAGTCTGTCTAGGAAGAGAGAGAGATGAGGAACAAAAAGTATGTGTTTTCAATACTCCTTATCCCTTTTTAGGTGGTTATTGTCTAATATAACCACCCAAGAATTTTGAGAATTCCAAATAAAGCCTGCGATTTCGTTCGTCCTCTAGAAGGTTTTGGTTGCAGAATTATATTTTCAGAATTATATCAGTATTTTTTTTTTTTCAAAATTAAAGAAAAAAATATTTCCCTTTCTCCAAAAGAGAAATATGGTATACCCAACTAATTTACAAGGTTTCATTAAGTAATAATAATAATAATAATAATAATAATACTTTACAAAGGCAAAGAAAGAAGGGATTTGAGATTAACGAAAGGACGAAGGACAACCGCAGCATCCAAAGCAAAGGGAAAGAAACCTCAAGAAGGTTGTTTCGATGCTGTCCTAAATCTATTCGAGGTTGGTATGGCGCGAGCGGAGGTGGGCCGGTGCCTGGCCCAGCACCTCGGCCAGCCTCAGCACCACCATCTCGAACAGCACGAACAGCGCCCCCTCGTACACGCTCCCCATCGGTAACCTCACCCCCCGCGGAGCTCCCGACTCCTCCCCGTCGTTCGCCATGGTCTGGGCCGGGATGTACGCCACCGCGTCCGCGCTCCGGCACGCCACGCTCCCCGCCCCCGGCTGCGCGGTCAGCAGCGCCACGCGGGCCCCGGCGGACTTGGCCACGCCGCAGATGGCGTCGACGGTGGAAAAGCCGCCGGGGCCGGCGGAGGCGAGGAGGAGGTCGCCGGTCGCGATGGGAGGGGTGGTGACGTCGCCGACGACGTGGGCGGAGAGGCCGAGGTGGTAGAGGCGCATGCAGAGGGCCTTCATCATCAGCCCCTCCCGGCCCACCCCGTGGACGAACACCTTCCCCGCCGCCGAGATCTCCGCCACCAGAACATCCAGCGGCGGTGGGAGGGCGCGGGATCCGGCGGGGGACGGCGAGGGAGGGGAGGAGAAGACGGATCGGATCTGGTCGCAGATCTGGGAGGCCATGGCGGCCGAGAGCTCCACGCCGTCGCCACTCATATCTATCGCTTATCCTCGCACCGCGGTCTCCGCGTCTTTATGATTTCTTATTGGAAGTGGGCTGGTGCCCGGAGATTTGCGACTGGTCGTGGATCGGCTGCATCCTCCAAACCTGCAAACAGCCACGTGGCAGCTGACGGCGAATTTACATTACGACTTCTTGCAGTTGGGTGAGGAGTAGCACCGCCGATCATCACTCCGTGGCTCGTGCTTTAATTAAATTAAACATGAAATGTAGATATATAAATAATAAATATAATTAATTATTACATTATTATTTAAATAAGATTTATCCTAATGTTCATTTATTAAGATATAATCATAGTTTATATAAAAAAATATTATATTTCAACTACAATATTTACGTAAGGTCATGGGCGTCGTGAACTCAACTTCATCGCAGAATTAAATGGATTTTATTCGCGCATATTTCAATTAAAAAATGAGTTAACCTCCGACAAGGTTTTTTTTTTTTTTTTTTTTAATAAAAACGGACGCCAAATAATTTTGATGCAAGAGCGAACATAATAATAATAATAAAAAAAAAAAAATCTTGAAAAGATATCGAGATAATTAATTTTATGGGTCATTTCGAATCTTGTATTTAATAACCTGACTCGGCCTGATCTGAACTCAATATTGGACTCGAATTTAATATCTTGTATATTTTTATATATCGATAACGGTCAAAATATCTTCTCCACTGCTGCTATAATGTTCTTGATCCCTGCTTTGCGAAGCAATAGATTCATTAGCTCGGATGCTATTTGAGCTTCTCCTAAGGGAATTTCCATATTATTTATATGTTCCTATGTTTTGTTTCCATTATGCCCTTATATAATGGAGTCTCCCGTATCTGTAATGGGCTTTTTGGTTTTGCACATTAACTTCTCCAGCTTTTGTATAGCATTCGGGTTCGTTGTCTTTTTCCCATCTCTTATCCCCTCTTCAAGTATGGGGACTCTTTTCTTTAATATGGCCTCTTTCTCTTTTGCTTAACCCCACCTCAAAAAGCTTTGTGCAACGGGCCTCCTGAGCGTGTTTTGGAATTGTAAACCCCTGGACACCGACCTCAATCCGAACTGGATCCAAATTTTCCAAGTCGAGGCGGCTTGCAACTTGATCTAAATCAATATCTATTTATGTAATAATTAAGTATAGTCCTTTTTCAATTTAGCTATTAATCATGAATGAACATTTCTTGTAAATGATGAAACTCATGTATAAAATGGAAAGGACTCCTATGACTAAAATATAAAAAATAATAATAAATTTCTCTTCTTTCTTCTCCTCTGATTTAACAGAGACCATGTTATACATGAACTTCACCCGATCCAAATGATCCATCGAGATCAAATTTTTATCCGCGTATTGAATCCGGGTCCACCGATAGAACCCGATCAAGAAATCGGATTGGATTGGAACTGTCATGGCCTGGTCTAATCCGATCCATTTACAATCCTAGCTTGTTTACAACCCATAGCTTCGAAGTTAGTCCTTGTTTAACTTGATATGCACCGATTTTTTTTTTTGGTAAAAGCTTGATGTGCACCGATCGAAACATGGCCATTATAATAATTTTTTTTTTTGGTGGCTCCTCCATGACTGCACTCCTCCTTGGTTGATATAATTAAACTACGAAGGAAAGATAGAAGCAAATGGCAATAGCAAGGACAACGGGGGAGGTGGTTATTACCTCTCTTTTTATCCCACCCCACCGAAAATAATAATAATAATAAAATAATTTTTTAAAAAAAAGGTTCTAACCAAACAAAACTGGTGATGGTTTGATTTACGTACTATGTACCTATCTATTACCTGTATTTCGAGTTATGATTATCATAATCGGTCACATCCTGGTAAACAAATAATATCTTTTGCAACAAGTGACAGATTTCTTCTGGCGAGGGTTAGTTTCGAGGGCTTAAGGTTGTACTTAGAAGCCAAGATGCCAATAACAATAATGAAACAAAACAGAGTAATATAGTAAGGTGAAGTTCTATAAATAATCCACTGCTACTGCTCTCGATGAACTTGTGCGCTATAAAATGGAGGCAAGCAATGAAATATGGTGGATTTTCCGGTTAGGCTTTTTTTGGTAAAGAAGAAGAGAGGAAGGGATTAATCCTGGTGTAGCTACTCCCTTTTGGGCCCCAACCTCGTTAGATCATGTTCAATTCGAACCGCATATTTACGTGTACATATTACGAAGTTAGGTGACCGTCAATTTGAAGCATGGCTTGCTCACAGGAAAAAAGATGATGGACTCATAATCTCGAGTTATGGAAGCAATCGAATACCCCTCGATCCAAACCTATTCTGCTAAGAATTGCAGCATTTTTGTACCCAGATCGACCCATGCTACTGCCAATTTAGCAAAAGAGTAATTCTTTGTCCACTACGAGCAGGGTAAAAAAATATATCGCCAAATATCATTAGGTCACGTATGGATCATGTAAACCCCATTTTTCAACACACATTTAATACTTACAGCTTTATTTTTTTATTAAAAATTTTGAATAATGAAAATATTCCTTTCTTGTAACAAAATTATTACACATGTTGACTTGGATTATGATATCATTTGACTTGGATTAGACGTCCATGTATTATAAAGCCGAAGGATATTTTTATTATTAAAAAAAGTTCACATATTTTTCAATAACGAAAATATCTAAGGCTGGAAGTGGACCGGACTAGGCCATATCCCTATCCGAGCCCGGTCCGAAAAAAATTTCAGGCTTCGGGTTGGGCTTAGATATGATTTATTTTGAAAAAAATCAACCCGAGCCCGAACCTAAGCCTAGCTCGAGCCTGATTGGGCCGGCTCGAACCAGGCTTTGATTTGCACTGGCCTGAATTGAAGTCCGATTGGACCTGTCAAATTAAAGATGAAATGATAAAATGAAGTTATTTTAATTACTAGTATATATTCTCAAAAAATCTAAAATATTAAAATCCTAAAATTATCCGGCTAGCGGGTCAGACTTGAGTTGGCCTTTTTCGAACCGGGCCAAGGGCTTGAGTTGGGCCTTTTTCAAACCAGGTCAAGGGGGAGCCCAAGCCCGATCCGAAAATTAAATAGGTTCTATTTTTAGGCCCAAGCTTGGTCTGATCTACTTCGGGCTGATACGAAGCCCATCGAGCCGGCCCGAGCCCAATTCCAGTCCTAACAATATCATTGATCTTATAATATTCTGTGAATATGATTATGATACTCTATTCACAAAGAGGTGTTATAAGGGAAGTTCATTTTATCATTCAAAATTTTCAAGAAAAAGTAAACCGTAGGTATTAAATATATTATTGAATGACAAAGATGTCATTTTATTTTTTAATTTTTTAATGATAAAAATATTCTCGATCTTATGATATCCTATGAATAGATATTATATTCATAAACGGGTGTCATAAAGTAAGCGCATTTTTGTCATTCAAAATTTTTAATAAAAAAAAATTGTAGATATTAAATGTATGTTTGAACGATGAAAATGCTATTCCTATATGATATTTATTTATGAACCTTGTTCGTAGGATATTGTAAGACAAGGAATATTTTTATCATTAAAAATTTTTAAATTTTTTCAATGATAAAAATATATCTCGATCTTGTAATATATTGGTATCATAATTCAAGTCGAGAAATGTTATAATTCTAACCAACGAGTATCATAATTTTATTAGAAAGGAAAGATATTTTTATTATTTAATTTTTTTTAAAAAATAAAATAATAAGCTTGAACATGTATTGAAAAATAAAATTTAAATTATTTAATCGGATTTTCTGATTTTTTTTTTTTTTGATGAGAAAAAAAAAGGGAAGGAGCTAGACCCCGAGCGTGGCTACTCCCAGACGGTCCCCCAATCCCAGCCAGAAAATGTTCGATACATGGTACGTATTAATTTTTCCGCGACCGTTCTCCATCCGAAGGTAAGTACGTCAACCTGTCTAACACCGGCGTCAGTCGAATGAACATAATTTATTATATATATTCCTAACTTTTTCACTACCACCGGCCAATAAAAACTCCAGAATTATTTTATTAATTTTTATTTTATTTTATTTTATTTTATTATTATTTTTTTAAATTTTTTTTTCGCCCGAGAGGGATATACAAAGACTGCCTTGTTGGCAAAGAATATGCCAAAGTGCAATCCACCGGGTTGCAGTAGTTTGCCATGATGATCCATGTCACAAAACCCATCAGCACCTTCCCCCTCCCTTTTTTTTTTTTTTTTTTTTTTAATTATTTCCTTGGTTTCAACATGTACTTCATTCATTTACCCACGAAATGCCGTATCGGTTTTCCACCATTTTGGCCAATATAAATATAATATAATATTTAACTTTGCATTATTTAACATCCACTATTAAAGTTCCCCGGACTAGCACTAAAATGGGTTGTCCCACCTTCTCTCTTTCCTTTATTTGAAGGCTGGTTTTCCAATTTGTTGACTAAAAAAAGGCACTCGGCGTCGTTCATCGTTTCTTCTTATAATCTGTACATGGGAGGAGGTAGACCGGTTCTCGGATCATCGCACAAAAGTTATGGGACATATATGGCCCCTTCGAGGGGACACTGGAAAACCAATTCTATTATCACCTCCTTCGACCCACCCAATTGCCTTGAGATAAGGAAAGGAGGTGGTGGTAGACTCGCAACCATTAATTATTAACAAATCATGCATCTCCCCTGATCAATAATAAGTCCATTCGTTTCTTTTTATCACCCATCTTCTTTAAATGGTTAATCATAGATTCGGTGATCGCAGCACATAGTTTAAGCATTAGGAAGTGCTGGATGGAGGGGGAAGATGATTACAAAATTCGGCACCAATGAGATTTAGACTAATATGGACCTTAGTAGCTGCATTTGCATGCAATTCATGATCATGACATTGTTTTTGTCATGATTTATAAATTATCTAAATAATTTTGTATCTGATTTTGGACATCAGGAAATATGTAATGGACTATTGAAATGAGGCTACTTAAGATAGGAACATATATGGCGATCTCTAATGTAATGTGAACAGTCAAACAACCAGCTTTAATTTTTATTTTAACTCCTGAGTAAAGAAAGCCGAGCACAAACCTTCGATCATGCCGCATATAAATATGGTAAAAGTTAAGCAGAGATCTTGCAAGTATCTTCTTCGAGATAGCAAATCTTTTGGCCCAATTCAGGGAACTCAATTTTAAAATGAATGCAAATTTCGATGCCATATGTAATGGCATAGCAGTCACGATCGTCTTCCTTCTGTCCAACAGAGAACGGTGACCAAGGTTTAGTGCAGAACCTATTAATGGAATGACTGGCTTGCATGACTCAAAAGATTCCTCAAGATGGGAACTTTAAAATTCTGGCAATTAAGAACACGGACGGGTGGAAGGAGAAGGGGAAAACTACATAGACTGCTAACACCTTTTAAGAGAATAGAAATAGTTAGAAGCATTGCTATAACTTATTTCTTTCCATGTGGACTGAAGAGAAGCTATATTGTTGTTAACTTAATCTCATTTTCTTTATCAAAGAAGGACCTGTTCTCATTTCCTCGCCTCAAGGAAAACTACCATGCGAATATGGGGGCATATTATAAGACTCCACAGCTACCTTGTGTTCTAATCTAAGCTAGCATTGCTTCTATTTTATCCTATTAAAAAAGGCATACACATGAGGTCGCACTTACCTACCACATTGTTTTGATCCGGAGAATAAGGTGGCGAGAACCGCATTCATATAAATTTATTTAGGAACAAAGTTGCAAATTAAAATATTGAACGAGTTGTTACTTGTTCGAGGTCATCTTAGTGCTATAGTTCGACGAGACAGGAGGAAAAAAAAGAGAGTCTCTAATGCTTGACACGGGAGACCTCGGTTTTCGATGGTGACATCACGTCTCTATCTATCATTTTTAGTGCTAAGTTTTTTTTTTTTTTAATTTTATTTGTTTTTTCTAATAAAAAAATAAAATATCTGGTTCCTTGCAACCATATCTTGGTATATATAATCTTTCAAAAACATAGCATGCTGGTGATTCAACTTAATGTCATGACAATGAATGCATGTCCTCAAACCTACAAGATATTTTATATTCTAAATCTCTAGATTATAAAGGATGCGACTATCCTTTTGTATTTAAAATATATATATATATATATATATTTAAGAGTGCAGCAATCGGTTTCATTGTAATAGGAATGGCAATATATGTAAATAATTGAGCTGGACATCCAACCTCTTTATTTGGGTTTGGAGATGAAGGAAAACAGTGGGAGGAGGTGGTAGAGAATGAGAGAGAAAAGGGAGGAAAGAAGATAAGGAGGATGAGAGGGAGATCAGGGTTGGGGGTAGGCTGGTTGATGCTAGAGGCTCCAAGATTGATAAATATGATGGCTAAGAAGTGATTGGTGGGGTCATTTGATTGCTTGGTGCCGGGGATGGTGACCACGATGAAAGATCAAGCAAAGGGTTTTGGAACTTGCAAGCATCAGAAGCTTTGAGGATAAAAAAAAAAACACAGCAATATTAGATAGTAACACAACGTTACATAGTTTTGGATAAAAATTATTATAGTCTTTAAAAATTATCATACCTAAAAAAAAAAAAAAAAAGGAACATGATTTTTTTTTCCTTAAAAAAATGCACTTTAAGATATCATTATCAATCGAAATAATATAAACAATATACAGTCCATAGAACTTGGAAGAATGGTATTAGCCATTCAAAATTTTGGTATACGATGGACGTGCCATCTGGACGGTTGTGGCCCTCATCTATGATCGTGATTAACTAAGTGCCAACTTGCAACAATTGGATTGATTTGCGTTCTCGTTTTGATGCCTAAAGAATAGAATAAGTAATTCTACTGCCATCCTTAATTTCATTCACTGGCTGCTATTTAGCCAATCCATGATCCAACTAATTTTATGCATCCCTAGTGTATATATAATAATGAAGAATTATATGTATCTAGTCAAACAGGACTCGGCAGTCAGCACCAAGGCTACTGTTTAACGAGATGATCTACTATCAGCCTATAATAAAAAAAAATTATTTTTGAAAGAAAAAAATATAATAAAAATCTAAGCACCTTACATCTCTCTCTCTCTCTCTCTCTCTCAAAAAAAAAAAAAAAAAAAAAAAAAAAAAAAAAAAAAAAAAAAAAAAAAAAAAAAAGGGACACATGCCCCGAGTGAAGGAACGAAGTCTCAAGGTGTTGGTGGGATGGACCGTGGATAAATAGGGGGTGATGGGACCGGGAGAACGGTGGTGCTGGTGGGACTCGAACTTAATTTGAACAATCCGATACAAGCACGTCTATCCTATTCCCCCGACGCTACGCGCTCCAATTTCCGAGCTCTCCATTTTGACCGGTTCTCCAAAAAGCTTCCAGGCCTCACGTGTCTTCTTTTGACCCCCGGTTCTTGTCTCACGGCCGTTCTTTTTTCTTTTTTTTTTTTTTTTACTTTTAATAGTTCCGTCCTCGATCGCCGTTCCCAATGTTGGATTTTTTGAACCGGCGATGAATGCATTGAGAGTCCCGTTGCTCGAAGCTAGGAAAATATTATCGAATTACATGAATGGAACCTCTATAAAACTAATAATTTCCGTCCTGCTGGATAGAATGGTCGTTATTTGCAGAGTCCTAGATTTGGATTTCCAGAAAGACGACGACCTTTAAATAAATAAACGATTATACAATGCTACGTAAGGAAATAATAATAATAATAATGCCTGAAATTTTTATCATGCAGTATCTTAACATTGGAAGGCCATTCGCTTAATGTACAAATGACTGGTTGTAATTATTGGTTTCGGACCAACATTGCTAAACAGGCTTGATATTTGTTTTGTAATTAACAATGACAATACAATATCTTATAATTGTTATCTTAGTCAAAATAATTCAATAAATGTCAATATATCACGCCACACTATTGGAAACCGATCAAAAACTTCTAATCAAGCTTTTACAATTTTCAAATCTTCATGTGATTTTGGTCTGAATATTTGGAACGTATCCATCTCCTTCCTACCTTCCCACTTCTTGAACTTGCCTGCTCCAATTGGCAAGTGGATGAGAGAGGCAAAAAGGCCAGGGTGATGGAACTGATAAGGGCCGGGAAACCTCACCTCTCCCTGCCACCGATGGAGACGATGCTATCGCCGAGTGGAACGAGCTGCATCACGTACGTGTCATCTTATTATCCACCTGGCCAATGCCTACCGAGAAACGTGGTGGCTGGGGTGTGCACAGATTCCCATACCCCACCCAAATCTATCCCTTATCCTGTCGACCAGCCCCACGAATTTTATACTCTCCGTGTGGCTATGGTCGGTCCACGTCGCATCGACGGGAGAAGATTCCGAGGATTGCTATCCTTGACTCGCCACTCCTCGCTCACTACGAACACCGCAAAATGCCAGGCTAAAATCCGAAGGCCTCAAAATCTTCGGAAAAGAACGGAGCAAGTAGTCATTTCATGTGCAAAGAATAGCAAGAGAGAGACTACCCGAGTGGAAATCCGTGGGGCCTTGTATGTTTCCATCCTTCTGCTACCTACGTAAGCTGATCTCCGATTAGCGGGGTGGATTGTTACTTTGTCAGGAAAATATTATATATGTAGATAAAATTTGGATAAGATGATATTCGATTTAAAAATTTGATATAGAGAATTTGGACAGATATATGTTGATGAGGCGTGCAGACGATCACAGCACTATTTTTAAGAGTAGATCCATGTTTCTCTAAGATAATGTCTCAGTGCAGAAGATCCCAACACAGCTACCTTCCAGGATTCAACAGCAAGAAGATTTCAATCCGATATGCACACATCAATGTCGAAGCCTGATGAATAACCGAGAGAGATCCGTCCGTTCCAGAACGAGAAGAAAGGGGAACGAATAATGATTATTTTATATATTATTATTCTATACCACCGTGTCTTCGGAAGTATTTATAATTTGAGAAATGATGCGGACACGACATATTGGAACGTCGTATTCAGCGCCAACGCCACCGTATCTATCAACAGTGCAAAAAAAAAAAGACGACGTATCAAAACAAAGATTCCATGCATACGCAAGAGTACGTCTCGAACGGATTTGTACCTCCCCTAGCGATGATCGCGTGTGCGACGCGCCCGGTTAATGAGTTCCGAAATCAGGCCCGGTTAATGGGTTCTGAAATCGGGCTGAATCAAATTGCATTGATTTTAACTCGGCTCGCGTGTGTAAGGGAGTTGCTTAGAATCACTTAACAATTCAAAAGAATGACATTCTATATAAAGAGGAGCATGGAAAATAAATTATCCAATGTGGGACTCAAAATGTTTCATTTGTACTAATTCAAGAGAAGAAAAAATAAATTTATTTTGAATTTTTTTTTTTTTATATATATTGAAATACTATAATTTTTAACAATATATACATCCCCGTCCCAATGATGGCTTCCTTTCCGTTGGATGTATGCGATGGTCCAACGAGAGGGATCTAGCACGAGTTTTGGCTCCTTATGGTGCTGGACCAAATATAGGCTCGTTTCATGGTTAGTGGTGGAGCCATGGGGTATTCTGATAGAACCATCGGAGACTAGCCGTGATATGGATCCCATCCATATTACAATGATCGTATGCATGAGTTGTTTTCGATCTTTCTTTCGGACAACCCCTGATCATGCACAATTCTCGTTCGACATGTCACGTCCCTTTTAAAAATTCATTCATTTGTGATAAAAATATTTATATAAAAAATCATACTTTTTAAAAATTTGTGATGTTATTGACAAGAAAATAATTTATTCAAATTCTTTTATACATAAAAAAATATTTTTAAAATCTATTATTCATGTTTTTTTTTTTTTTTGATTTATTTTGAAGAATAGAGATATTAAAAATAAAAAAAATAATATGTAAGAAATAAAATTAAATATTTATTTTATTGGTATGTAAAAAATAATTTAATCAATTTTGAGATGGATAATATTTTTTTTAAAAAAAATAAATAATATCAAGTAAAATAACTTATTCATTTTAAAAAATAAAAAAAATATGAATAAATTAATTGATAAATTAATTAAAAGAAGATTAAATTTTTATACTCTTGGATCCTTACAAAAAAGCTGAACATACTAACTTGCATCAATGCCGTGCTTTGCATGATATGATACATGTTTTTAAATATCAATACTTATTATCTTTATCAATATTAATCGATATATTCTACCACATTACCATATATTAATTCATTATACTAGCCAACATTTAATTTTCAAAACAAAATGCTATAATTAATATACCTTGATAATGTTACCTGTCTCGACCTTTTATCCCTATTCGAGATAGAAACAACTTGATAACATGGTATTGAATTTTTAAAACATTCTTTCGCGGATTTACACCGAATCGACCGCCAAGGCACCGCCGGGCATATCCAACGGACCTACCGCTCCACGAGTCCAGCGTCATTGGCTCTTAACCTTTTTTTTACTTACACGTGCCAAGTCTACGTAAAGACCGGGATGCCTTTGCTAAAAGTTGACACGGGTAGCCGTCCGATTGATTTCCCCACCCACATCAGACGTACCCTATCCCCATCACGTCCGTCCGTTTC
The DNA here is from genome assembly GCA_021397845.1 of Areca catechu. Lineage (NCBI taxonomy): Eukaryota > Viridiplantae > Streptophyta > Magnoliopsida > Arecales > Arecaceae > Areca > Areca catechu. The sequence continues at coordinate 118,728,762 of CM038038.1, forward strand.
CGGCATTCGATTCAAGGGGAACACTCTGTAACCACTGACTTTTTCTTTCCCTGCTAGTACGAAGTACACTTGTGATCACTTGACTTCTGTTGTTTAAGTTTTAACCCTTTTCTCTCTCTGTCTCTATCTCTCTCTCTCCTCTCTTCTCCTCGATTCCTCCTGTTTCTCTCGCTTTGACTATAAAAATAAAATGGGGGCGGCGCCTTTTTCCCAAACGCCATGCTCCACGAAGTCAGTTGCCTTCTTTCCAAAGCCTTCTCCTAGTCACCGCTCTGCCCTTCCCTCCATTGTCCCCTTCCTTCCTTAAACCCTTTCTCTTCACGACTAGAGATTTCTAACCTTAGAATAAAGAAATAAATGCTAGAGACGGTGAAGTACCTGATGGGCTCGGCCGGCGAGACCGGATTCGGATCCAAGTCGACGGCGGAGGAGGTCACCGAAGCCTCCCCCGACCTCCGCTCCATCACCGCCATCATCACCGGTACTGCTAATAGAAGCGAAGCAAGGGAGATCCGATATTCTCCTTTCCTCGATCGCAATCTAATCTCTTCTTCTTCTTCTTCTTCCCTTCTCAGGGGCGACGTCGGGGATCGGGGTGGAGACGGCGCGGGTGCTGGCGAAGCGCGGGGCGAGGCTGGTCCTCCCCGCCCGGAACCTCAAGGCGGCTGAGGAGACCAAGGCCCAGATCGCCGCCGACTTCCCCGGATCCGCCATCATCGTCCTCCCCCTCGACCTTAGCTCCCTCTCCTCCGTTCGTTCTTTCGCCTCCCGCTTCCTTTCCCTCGGGCTTCCCCTCCACCTCCTCATGTGTGTATCATAAAACCGAGACCCCTCTCTAGAATTTTATTTTATATATATATAAAACCTCTGAAGCTCTAAAGAATAATTGCAGAAATAATGCGGGCAAGTTTTCCCACGATCACGCTATATCGGAGGACGGAATCGAGATGACCTTCGCCACCAACTACTTGGGTAAGTGATAGCCGTACAATACCTCAACCATTTTTCCTTTTCTAGAAGCTTCTCACGCTCCTGCTCCTCCTCCTCCTCCAATTTGCAAGCTTCTCATATCCTTTTCTGGAAATTAAATTTATTTTAGGTCACTTCCTGTTAACGAAGCTGCTCCTAAATAGGATGGTGGAGACGGCGAGGGAGACGGGGATCCAAGGCCGCATCGTGAACGTGTCCTCGAGCATCCATGGCTGGTTCTCCGGCGACTGGATCCGTTATCTCGATCTCATCACCCGCAAGAAAATGTGAGCAAGCGTTGTAAATTAATTTATTTATCTTTTATTTTTTCTTCTTCTAATAATATATATATATATATTTCCTCTGGTGATCATCTCCAGACCGTACGATGCCACGCAAGCCTACGCTCTATCGAAGCTCGCTAACGTGCTCCACACCAAGGAGCTCGCCGAGCGGCTCAAGGTTCCAAACCCTCTCACGTCGACCTCGCTTTATAGTTTAAATCCCCTAATCATCTTATTAACGATTTTTTTCTTCTCTTTATATATATATATATATATATATATATATATAGGAAATGGACGCGAACGTGACGGTGAATTGCGTACATCCAGGCATCGTGCGCACCAGGCTCACCCGAGATCGCGAGGGCTTCGTCACCGGTACCATTCATTAAAAATATACCTTATATTTTAGTAAAAAAATCTAGACCTTACGATCTGATTTCAATATGAAATCCTGGCTCTTGATTTCTCTTTGGACGGCAGATCTGGCCTTCTTTCTGGCATCCAAGCTCCTCAAGACGATTCCTCAGGTGAGAAGAACGACTGACTACTCATGATGATGATATAATGATAACCAGCCATCTTCGAAGCATATTTTAAGGGAAATTAATAACCAAATATGATAAAGATAAGCGGTGTGGTGCACCGCAGGCGGCGGCGACGACGTGCTACGTGGCGACGCATCCGAGCGTGGCGGGCGTATCGGGGAAGTACTTCGCGGACTGCAACGAGGTGTCGCCATCGTCGCCGGGCGCCAACCGTCCCGAGGCCGCGCGGCTGTGGCGCGCGTCGGAGGCCATGGCTGCCGAGAGGGCGCAACGAACCGGATTCGGACCGGATCCACTCTCCCCGAACCGGACGGACGAGATGTGACGCATCGGGAACGAAGTAGCGTTGATGACCGACAACTATTTTCTACTGGAAAGTTTATAGCGAAAAGAAAGAAACCGGAGTTTCGGTACATTTGGGCACGGAAAGGAAAGGTGCACCGCGGCGCATCGGCGGCAGCGGAGCCTTCTTCCTTTCGGTCCTTCTTTGTTTAGCCTAGTGGCAGGCTTTACTGGGATTTCGGGACTCGTACGTGCAGTGGAAATTAGATAGGAGCAGGTTTTCTAAGTTGGCATCATTAGGCGTAAACATTAACTATTTAAAGTAGTTTAAGTGACATGGATAATATATTGTCTATTATATTTAGGTGTGTCGTATTATATATTGGAGGGAAAGGTGGGTGGAAGCTTCCATATGCACGCATGAAAGAAATATATCTTTGTGAGGACGTTTTCGTTTAAACAAGCTTGTTGGTACATGAGAGTGTTTGTTATTCTTTTTTTTTTTTGTTTTGGGAGGCTTTTTTTTTTTTTTTTTTTGTGGGGGGTGGGGGTGGGGGTCCGGGTTTGCTGGGCTGTTAAACAGATATTAAGGTTCGGATTGTATCTTTGGCGCTCTTTCATACCAATCTTTGGATCATGAAATATTTACTTCGATATTTGTGTAGATGATTAGAAGATAGGAATTGAAGTGCTATAAATCCTATGCACCATTTGATCCAATGATTAACATCGAGGAAAAACAATAATCATCCTTTCATGCAAAAGATACAACATGGGAAGCTGAAGTTACTTTATGTAATGTGATTATGAGGTGGAAATAAAAGATAATGTGTGTTGGCGTAGAGTCCCTCCTCTGATCGGACGAAGCTACTGGATCACAGGTCCATTTTCTGGTTTACCTGCAAAACAAATTTCTGGCCGGAATTGTTCTGACGGAGGACATTCCGATGCTTAAGTCAGAGACGGGCTCCAGCTATAGAATGGAGAAGATTCTGAGGTGGATAAATGGAGAGGAAAGGACTCTGAGATTTTCAGGATTATGTTGTGCCTTACCTGGAGCATCCCTTCTTACCGGTATTTATATTGATTCGTCTGGCCTGCGATTCCATTCTCTTTCATGCGGTTACGATGGGGGGAGTTAATTCTTTCCTCTCCATTTGCAATCGTGGACGGTTATTAAACGGTTCCGACGAGGCCGGAGACGTTGCTGCTGGAGTTAATGGTCACGTAGCCATTTTGACGTGGTTGAGTTTCGGAGATAGTTAGATAGTCGATAATAACCATTATCTACCATGTTCGTGAAGATTTGAGACAGATCGGAGATCTGTCTTCAGGCTTTTTCTTTAGAAGTATTCGTAGCTGAATCGGAGAAGCGCTTTTGTCTTCAGATACCTTCGAGACGGCTCTTGCGACTGATGTCGAAGATCATGTTTTCGGCATAGATCGAAGACTACGTCTTCGGCGTAAGCCGAAGACTGCGCTTTCGGTCGGTCGTGAAGATCATGCCTTCGGCTAAGGCTAAGAGCCCTGTCTTCAGCAAGGACCGAAGGCTGACTCTTCGATTGAGTGCTTCGGCTTCGGCTCGTCCATCAGCCATTCGGCCTTTTCTATGCGCTTTGGTTTGAAGTGCATGATTCGGAAGAGACATCTTCGACCGATCGAAATGGTGGCTGATCTGAGTTTGAACCGACATATCCCAACAATGTGATTAGGCAACGTGATTTGGTGCTGAGCAAGACAAAATCATCCAAGTTTTGTCGAGCCATTTGACCATGATGCTTATCTTGGAGCATATAATTAGTAAGATAATATGAGGGGTCTTTGCACTTTGCAAGTAGTTTCTCCGATTATAGTTTAATTGTAAAAGAAGGAAAACATTTTCTTATATATTTACAAATCAAGATCTTATCTATAAAAATTTCTCAATAGAATCCTAAATTAACTTTTCATTAGTTAGAGTAAAACGTCTATCATGCTTTTTCTTATTCTTTATTTTTATTCAGAATTTCAGAACGTTTTGCTCCTCTACCATGTCTCATCAAATTTAAGATAGATTTAGAATCTTAATTCTTGTAGTGATGGTGATGAAAAGATTGAATTCAGTAATGATAATGTCGCTTGAGATTCCACTGAGCAGAAGCTCCAAAAGGTTGATTGAGAGGGAGAGATTGGAGAAAAAGAAGAAGGGGAAAAACACAATAAATACTTCAATATGATTGATATTCAATTGAAAAAAAAAAAAAAACTTCCGTATGATTGATAAAAAGTTATGGTGGATCCTGTTATGGAATTTTTGAGATAAAAGGGATCATCTCGAACAGCAAGTAGATAAATAAATAGTCATTTTATGCAACTAACCTATAAGAAGAAAGGGCCATATGCAAAAAAATGCAACTTGAATTACTAAGTCAATTTTCAAATGTTCTACATCACTCTGAAAAGTTCACCGGATGAGATTATACCTTAGATTAACAAAGTTATGGACAAAGAAAATAATTTAATGTCGTCCTTATTATAGTCCTTTTTTTCTTGCAATGTAGCCATTTAAATCATTTTATGCTAAGGTCCAATTGAAATCTCTCAATTAAATAGTTGGCCAAGTCTTCCCCACCCCCCCCCCCCCCCGATAATACCCTAATTTGGGAAAACTTTGCATGTGTTTCTTGAAATCTTTTTTTTTTTGTTTCACCTAACAATACCCTCATTTAAGAGCATCATCACATCCTTCCGACCTCAAGGAAACAAATTGAAATAGGTCGATGCCTCGATAAGAACCATTTTAAAGCAAAAAAATTGTTGCTGATTATTTGCTGCTGATTTTGGTATTTGTGTCCCATGATAGGAGCTGTGGATATGGAATTCCTCTAATTATGAAGGTGGCCATATTTAAAACGAAATGATAGAGCAGTGCACAAATTCGAACCAATTATTTTGTCAACAACTTGTATAGAAATCTACTAGCAAATTATGTAAAACCAAAACTCTTACCCTTGGGTTGAAAAGAATAAACTGCCAACCAATTTTTATACAATATTTGGCTTCTACGTACAATTGCTGACGATCTTCCAACAACAATCCCTGGAGCCTCAGAAAGCTCTCACTTGCCTATGTTAAAGTTCTCACCATGGCAAGTCAACGTTGGATCGATAAAAAAAAAAAAACAAAAGCCTGGAAAGTTCAAATAATGAGGTCAACACATCTGTCACCTGTCATTTGTGAAACACATCAGATTGGACTAGCTTATGACCCTTGACATCCAAGTCACCAGTCGTTGGGTTGGGCTGAGTTCAAGTTTAAATTAATTGGCCACGGTAACACTTTGATAGCGTGGTTGAGGGGCCCAGGAAGCCCGCACACAATGTCTTCATTCTTGCTTGCGTTTGATGCGTCTCCAAGCGATGCATTAATTTTAAAAAAACAGCTTGAGAAGTCGGTCAAGCAAAAGTTGATTTTAGAGCAAGTACAAGAACACTTTGTACTCTCATATGACAACTTAATCATAACAAATGTAGATTGATATATATATATATATATATATATATATATATATATATATATATATATATATATATATATGGTAATCAAAACACTGGAAGAATATCATCATGCTATCCTCCTTTGGGCCAAGAGCAACATGGGCCATTGCGAGGCTGGGGCTCAGCCCAGAACTAATCCCACCAGCTTGAGATGCATGCTAACCCGATAATACTCCTTTTTAAAAAAATTATGATACCTTATGATCCTATCATGATATTTCGTGACTAAAAATATGATTCTCTACAAACAAGAAAGCACAAGAAGGAAAAAAAATAATTTTGTTATTGAAAATTTTTTTTCTATTTTTTTGTTTAAAATTTTGAATGATAAAAATGTCCTTCGGTCTCTATGACTTTCTATCTCTGGAAAGTGGCTGCAAGATATCAAAATATGGTCAGAGAATATCATATTTTTTTTGAAGGGGAGAGACATTTTTATAATTCAAAATTTCGAACAAAATAATAGAAATTATAAATATGCATATTGAAACTAGAGATTTATGTGGCCCAATCAGGTAGAGTGATATATATTTTTCTTTATTAGGAGCGGTGTACAAAGAATTCCATTATATTGGGGGTAATTTTAAATGGATCTGATAAGACTCGTATATAAATGGGCCCGATCAGCAAAGGGTGCATTGGGCCTCTTTGTTGTTTCTTTGAGGGTCGCTTACCCTTCTGGGGTTCGGTGGAGGCTGCCGGAGTTCTCTCCTCCAAGGGTATTGGATTTTGGTGCCGGACCTGGTCCAGCTCGTTGGTGAGAATACCGTGATTTTGTTTTAACGTGCAAGAAAACATCTTAGATTACTCCCCAAAATTGTACTTGTAATTAGTGGTGGTGTGAGGCCCAATCCGAAAAATGGCCCATGCCCATGAAAATTTGGATTGAAGCTGGCAGTTGGGATGCCGATTTCAGTTCGGATCGACCCTGGCACCAGAACGGTCGATTTGTTCGGCGGAGGAGAGGGAGCGAGGAGGAAGAGGCATGTGGGAGAGGGGAGATCGAGGCGTGCGTGAGAGGGATTACTTCGTATAAGAGTTTCTCTGTGTGCCTCGATCGATCTCGAAAAAAAAAAAAAAAAAAAAAAAAAAAAAAAAAAAAAAAAAAAAAAAAAAAAAACTCTCTTCCTTTGGTGAACGCCGACGAAGCCTTCTCGCATGCCGCGGCTCTTTCCGGGACATGTACCCCTCCGGTGGATGTTGACCTCGCCGGTAAGCTTTCCGTAATCGTCTTCTCTTGGGTTGGTATGAACAGAGGTGACTGACGGGAGTTTTTCCCTCTCGAGCGTGGGTTTGAGTGGGATGAACCGGCTGGGATGGGAGGGAGGATTGGATCCATTTTGGGTTTCCGGCAGTGGCTGAACGGCCGTCAGGCACCGGTGGTTCCTTCCCCTCCCTTCCTTTCGTTTTTCCGGTGGCAATGGAGGGCTTGTTGGGGGAGGTGGTAACGGGATGAAAACAGGGGATGACAATGTATGGGAAGAAGAGGAACGAACCGAGTTGACTCGATTTCTGGGGTGAGTCAACTTGGTTGGTTAATTGGTTGGGTTAACTCAGTCATAAAAATTGAGTTGACTCAATTAGTAGGGAATTTAGTTTTCTTTTGTCGAATTATATGGGAATTAATTATATGATTAAAAATTGTTATGCAGGATCGGGGTTATCCTTGGAAGTCCATGTTTAGTGTTGGATTGTACTAGTTGGTGGATATTTTACGGTAAGTTATCATTCTCTAGTAAAATTTATCATGCAATATTACTGTATAATTAATGATATGATGTGGTATGAGGCTAAACACTTATGATTAAAATGTATTGTGTCATGGGTTGAGTTGGTTTAGTTACTCTCTAGTCCGACTATGATTACACGAGTTAGGATCTAGTCTCCTTGTGGGCCTCCAGCAGGGTGATCGCTGGCACATGACCGACGAGCGATATGTGAGTCAGGAGCTAGTTTTCCTTGTGGGCCTGGCCGATGGGGCGATCGCTGGTACATGCAGAGGATGCATGTTTCTCGTGTAATTTCAGAGCTAGTTCTCCTTGTGGGCCTCCAGTGGGGCGATCACTGGTACATAACCGATGAGCGGTATGTGAGTCAGGATTCTATACTCTTGTGGGGCTAACCACGGACCGATTGTGGCCATAGTCAGCAGGGGACTAGTTGAGAGCGTGTGAGGATGGCTATCCTAAGAAGTGTGTGTTGTCAGAGTATTAAAGAAAAATAATAATGAAAAAAAAAAAATTGATTTGGCTTTGTAGTAGTAATATTTTTATTACTTGTATGTGCACTGATTTATTTAATTTGCTTTGCTCCTAAATTATGGTAGAATTATACTTGAGATGTATGATATCTTACCGAGTTTAGGGAAACTCACTCTATTTCCTTATTTTTTTCAGGACCAGAGAAACGTGTGGACTTGGAAACCAGTCAGTAAAAATTTAGGACTTAGTGTACACTATTATTTATTTATTTTTATTTTAAATAAAATATAGTATGTGGTTGTTAGTAGCTTGAATATTTAAATTTTTTTATTTAAATAAATAAGATTGCTTGGTTGATTATTTTATTTGAGTTGATATGGTACAGGGCCTTGTATGTTTAAATGAAAAATAAATTCAAGGATATATGGCCGTCTGCTGCGCTTCCGGCTCTGTTTCTGGGTCGGGTGCATGACAGGTGGTGTTTGTTGGATTATCTTTTCCTGTATCACCACGACTGTTAATTCTTCCGCGTAAAGATAGCTAGATCGCTAGAGCCATATAAATTAATTCAAAGAGCTGGCTGAAAGGCTTTTGCAACGTAAACTAATTTCTGATATCAATGATTCTTCCATTCATGTCCATGGATCGGTTAAGTCTATCGTCTTTAACAGAAACTCTCTCACACTAAGAGTCTAAGATTATTCACTTCTAAATGCTTTGTATGGTCCTGCTAAAAGTTTCCAAAGTTTTTGTACAGGAATGAAACAGGGGGAACAGAGCGACAGCAGTAAAAATAGGTAAATTGATAAGAATTGCATTCAATGAGCACCGTAATATTCTACGACCAGAAAACCCATGAAACGTACCAGTCAAGCAGTAACGAATAATTATGATACGTTACTTGGAGCCATTCGCGTTGCAAACCTCTGCGAGGATCTTCTGGGTTATTGCTTTCCATGGATGGATGCCATGATGAGGATTTAAGCACTCAAATCTCCAAGGCCTCCCTGTGAATGATCTATAAGGTAACTCTTCATTCTTTTCCCCAAGATTAGGAAATGAGAAAAGACTATTTGAATCCTCATTATTATTGAACCAAATCAATTCTCAACAAGTTGCACATCAGAAATGAAGGGCTGCTCTGCTTGGGTTGCAGGGTCTCCAATTGGCGGTACATCGTTAGAAGGCATGGAAATAACGACGGGAGCGTTCAAATTTATATTTCTTTCAGCTTCGCAACTTCAGGAAGTCAGGATGAACTTCATGTTGCGTTGGAACTACCTCTTAAATCTCGGTGTATGCACTCAGATTTCGCAATTTTGCCGCACCTTGTTGTTTTAGTTTTAGATTTATCGATTCTCAATAATTATTAAGTATTTACATGCTTATTGTGATCATCCTGCTCTTCGAGCAGTTTTTCTTTGAATTTTTTATTTTATTATTAGTATGTGACCTAAACAGGCAAAGAACATCTGTTGAGAAGTAAATAATACAACTCTCTGGGTTGGAGCCAGATCTTTGCATGGTCCATGAGCGTTTCACTAAAAAAATCGATTTCTCCTCCTCCTCCCTCCTCTCTCTCTCTCTCTCTCTCCTTTTTATTTTTTTAATTACAAAAAAAATAATTTTAATGGAGCATACATACAGAACTTGGGCCACTCTACAAAAAAGAAAATTTAATTACAAAACTTGGGCCAAAAAAAAAAAAAAAAAAAATTCTAAATTTCTCTTACTGGCCTTGGCCACTCTCACATCCATATGTAAAGAGTGTCTAGAATATTCTACAATAAAAATGGCAACCTAATCAGCTATGGTGTTCGTTTCTCAAAAAACATGCATGGTTAAAGTCCATGCATCTTATCAACAAAATCGTAATATCCAATAAAAGAGAGTGTGTATGCAATGCCTCTATGCATACATCCCAATATTTAGGCCACTATTATAACAGAATCTTCTTCGATAATTAAATGGTCAGCTTGTAAAGTCTGCCATGTATAAACAATCCCCATCCAAGCGGTACAAAACTTTACTTCAAAAATTGTAGGCTTGAAAAGGTATCTTTTCCTGGTCACCATCAATCTCAAACTAGGCTTATGGATGATAAAGTCACCATCATTATGCCTATCTCTGACACTATCATCAAAGTTGATTTTAAGATATTCCATAGAAGGGGGCTCAAAAGAAATAAATACTCATTATATCGCTATATGAGCAGGATGGGAGTTCTAGATCTCCGGGGATCTCAAGGTCATTTCAATAAACTTTCTTGCTTGTGTGAAAGTTCTTTCCAAAATAAATCTTGTCAGACGCTAAACTATTATTAGATAGCTAAATATGGAGGGCAATATAAGCTACTTGGATACCTACCACCTTGATCATATCAATCCCAATGCTCTGCCTCAAAAATTCCAAAAATGTTTGAGCTAGAGCCTATCTAGATGATCAACTGATGCAGACCTGCAATATACCAAATTTGTTTAGCCCTTAGATACTGAAAGAAGTATGCTCTATTGTATCATCCTCCAATCTATAGGATGGGTAGACTAACTAGAGGTCCATGACTTTATCCCTCAATATAGACTTGGTTGAAAGCCAACTTCGGGTCACTTTCTAAAGAAAAGAGTTTATTCTCGAGTGCACTCCAATCCTCTAAATCCTCCCAACATCTAAATATTTGGAGGGCTCCCTCCAATATGGGCAGTAGATGTCGGCCATCACTGCACTTGGAGTGCATAATCTCTAGATCTTAACATCCTGACATTATGTATAGGAATCGCTATGGACAACAGATGCTCTCCCAACTACTCCCAAAAGAGATGAGCCTTGCCACTAGGTCCCAGCCTTTGCTATCTAGATAGACTAAATCGCATATCCTTATGGAATCCACTATTTTGGAGCTAATGAAGTTTGGCCACTGGCTTAAGGCAAGTTAGCAATCAATGAGTCTAGCAAGAGTTGCATGAACATATCATATCCAAGAAGCCATCTTGTTTGGAAAATCACATCAAGAACTCATACATAGATCTCTCTTCATAGGTGGGAGTTAGTCTAACTAGCCTGGATCTCATTGCTCACTGGCCATGGACTATACCTAGCCCTCATCATCATACTTTATAGGCTTTTAGGATCAAGCAAAAGTCTAGTTGCATATTAAGCAATTAGGGCTTCCTATCTTGTGACTAAGGATCGAATACCAAGGCCACTATCCCTCAACGATTGGTACACGACATCCTATGCCACTAGGTATACACCATTACCTCTAGGGTATGAGCCTCACAAGAAGCTTCGAAAGCATTGCTTGAGCTTCACCACCAAGGTCTTGGGCAAAATTATGTAAAAATATATATATATATATATAGAACCAAGAACTAACCTTACCAAGATAGCCTTGCATATCAAAGAAAGAGTTTTAGCCTACCAACTATCCAACCACTCTCAAATCGCTCGCTCTACACCAGTGCACTCAACCCTCCTCACTCTAAACCCAAAGATGGGGACTCTCAAGTATTGTAAGGTTTCATTGGGCTCCACAATTCCAATTCTGTCCTTGATCATATATCATAGTTGAATCAACGTCCTTGAGCTAAAATATATAGTTGACTTGAGAAGATTTACCTTTTGACTCAAAACTAAATAATATTCCTCCAAAATCTTCATGAAGCCAATGGCATTCTGGACTAAAATCTGGCCCATCAATAGATAATCATCTGCAGCTAGGTTCCCGATTTTGGTACATAAGGGTCTAGAATTGGCCCAGAGATCCATCATGAAAGGCTCGCGAAAGGGTATCATCACAGATAAATGAAGAGGTACGAGGATGGAACAACCTTACCACAGCCTAACCATAGAGCATAAGAAGTTCAAGGGCATCCCATTGATTAGAAGGACAAAAGAAGGGCTGTGTATACATGCCATGATCCAGTCGATCCAATGGGGATGCAAGCTAAAGTCCACCAAAACCCTCTCAAGAAACTGCCAACTCATATAATCATAAGCCCCACTCCATATCCGGTTTGATCGTCATGAGGCTACGGTAGGTGAAGGCATGGCGAAGATCATGCATAGACTCCTAACTGATGAGGACATTATCGAAGATGTTGTGGTTGCCAACAAAGGTCCCCTTCTTTGGATAGATCAGCCACAGTAGATGGGCTTCATCCTACACACTATTAACTTAGTACAATCTTGTACAAGATCATGCACATGCTGATCTATCTAAAGTATCCTAGCTTTAATGCATACTGCTCCTTTGGTAGCAATCAATAAAGATCAGCTTTCAAACTTCAAGCATTTGGCCAGTGGCAAATAACTTGTGCACCATAGCCATGATCTCAGATTGGATGATGGGCCAATATCGCTTAAAGAAGAGAGGAGGGAAGCCATCTAGCCTTGGAGTTTTGTTCTCTATCATAGACTAGATCATGCCCTGAACCTTGTCCATTGTTGCTACTCGAAGGAGATCCTTGATTTCCTACTCCGTGACCACCACACTAGAGGGGGTGATACAAAAGTTCTAGTCCCACCTAATGGCGTCGTCCATCATGATTTGAAGAAGCACCCAATTTCCTACTTGATCTCCTCCTCTCTTGTTAGCCACTATTATCTAGTATCTCTAATCGCTTGAATCTAGTTCTTGTAATTCTGGATGATAGTGACTTGATGGAAGAAATGGAAGGATCTCATATTTCTATCCCCTATCCTAATTTAGTAAATCTTGAATTGCTATCTTCAGAAGTGAATGATGCATAGAGAGTTTACCTCGCAGATAAGCTAAATCACCTTCTATGAGCGCACCTTTCAAATCCTCGTGCTCTTAGAGCTCAGAAATAAATGCTTCCACAATGTCTAGTCACTTGAAAATGTCACCCACCATAATTCATTTCCATCATAGCAATTGTCTCTGGGTCATTTGATGCTTGGCATCCCCTTATGCCAGCAGTCTCCAAACCTCCATCACAATGTTCAATGATCGAAGATAAGAAAGCCATAAATTTTCAAACTAGAAAATGCTCTAGTAAGAGAAGAAAGTATCAGTTGCAAATAAAATTGGACTATGATCGGAAGCAATTCTCGACGGGTGGCAGACTAGGTGGGCGAGATGCTACTGAATCCAACTAGCTATTGCAAAAATTGTATCAATCCTCTCCCACACTATGGTTATCTTAGGTTGTTGTTACACCAGCTAAACCTCGAGCTAACAAAATCGAGATCCACTAAGCTACTGGAATGTAGGAAGTCTTTAAACTCTTTAGACTCCATATCATTCACAAAAGCCCTACCCCCATCTACTTGTGAGGACTGTTAATGCCAGTAAAGTCTCGAGCCATAACAAAGGGAATCCCTTGATTAACTAAGCTAGACACCTCCTGCCATAAAGTTCTCCACTTCTTGTAATCAGTGCCTGCATATATACCAAACAAAATCTAAGTAGAACATTTTATTTAAAAAATGATAATGATAACTTGTTGAGGACATCGATAGAAGACATCCATAGTAGCTATACCAATTTTTCATACAAAAATGATTATCCTTAATAAACCTTGGGATTCTATAGCATAGAACCCCCAATTTGGTGGGAACCAATGATGGATGCGGGTCAAGATTGAACTAGAGAGCCTTATCTCTTTAAGCACACACAGCTTCGGGTTGTGTTGCTACACAATTTTATGAAACATCGAATGAAAGGATGCTTTGCTCACCCCCTAAGCATTCCAAAAGAACAACTTCATTAATAACTAATGATAGGAAAAGAATAGGTCTCGAGAGCCCTCGACCATCAAACCACTGGGCTCCAAACTCTGCTCCCTAGCTTCTCCACATCCCAAAAGATCTCCAGTGGCTTGCAAGGCCACATAGAGCCGGCCCACTATAGCCTCATGACCCAAATAGCCTTCATCCATCTCTAACTCTTTTTTGCCCCGAAAATCGCTCCTGACCACCAACTCCTTGCAAGGCGAGGAAGATTCATCGGCTGTTAGAGATAGCACCGGCCTTCAGCGGTCCTCCCAGACCCATTGGAGACTACCATTTGTTGCCATTGATGCTCGCACCAACTAAGCTTGACATTGAGGAAAGGTTGTGCATGCCCCTAGTTGCTAACTACAGGCTCCTGGCAATGCTGGAGACAACCAAGAAAAGGTCTTGGACAGCACCACCCCCGATCATCACGATGGACTTCTTCTTCTACAACGGCACTGAAAGTAGAGGACTTTCCTCTAGTGCCTTGATTCCCGCTCCCCATTAGCCAAAGGATTAGCTCACAATACAAAGCCTAGATAAACTTGGACTTGGAGAGTGGACTAAGGTCCATTGATCTAGAGCTGGCGATGGATCAAGTTCGAGTGAGAACCTAGATATCCAGACCCAATCCCGACCATAGTTATTAGACCCAGATCCAGACTCGAATACTCGGTGGGTCCAATCTTAAAGTTCCAGATTTGGATCCTAATGGGTCCTATGTATCTAGACCCGGACCCAAAAACCAACCCTTAAAAAAACTCAAAACAATCCTTTAAAAAACTCAAAACAAGATAAAATTACACAGAATTAAATTCTAATTAAAAAAATAAATTCTAATCAAATCTAAGGAGAAGGAGATACATAAAGGAAGAGACCACCAAACCCTCCGATCCTGAGGGCCATCTTGGCAATCCTTCAAACCAACTCTATCCCAGTATTAATATCCACTATGGTGTCCTTATAAGTGAGACCTCCACTTCCCTCGTCACCCTTAGAACATGAGATTGCCAAGCCCCTGAGACTTCTCCCCTCTTTTCGGTCCTTCGCTAGCCTCGCCTTCTGCAATGACCCTCGAAAGATGCTGCGGGCGTAGCTGAGGGTGGAGGCTAAGAAGACATAGCAGCCAGCAGCAATGGAGGCAGTATGGGTGCTGATGCAGGATGGACCAACAAATCCTAGACCTAAGGACCCTTAATGAGTCAGCAAAAAAATTAATGAAGTAATTTAAAGATAAACATTAGTAGATAATCAAAGCAATTAAGAATTTAAACTAAAAAATGGTCCTAATCAAATTAAGGTCCGGTTTAGAAATTGACCTGATCGGCATGCATAGTCAAATATCAAGAAATTAGACCGCTAATCGTTAAGGAACGACCACTAGGTTAGGGCTATCCAATTCCAATGAAATTAGATCTAATCAAACAAAAGATAGGACAATTAATATCATTCCAGCCATTGATTATACATATTCTAAATTATAATTATCGAAGAGGTCTTACCCGAAACACGGGATGTCACGTTTCCTAGAGGAGGGAGATCATCTTGGAGGTGGTCGAAAATTCTGGGCCAGTGGTTCACAAGCGAGGTGGGTTAGAAGCCGTCGGACTTGGATCACCAAAAACAAGCGGTTCAGTCAATCCCAAATCAAAATAATATGACAAACAGTAAAGAAACCAATTTAACCCAATAATTCCAATGCTTTGAGTTCTGGGTTTTAAATTTGTTTTACTTTGAAATCCAAGATTCACAGATCTTTGGGGACCACTTTGAGATCCATGCGGTCTCCTCTTGCTTGCACGTTCGTGCGAAGTTCCTTTCTCCACGGACCGAAAATAGGGGAAGGCTTGTGGAGAGGAATTCCGGTAGACTTCATTGGCGATCTTGGAGGAAATCGTCACTGAAGTGGAAGGGAGCCCATGGAGGTTCGGTTCCGGGATCTTGTTTCAGGGGTCGGTGGCACGACTGGCAACGGTGGGAGGGATTGGACCGCGGCGATTGTTTCCCTCCGATCTGAGGAGGGAGAAGGCAGTGGGTGCTTCGTTAGCGGTGTCGAAGGAGAAGCAAGAGATCTTGCCGGAATGAGGCACGTAGTCAACTTGAGCTGTGGATCTTCTGGATCGATGACTTTGGAGGGGCGGATGGTGACAGCGATGGCGAATGCGATCGTGGGATGAGTGGCTGTCGGTACACAGGGTATGGATTGGAGACTTCACGGGAGGAAGTGGGCAGAGAGACGGTCGATCGGAGTCGTCCAGGAGGGGCCGTGGATGTCAGCTTGGCCATGGACGTCTCCGAACGGGAGGAAGGAGACGGAGCTGGGAGGTGGTGCACTCGATTGCGGAGGGGTGCATCGATGGTGGCAAACGGAGAGAGAATGGTCGATTCCTATCGGTGGAGACCAGTGACGGTGGAGGATGCTGGCTGCGGTGGTTCTTCCAGTCGATGGTGGTGCTCACAGGTGAGAGAGGGTCGTCGGTTGCTGGGTTTCTACTCGCTGGTGAGGGCAATGGAGAGTGGAGGAATGATGGTGCTAGTGGGTGACAGTGATGGTGGGACGTGGGAGACGCGAAGGTGGGTTGCTTCGATTGAGTGGCTCGAGAAAAGGAGGAAGAAATAGGGAGGAAATAGCAACAGGGAAGGGGAAGAGGAGAGAAAGAAGAATCGGGAAGAAGAGGAAGTAGAAGAGGAGAAGAGAGAGTGGAGATTGGAGAAAGAAAGTACTTGAAAAAAATTTTAATTCAAAAATATTGATGCTCCTTCGAGGAGGTTTACAATTGGTTAAATAAATCATAAACAAATTATAAATAACTGATAAGATAAATCCTAAAATAACTCTAAATAATAGAAACTATTAAGGGATTCTGATAAGATAAATCGGAACTCTAAACAACTGAAAAAAATAAACTGATCTCCGATTCGGAGATATCCCAAATCCCCATACACCCATAAAATTTATATGCATCAGGATTGATGCTGGGCAATTCTTCAAGATTCGTGCTAGGCGATGTCCTCATCACATACCAATTGAGTCGGTGGATTATACCAACTCTTTACTTGTCAAACCTACCGATTGAGTTAGTGGGTCAGACGAACTCTTTACTTGTCGGATATACTGATTGAATTAGTGGATTAGACCAACTATTTACTTATCGAATATACCGATTGAGTCAGTGGGTCAGACCAACTCCTTACTTGTCGGATATATCGATTGAGTCAGTGGGTCAGATCAACTCCTTACTTGTCAAATATACCGATTGAGTCAGTGGGTTAGACCAATTCCTTACTTGTCGGATATACCGATTGAGTTAGTGAATTAGACCAATTCCTTACTTATCGGATATACCGATTGAGTTAGTGGGTCAGACCAACTTTTTACTTGTCGGACATTCCGATTGAGTCAGTGGATCAGACCAACTCTTTACTTGTCAGACATACCAATTGAGTCAGTGGATCATACCAACTCCTTACTTATCGGATATACTGATTGAGTTAGTGGGTCAGACCAACTCCTCGTTTGAATATTTTTCTTCTTTTTCCTTCATTGGTCAGCGAAGTTTGGTCGTTGATCTATCTATTGGCAGTCCATCCTGTATTTCTTATAGGCTATGTTTGTCAGACTTTACGAGTTGGTCAGCCTTTATGAGTTGGTCGGCCTTTATGAATTGATCAGATTAATGAGCTTTGAAGATGAGTTGGTCGAACACCATATTATTAGCTTGCCAGTCTCTGGATTTGCCACACAGCTTTTGGTTGATTAGTCCGACCAGCCCATCACAACACTTGCCATCCACTCCTAATTTCAAGGTATATTGATGTCTTGAAAAATGGGATAATCATCATTGGTCCGCCAAGCTGTTGAAGAGTACAAGAGATCTGATATTTTTGACGACGAGATGACTGAGGCAGGGGTAGCGAGCTACCAAACAGGCTTTAAAGATTGTCTGGATAAAGTTGCCAAGCTTTATATCATGGCTGTAGAGAAAGAAGAAGATGACGACCAGTTTGTGGCCAAAGAACCCAAAGTCACTGACCTTTCCGAGGTAGCTAACCAAGCTAAGGATCATCTAGAAGGAATATGTAGATAGGCTTTGGTATTAAGCCCTTAGTAGCTTTGTTGAGTGCACCATTTGAGTTGGCTAATTAGATTAACTTCTATGTTTAGTTAGATACACCGATTAAGTCGATTGATTAGATCAACCCTTATTTTGTTGGATGTGAGTACTTCGATTGGTAACATTGTTACTCCGAAGTCTCTTCAGAGCACCTTCTTCAGCCTCTTCCTCCCTAAAGCTTGCCAACCATTCAATCTGTGGCTTGCTAATTAGGAAGCTCTGTACCATCTGCAATCTACTTCTAGGTAGTAGCCTTAGCTTGGCATTTTTGGCCATGGATGTACTTTTCCAAGTATCCATGCTTAATCAGGCCTTCTATTTCATCTTTCAACTTGGATGCACTCTTCCGTAGTATGCCCATGGTCTCTGTGAAATTGACAGTATTTGATCTTGTTGCACGAGGCTGGAGGTGCTTGCATTGACCGAAGTATTTGGAGAAAGCTTTCTTTCTTAATTTCCATCAATATTTTCTCTCTTGGAAGAGACAAAGGAGTGTAGGTATCGAACTTGCCAACCAGATTCTTCGATTTTGGGCTACGTCGTTGGGCCAAGGTATCATCATTGCTGGAAGGTCACGATTTATTATTCTTTGGATTCTTTTCTTTGGAGCAGACCTCTCTTCAGCTTGGCACCGACTGATAGCTTGTTCTTCAGCTAGGCATATTTTTGTGTGCATGCCAACAGTTTAGAATAACTGACAAGAAATTTCTTATCCAGAGAGAAAGTAAATCTGGATGATCGAAGACCTTTCTTCATAGTAGACATGGCAACATACTCATTAAGATCTATGATCTTCAGTGTGGCAGAATTGAAGCGGGCCATATACTCTTTCAGAATCTTGCCTTCTTGTTCTAAATGAAGAAGAGGCTATCCGAGTTACGTGGCATGCTTTTGCTAGTCTTGAAATGAATTATAAATAATTTTTCTAATTGATCAAAGGAATGAATGGTACCTGGCCGGATGCTCGAATACCACATTTGTGCAGCCTTCTTGAGTGTCATCAGAAAAGCAAGATAATGAAGGGCATCAGTTGTCTCTTGGATCATCATATGGGCTTTAAAGCTATCCAGATGATCAAGAGGATCAGTGGTTCCATCATAAGATTCCAACATGAGATCTTGAAGTGGGATGAGATCATTGCTTCCATAATTCTTCTGAAAAAATGTGGTCGTGAATCATAGGTTATCAGCCATTCGTCATTCTTCCTTGATCGTCGAGCTTAGCAATTCGTATTTCCAACTTTTGGAATTTTCTTTTGAAGCCATCATGTCGTCGATTCTCTTGCTTCGGTGGGAACTTCTTGCAGTAGAATCATTGGAGGACACAAAAGATCTCTGGCATTTTCTCCTGAGCCGGCTCTCTCCATATTCATTAAGTCAGGAGCCTTGTCATATAGGAGAATGTCGATTCAAGGAGTGATGATGCCGAGAACATTGACTTGGCTCTCATTACCGAGCCTTTTCTAAAGGAGATCGTCAGCTACATCTTGAGACGATCGGCCGCTGTTGCCCACTGATCATGACTTCTTGAAGATTTTGAATAGTAGAAGTCAAAACTTCCATTTTGTCAAAGAGAATGCCGATTTGTTCCTATACTCATCATGGGGGCGGCGTCATTATCTTCCAAGGGTGGATCATTCTTCTTGGATGGCGGATGACCTCTTCCAGCCGATGTGTTTGGCACTCTTCCTTTCACCATCTTCTCTTTTAAGATTCTTTTCCAAGATTTCAGTCAATACCCCTTCCTAGCATGCTAATCTATTGTCACCAAACCCGAGCGATTCCTCCGCATCGCCAAGACTTGCTAGAAGTGCTTCCTTCGGAGACCTGCAAAACATACCCACTCATTGAAGGATTTTTGATGGGATATACTTCGATGCTTAAATCAGCAAGGGTTCAGATAACAGATATAGAATCTCAGAGAAGATAAGTAGGCATGAGTATACTTCAGCTAGCTTTTCTTACTTACCCCTTGAAGGTACCCTCTTACCAGTATTTATAGGCATTTGTCTTGATAAAATTTAGTTAAAAATGGCTTCTTGTAGTTAGTTTCGATATTATTCCGTTGAGAACTAACTCAAACTCGTTATAACAGTTGGTTGTTATTCTGGTAGGATAACTACCTCTTTTCTTGTCTTCATTTTTCTTAAATCAGCTGGTGCGTTTGGTCTCATTCTTCTGATCTTAAGTCGGTCAACCAATAGTTGGTCGACCAATAGTGATTGGCCAACTTTGTCATCAGCCATTTTCATTATACTGCTTGTTGGTTTATTGAGGCAAAGTAGCTATGTCATTGTCACAACAAGATCCAAACCACCGTCCTCTGCACTACTTTAATGCCAGGGACGAAGTGTATGACCTACGACTCCACCACTAAGAGTTGGCAGGTGATGAACCATGGACCACTTTTGAGAATTCCTTTGCACTCCTCCGATCAAAGCTAGACAAGGTGGTGATCCTCCGCCAAAGAAAATAACTCAAGATCATAATATAGGTTGCCTCGATCTCTGAATTCTTTTGCAATCCACTTCATCGGCATCCTTCAGCCAAGACTTTAGACAATTATTGAAAGGTTCTCCCATTGTTTCTGCAATGCCTCCATCTCCTCCTCCAAGAACTTGAGAACCTAGGTGAAATACTTATGCAACTGCTCTACCTCCTTGGCATGATCTTGCACACCGTCCATCAGGGATGCCTCGGCGGCTCTTGAGCCACATGAGCCTATGACTTCTCTCCATCGCCTGACTCTGGCGAAGATTGGCTGCTGTCACTCGATCCTTTCTCTTTATCAGTCATGGAAAATTAACAACCAACCACCCCTAGTAGCACCCGTTCAATAGGAAGCCCAAATGGCCGCACGATTCTTGATGCAGTCGCACTACTGGACCCATGTAACCCTCGATTTTTATTTTTGAGTGAATATAAAAGCCATTCAACAGGTGTTATCAAAGTCATTATGTGGAAACATTACCGTGTGGCAAAAGAAACTTTCATTTGGTATGACTTTTGTTGTCGCTGAATCTCCCGGACTGGGCTTTCTTGATCGGGCTGGCTAGAGTGTGCGTCTCCTGATTCCTGCAAAAAAGGCTCCATGGGCCGGTGATGTTCTGACGGGGGACACTCTGATGGTTAAGTCAGTGGGAGACTTCGAGCAACAGAATGGAGGGATCGTAAAAGAGATAGCTCATGGGGAAGGAAGAGCCTTCTTACCTCGGGGTTCCCCTTTTACCTTATATAGGCGCGGAACTTTTCCAGAATCTGTTAGGAGCTAGGCTGGAAATGGTCAATTTGCCCTTAGAAGAATCTTGATAGTGGCCAGGTGGCACCAGGAGGGAGTGGTGTAGTGGGATCTATAGAGTAGTGGCGCTGAGATATCAGGAATTTGTTGTAATAGAATTCTGGTACCAGCTGGAAGGGACCTCTGGGACCTCCGGGCCATCCTTGGAGTGGCCCATTTTGGATCGATATGGGCTTGGCTGAAGTGGGTCGGTCGGACCTTTGGTGGGTCGGTCGGACCTCTGGTAGGTCGATCGGATCTAGTTGAAGGGCCGTCGACTCAGGTCTGGTTCGGAGGGAGGCCAGTTGTGTATAACAGTTGCCCCCTTGCTCTTGTCCTTCGGGAGGGCCTGTAGCTTTGAAAGGTAAGAGCATCATTCTCGCATTAAATACATTCATCCTTAAGGGGATTGTGGATCTAATCAGGTGTGCTATGTCTAGTCATTCCCCACTCTAGAAGCTCACGCCTAGGATAGGTGTCGATCCTGCATTGAAAGCGAAGGGAGTGACAATTAATGCAGAAGGGGTGCAATGATGAGCGGCCAACCCGACCTGCTTGGTCATCGAGCTTTAGAGGTGATTTGGATGACGTGGCAACATCTGGGTGGTTGGTGCCGCATTGGGGATGACCCATCTGTCGCTAATCTGGATCATGTGGATCGTAGCTAGATTGTGCTTCCTTTCGTCTCATCGACTTTCGCTGCATGAAAAGTTGTCGAACCTAGAATCAAGTTGTTCCAAGGTGGAATGGTCTCCCGATTGCCTGTTCTGAATGGTCACACTGTCTGGCCATCTTGTGATCCCCTCTCATCTCTTCGACCCCATTCCGAGTCAGAAATTTCGCCAACAAGTGGTAAGTAGATACAATGGCTTGGAATTTGTTCAGGGCCGGTCGCCCCAAAATGACGTTGTAAGCAGATGTCGTGCAGACGACCACAAAATTAATAGGGAAGGTCTTTTAATAAGACTCTATTCCGATGGTTACGAGCAAAGTTATTTCTCCTTCTATATCAACGGAGTTCCCTCCAAACCCAGTTAACAGTATAGGGGATTCTTGCAGCCTGGTTCTAGGCAGGTTCATTCTGACAAAGGCATCATACAGTAAAACTTCGGTGGAACTTCCATTATCAATGAAGATCCTCCTTACATCATAATTGGTAATTACTGCTGATACAATAATAGGATCATTCCCAGAGACCTAGGTCTCTTGGAGGTTTTCGTTAGAGAAACTAATTATGTTAGAACCCCAAGGCCTCTTCAAGATGTCCTCACCTCCTTCATCCCTCCAATCGGACCGGTGGTGGAGTATGCCAACATTTCCATCGGTAGGGAATTGGTTGGGCATATCTGTTTTCTCCGGGGGGTTTCTGGCGATGGAAGTTTCGGCCCGATTCCTCTGAGGTCGGATATACTTGTGCAGGTACCCCCGCCTGATCAAATCTTCTATCACGTCCTTCAATTGGAGGCAATCTTCTGTGTTGTGCCCATGGGCATGGTGGAATCGACAGTACTTGTCCTTGTTCCTTGATATGGAGGGGCTTCTCATCGGGCGAGGCCTTTGCAGGAAGGTTTCCTTTTCTATCTCCATAAAGATTTTCTCCTTCGGGAGGGAGAGAGGTGTGTAAGTCTCAAACCTCCTAGGAAAGTCCTTCGCCTTAGGGCTGCGGTGTCGGGCCGAGTTGGTGCCATCGCTGGGAGGTCGGACTTCGGGAGCCCCATCACTCCTCCTCTTGGAAGCCGACCACCCTTTAGCATGGTGTCAACTTGCCATTTGTTCTTCTGCTAGGGTGTATTTCTGAGCCCGGGCCAACAGTTCGGAGTAGCTTGTCGGGAACTTTTTGTCCAGTGAGAAAGTGAGCCTAGACGATTGCAACCCCTTCTTGAAGGTCGACATAGCTACATACTCATTGAGGTCCGGGATCTCCATAGTCGCCGAATTAAATCGGGCCATGTAATCCCGGAGGGCTTCTCCTTCCTTTTGCTGCACGAGGAAGAGGCAATCCGTGTTCCTCGGCATCCGACTAGAGGTCTTGAAATGGGACAAAAAAAGTTTTTCCAGTTAGGAGAAGGAATGGATCGTATCTGGTCGGATGGCGGAGAACCACATCCGAGCCGCCTTCTTGAGTGTTGCAGGGAAGGCGATGCAGTGGAGGGTGTTGGAGGTGCCCTGAACCATCATGTGGGCCTTATAAGTGCCTAGATGATCTAGAGGGTCTGTGGTGCCATCGTAGGCGTCCACCTAGGAGATCTTGAAGTGACGGGGGATAGCTTCCCCCATAATTTTGGCGAAGAATGGCGGGCGAGAGTCGTATGCCAGTGCTTCTTCTCCCTTTTGCCAATCGACCAGCTCGGCAATTTGCTCCTCCATGCGTTGGAGCTTGCTGGTGTAATCCCTCGGGTCTCCATCACATTGCTGGTCATCGTCGAAGACCGAATCTGCTGAAGAGTACGAGACAGACCTCACTCTCCTTCCGTCAGCATGGGTCTTCTGTGACCTCCGGGGCTCTGGGGTTGTATGGGAGGGGAGTCGAGGGACTCCTTGCTATCGACTTCCCTCAGTAGCAGGTCGATGACTGGTTCTGGACGCCGCAAGCGGCCGCTGTCCATCGTTGGCCATGTCTTGGAGTTTCTGAATCGCGGCGGTAAGAGTGTCAATGCAGTTTAGAAGGGTCTGGAACTGTTGTTGTCCCAGGATGATGGTAGGCTGGGCGGTGTCGTTCTCCCTGAGAGATTCTCACGAGCTTGCCTGGGAGCAGCATCTCCTGTTGGAGGTATTCTGAGCTATTCCTTTCACCATCGTTTTGTCTAGCGATGGGTCCCTCCTTTTGAGAAAAGAACATCATGGCGAAGGTCCAAGAAAGGCCCATTCCTTTAGTGCCAATTTGTTGTCGCTGATCTCCCGAACCGGGCTCTCTCGATCGGGCTGGCTAGAGTGTGCGTCTCCCGGTTCCTGCAAAAAAAGTCCCACGGGTCGGTGGTGTTCCGGCGGGGGACACTCCGATGGCTAAGTCAGTGGAAGACTTGGAGCAACAGAATGGAGGGATCGCAAAAGAGATAGCTCATGAAGAAGGAAGAGCCTTCTTACCTCGGGATCCCCTTTTACCTTATATAGGCACGGAACTTTATCGGAATCTGTTAGGAGCTAGGCTGAAAATGGTCGGTTGTGTATAACAACTTCAAACGAGTTTCTCCTCGGCTCCTTAATAAGAGATGTTTTCACTAACGCATAACCGTTCTTGATATTAGGTAATTTCTTAAATTGATCACTTGATTTGAATTGGATTAGTCAAATTCATAGTAAATTACTAAGAAATTTGGCTTATGTAATTGAATTGGACTAGTCAAATATAAACTAAATTACTAAGAAATTTGGCCACCAAAAGGTTAGACCGTGATTCTAAGATGGGTTATTAAATTGATGTCAATTTCAAGTACATAGCAATTTTCAAATTATATAATTATTGATTTATAAGTAGTTTTAAGATATTATATTATATCAAATGCTTGTCTTTTTTTTTTGTTCAGCCCTATCCACTCCATTTCAAATACTTAACAATCTTCAAATTATATAATTTTGATTTATAAATAGTTTTAAGATATTAAATTATATCAAATGCCTGTCTTTTTTTGTTCAACCTTATTCGATATGACTTGAGATTTAATTGACTAGGCTCTAGTGTACACACATCAGGGTACATAAACATATATATATATATATATATATATATATATATATATATACACTACAAGGGAAGCAAGCTTTTTCAATGCTAAAAAAAGTCTTTTCCGATACTAATAAGCATTGGAATAAATCTTCCCGACACTTTAAAAAATGTTGACAATATAGGAGTGAAGATAATTTTTTTCGATGCTTTTTAAAAGCATCGAGAAAATTTAAAATCCCGATGCTTTAAAGCATCGGCAATACAGGATTTTGTCGACACTTTTTAAAAGTCTTGAAAAAGTTCAAATTCTTGATGCTTTAAAGTGTCGGGAAAATCTTGTATTCCCGATGCTTTATAGCATCAGGAAAGCCCTGATTTTTGATGTTTTATAGCATTGAGAAAAGCAATATTGCCAACATTTTGAAGAGTCGATAAATCTATTATTTTTTAAAAAAACAAAATAAATAATTTTAAAATCAAAATCTGTACAAATTTATATTAAACATGTATAATGTAATCATAACAAATATTTTACATTGCATACATTGTTTACATCTAAATTGAATTTCTAAATATAAATTTCATTACAATTTACTATAAGAAAGTTTGTTACAATCTAAAGTTTAAGAAAATTAAAAAATACATAAAATAGAAGATATAAAAAAAAAAAGTCAAGGTCAATGATCTGCAGGAGGAAGGTCGTCATCTTGTTCGTAAGGATCTGATGCTCCAGAAACCTATAAGAAATATTTAAAATATTTAATTTATGAAACTATGAATTACAATATATTATATAAATTATTGATTTAATATAAGAATATATATTTAATACCATATATATTTACCTGATGTGGAACAAACATTTGTACGACAAATGTAAGTCGCTCAATGTACTCTCTCATGGAATCCATCGCTGCTTTATTGGCGGCACGGCTCTGTCGCATCTCCTCTATCTCCTTCTCAAGTCTGTGAACACGTGCATCCTGAGCACCCTCTGCAGCATCATGTGTATATCTACTCGCCGCAGATAACTGAGTGGGGGTGACTCCAACTCCATAGCCCCTCACTCGACCGTAGCACTCCGGCCCCATAAGCTTCGTAAACACTTCGATCTCGATGCGAATACTCTATGTAGATGTTATAAAGTCATCGACATGCTCGGTAATAAGAGCATAGCTCTTTTCTATATTAATTTAAAGAAATTAGTTTGATCTTGATGACTAACAAAAATAAATTTAAATCATTGCATGAAATAAATTATAATAAATAATTACACATATATCTCTCGACTCATCTCTGATAAAAGTGCCATTACGATGAGTATGAGTCATCCGGTAAAATTTTATCTCACCGAGTTCTCTCCCATGCTCATCCATCTACAAGAAAAATTATAATTTTAAGCAAATAATTCAAACAAATTTAAAAATTATTTAAGTATCACAATATATATGTGCATCGCGATATACATATGTATAGCGATACGCATATGTATCGTGATACATCATCCACGATACATATATGTATCATGATACATCGTCCACGATACATTTATGTATTGCGATACATCGTCCATGATGCATATATGTTAGTTTTGCTAAAATCTATAAATACTTTAATATTAAAAATATAAATTTATAGTTTAAAAAATATATAAAGTCTTGTCCGACTCACACGTAACTCTTGGATCCCGATGTATGGGGAACATACAGAGCTGCTCGTGCAGCTCTACCAATATCAGAATATGTCTGCAAAATCAAATAGATAACTTGTTATTTCCTGAAAGTAATATATATATGTATAATGTATAATATAAATCAAATATTTTAATAAAGTTGTTTCAAAGAAATTAGAAGATACCTATTCCCTCTGGGAGAACCAATAATGAACCAACTCTATCCACTGATGAGGGGGTATAGCAAGAGGATAAGTACCAACTACCTGCTCCTCTATCATACCCGATAACTTGTACTTCATCTTCAACCGTGCTTTATATTCTTTCTATTTTTGATTGAGAGATTTCAGTACAAAATCATAAGAGGATAGAGGGAGTATAAACTTGAACTGCAAAAGAAAATAATTGATAAGTCAAGTAAATATTATAAATAATCATGCAGTCACTAAAAAAATAAAATAAAATAAAATCCACCAAGCCTCCATCATCTAATACTGTTTCAATACAAAGTATTGTTACTGAAACAATATAAAACATAGCATAATATATCAATTATGAAAGATAACAAATAATTTAATATCAATTTTTTACTTGCACAACTCATAGAATCTCAACTTTATACATCGGAAGCATGTCATTCCACTTTGCATAACTCAATGGACAAAGCTGATGCCTTTATGCAACTGTCCATAAAAATGAACATAATAAGCTGGCGACTTTTTTAATTGGTTGCCCCAGCTGATTGCACTCAACCACTATCTTCTCACCCTCATGCATCTGCTAGACATCCTGTACTACTGTGGACCCACGCCTACGTATAACCCTTCTAGATTCATCTACATAAAAATAGATAAAAGTAAACTATAGTAAAAAGTGTAATAAAATTTTATCAAACTAAATAAAAAAATAATGCATAGCTCATCATCTGATACATCGACAGAAGGATCATGGTGCCCCAAAGATGATGGACCTCTAATAGACTGCTGTGCCAAAGGACTGGACGCAATGTCTAGTACCGAAGAAACACCGGCATGAACCTGCCGCACCGAAGAAGTACCCATCTCAGCCTGCTCTGCTGAAGTAGAAGTGCACACCTATGTCCGTGATGTTAGAACTACACACCATCAAATCATCGCGAGCACGGTATAATGTCACATATCATTTATATCAAAGTTAGAATTAGTAAAGATAAATATTAATTTAATATAATAATTACTACAAATTGCATACATTACAAAATTTAATACCAATAAGAATCATGCATTAGTATTTCCTTCAAATTTCATCCTAACCAAGGATACTATAGCATGACATCTCAACTGGTACAAAATTGAATGGCATGGAATGCGTATTAGTGTCATCATCTTCCAGCTACTTTTCCATATCATATAAGTCTCTAGATTTTGTTTTAATAACAGTAGTCCAATCTTTATCTTTTGCATCTTGTACAAAAAATACTTGATGGGCTTGAGAAAAAAAAAAAAATGGATCATCCTTCAATAAGACACCAGTATATATCAATCTTATAAAATTTTCAAGTGTGAATCCATTTGCATCTTTTTTCAAACCTCTTGATGGGTTTATATCTACCTAATCATATCTAAATAATATGACTTTAAAGATTCTGTAATAATCTAACTCATACATATCTCTAAGTGCATCATAATAAGTTTTTCCATCTACTTTCACCATAACATCACTATTCCATATTTTTTTAAATTTCTTGCAATCTTTAGTATGAAATTTAAAACCATTGATTATGAAACATTATATTTGTTGACAACTTTGTTAGGTCTCGAGCCAGGGCTATTAATTCATCTGAATAATTTCTCTTCATCATTGTTGATACCTAAAAAATAATAAGAAATATCAATAAATTATTTGATGGTAAATCTATCCATATATTCTATATATATGCCAAACCTATTTTGAAAGCTATGCAGGAAATAATTCGACTAACCATCACTGCTCAATCCTTGGATTAGGTTGAGTGCTATAATTAGCTTATCGTTGAGATATTAACAATTCACTGTATAAAATTTATATTTGTTAATTTAGAATAAAAAATAATATATGATATTTAAACTTGAAATGTATTAAATATACTAACCTCCGATAGTCAAATATTATTTCACTATGAAATAACATATAATGATGTACTTGTACAATTGATTTTTGATCTAATACAATATTTTACTTTTTTCTATTACTCTACTAGCAGTAGAAAACTTATACAATTCTGCATTGTCTATGAAATCATTATACCATTGAGATCTATTAAATACAGTCTCTACACCTTAAAGATATCTTAAACAAAATGCCAAACACTCTTCAGCAATATATCCTTCTACAATCGAATCCTCTTGATAGGCTCTATTTCGTACATAATCTTTTAATTGCACAAGATACCTATAACATTTAAAAAATTATTTATACATCATTATGATGCTATTTTTATTAAAAAATATATAAAGGTTAAAAATTGATAATAATATCTTTCAATAGTATACATCCATCTATAGTGTACCGGTCCACCAAGCTTGACTTTCGAAGCTAAGTGAATGAGTAGATATATCATAATGTTAAAAATCTAGGTAGAAAAATCTTCTACATCTGACAAAGCGTAATCGTAATATCAGACTCCGACTAATCAAGCTCTCCTGGATCAAGAACTTTTGAATATAATGCCTTAAAAAATGATGATAACTGAATTATAACTGCAAGAATTTGTTTAGGCAATGATGATCTTGAAGCTATTGGAAAGATATCTTGCATTAATATGTGACCATCATGACTTTTGAGATTAGAAAATTTTCAGTCTTTAAGATGCACGCACCTTGAAATATTTGATGCATATCCATCAGGTACTTTAATATTTTTCAATACTGTCAAAAAATTATCTTTTTCTTGAACAGATATTATATAAGATGCAGGAGGTAAATAAATTCTATCATTATCAAGCATTTTGTGATAAAGTTCTTGTCGGATATCCAATTCTTTTAAATTCATACGTGCTTTCATGTTATCTTTGATCTTTCCATCAAGATTTAATAATGTTTTAAGCATATTATCACAAACATTATTCTCTATGTGTATGACATCAAGATTTTGTCGAATAAGATTATGTTTTCAATAAGATAAGTCAAAGAATATACTTCTTTTCTTTCATAAATATTTGCTAGACTATTTGTAGATGCTATATGTGCATCTTCCTCATTTTCATTTTCAAAAAAATTATCAAGATTTTCAAATACCTGTGCATCCATAGTACCAGTAGTCACTAACAATCCTTCTTGATCATCCCTTCCTTTTTTTTTAAAAGACTTCAAGAATTTATCATATATATAACTGATGGAATCCATTTATCTATGAACATCAGTTTCAGAAGGTGGAATAGGTGCACATCCCATTTCTATGGTACTATCAAATAAATCTTTCTGAAAATGAAACGGATGAATTGGTTCTAACCGTCGATGATGTCCCATATAACAAAATTCTCCTTCATGTTTTAACAAAATTGAATGAATCGAATCTGTACAACAATGACATGTAACCTGTTCCTTTGTACTCCAGCTAGATAAATTGGCACATGCTGGAAAATTATTAATAGTCCATAACAAAGCTACCCGTAGTTTAAATGTTTTACCAATGGAGCATCAATTGCATCGACACCTTTCCACAACTGTTTCAATTCCTCTATTAAAGGTTGTAGAAAAATATTAATATCATTTTTAGACCTTTATCACCTGGAATAACCATTGACAAGATAAGTGGGGATTGTTTCATGCACAACCATGGTGGTAATTGTATGGTATTAGAATAACTTGCCAAGTGCTATATGCAAAATTTAGTATCCGTAAAGGATTGAAACCATCTGAAGCAAAACCCAATCGAACATTATGAATATCAAAGGCAAAATCAGAATGCCTAGATAAATGCTTTCCATGCTAAACTATCTGCTAGATGTCTCAACATTCTATCCTTCGTACGTCCTTCATCATGCCATCTCATTAATTAAGCTATTTTCGATAATGAATATAAACTTTTCAATCGAGGAATAAAATAAAAGTAACACAAAACCTTCATCGATTTTTTTGTACTCCATAGTGTATCTATTTCGTTCATTATGTTATCCTCATCTTCTTCGTAAGTTGTCCATCGTGAAGACCCATATACATGGTATGACTCTTGATCAGCATTTTCACCATAATATAACATATAATCTTTCAGACAACTATGACTCTTTTGATATCCAAGATTCAATTTATTGACAACTTTCTTCGCTTCATAATAAGAGGATGGTAAACCAGTGCCTTCTGGAAATGCATTCTTTAATAACTTGAGAAGCATGATAAAACTCTTTCTGGATCATCTATTCATATATTTTATATATAATAAATGTATAAAAAATGTGATCTTAGAAAATTTCAAATAGTCCGAATATAATTATTCATCTACATCTTTAATTAAATTATGATATTGAGCTGACTCAGTAGTTGATGGTTGCATCTACTTTTCGATAAATGTTCGTTCCATAAATAAAGAACAATCACATATTCCAACTATTTCATGTGTATTAGTTGAAACTCCAAAGTTTTGAATACCATATCGAAAAGTATCTGTGAACAAACTTGTTATATTACTTCTATAGGATTCTCTTGTATATTACTCGATCCAAGATTAGATGAGGGTTGATTACTTGATACTGGCAACATAAATTCTTCATGAAAAATCCATTCAGTATAACCTCTTGCAAAACCATTTCATATCAAATATTGTTCAACAGTTTATAGATTTAGACAAGAACAATTAACACATCGTCAGCATTGACAAAAAATATTTCTATTCAAATTACTTTTATCCATACCATATTTAATGAAATCATGAACTCCATCTAAATATTTTTTGATATTTCTTGATTTATTTATCCAACTTTTATCCATTTTAGGATAAAATGATCGAACTGCCGAGCTATCTAAAAGCAAGAAATATTCTTCAGTCAATAATAATGCACCAAGAAAAATCTTTTAAAATTATATAAAAAATAATATAACTTAACTAATAAATATATCATATCACCAACTAATAGGTAAAGATAGATCCTATCCCATTCAAGAATTACATTAATTATATAGGTCATTTACAGTAATCAAACGATATGCAATAAGAGCTCTGAAAAAACTTTGGCAACATTTTTCTTTAGTTCTTCCTATATGACTTGTTACAGCCGTGACAGTGACGTGGCCAGGCTCAGGTATCACCGAATACGAGCGAGCCACGTGTATGTTTTCCCGGCCAAGTCAGCGCCACATCCTCAAAGCCAGGATCGGCAAGACTACACCGCCCGACGACTGTCTAAGGCAAACCGCCCTCGCCGAGGTCGAGCTCGGCTCGGAGTTCCTCTACCACCTCATTGGCGCCCGGGCCCGGAGGGGTCCGCCTAAGTGAGGTCGGCCGAGGTCGGGTGATCCCCTGCCGCCTCGCCAGGTGTCCACCCAGGAGGGGTCCACCTAAGCCGAGGTCGGCCGATCCTTCGCCCTTCGCCAGGTGGCCACCCGGAGACGGGTCCACCTCGGCCAGAGCCAGGCGACCTCCTGCCACCTCGCCAGGTGTCCACCCAGGGGGGTCCACCTAAGTCGAGGTCGGCCGGTCCTTCGCCCTTCGCCAGGTGGCCACCCGGAGATGGGTCCACCTCGGCCAGAGCCAGGCGACCTCCTGCCACCTCGCCAGGTATCCACCCAGGAGGGGTCCACCTAAGCCGAGGTCGGCTGATCCTTCGCCCTTCGCCAGGTGGCCACCCGGAGACGGGCCCACCTCGGCGACCTCCTGCCACCTCGCCAGGTGTCCACCCAGGAGGGGTCCACCTAAGTCGAGGTCGGCTGATCCTTCACCCTTCGCCAGGTGACCACCCGGAGACGAGCCCACCTCGGCCGAAGCCGGGCGACCTCCTGCCACCTCGCCAGGTGTCCACCCAGGAGGGGTCCACCTAAGCCGAGGTCGGCTGATCCTTCGCCCTTCGCCAGGTGGCCACCCGGAGATGGGCCCACCTCGGCCGCAGCCAGGCGACCTCCTTACACCTCGCCAGGTGTCCACCCAGGAGGGGTCCACCTAAGCCGAGGTCGGCCGATCCCTCGCCCCTCGCCAGTTGGCCCCCGGAGATGGGTCCAACTCAGCCGAGGTCAGACCGCTCGTACGGAGAGGGCCCCGGGGAGAGAGAGACGGGCCCCGAGGCCATCCCTCGGGCCGTACGAATCCCAGACGGCATCCCGTACGGAGGGCGGCGGCACGCGGAACATCACTTGCATCGGCCCGACAGGTCCCGCGGCCGAGGGACCCGATCCTGACGGGACAAGCCCCATAGATGGGTGGCGCCCATGCTTGGGGAAGAGAGCGCTCTCACTAAGCCCGAGGCCTGACCGGCCGTCCTGCCAGCGCCGCCCTCCCCTCTTTCCCTTCTGTCTTTGCCTTTTTCCTGCTGGGCCTGGCGGACGAGGTCGGAAAGTCGCCTGGCCTCCTTCACCAAAAAGGGAAAAGAGAAGAGGACGGGGGAGGGGAGTTTCCGAGGAGAAAAGAGGACAAGCACACGACGAAAGGAGATAAAGAGGAAGGAATCTGGGGACGACGAGGTAAGCCAATTAGCCTGGGGACAGGGAGGAAGCACCGGCGAAAGGCCTTGCTCCGAGAGAGAAACCAGAGATCCCGAGAGGGGAACACTGAGTGTGAGCTCGGCAAGGAGGCCCAGCCGAGATTCTGGTCCCCAGAACGTTTCCTTCACCAGTTAACTCTCTAAGTCTGGAATCCTTTCGAGGGTCCGGCTGGAGAGTCTGTTCCTTCTCGTCGTCTACTGACTTGACCGTCGGAGCTCCCTCGTCGGGATCCTCGGCCAGGGTCCTCCAACCCCTTTATTGCAGGTTCTCCGCGGGAAGGGAGGCTCCCTCGCCAGGCGGTCAGGAAGGATCGGCTGATCCGTGGCACGGGCACGACGGTGAGAGCGACAACAGATTGGCGCACCAGGTAGGGGGGGCAGGACACTAACCCCTAGCGGGAACCAGCTTTCTGCAGGTATCACGCTCTCCAGCAATGGTGGTCACTCGTGGTCGCGAGGCGTCCACCAGCCGTGTGGGGGAAGTCCATTCCCCTCCAGGGGGCCACAGCCCCGAAGGGGAGCTTCCGGCTCCCCCTCCTCTTCCACAACAGCCTACACCGGTGGACGGATCCCTTGCGGCCATCGTCCAGCAGCTGCAGACTTTGGCCTCAGCGGTCCGGCAGCTTCAGCATCAGCAACGGTCCCTGGCCACCCAGCCGCAGCCAGGGACCCCCGCGGCCCGAGCCGCGGGGCAGCGCGGGAGCCTACGCTCAATTCAGGGCAGGCCATCCCATCCGAGGGCCATCTCCAACCCCCGGGGGAGCCACCAAGCTCCCGCAAAGAGAAACTATTCCGGTTCGGAGGATCACGAGAGTCGATCCCAGATCGACGGGGCCGAAACGGTGCATCGCAGCAAGCGACGCCGAGGCCAGACCTCGCGCCGGGACCGATCGGCGCCCCCTTCACCCGCAGCCTCGGTGGAAGACTCCACCGACGAAGCCATCAGGTGCCAGGTCGAGAGGCGCCTGGAGGAGCATGAGCGCAAGCTGGCGGAGTTCGCCCGCCGATTCGCCGACCTGCAGAACTCGTTGGCAGACCCGGTGGGCTACGACTCCCGCCCCCCTTTCTCTGAAGAAATCCAGGCGGAACCAATCCCGAAACGGTTCCGCATGCCGCAGGTGGATCCCTACGACGGGACCACCGACCCCCTGGATCATTTGGAGAGCTATAAGGCTCTCATGAGGGTCCAGGGGGCCACCGACGCCCTTCTATGCATTGCCTTCCCGGCAACCCTTCGGAAGGCCGCTCGAGTCTGGTTCACCCACCTCGAGCCCGGATCCATTTGCTCATTCCATCAGTTGGAAGGAAAGTTCCTGGCGCACTTCGACGCTTGTCGAAAGGTGCCAAGAGAGGTGGACAGCCTCTTCTCCATCCGCCAGCAGGACCAGGAGCTGCTCCGGGACTATATCACCCGGTTCAAGACCGCAGCCCTGGAGATCTACAGCTTGGACGAGCCCGTCGCCATGCTGGCTTTGAAGCGCGGGCTTAAGACGTCCCGCTTAACCTATTCCCTGGACAAGAAGCCGCCCAGGACGTACTCCGAGCTCCTCCTCCGCGCCCACAAGTACATCCGAGCGGAGGAGGCTGACCGCGCCCGTCGAGAAATGGACGGGAAGACTTCAAAGAAGCCGCTCCCGAGGGACACCCCGGGAGCTCGGAGGCCCGGGCCGTCTGCCGACCCTCGCCCAAATCCAAGGTCGAGGGGCGAAGCCACTCCCGAGCGGAGGTACACCCCCCTCCTCGCACCTCGAACGAAGATCCTCATGGAAATCGAGGGCGAGCGCTACCTCCGCCGACCTCCTCCTCAGAACCCGAGAGCCGTCCGAGACAAATCAAAGTACTGCCAGTTCCACCGCGAGCACGGGCATAACATGGAGGAGTGTCGCCATCTGAAGCGGGAGATTGAGGAGCTAATCAGGAGGGGTTACCTCAGGAAGTTCGTCAAGAACGAGGCCCCCTCTGAAGGGCAGCCGCTCGCGGCCCTACCACCTGTCCCTGCGATCGACAACCGTCCAACGGGGAAGCCCGTGGGCATGATCTCACGCGGGTCCGGCCGAGCAATGAAGAGGGCCCGGGAAGTCCCGGAGAATGTAATCCCTCCCAAGGGAGGGGAAATTAATGATAATGTAAACAACGATGCCGTGGTGGTCGAGATGACCATCGCGAAGCATCCTGTACATCGAATCATGATGGATAGTGGAAGCTCGACTGACGTACTTTTTTACGATGCTTTCTCTCGGATGAATTTGTCCCCCGATTAGCTGAAGCCAGTGCACACCCCCCTGGTAGGTTTTACAGGGGACTCCGTGGGGGTCGAGGGGGAGATCACTCTCCCGGTCACTGCCGGATCCCCACCCCGGCAGGCGACCGTCCTAATAACATTCACCGTCGTCAGGCTCCCTTCGCCTTACAACGCCATTCTCGGGCATCCCGGGCTCAACCAACTGGACGCCACCATCTCCACGAGGAGGCTGTTGGTGCAGTTCCCCACGCCTTCCGGGCTCGGGGAGATGAAGGGGACGATCCAGCCAGTCCTGCTCTGCCTCCAGGCGGTCCCAGGCGCCAGGGGCGTGGAGCTCGCCCATGATATTGACGACCTCGACCTGAGAGAGAAAGAACCCAGGGGAGGGCCCGTAGAGTGCCTGCTGACTTTTCCCCTCGGTTCGGATCCCCTGAAGACGGTGCAAGTCGGGGCCCAGCTCCCCGAGGAAGAGCGAACCCGCCTGCTGGAGTTCCTCCGTGCCAACACTGACGTGTTCGCCTGGTCAGTAGCCGACATGCCGGGCATCCCGCCCGAGGTTATCATGCACAAACTGAACGTGGACCCAAGTTGCCGCCCGGTCCGCCAGAAGAAGAGAAGCTTCGACATGGAGAGGCAGAAGGCGATCAACGAGGAAGTAGAGAAGCTCCTCGCCGCCGGTTTTGTCCGAGAGGTCCAATACCCTAGTTGGCTGGCAAACGTGGTCATGGTAAAGAAGAATAGTGGTAAGTGGAGGATCTGTGTGGACTACACCGACCTCAACCGAGCTTGCCCAAAGGACAGCTTCCCTCTTCCAAAGATCGACCAGCTGGTCGACACCACCTCGGGGCATCGCCTCCTATCGTTCATGGACGCCTTCTCCGGATACAACCAGATCCGGATGAACCCGGAGGACGAAGAGCACACTGCCTTCATAACTGACCGTGGGACTTTTTGCTACAGGATGATGCCTTTCGGCCTCAAGAACGCGGGGGCGACGTACCAACGTCTGGTCAATAAAACCTTCAAAGACCAGATAGGCCGCAACGTGCAGGTGTACGTGGACGACATGCTGGTGATGAGCAAACTTGATTCGGACCACGTGGCTGACTTGACGGAGACGTTCGGCAACCTCCGGTGCCATCAGATGAAACTGAACCCGGCGAAGTGCACCTTCGGCGTCTCCGCCGGGAAGTTCCTAGGGTTTATGGTGACTCAAAGAGGAATCGAGGCCAACCCGGAGAAGGTCCAGGCCATCCTGGACATGGAGCAGCCCGCCTCCAAGAAGCAAGTGCAGCAACTGACCGGCCGAGTCGCGGCCCTTAGCCATTTTATTTCCAAGTCGGCGGACCGCTGCCGTCCTTTCTTCAAGGTGCTGAGGAAGATGAATGGCTTTGCTTGGACCGAGGAGTGTCAGCAGGCCTTCGAGGAGCTGAAGAAGATGCTCGCATCGCCACCTTTACTGTCCAGGCCCGAGGAGGGAGAGGAGCTTACCCTCTACCTGGCGGTTACCCCGGAGGCCGTCAGCTCTGTCTTGGTTCGAACCGACGACCAGGGGCTCCAGCGGCCGGTGTACTATACCAGCAAACTTCTCCGAGATGCGGAGCTCAGGTATTCCCGGTTCGAGAAACTTGTTTTTGCGCTAATAGTGTCTGCCCAGCGTCTCAGGCCCTATTTCCAAGCGCACCCCATCGCCGTCTTGACGGATCAACCGCTGAAAGCGGTGCTCAGCCGACCCGATACTTCAGGACGATTGGCCAAGTGGGCACTGAAACTCAGCGAGTTCAACATTACATACAGGCCAAGGTCGGCCATGAAGGCGCAGGTGCTGGCCGATTTCTTGGTCGAATGTGCAGGCTTGGGCAAGGAGCCCGAGGGAGGCCCCCCGGCCCAGCCAATGGAGGTTGGCACCGATGAGCCCGGAGAGGATGCCTGGATCCTCCATGTAGACGGAGCCTCAAACTCCGGCGGGAGCGGAGCTGGGCTCATCCTTGCCAACGGCGACGGGGTCGTCGCCGAGTGCGCACTCCGTCTCCAATTCCCCGCAACAAATAACCAGGCGGAGTACGAGGCACTTCTTGCCGGACTGAGAGTCTCCCGCGAGCTGGGCGTGACCAACCTCAGAGCTTTCACTGACTCCCAGCTCGTGGCGGGGCAGGTATCCGGGGAGTACGTCGCACACGACCCCCAAATGGCGAAGTACTTGGAGCTCGTCAAGGCGGGCGCGTCCAAGTTCCGGCGCTTCAACATCTTCCATATCCCCCACGGGGAGAACGCCCGCGCGGATGCCCTCTCTCGGCTGGCGACCTTGCCGGACACGATGCTGGGACGCGCTCATGTGGAGCGCCTTGAGGTCCCAAGCCTCGAAGCACCGGTGGAGGTCCATCAG
Organism: Areca catechu; assembly: GCA_021397845.1. Lineage (NCBI taxonomy): Eukaryota > Viridiplantae > Streptophyta > Magnoliopsida > Arecales > Arecaceae > Areca > Areca catechu. The sequence continues at coordinate 118,766,319 of CM038038.1, forward strand.
GTCAGCCAGGAGCCCAGCTGGATGGACAAGTACGCTGCGTACATCACCAGCGGCACCCTGCCGGAGGACCGAGAGGCGGCTCGGCTCATCAGGAAGAAGGCCGTGCGGTTCGTCCTGATGGACGGGCAGCTGTATCGAAGATCCTACTCCTACCCCCTCCTCAAGTGCGTAGGACCCACAGAAGCCAGGCTTGTGCTCCAGGAGATTCACGAAGGCATCTGCGGGAACCACGTGGGGGGCAGGGCATTGGCGTACAAGGCCCTCCGTCAGGGATACTTCTGGGAGACAATGAAGGAAGACGCCGCCGACTTCGTGAAGAAGTGCGACCGGTGCCAGCGTCACGCCACGGTGCAGCGGCAACCCTCCAACCCAATCTCTCAGCTCTCAGCCCCCTGGCCGTTCGCCCAGTGGGGGATGGACCTCCTGGGCCCATTCCCGCCGGCATCTGGCCAGCGGAAGTTCTTGATAGTGGCTATTGACTACTTCACGAAGTGGGTCGAGGCCGAACCCTTGGCGAGGATCACCGAAGCAAACGTCGCCAAGTTCTTCTGGAAGTCCATCATCTGCCACTTCGGCCTCCCCCACACCGTGGTCACCGACAACGGACGCCAGTTCGACTGCCGGGAATTCGAAGAATTCTACAGCGACCTCGGCATCAGGCATCGCTTTACCTCGGTGGCGCACCCTCAGACCAACGGGAAGGCCAAAGTCACGAACAGGACCATTCTTCAGGGCCTTCGCACGCTGCTGGACCAGGCCAAGGGCAGGTGGGCCGACGAGCTTCCCAGCATCCTTTGGGCATACCACACCACCCCAAGGACGGCTACCGACGAAACCCCGTTCAACCTCGTCTTCGGAGCTGAGGCAGTCATCCCGATCGAGCTCAGCCTACCCACGCTGCACGTGGAGCAATACGACGAGACAGAAAACCCGGCCAGGATGATGCTCAACCTAGACCTTCTCGAGGAAACGAGGGACAAGGCCCGAATCCGAATGGCGGCGTACCGGCAACGTGTAGCCAGATATTACAACTCCCGAGTGCGGCCGAAGGTCTTTCATCCCGGAGACTTGGTCCTCCGGAGCGCTGAAGCCTCCCAGCCACGGGAATGCGGCAAGCTATCACCCAACTGGGAAGGCCCATATCGGGTGGCAGAAGCCCTCCCTCATGGAGCATATTACTTGGAAGAATTGGGAGGTGCCAGGTTTCCCCGGACGTGGAACTCCTCGAACCTGAGGATGTACTATCAGTGATATAAGGCTCCCAGTTCCTATAACAAAGTTTCCCCACTTCAAACACTCCCTTCTAACTTCGACAAGAAGGCCTACGCATCGAGCTCAGTCCGGAGACCCTGGGCTTCGGCCTGGAAGGTGGCGCCGAACCCAGTTCGCCCATGCAAGCCCGGAGCACAGCTCAGCAAGCCGCGCAAGGCTTGAGAAAGCCTGCGGCATCGAGCTCAGTCCGGAGATCCCGGGCTTCGGCCTGGAAGGTGGCGCCGAACCCAGTTCGCCCATGCAAGCCTGGAGCACAGCTCAGCAAGCCACGCAAGGCTTGAGAAAGCCTGCAGCATCGAGCTCAGTCCGGAGATCCTGGGCTTCGGCCTGGAAGGTGGCGCCGAACCCAGTTCGCCCACGCGAGCCCGGAGCACAGCTCAGCAAGCCGCGCAAGGCTTGAGAAAGCTTGCGGCATCGAGCTCAGTCCGGAGATCCTGGGCTTCGACCTGGAAGGCGGTGCAGAAACCGTGTTGCCTGCGCAAGCATGAAGGCGACCCAAAGTCGAGCCCGCTTAAGGCTTGCTCTGCTGCGACGCGACTCAGCAGGCCCCATCCTTCGATTTGAGCAATGGGAGGACCAGGCCTGCAACTGTTTCAAGTGTTCCAAACCGACATCTCAGAAAGAAAGGAAAAGAAAGGTGAGATGAAATGAAAAAGAAAACTCAAGGTTTTGATAAACTTAGATTTCCATTGATGTGAGTAGTCGGTACAAGCTGGGGGTCCCGACAGGCCGGGACTCCCCCAAAAAAAAACAAAAACAACAAACAGAAGCAAAAAAGAGAAGGAGACATCAGGGAGAAGACGCCGGGTTCACTGAGGTGCGGGGTCGGAGCCCTCTGCCGGAGGCGCGGGTGCTGCGTCCTCGACTTCTACAACGGCCGGCTCCTGGGGATGCTCCGGAGCCGAGGCATCGCTGGTCGATGGCGCCACAGGAGTCGCTTCGGCTGTGCCGGAGGCCCTGCTCTCGCCCCCTGGCCTCCTGCCACCGATCACAACCCCGCTCAGATCCAGCTGGGGGAAGAAGGCCCCCACCTTCTCCCGGCACATCCGGAACCCCTTCAGGAAGGAGTCCAGACGGCCTCCCGGACCTCCGACGTGTACTCGTCGGAAGCCCGGAATTTGGGGATGGCCTCTTGCGCCTCCCGCTTGGCTGCCTCCAGGAGCCCGTTGACGTACGCGCTCCGGTCCTTCACCGCGACCGTGTCTCGCCGGGCCTCCTCCAGCTGGCGCTCCAGCCATTGGGAGTGGGCCTGCAGGCGGGCCTTCTCCGCCGCCTCCTCCTCTGTTCGGCGCTGGTTGGAGGTCCGCTCCTCCAACAAGGAGGCCTCCAACTCCTTGTTCCGCTCCTCGGAATGCACCAGGTCGGACTGGAGGGCTTGTTTATCGGTTCGCAGCTCGGCCCCCTTCTCCATCAAGTCCTTAACGTCGGCCGCGAGCTTGCCGAGTCTCAGCTCCCGCTCGGAGTCCCTTTTGGTGTTCCCTACGAGAAAATTCCTCAGTAGGAGAACGTCGTTCCCGATCTGCAACGACAAAAGCAACACAAGTCAGAATGAAGGAAGCTAAGTCTCGAAAGAAAGAAAAAGGAGAAGGAAGAAGCTCGGACTTACCGTGAAGAGCTGCGGGAGGATCCCGAGCAGCGCGTCTGCGTAATCCCGGCCGCCCCTAGCTCGGCGGTCCCGGGCGGTGGAGGCGTACTCCATGATCTTCTCCGCCAGCCCTTTGTCGAGGATGACAGAGTCCCGGTGGGTGATCACCAGCACCGGAGCCTTCGGGCCGGCTCCTGCGGTGGCTGCCCCCTCAGCCGAGGCCGCAACCGACGGGCCGGCGGTTGCCACAGGCGGCGCTGTCGAGTTGGCAGCAACGACGGGCCCGGCAATGGGCGGAGCAGCAGGCGGTGGAGTCCTCTCGGCGGCGGCGCCGCCAGGTCGCGCGGCCGGGGTATCAGTAGCCCCGCCCTGAGGTAGCCTGGGCGGGGAAATGACAGCAACCGGGCTGGGCACGGTCGCCGCCACGACCTCCCGGCTCGTCTCCGTGCGAGCCCTCTTCGCTGCGGGCTCGTCCACCTCCACGACATCCCGCTGGGCTGCCCCCTCCAAGAGATTCTCCAGTGAAAACTTCATCCCTGCAAAACAAAAGAAACAGGAAGTCAGCCGGCTCGGTTATGAAGAGAAAGGGGGGCAGAGGTCAGAGTGGGGCCGAATCTCACCGGTCTCACGGATGGGACTGATACCGGCCTCAAAAAGATTCTGCTCAAAGAGCAGAACCTCGAGCGCCGGGACCACGTCGCTCAGGAGCTGGGTATAGGACTCCTGGTCCGCCGACTCGACCCGGGAATTTCGGTTCGGGGTCCGGTCCGGTTCACTCCAGGCCCAGTCGACGTCGTCGACCGAGACGAAGAAAAACCGGCTCTTCCAACCCTTGACCGAGGAAGGGAGGTCGAACCGGAGACACCTGGGCCGGGACGAAATGTACCACCAGCCATCATCGGTGGAGCACTTCTTCAGGGTGAACAAGGCCTTGAAGAGAGAAAAACGGGCAACGAACCCGTGAAAGTGACAGAAAACAATAAAGGAGAAGATGACCCGGATGGCATTAGGAGCCAGCTGGGCCGGGACAAGCCGGAAGTGGCTGAGGAAGGAAAGAAAGAAAGGATGCAGAGGAAACCGAAGACCCCCAAGGAGGAAGTCTTCGTAGAAGGCAATGCGGCCGGGGCCACTCATGGTGACGCGCTCCCCGGACCGCGGAACAAACAAGCGGATGGACTCCGGGATGCAGTAAGCATCCCGGAGCAGAGAAAGATCACCTTCGGTCATGGTGGAGGCATGACCGGAGGGACCGGCGGGAAGAGAGGGCGGAGCAGGAAGAGAAGGCAGAGCAGGAAGAGAACGGAGGGGCACGGCAGGTGCAACCGGAGGGGACCGGATCCCCGTGGGGATACCAATGGTGATACCCCCGGGTTGCAGACGCCGTCGGACCTCCTCCGGGATTGTCTCCTCATCTGAGGAGGAAGAAGATGGAGTCCTCGGCTGGGATGGACCGGCCTCGTCCGGATTGGAAGAGACATGGCGACGGCGCGCCATAGAAAGGGAAAGGACAAAAGATCAGAAAAGAAACGAGAAAGAAGGAGGGGGGCTAGAGGAGAAGAAGGAGGCACTCACCGAAAATACGCCAGACGAGCGCGAGCAACAGGAGTTGTTAGCCTGCAGCAAACCGCCCACGAAGCAAGGGATAAGGCCTCGTTCTGGAAAGTCCCCTCCCTTTCAAACTCAGCCGACAGCGGCCGTACCCGTCATTCCATCTCAGGCCACTGGATGATCGCCACGTGGGCGCACGCCCGACACCGACGCCTCGATAGCAGAGTAACGGCCTCTGCCTCGAAGCGACGCATTAATTACGGGCAAGTGGGCGACGCGTGATGGCTCCCCATAGGTCTTCAGCCGCATCGAGCCACTGCGTCGAGGATCGTGGCAATTATGATGCAAGATCTTCGCCTCTCCACGTCATGTCCGCATTTAATCCCGATGTTCCGTTCTACGACGTCCCGACGGAACGGCGGGCTGGGGGGCAACTGTTACAGCCGTGACAGTGACGTGGCCAGGCTCAGGTATCACCGAATACGAGCGAGCCACGTGTATGTTTCCCCGGCCAAGTCAGCGCCACATCCTCAAAGCCAAGATCGGCAAGACTACACCGCCCGACGACTGTCTAAGGCAAACCGCCCTCGCCGAGGTCGAGCTCGGCTCGGAGTTCCTCTACCACCTCATTGGCGCCCGGGCCCGGAGGGGTCCGCCTAAGTGAGGTCGGGTGACCCCCTGCCGCCTCGCCAGGTGTCCACCCAGGAGGGGTCCACCTAAGCCGAGGTCGGCCGATCCTTCGCCCTTCGCCAGGTGGCCACCCGGAGACGGGTCCACCTCGGCCAGAGCCAGGCGACCTCCTGCCACCTCGCCAGGTGTCCACCCAGGGGGGTCCACCTAAGCCGAGGTCGGCCGGTCCTTCGCCCTTCGCCAGGTGGCCACCCGGAGATGGGTCCACCTCGGCCAGAGCCAGGCGACCTCCTGCCACCTCGCCAGGTGTCCACCCAGGAGGGGTCCACCTAAGCCGAGGTCGGCTGATCCTTCGCCCTTCGCCAGGTGGCCACCCGGAGACGGGCCCACCTCGGCCGAAGCCAGGCGACCTCCTGCCACCTCGCCAGGTGTCCACCCAGGAGGGGTCCACCTAAGCCGAGGTCGGTTGATCCTTCGCCCTTCGCCAGGTGACCACCCGGAGACGGGCCCACCTCGGTCGAAGCCGGGCGACCTCCTGCCACCTCGCCAGGTGTCCACCCAGGAGGGGTCCACCTAAGCCGAGGTCGGCTGATCCTTCGCCCTTCGCCAGGTGGCCACCCGGAGAATGGCCCACCTCGGCCGAAGCCAGGCGACCTCCTGCCACCTCGCCAGGTGTCCACCCAGGAGGGGTCCACCTAAGCCGAGGTCGGCCGATCCCTTGCCCCTCGCCAGTTGGCCCCCGGAGACGGGTCCAACTCAGCCGAGGTCAGACCGCTCGTATGGAGAGGGCCCCGGGGAGAGAGAGACGGGCCCCGAGGCCATCCCTCGGGCCGTACGATTCCCAGACGGCATCCCGTACGGAGGGCGGCGGCACGCGGAACATCACTTGCATCGGCCCGACAGGTCCCGCGGCCGAGGGACCCGATCCTGACGGGACAGGCCCCATAGATGGGTGGCGCCCACGCTTGGGGAAGAGAGCGCTCTCACTAAGCCCGAGGCCTGACCGGCCGCCCTGCCAGCACCGCCCTCCCCTCTTTCCCTTCTGTCTTTGCCTTTTCCCTGCTAGGCCCGGCGGACGAGGTCGGAAAGCCGCCTGGCCTCCTTCACCGAAAAGGGAAAAGAGAAGATGACGGGGGAGGGGAGTTTCCGAGGAGAAAAGAGGACAAGCACACGACGAAAGGAGATAAAGAGGAAGGAATCTGGGGACGACGAGGTAAGCCAATTAGCCTGGGGACAGGGAGGAAGCACCGGCGAAAGGCCTTGCTCCGAGAGAGAAACCAGAGATCCCGAGAGGGGAACACTGAGTGTGAGCTCGGCAAGGAGGCCCAGCCGAGATTCTGGTCCCCAGAGCGTTTCCTTCACCAGTTAACTCTCTAAGTCTGGAATCCTTTCGAGGGTCCGGCTGGAGAGTCTGTTCCTTCTCGTCGTCTACTGACTTGACCGTCGGAGCTCTCTCGCCGGGATCCCCGGCCAGGGTCCTCTAACCCCTTTGTTGCAGGTTCTCCGCGGGAAGGGAGGCTCCCTCGCCAGGCGGTCAGGAAGGATCGGCTGATCCGTGGCACGGGCGCGGCGGCGAGAGCGGCAACATGACTAAATATGTATGTGGAGAACTAAAAGAAAATACTATCCGAAATATATCTCGAACTCTATCCATACTGCTTAATTACTATAATTACCTATAAAATTATTTGTAATTCTCAAACTGTCCAAACTGGACAATCAATTGACACGGTATATATACTCCCACCTATATAATAAAATATAATTGTATAGATGCTATAGAATATGTACATTAATCAATTGATGGGTCTATATTTCTCTGCAATGAAAGTTTTGTTAAAACTATTTAAAAAATTATAATTGATTATAACAAATGTTTACATAGTATTGAAATTAAAGATTTGCAATAATGAATAAATCTTAAAGCATAACTTGTTGAGTAAGATGCAGGTATAGACCAAGGAGCCTTAATATTCTTGAAACATGTATATGATGATGTGCAAGTTTATTAATCCTTTAAAAACATGCCACTCAACAAGATTAGTGGAAGATAGGTGAGTGACTTTATTAAGTATAATCTCACCAAACTACATAACATTATCTTGCTAGCCACTATGACTTCAAGTATCTGACACAAGAGCAATGAATATAAAAAGAAATGAAAAAATATTCGAGTTTTTAATAGTAAAAATATTTAGAAAATTTTTGAAAATCCAATTGACTATCATAAATACTATAACATATTCAGTTTCTAATTAGAGAGTGTAACAACAAATAATAAAGATAACAACGAATAACTTAACTTTCCATAGAAAAATAGATAAAATTTTGGATATCAAAATGAAAGAAACAGGAACATGATACAGAATAACTATAAAGCACAAGATATTAGATATTGAAAATAATAGCTTAAGAGCCCAATGTGGCTAACATATTTACTATAGTTCATATAAATTAAGCTACCATGTTACTTGTCAGATCTACCATATGTTAGCAAGAAAATAAAGTAAAGTTATTTTGGAAAAGACTGACAGGAGAGATCAAAGGGCAAAGAACTTAAATTAACCAATATTTTTCGAAAGAAATTTCATGTTAAATCACTTCTTCTTCTCTTGTTCTTCTCATTCATCCAGAGCAAACCTGAACACCTAGAGGGTCACACACACACAACCATCCCTGCCTAGGAATTTGCTTTACAATACCAGAAATTAAATTGTAACATCACCCGATAAATATTTATGTCAGTAACAATACATTTTTAGATGCAAGCAACAAATTATTTCAATTAAGTTATTAATATTAATATTATTATTATAGAGTAATAACCCTTCATTATTTATGGTATTGATTATATCTCCTATGTCAATTGCTCATATGGAATCTTCTATTTGTTTTGTTCTCCTAATTTTGTTCTTATCTTAATTAGACATACACTTTAATGAAATGTCTACTATCCTTCACCAGCACAATTTAAAACTGAATTGTGGTATGGAGGATGATCACACATTGAAATTAAAGAGTTAAGCAGACAACAAGCTATGTATCGAGCATGCTAGTTTTTGGTTAACTTTTTTTCTAGTTGCCTTAATTAAGTTCCATGTTAAATAAACCATGTACTATGTTTATGAAACTATGCACAATGATTCTTAACTCTGTACAATCTAAACTTGACCATATATCATGATACATATTGTTGCCGCTCTCGTCGCCGTGCCCGCGCCTCGGATCCGTGGATCCTCCCTGACCGCCTGGCGAGGGAGCCTCCCTGGCTGCGGCGAACCTGCAAGAAGGGGTTAGAAGACCCTGGCCGGGGATCCCGACGAGGGAGCTCCGATGGTCAAGTCAGTAGACGACGAGAAGGAACAGATTCTCCAAGACGGACCCCCTAAGGGGTTCCAGACTTAGAGAATTTACTAGTAAGAAAGGTGCTCTGGGGACCAGAAATTCGGCCGGGCCTCCTTGCCGAGCTCACGCCAAGCGATCCCCTCTCGAGACCTCGGATCTCACTCTCGGAGCGAGGCTTTTTGTCGCTGCTTCTTCCTTGTCCCCAGGCTTGTCCGCTTACCTTGTCGTCCCCAGCTTCCTTCCTTTTATCTCCTCCCGCCGTTCGCCTGTCTTCTCCTCCTGGGAGGCTCCCTTCCCCCATCCCTTTCTCTTTCCCCTTTTTGGTGAGGAGGGCCAGGCGGCTTTCCGACCTCGTCCGCCGAGCCCAACAGGGAAAAGGCAAAGACAGAAAGGGGGGGGGGGGGCGGTGCTGGTAAGGCGGCCGGTCAGACCTCGGGCCCAGTGAGAGCGCTCTCTTTTCCAAGTGTGGGCGCCATCCGTCTATGGGGCCTGTTTTGTCAGAATCGCGCCTCTCGGCTGCGGGACCTGTCGGGCCGATGCAAATGGTGTTTCGCGTGCCGCCGCCATCCGTACGGGGCACCGTCTGTGATGCGTACGGCCCGAGGGATGACCTCGGGGCCTGCGCCTCCTTCCCTGGGACCTTCTCCATACGGGCGGCCTGACCTCGGCCGAGGCGGACCCGTCCCCGGGGGCCACCTGTTGGAGGAGCGAAGGATCGGCCTACCTCGGCCTAGGTGGATCCCTCCTGGGTGGACACTTGGCGAGGTGGCAGGAGGTCGCCTGGCTTCGGCCAAGGTGGGCCCGTCTCCAGGGGCCACCTGGCGAAGGAGCGAAGGACCGGCCGACCTCAGCCTAGGTGGACCCCTCCTGGGTGGACACCTGGCGAGGTGGCAGGAGGTCGCCTGGCTTCGACCGAGGTGGGCCCATCTCCGGGGGCCACCTGGCAAAGGAGCGAAGGATCGGCCGACCTCGGCCTAGGTGGACCCCTCCTGGGTGGACACTTGGCGAGGTGGCAGGAGGTCGCCTGGCTTCGGCCGAGGTGGGCCCGTCTCCGGGGGCCACCTGGCGAAGGAGCGAAGGATCGGCCGACCTCGGCCTAGGTGGACCCCTCCTGGGTGGACACCTGGCGAGGTGGCAAGAGGTCGCCTGGCTTCGGCCGAGGTGGGCCCGTCTCCGGGGGCCACCTGGCGAAGGAGCGAAGGATCGGCCGACCTCGGCCTAGGCGAACCCCTCCTGGGTGGACACCTGGCGAGGTGGCAGGAGGTCGCCTGGCTTCGGCCGAGGTGGGCCCGTCTCCGGGGGCCACCTGGCGAGGGAGCGAAGGATCGGCCGACCTCGACCTAGGTGGACCCCTCCTGGGTGGACACCTGGCGAGGTGGCAGGAGGTCGCCTGGCTTCGGCCGAGGTGGGCCCGTCTCCGGGGGCCACCTGGCGAAGGAGCGAAGGATCGGCCGACCTCGGCCTAGGCGGACCCCTCCTGGGTGGGCGCCAGGCGAGGTAGTAGAGGAGCCCCGAACTGAGCTCGACTTCGGCGAGGCAGTTTGTCTTAGGAAGTCGTCTGGCGGAGTAGCCTTGCCGAGCTCGGCCTTGGCAATGTGGCACTGACTCGGCCGGAGAAACCTCTACGTGGCTCGATCATATTTGGCGGTATCTGAGCCCGGCCACGTCATCGTTACGGCCGTAACACATATTAATGTTTCACTAGTTAAGATGCTTTTGATAGGGACTCCAACATAAATTCTATTTATGAAACCTAACCTTTTAGACACCAATTTTTATGTGTTCAGCTCACTCTTAAACCATCACAAGTACATGTTCATGCATTTCCTCTCCTGGCATTGTATCTAGATCCATATAAAGTGGGCATGTAACAAGTGCTTGCATCTTGGATATCTGACTTGCTTATTTTTGTCATTCATGTTGTTAGTCTATAGGGAATCCTAGTAGTTTATTGTTTGGTGAGGAGCCCATGCTCAAAACTACCAAAAAGTTTTATACTCAGAAGGTGATAGAACTAATAGGCAATGACATCTTCGAGGGAGATACACCACCAGGATCAATAGAAAAACCACTAAGCGTGGCAAAGATGAAGGAGATGAGTGGCAGCAATATCTTTGCAGATGAAAAGATCATATCTCGAGATTTCTTCGATGGTGTCCGCAAGCCTCCTGGTGGTGAAAGCAGCATCATGCTGGTTTGACTTATCTAACGTCGTTGAATTATTGTGTTGGCTTTCTGATTTGTGATTAGAATTTCGGTAATTATGAATTATAAGATCTTGAATTAAACAACTTAGGTTTATTTAAAATGGTACACAATAAGTATAGAATGGTACATAGTTAACCTAGAATGGTACATAGTTAATCCATAATAGTACATAGTTAATACATTTAGTTTTAATTTTTTGAAGTATTCCTATTAGACATACACTTTAATGAAATGCCTACTTTCCTTCACCATCCCAATTTAAGACTGAATTGTCGCATGTAGGATGACCATACTTTGTAATTAAAGAATGAAGAAAGAGAACAAGCTATGTACCGAACCATATCATAAGATACACGAGCGTGCCAATTTGGGTTAACTTTGTATGAAGTAGCTTTGAGCCTTTAATTGTATTTCATGCTAAATTAAGTGTGTACCTTGTTTATGTAACTGTGTACCATGATACATTAATTGTGTACAATATAAATTTAACTATGTATCATGGTACATAGTTAATGTATCATCGAAACTTACCTATTAACATTCCCAAAAAAAGTTTGTGATTATAATTTCAGTAATTAAGCAGTATAAGACCTTGAATTAAAGGAATTTAGATGCTTTGTCATTTATGAATTTGAGAAAAAAAGAGATGACAAAACTAATTAAAGTATCACGAGACTTATTGTAGGACTATATATCATGAAAAGAACTCTATCTATGCGATTGGAGCCATAATGCAAAAAAGCAAGATTATAGTAAGGTAATCTTTGACACAATTTAATGTGTATACATGTTTTACTATTACACTTTAGAGACACAAATAAAGAATATTCTATGAATTAATAAATATTTTTTTAACTCCTAATTATAAAGCTAAGGTAATCATGTACAATACTAGCAAAAGATTATTTGATGTTGTAAAATTCAATGACATTGCATATCAAAGTGGATCATGAATTTTGTACTCAAACAAAAAAATCATAAATTTTTATTGAGAAAAACAAATGGATATTGAAGTTGTTCAAACAATTCTCACTAAGTTGCTAATTTGCCATCAAATATTTGTGGACTAATATATTCATTCTACCTATATATTAGACTTCATATTATATGCATCACATGATATCTGAATTTCAAGTATCATTGAGGTAAAAACATGCTTACAATATATATCCAGCTATCAAAATTAAAATTGATAGTTAAACTTAAATGATACAATAATATAAAGAAGAAAATGTGCACCCTTAAGAACAACCTCGAAAAAAAATATTAGCAATGCTTTATTAATTATAGATAAAGGTGAAAACTACATGCGTAGGTAATACCTTCACACTTTTGTTGCTTATTGGGTTCATTCATTATTTTAGCATTATCCATTTTACATTCTTTCCAATTTTTGAAAAAATAAAAAAAATAAAACAATCAAATCTACAATACCTTTGATAATAAGGTTGAAAATAAATCAAATGGAAATTGGATAGTGGTATATCCCATCATCTAGATTCAAGACTCCTTGGAATTAAAAACAAACTCCAAAATGCTCCATGTAAATCAAGATTTTTATGGTATTGATGTAGTCTTTAGTACCTATCTATTCAAATATTTAAATGCCATGAATATTCATCTTAAAGATCCATGTATCGTGCCATAAAAATTCTCCAATCACATAAATGAAAATTTTGTCACCCGACATAGTCAATTTAATTTAATAGGTAATTACATTTAAGAAGATTAGAAATTTTCTTGATAGGGATATGTATGGATGATCATAACAAATTATTTGATAAAAATAACATGAATATATCAATCCTGCAAAAATAATGAAGAAACTTTCTAATCATTGCTAAAAATTATGGTAAGCATCAAAATAAAAGAGTAAGGAAACACACACACACACACAAAAGTTGGGGAAAGATAAACTCTTAGAATAGTGGAAAAGATTGTACGCGTACTAACCTAAACTATCTCAGATTATATTATTAAATGAACAAAGAAATCAAAAGAGAGGATGACCACATGCCATTAAGGTTGTGGGCCAACTACCATTCAATTACTTTGATCAATTTGGTATCTTTCCATTTGTTTAGAATGCAGACATCATCACAGAATGAAGTCCCTAAAATGGATAGCTTGGATCAATCATCAAAGTCTACTACCAGTCAGCCAAGCCCAGACCAACAGCAGGACACCATGCAGCTCAAAAACACAATAGATTTTTAAGAAGTTGCCGCTGTTTTTTTTTTTTCTGTTACTTGTTACCTTTTTAATTTCTCTATACCTTTTCCCCCAACCAAAAATAAATAAATAAATAACCTAAAAAATAAATTAATAAAACGAAGGAGGAGAAAAAAAATCTCTGGCCTTTTTGCTGGCTCGATCCAATTCTTGGGATGGCGAGGAAGGGACCTGAAGGCTGGGATGGCGAGGAAACGGAGGAGATGAAGGAGGGAGGGAGGAGGAAATGGAGGAGAACTTGGATGCGGCGGTGGATTGAATGAGATTAGGGTTCGATTTTGGGAAAGAAAAAGAGGAACTTGCCGACAGTTAAAAGCGCCGATAAGCTCTGTTTTTACCGACATTTTTTAAAAGCATTGGCAGGGTGGAAAAACTTTCCGACACTACCCCCTAGCATTGGGAAAAACTGGTTGAGAATGGTTACTTTTGTTGTAGTGATATATATATATATATATATATATATATATATATATATATATATATATATATATATATATATATATATATATATATATATATATATATATATATATATATGGGGTAAAAAGTAAATAAAATTCTATATTTTATCTTAATTTATAAAACATACATACACACATATATTTATAAGGGGTAAAAAGTAAATAAAATTTTGTATTTTATCTCAATTTACGAATATATCCCTATATCTCTAATTATAGTAATGTCAATCCTATATTTTTTCATTTATTACAATAATTTTCCCTAACTATCCAATTTCGTGCCCGATATATATATATAGTTAATTATTTAAAGTTGGATGGCTGATATGGATTTATATGATTATTTTAAAATATGATGGGTATATAACATAGGCTTAAAAGGAGATGAGATTAAGATGAAGATTAGGATATTTTGATCTTTTATTTTTTTTTGAATCCATGACATATGCTCATGTCATTTTAAAATGATTCAACAAAATAATATTTGCTATTCAATTTTAAATAATTTACCGTATATAATCAGCCAAGAAGTTTTGCCTCAAATTGGATAGATACAAGGAATCTTGATAAAAATATATAAAAAATTTTACATTTTACCCATATATATATATATATATATCAGCCACGTGAGCACTCGCACAATCGAGCATACCTTTTACTGGAGTCAAAAGAGAATGTGCTAACTCGCATCGGACTAAGAATTAGATGTATGTTGCACCACCAGTGCTCGGCAGATGCACAGATCTTAACCTGAACCAGTAGCCAATGAAGTCCCCATTCTGGAGCCCAATTCGAGACATCGCTTACATTTGCCGGCGAGTGGCTCCCATTGCCAACCGTGTCATCAGCCTACACGGGCTTTACAAAGTAATACTAAACAACTCTCTGCTTGTGTTACTTTACAATCAACAAAATAAAATAATTGGGTGTCAATGGGCTGGGCCAGGTCCACCTGGAGGCTTTTCCCAGCCTAAGGCCCTAAGTAGCCACCAGGTCAGGGACTCACAGTGAGACCTAAACCTGGTTATAATTTTCTTCAAAGTCCAAATCTGAACCAGGACCAAACTTATTATATGCTACAATGGATCAAGATCTTTTCAGACCTGGTTCAACATGACCTATAATGGTACTCATCTCCAGATATATATATATATATTACCTATTCATGAACGACTCTGTTAATTAAATATTCCAAACATGTCTATATTAGTTTCCTCCAACCACGTTTCATTGTTGAGCAAAAGAAATGATAACCTTGTCAAACATGGGGTGTAAGTACAACAAGAGAAGGCACCTCATTCCAACATAGTGAGAGAGAGACAGAGTATCCCCCACCTCTAGTGTATCATATTACACTCGTTTTTTTAGATGGAGTAAACGGATAATGAGGCAGGAGGTTGGTTACGGTCTCTTAGTTTTTTAATTCTTTGTTGTAGGTGAAGCGGTACTTATCATAGTCGATTTGTTGCAGGTGAAAGCGGTACATATCACGGTTGAAGGGGTACGTGCACGAGAGAGAGTACATAATCAATGGGATCTTCCGGAGAACCGATCGTTATATTATTTTTTATCATTGTTATTATTATTTTTTTCTCGAGAGCAGGGTTGAAAACAGGATAACAAATCATAAACATCAATATATCCGATTTATATTTATTTTATTCGATAAATATAGATACGGATATAAATATTAATTAAATATTTATATTTATATTTATATTTATTTTAAATAAATAAATATATAATTAAATATTAAAAATATGAATATAAAAATAAATATAATCGAGATAATTAAATTATATAATTATAGAATCGAAGATATTATTACTAAATTAAGAATCAATCAAGTTAATATTATATTAATATATATATATATATATATTAAAAAAATTAATAAATTATAGATATAATTAGGTATTGGGACATGAATATGATAATTATCTATCCATATCCATATTAATTTTTTTTTTAAATATGAATATAAATATAGATATCAGTTGCGTACTCGAATTTTTATTTATATTTAAAAAAAAAATTAAACATAAAAATTAAATCCGGTCAGATATTATCTAAAATTACCTTAAGAGGGGTTAGATCGAATGATGTTGTTATCTAGGTACGGTCCTTCCGTTTGCACGGGTTTTGGTCAACCTCTCCCGAGAACCCATTTTGTTGCATGCGGACATGCACCGGTCAAGACGTGCCCTCCTCGTGAAGGCATCGATGGAACCTCGGCCAACAAATATTCCATGACCTCGTGATCCCGGTTTTCTCACCTCGAATGCCATAATCTCCGGGAATCAAATGAGCGAAGATTAACTCATCCTGGTATCTGCTAGTCTTTGGAGTTTATCCTCTTCGGCTTGTTTTATTTGTAGTTTTGGTTCTGGAGGAGGAATAAGAACGGGGGACGCGGTGTAAGGTAGAATGTCTATTCTGAAGCGTCGGTGGAAGGTAGAATGTCACCTTCGAATTGGTTGTAATGTACCTTTCAATATCGTTGGAAAACCAGTGATTCATTCAAGTTTAATTTAGGTACAGTTTAATGATAACGCATTGAGTCGATCAACCATGGATCGGCTTGTAATTAGGCCCTAATGATGGCCGAATCAAATGCCTTAAACTAACCTTCTTATGCGGTTCCTACAAATTTATAGGTCTAAATCAATTCGGATGGCTAGGTGATCAAATTTATGTAGATATTTTTCCTTGATTTTTCTGCTTTTTTTTTTTTTTTTTTTTTGGTTTGAGGTTGGGGTCGCACCAATTTATATAATTGGTATAAATGTTGAAAATAAGTGGTCTAAACTTGGTGATACCATTTGCCTTTGCACATGCATGTGCCCACCTGTGCACACCAAAAAAATATTGTATGTAAAAGAACATTTCCACAAGTTAATAACAATATTGAAAATATAAAATCTGTCTAAATATGTAATCATAATTAATTTGATTGGAGAAAAAAAAAAATTTTCTGCTCAACTTAAATCTCTCTTAAAAAAAGAAAAAGAAGATAGAATTATGAAAGTATAGTTTAGATTTTTTTTTTTTTTTTTTTTTTTTGTTGCAATGATTGATTAGCAACCGAGGTATACAATCTCTATTTTTATAATAATGCGATTCATTTTTGTACGATTTGAGTTAAATTTCTCTTCTCGGATTCAGTAGGATATTTTTATTTAAAATAGACATTACTAGCAAAAATAAACTCGAAAAAGTTAAAATTCTTTGAAAAGTAGATCTCAACTTCTACATCAATTTTGTCTTTTATGGCTTCACTAGAGTTTTCTTGAATTAAAAGATACCATGGTCAAAATCTTACTCAAAAAGAAAACTTTCAATTTGGCCAATCTATTTTAGATCCTAAATGATAAAATTTCAGACCGATCATTCGGGATGTCGCCAATTAAAATGTGCGGTGCCATGGCATAAATCTAAAAAAAAAAAATTATCAAACTTTTTTAAAAAAAAAAAAATCATTTCAACAAGGCATCATACAATCAAGTTATAGCTTTCAAAAATTTGGCATACAAATATACAATCCAATTTTTCATGTAGTGGATTTTGCTTCTAAATCCTGTCCGGTGATACTTGTAGTCACAAAGTGATCCACGAATTTAGGATCCTTCTGGATCAAACATTAAAACATGAAATCTCTCTAAAAATGCGAATCGTTAATATGAGTGGAGAGAAGAAAGAATTATGAAAGTATACCTTCGGTTTCTTTTTTTTATAATATAATCAATTTATAATAAGGAGATCCGTTCTTGTATAATTTGAGTTAAATTTTTCTTTCTAGTTCTAATAGAATATTTTAATCTAAAATATATATTATCAGCAGAAATAAATTTGAAAAAGTTAAATTTCATTTAAAAATAAGATCTCAACTTTTACATCAAATTTTTTTTTTTTAATGATTGTACCGAAGTCTTCTCGAATCAGAAGATATGCATGGTTAAAATCTTGCTAAAAAAGAAAACCTTCTATTTTACTAAGCTATTTCAGATCCACAAATTATGAAATTTAAGACCGAGGGATTTGGCCAATTAAAAAGTGTGGCTTCATAGCATAATCTTAAAAAAAAAAAAATATCCAATTTTTTTCTTAAAAAAAAATTATCTTAATCAGATATCATATAATTAAATCAGGGCTCCTAAAATTTTAATGCACAACCTAGTTTTTCATGCGATGGATTTCGCTTCCAAATTCTGTCCAGGAATCTAGAATTCTTTTGGATCAATCATTAAAATAATACTGACAAAGTTGCAGCGTACTCCATCATATTTCTAACCATTAAAGGTCAAAAAAAAAAAAAAAAAAAAAAAAAAAAAAAAAAAAAAAAAGAAAGAAAAAAAAGAGAGAGAGAAGATTTTATAAAAAAAAGAAAAAAGAAAAAAGAAAAAAAAGTACGAATGGTTTCGAAAAAAATGCATCTTTGATATTTCTCACCATTTCTTTCCATGTTGCATTGGATATGTTCTCTTTTCCGGTGAGCGAAAGGGGCCTTGGCGCCCGTGCACTGCTATGCCTGCATAGTGATGGCTTCGAAACAGCCATTTTACATTGCTTCCAAGCTCTAGCTAGCATATGAAGACAAACGAAGCAGGTCAGCTCACGGTAAAAGCATGCGACGGTGATGGCTTCCAAATAACGAAGACCCACTTTATAAGCTCTTACAAGGGATCCGTGCATCCAAAGGCGTGCCACCATACCACCATACGGTGCATGAAAGGAGAGCTATGGTTCATTGTCTCCTGAAAGATAGGCACTTTGTTAGTCTTCTTTTCCTTCCAAAAGGTTTTCCAAGCTTCCCTGCAATTGACCACAGTAAAACTCCTTTGACAGCGCAGTTGCAGCTGGCTTCTTCTTTCTTAGCCTTCCAACTTTCTCATTTCCTTCGTCCGTTTTCATCAACTTTACTCCAAGTCCGATGTCTTTTTTTTTTTTTTTTTCTTTTCTCATCGCATTTTTATCTTCGGCTAGATTGGGGGGTGGAGCGTGGGAAATTCGATTCTAAGATTGGGTCCCACCACAGGGCAGTTGAGTTTGCGGTGTTTCCGTCCACCGAGTCAACGGCCGGGACTGTTGTTTATTTATTTATTTATTATTATTTTTTTTTTGACCTCTTTCCTCTCATGGTGTTTGGAAAAGAAAACCAGGGACGAAGGCCACCAAAAAGTGTAGAGAGGCTGATGATTTCTTTGGCGCGACCTCTGCGACAGTGTTATGATAACGAACGATGGGTTTGGAGGAATCATAAAAAAAAACCTGCTCTTGTTACTCTCATGCACGCCTGGACAAATCCCCTTGTCGACAACGGCGTGGCTAGCTAGCTTTCTCTCCCTTCTTTATTAGGCTAAAGATAGCTCAGAACAATACTCGTAAAGTAGGGTCTCCTCTTTCCCCCTTTAAAATTCTCGCTGCTCTAGCCTAAGAGAGCTCAAAACAGTATTTATAAGGAGGGTCTCTCCTCTTTCCCTTATTTCTCATTCACATTATACTCCTAGCTAGCTAGCAGCTTCCATCGATCCTTCAGCTCTAGAGAGATGGCTTGGTCTTCTCACCTCATGGTTTGGGTCGGCTTTTTGCTGTTGCTTTACGTTCCGCTTGGCTTAGAAGCCCATCCCCATGAGTGGCCTCTAGGAGGATCTACAAGGTTCTACGACTTCAAGGTCTCTTTCTCTGTTATTAAGCCGCTCTCCCTCTCCCTCCATCTCTTTCTCTGAGAGTGCATGTTTCTTTTTCTATATATTTTTACTTGTGCGGGGCTTGGGGTTGAGCAATGCGGTGCTTGGCTTGGAAACCTACAGCCATTCTCTAATTAGGGGTATAGATGAGTCGAGGTGCAGCAATCCAAGTATATATGGCTCGGATTCTATTCGTTCTGTATCCCCGATCTCGAGCCAATTCGCCAAACTTATCTATGAATAGCCTTAGAATCTACCAAGGCTTCCATTGATATGCCTCGAGCTAATTATTATGATCATATCTTAATTTGTAGTTGAAATATAATATATTTTCTATAAATTTTATTGCTTTGTAATTAATAAATCTAAATTATTTTTATGAATAAATAATTAAATATTATATAATATGTATACATTGCTTATTTTGTATATTTATATTTTGAGCTTGATCGCTCTAAGGTTGAGCAAATGCCTAGCTCTTCCAATATATATATATATATATATATTAACCTTGCAAAATCAAGCTAATTAACACAAGTTGTTGTACCGGAAAAAAAAATAAAAAATAAAAAATAAAAAAACATAGGTGGGCTCATGAATAGCTCTCATTTGACAAGTACCCCATACCCTATGCATGCATTGAGAAAAGGGTTGCTATCCAACCGAGCCAACTCCTATTGGTTTCACGTTATTTATTCGCTCCTCTTGCAATGTGCAAGGCAACATCTGATCTCTCGATCAGTGGCCGGCCTTAGATAGAACTTAATTAAAACTCCTTGCAAAAATAACCTCGTTTGATAGCTCTTTGATTGCATTAAATGGGTGCATCTATAACTTCAATCAATACAACTTGCAGCTACGACCATCCCCCGGTCCCCGCGCGCCCCCCCCCCTCCTCCCGGCCCCACCGTTTTTTCTAGTTGCCGTTATTTCTACACCGTCTTTTCTAGTTGCTGTTAACTCTACGTACATATATACATGTATATATACATGTATACATGCATATATATATATATATATATATATATATATATATATATATATATATATATATATATATATATATATATATATATATATACATGTATACATGTACATGTGTATACATGTATATGTATCGATGTACACATGTATTGATACATGCATGTATAGATGCATGTATACATGCATGTATTGATTCATCTATACATGCATGTATCAATACATGTGTACATCGATACATATACATGTATACACATGTACATGTATGTATGTATGTATGTATATGTATATATATATATATATATATATATATATATATATATATATATATATATATATATATATATATATATATATATATATATATATATATCACTAATAGCGTAGTTGGTAGGCGCTTTGCTTGGCCAGTAAGGGCTTATTCCCCCACCCCCTTCATTTTTTTAATCAAAATAATAATAATAATAATAATAATAAAAACCTCTACATATATACAACTTCTTTGTCCCTGACACACTACAAATCAATCACTACTGTACCACAACGTGGGTAATAATATATCTACGATCGAGAAGAAATTAACTTGTAGGAATGCTTATAAGGCAATCTATTAACTCCAGATCAGTAGCTTCGCTGCAATTGCGAAGCTTAATTAAGTTGTATTCAGAGACGTCTTATTTAAATGTACAGAAGAATCTGCACAATTCTCACGTATGCTCCAAACATTGGTAGAATTAGTAGTCTAATTCTTGGTAATTGTTATTTAATTTTTGCAATATTCTTCTCATTCTTCTTTTTTTTTTCTTTTTCTTTTTTAAAATGCCTATGTTATGTATATGTAAACTCTACTAGAAGGTGAATCTCTCGAGGGTCACATCTCACATGCAGCAGAGACCTACGAACAAATCCTTTACTTTTATCATGAACCTTCATCGAAATAATTTTGCATTGTCTAACGTTGTTGATTTGTGTGCAATGTGCAACCTACTTGGGAATTAATTAAGGTACAAACAAAGAGGATCACCAAGGTTTGCAAGACGAGGGACATCATCACCATCAATGGCATGTACCCAGGTCCGGTCGTGTATGCCCGGGAGGACGATCGGGTGATCATCAAGGTCACCAATGAGACCCCATACAACGCCACCATCCATTGGTAAGTAATTTTGTCCATCACCATATGCGATTAATTAGTGTTGCATGGCTTGATGATGCCTGACCGAGCCCAACACCACCACCTATAGGGGTGTGTTTTTGTGTGCAACATGGGCTCATCATAATTCCAATCAAAAGTGGCTAACCCCATATATATATATATATATATATATATATATATCATAATTCATGATAGGCATGGGGTCCGGCAGAGGCTGACGTGCTGGTCGGATGGACCAGCATACCTGACCCAATGCCCCATCCAGGCAGGCCAGACGTTCACCTACGAGTTCACCCTGGTCCAGCAGAAGGGCACGCTCTTGTGGCATGCTCACGTCTCCTGGCTCCGTGGGACGGTGCATGGAGCCATCGTGATATATCCCAAGACTGGGGTACCCTACCCCTTCCCCAACCCTTACGAAGAGCACATAGTAATCTTGGGTAATCGTCTCTCTCTCTCTCTCAACTCCTTGTTAAATGGTGCATTAATTGAGGTTTTAATTTCAAATATTTGGTTGTATCCTTCTTTTTTTTTTTTAAATTACTTATCAGCAGAGATTTTTTTTTTGTAACAACGCTTCAGCAAGTTTTCAAAAGGAGAAGAATTTTCAAATGAAAACTTTCATACAAAAATTTTTTAAAAAATAAAAATCGCTAGAAAAATTTTCCTGATGAAGTTTGAGTCCATCTAAAACCCGTCGACAAAAATTTTGTTGGCAGAAGAAGAAGAAGAAGTAGAAAAAAAAGGATAAATAAGTCTAAGGTAATTTTTTTTTTTTTTTTATAGCGACAATTATCTTGTTAGGAAAAATCAAAGCTCTTTTATCACGGTTATATACTTTTATTATCATTAAGAATAATTGAAAGTGATAAATATCTATTGGCAAAACTTATGAGCATCAACTTATAACTACCTACTTTTAATATTTAGCAAGGATTATGTTCATGAAGACTTCCACCAGATACAACTAATTATTGCAAGGATTATTATTGACAAATGTAATCCATTGGAAATTAAACTTCTTTCTTTTTTAATAGAAATGTATCTAAATCACAAATTTATTAATATATTAAATAAAAGTCAATTACAAATTTAATATTTAGTGAGTTAATAAACATCTGCCTATCAATGCTAAAAAGGTCTTCAAGGTGAAAACTTAAAACTTCATTAATAAAACCATAAGTAAAGCTATATATGAATATTAATCATGGTACATTACTTATCCCACTATACACATATTAGGGGTTGTTCGCAAATACCTATTAACATATTTTATATACTCATACCTAACCAAAATGGCAACCACCGAAAGACAAAAGCTAAATCCCAGAAGTGCAAAAGGGAGTTTGTTTGCTTTTCATGACATTTTAGCCATAAAGGTGCCAGCAACCATAAAAAGATGCCTTGGGCTATTCCTGTGCTCAGATAGCTCCAAATATATTCAAATTAAACAAACATACAAATTGATCTCCCATAATTCATGCAATAAACTTTTAAAACAAAATCTTATAAAATTCAAAAGCTAAATATATATGGAGCAAAAAATGATATTCTTTGGTTAGCACCACAAATACAAAAAATCAAAATCAAATCGAATAGACTAAATCATCTGGAAATTAAAAATAATTCGAAGAAACCATTTTGTAATAATAAATATAGTTTAAAGAGGTGATATTTAGTTTGATTGCCCCTCTAATTGCTTTGCTATCAAATTCATTAATATAACAAGCTTTCCTTTCGCATCTTGTATCTCTTTATCACCTCCTGATATTTTTTCTTCATACTTCATATCATGTAATCCTTTCTCGAACAAGTCCTTGGTTGTGAGCTAGGATGGTTGGACCCTACAAAAGACTTGCTTCTAGATACAGCATCCAATATAGCTAATACTATTGTGGTACTACCTGCATGGATATCATTTATTGAAAAATCTCTTGTACAGGATACGAACCCCATTTTCAAGATCACGATATTATTGTTGATGCCATAAAAGAAGGAAGAAAATAAAATAAAAGACATAATTAATAGGACATGTAAGACTTCACTATGAGAAAAATAATCACTTACAAGATAAAAACTTATACTCTCAATTTCATACAATTTCTCTTAACAAAAAATCTCAAATCTATTACAAATCTCTCAACTCTCAAGGAGACCCTCTAGCCTCTACAGACTTTCTCTGCTACTACCAAATCTCCTGAAATCCCTTTGGATCCTTACACTTCTTAAAAAACCTCTCTGGTTAGCTACTCTGAAAATTCCTAGCGCTCTACTTTTATAGTATTGAAATTACCATTCGATCAGGAATCTAATGATGCAAATCGAGTCGAAAATGGACTCTAAATCGTCCAAAACAAAGCTTAGACCATCATGGACCATTGTAGACCACCCTTGCCTTGAACTGGAGCATGAATCGCAGACCATCGTGGACCACCAAAAATGGCTTTCTCATCGACTCGATCCTGTCCGATCTCATGGACCATGAGAAATGCACCTGAAATGTCTGTGCACCACCTGAATTACAATCGTGGACCATGTGAAATGCTTGGTGTGTGAACCGCCTACATGCACTGTGCATTGTGGGCCACATGTGGTTGGGTTGCATGCCGGCCTATGGCTATGCAGGCCCATGTCTGCTGTGGGGTCGGGTTTGCTATGAGCTAGGCTCGAGAAGTAGCTCAACAACCTTCATCTTGACTTGATGTCCAGCCTTTATTTGACTTTGAGAATTCTTGAAGGATCTCACCCCCATATCCTGGGACAAACGCCTACTGCTCATAGATGGGCAAACATGAGAGTCAAGCTAGACCGCTTGATCCTATCTCCGTCATGTGCTATGCTCACCTTGACTTGAGACCTGCTTGGAAAAGTCTCATGTGATAATAGGAACTTTATTGTTCGATGCCGCTTGTCATCTTTCCGAGTCTCTCGTCTCGATCGAACTCGATTTAGTTGCTCCTGAAGCTCTACTCGTGTTGGGCTCCTATCTATATCAGGGACTCCACCTCGTACAAAATTTCCTGTCAAGAGGTAATGTTCTCCATGCTTTTCTTTTTGTAAGACAACCCTATTATTATGGATAACCTTCAGGATTTTATCATCGATTCTCCACGTGGAGTCATTTGAATTTAGTTTACTTAGTGGGATTAGATTCTTGCTGAAACTAGGTATATATCGAATCTCGTTCAATTTTCTTGATATTCCATTATGAAATTTTAAGCTGATTGTCTTTTTGTTCTTGATCGCATAGCTCTATCCATCTAATAAATGGACAATACGCTCTCTACTCTCTAGAAAGTCGAACAGCTTCTTTTCGCAATATACATGATGAAAATATACAGAATCAAAAATTCACTACTAAAAAGAAGGAGATACCTCATCATATACTATGAGCGCATTACTGTATCCATCATTGTCACTATAATCGACCACCACTACAGTGGCCTTCATATGATCTTTTAGTTATGAACACTCTAATATGATATTCCAACTCATTGCATTAGTAGTACTTAATCTTACTTATATCTTTCGACTTAGACCTGGACTACCCACCAGGTGTCCTCTACCACTTCGTCCTCTACCGCCAACTTCTCCAAAGATCGCCAATACTAAGTTCCTACCCGAACTTGAAGCTTAGTTCTCCCGTATGAGAACTTTATTCTGTAGTAATGCCGAAGTGACCTCCTCCATTTTGATAGTACTCTTTTTCACTAAAAGAGCAGTCACCAAGGACTCGAAGAAATGCGGAAGTGACGATAGCAAGACCAACATCCTAATTTTCTTTTCAACCTTTTCATCTATACTAAAAATATTGGTGAGGATTCTTTGAAAGTTGCTCAGATTTCCTACAATGCATTATCCTTCATTCATCCCAGTTAATAAAACTATTTCCAAAAAAAGAGTGCATTGCAGAAGGACTTTGCTATATACAACTTCTCGAGCTTCATCCATATCACCGTTAGAAAAGTCTTGCTCACATGGATCACCACGTTATCTATCAAATATAAGTGGATCATACTTACTACCTATATTTAGAACCGCTTCCAATTTTTCTTCTCTATAATGGCTGACCTCTCATCACATATGAGAGTATCGATCAATCTCTGCTGGATGAGCATATTTTTTATCCTTGCTTATCAGAGAAAAAATTGCTCTTTTCATCGAACTGACTGATATTGACTTTGATTGTGCTTGCTATTTTCTTTAATCTTGATCAACACAAACAATTTGGATCTCTGATACCAATTATTATGGAACCACTTGCATTGATATTACTTGTAGAAAAATCTCTCATATGGAATATGGATCCCTATTTTTCAGATCATGATGTTATTGTTGAAGCCGCAAGAAAAAGAAGAATAAAAAATAAAATAAAAGATATAATCAATAGAACATGCAAGACTTCACTATGAAAAAAATAATCATTTATAAAATAAGAACTCATACTTTCAATCATATACAATTTTTTCTAACAAGAAGTCCCAAATTCTTTACAAAGCTCTCAACTCTTAAAGAGACCCTCTAACCCTTATAAACTTTCTCTGCCGCTACTACATCTCTTGAAAGCCCTTTGGATTCTCACACTTTTCATAATACCCTATGGTTGGCTACTTTGAAGATCCCTAGTCCTTTACTTTTATAGTAATGAAATCATCGTTTGATCAAGAATTCAACATCACAAACCGAGTTATAAATGGACTCCTAAATCATCTAAAATAAAACTTGGACCATCGTGAACTATTGCAGTCTGTCCTTGCCTTGAACTCATGCATGAATCGGCCAACCCCCGTGCACCATGTCGCCTCTCGCCTTATGGTTGTATGGACTGCAAGAAATGTGCCACAAATATCTATGGATCGTGCGAATCACGATCGTGGACCACATGAAATATGCGGAACGTGAACCTCCCGCATGCACCTAGGCTGCATGCTGGCCTGCGGCCGTGCGGGCTTGGGTCTGCCATGGGCCGGGCTCGAGGCATAGCCCAACAAATACTCTCCAAGGTGGCGAGCATCAAAACATCTCATTCTCTAAAAGAAGATGAATTGAACATCTCTGTTTGACACTATCAAGGTCTCCAAATGATGTCATCAGTCTAATAAAAAAAATTTTCAGCCTAAATAAGTATAAAACAAATTGTTTAGAAAATAGGCTGATCTAGTTTCAAAGTAGATAAGTCTTATCAAACACTGCTTGTTTTGTAACTTTGTATGTCAAGAAAATGTCAGAGTTCAGTTTTTGCTAGCTAAAAGAATACCTCTAAATCAAATAATGAAAGCTTTGAAATATTAGCCTTGGTTTGAGGGTTGTTCGATCACTACAAGGGTAAAGGTTCTTCTATTAAAGTGCAGGTTTAGTTTTAAGATAATCTGACTTCCAGTTTACATGGTATAATACAGCTAAAAGTAAATATATTTGAATACAAAATCATGCAACTTAGCATATATTGTAATAGAGATTAGCACTAGTCATATATAATTTCAGCATATCAAAGTTTTTATAGAAAATTCTAGCGTATATAAGTTCCAGATCTTAGATTTCTGCAATAATATCATGAGTTCTAGCAATTTCCGCTTTCAGCAAACAAGAAAACTAAAACAGATTACCCTTGTTTCAGCAAAGAGTCTTTGGAAACAAACAAGAATGATTTCAGTTTGGAAGTTTCAGTTTTTTTTAAGGTTGGAAGCTACAGGATAAAACTCTAGCAAACAGTTTTGTTATTTCATAAATGTAAAATCTAGACTTCTTCTTTTAGCAAATAGGTGTTTTAAGAAATAGTGAATTGAAATTGCTGCAACAACTTATTTTAATCTTAGGAAACACAAGTATGGATCAGGTTCATGATTTTAGCAATGTAAATTCACTAATTTAAGATTTCCAAAAGCTTTGAAAAAATAGTAGAAACAATGTCCAGCCATAAATAAATACCAGTTAACAGCAATTAAATAGAGTTTTAAGTTTCATGACAAAGGCAAGAAATTCCAGCATGGAATAGAGTTTTAATAGAACATGGTAATTCCAATCAAATGATCGAAGATATCCATTAGACCGAGAATAGAGAAGGGGAAGGTTACCTGAGGACCGCCAGGGTTGCGTGCGAGGTTTGCAAGGCCGCGGTCTCGATCCAACTCTAGTTTCTTTAAAATCCCTATTCCCTGAAAATTAGATCCAGATACAAAATTATATACCAAATCATACGAAAAAGGCATGAGAATAAAAGAAAAGGATTCCCAAATCTGACCAAAATCTGGTGGAGAATTGGATTTCTAATTGAAGGGGCGGGGGTGTGCGAGAAAAAAGCAGCAGCGGCTTGAGAAGGGAAGGGGGAATGACAAAGAAGGAAGGAAGGAAGGGAATCTAGTTATCACGGAGCAGGAAAGAGAAAGAACACAAGGGAAAGAAAGATGACTCGTTTGCTTGGTTGGCAAGGAGAAGAACGAAAGAAGAAGTAGAAGAAAAAAAGAAAAAGGGAAGGATGTCTCGTTCCCCTAGCTAATGGGGAGGAGAAAGAAAGAAGGGGAAGAAGGAGGAGGAGGAGGAGGAGGAAAGAAAGAATAAAAGGGAAGGAGAAGAAAAAGAAAGAGAAGAAGAAGATGGAAGGAGCTTGGAGAGGGGTTCAATAACGAAGGATTCGGGCTTCATCGCGTTTTTCTTTCTTGTAATCAAGCCCTATCGAAAGTAAGAAAAGAAGAGATTTTATAATTTAAAACTTTTATAAGATATCAAGTATATTTGAAATTTAAAATGATAATTTCATAAAATTCTCGTGATTTAATTAATCGTGCATATATATCATAACACAACCCTCGAGTCTCATGAGATTGGTAATGCATGGTTTTGATGGATTTGAGAACGATGGGTGGTGGTCTCAGGGGAGTATTGGTTCAAGGACTTGCTGAAGCTGGAAAAGAGGGTTCTTGCGAGTGGTGGAGGTGCTCCGGCGGCGGATGTATATACTATCAACGGTCAGCCTGGGCCGCTCTATAACTGCTCAAAGAATGGTAAAGTGCTCCGTTCCACATCTTATGCTAGCAAGTTCTTGCTCATAAGTCTCGATGCGAGAGAAACAATTAATCTCTTCCTACCCGTGATAACATGATCATATATGTAGACTGATGCATTGCTGTTTGACACTTCCCCCTTCCCCAGATGTGTTCAAG
This sequence comes from Areca catechu, assembly GCA_021397845.1. Lineage (NCBI taxonomy): Eukaryota > Viridiplantae > Streptophyta > Magnoliopsida > Arecales > Arecaceae > Areca > Areca catechu. Next base: position 118,794,584 of record CM038038.1, read on the forward strand.
ATTGACGTGATCCCTGGAAAGACGTATCTTCTGAGGATAATAAACGCAGGCCTAAACATCGAGCTATTCTTCTCCATCGCCAACCACAAGCTCACCATAGTGGAAGCCGACGGCGAGTACACAAAGGCCTTCACGGTGGACCAGCTCATGATCACCCCAGGCCAGACCATCAACGTCCTGGTGGAGACCAACCAGCCCATTGCCAAGTATAACATGGAAATAGGTCCTTACATGTCCGCCCAGAGAGTTCCATTCCAGAACATCTCTGCTATAGCTCACTTCCAGTACTCCGGTACCAGCCTCACCTCCATGGCCCTCCCGGCGCCGCTGCCGGTCTTCAACGACAACCTCGTCGTGAAGAATGGCATGGATGGGCTGAGGAGCCTCGGTGCCACCAATCTCCCTCTTGAGATCGACACCAATCTCTTCTTCACTATTGGAATCAACGTGGAGAAATGCCACTCCTCGACTCCTAACAAGAGCTGCCAAGGCCCTAATGGTGGCGTCTTCGCTGCATCCATGAACAACATTACCTTTGTGAGACCCAAAATTTCACTACTGCAAGCCTACTACAACAGCTTGCATGGTCTTTATACTGAAGATTTTCCTGACGTGCCATTGAGGACCTATGATTTTGTTAATGGTGCACCTAACAACATGACAAATGATACACAGTCCTTGAATGGGACTAGAGTGAAGGTGCTGGAATATGGTGCAAGGGTGCAACTCGTCTTGCAGGACACCGGAACCGTGTCAACCGAGAACCATCCCATCCATTTTCATGGCTATAGTTTCTATGTCGTAGGGTACGGAACGGGGAACTACCATCCGAAGACTGCAAAGCTCAACCTCGTCGATCCACCGTACATGAACACGATCGGTGTTCCGGTTGGAGGATGGGCTGCCATTCGATTCATCGCTGACAATCCCGGTATGGTATTTTTGGCTCATTAAGCTTGGTGTGATTCAATTTTTATATGGACTATGGTCTTCATTGCAGGTGTGTGGTTCATACATTGCCACCTTGAGATTCATACAAGTTGGGGCCTCTCTATGGCATTTATTGTGAAGAATGGTGAGGGTCCATTGGAGACCCTTTCTCATCCTCCAGCAGATCTGCCCAGGTGCTGAATTGTTACAAGCAAGAAAGTAATTTATATATGTAGCCGTAGATTGGTTAGCCGTGTTTGGGGATGCTCTGGAACTTCTTCGCTTCGACTTTCTTTTCCTTTGATGCCACTTACTTCCTAGTATTTTACCGTTCCAAATGTAAGGAAAATGGAATAAAATAATCCAATAAGAGGAACTCAACAAAACTCCGACGTTGTTCATGAGCATTTATAGTAATCACATATACACTTATACGTTGTTGAGAGCAACTCAGAGGTGCAACATTTACTAGGCCTCTAACCCTATTTTACTTGCCAAACTTACTAGTTCATGATTGAAGGGTTTTTTTTTTTTTTTTTTTGGGTGGGGCGGGGGGGGTTAGGTGCATAACTCATACAATCCTCGTGCAGGCACAACCATATGTATCGGGGTACAAAAGCAAGGGTAATTCATAGGTATCATGAAAATGATCGGAAGCAAAGAAAAATGGAAGTTCAAACAAAATTATCTAAGCAATTTGAAGCTATCTAGTTAGCTGCGGTGTTTGCTTTTCTATAATATGTATGGTTTTTTTTTTAAAAAAAAGTTACAAATTAGATAATTTTTCAAATATCTTAAAGAAAAAAATGAGCCTTGTCGAGTTAGTAATTTGGTTTGGCTATCCATTTGGCCATGGTTATTGAGCCTCCCTTCAATATGAAGAGGCATTTTAAAAATAATGGCATTTTAAGCATCGTAAACAACCGATTCATCTCTTAGTAATTTATTTCATCCTTTAGAAGCAAAATTGTATAGGATTTGACCCATTTCAGCCGGTTTGTATTGAGTTACAAAAATATTTCCATTGATAACTTGGCTACCGATGGAATTGATGCTATGAGACTAAGACTACTCTATTTTATTGTTATCTGAAAGCTCTGCTGTGAAAAAAATCAAATGCTGAAAGTTGGTGTATAGAAGGGCTACAGGAGGGAAGGACCGCCATAGTAAAAGTTTTTTGAACCATTGACCATTGCATTCTATTATGCTTTGAGATTTGTGCTATGATTGTTATATTTTTTATCGCTGGTGATCCGTGGCTTGCTTTTTTTTTTTTGGAGGGGGGGTTTTGGTGATGCTGGTGAGGATGGCTGGCAACTTGTCAAGCCATCTGAAAGTCCCAAAGGACGGTGCCTGACTAGAGGCGAGTTAGAAATAGATGATTCAAGGGCGAATAGTATAGGTTTCACTGGAACTGTCCCCGAAGAAGGTGGAGGACCTCATCAATCATTTCTCGGAGGTGGTTGAACTTCCAATGGAGGACTTGAAGGAGGAATCGGAGAATTGGTTGGCCTCGATGGTGGTGGTCAGGAACCTCGGATAGAGAGTTTCGAAGGACATGATGGCTAGGGATTTCCGGTCATGGGCTAGGTTGATAGGGGGTGCAGCTGGGTTTAGCCTGGAGAAGGATTTTGCCCTAGTTTGCTTCAAGGAGGCCAGGAAGAGGGACTTGGTGCTCCACCAGCCATGGGTTATCTAGGGTAGGCACTGGTGGTGGAGCCATAGCGGCTAGGTTTCTTTCTGGTAGAGAGAGAGATATGCTCTGCCCTTGTTTGGATCTGTCTCCCACAACTCTCGATGGAGTTCTAGGGTGAAGCGGCACTACAAAGGGTGCTGCAAATATGGGGGAGTTTTTGTTGGTCGACGAATGCACGGTCGAAAGGAGGTTGGGGTTCGCCTGAGCATACATCAGACTTGATCTCTCCTAGTCACTCAGACTAGGGGTTCTGATCAAGGGATTGGCGAGGTTTTTTCGACAAATATTGTGATGGAGTGGGCCTGTGCTTGGAGAGAGTCCACTAGTTGGTGGAGAGGAGAAGGGTACGTCGGACAGCGGGCCAAGATTGGGGCCATGGTTGGTGGCTATTTGACGATGGCAGTCGGGACAGGGGTCGCCAATGATCAGAGAAAGAAGATGGTTGAATTGACTCAGTCGGAGGGACTAGGTTCCAGCTTGAGGTGACCCAACAAGGAGCCAACTTGGATGGTTGAGAGCCGGGTTGACCCAGTATCGGAATCCGATGGCTAGATCAAGCTGGCCAAAATTACATGATGCAAGTCCTCCCTTTACACAATGGTTAGATCCAGCAAGGAGAGCATCGAGATTGATGCTGGGGGCATGGGCCGCTTTAGCTATTGGAGTTGGGCCCGAATCCTATGGTGCATGGAAGCTAGATCTCGCTGGTGCGCAGGAGTGAGGCGGGCAGAGGCTTGGGCTAGACCAAGCGTGCTCGGTCTCCTATTCCTCTTGTGGGCCGGGTAGGAATGAGGCCTAGTTCTCTTCGTTTGGAGCCTTGTGGGCCCAAGAAGGGGCCAAGGAGGAAAACCAAGGCCTTAGGCAAAAAACCTGCCCCTCTCATGACCCAGGAGAAGCTGTTGGCTGGTGAGGGAGGCCTTGGGATCTTCTTTTTCTCTATAGGAGATTTAGGAGAGGAAGGAGCTGTACCAATTTAGGAGACGTCGTCTCTAGATATTGATACCTTAGGAGAAGAGGGGCTTTCTATGCAAGGGCCGTAGATTATGGTGGAGCCTCGGGGCATGAGTCACGAGAATGCTATAGGTTGGCTAAGACAAGCCATCTAGGGGGCAGGGGAGAGCCCTTTGGCAATGGATGCATCAATAATCGAAATTGAGGTGGAAATTTAGGTTAAGAGGGGTGCTAAAATGGATCCCCTTTCACACTAGTTATCAATATGAGACTATTCATTTGGAATACCCAGGGGGGAGAAAACCTACATTTTAGACTTCCTTCGATAGAATAATTCAACAGTACTGTCTTAACATCTTTGTATTGCTTGAGACCTGGCTATCCAGAAGGAGTCTCGACCATGCCAAGCGGTGGATCTAGTTGGCCCGGAGCACCTACATTGTGGAATCGAAAAGCCTATCAGGGAATATTCTGGGGATGTGGAGACGAGGCTTTGTGTGAGTGGATGCATTTCATAGGTATGTTCAGCAAGTTGCCCTGGTCATCTCAGAGTAGACTGAAAGTCCTTGGCTCCTGTCTAGCATGTACGTGAGCATAGAGTATGGGTAATGGAGGGTGCTTTAGTCCAAGATCTCTTGGTTGGTGCCCCAAGGCTTTCCATCCCCTATCATCGAGAACTTTAATTGCATTGTTGGATCCCATGAGAAGATGCGGGCAGGCAGTTTGCGGATAGCATTGAGTCCAAGAAGTTTAGGAAGTCTATGAATGATGGGGCCTGATTGATCTTGATTATTTTGGACCTCAGTTCACCAAGTGCAACAATCGATTAGGGGCTATCAGAGTTTGGAAAAGGATTGATCAGGTGCTTGCCATTGCCAGCTTGATTTAGTGCTTCTTGGGGCACCATGTGTAGCACCTTTCAAGGATTGCATCGAATCACTGTCTGGTTCTTATTACTATAGATAATCTGTGCATGCATAGACCTCCATTTTGGTTCAAGAAGTTTTGGACCTTCTATCCATGGTAGTGGGATCTGATCTGGATGAATCGGAGGATGTTGATTTGTAAGGATGCCAGGTATCGGATGACCCGAAGATTGGAGTTGGCCAGATGAAGGCTCTTATGATAGAATCATCTCGAGGTCGGTGACATCTTCAGATGGATTGAGAAGGTGGAGGTTGATATAATAGATTTATAGAAGAAAGAGGATTATGAGGGGGGCCTTCAAGAGGCTGATTTGAGGGTGCTACGCTATAACCTCTCGTCATACCACTTCTTATTGAGACAACAGGAGATTTTGTGGAGACCAAAGCCAAGAGTATAATGAATCAAGGATGGTGATTGGAATACCAGATTTTTTTACCAATCTACTATGATCTAGAGATCAACCAATTGAATCAAGCAACTGAGAGAGGATGATGGTACTTTGATAACTGACAGCAATCAAATCGGGAGGTAGATTGTCCAGTTCTTCAGGTCATGATGATCTTTGCCACTGGATGAGGATGTTCCTTTCCAGGACTCCTAGCTGGTGGGCAACATCTTTAATCAGGAGAACTCAAACCTGACTTGCCTGGTGTCTATTATGGAGGTGTAAGAGGCCTTTTGGTCCCTTAGGAAGGACAAGGCCCATGGGTTGGATGGTTTTCCATCTCTTTTCTTTCATCATTACTGGTCCATTATTGGGGAAGAGGTGATCGAGGCAGTGCAAGTAGTATTTCACTCAGATGGCCCCTCTATTGAGTGGAAAAAGATGTTGAATACTCCTATCCCCAAGAGATTTGATGCTTTTGTTCCTGGCCTTTTTAAATTGATTAGCCTGTGCATCACCCTCTACAAGGTGTGTGCTAAGATCTTGATAAGGTAGCTATAGTTGATCGTGCTTCGTCTCATCAGCCCTTGGTAGGGGCCTTTGTCAGTGGGCATTGCATCACTATACTTCTTCTCAAGGTAGTCGTGCATGATGTAGTACTACTGCTCAATATGCTTTGACTTCCAATGAGCCTTGGCTCCTTAGCAAGGGCTATGGTACCGTTGTTGTCATAGTACAAGGGGATGGCATCTGATGGCATCACTTCAAGCTCCGCAATGAACTTCTTGAACCAAAATGCTAAGGGCTATGGTGCCGTTGTTGTCATAGTACAAGGGGAGGCATATGATGGCATCACTTCAAGCTCCATAATGAATTTCTTGGACCAAAATACTTTCTTCATAGTTTCCAAGAAAGCGATGTATTCAGCTTCCATTGTTGAATTCATGATGATAGGCTGCTTGAAACTCTTCCAGCTTATTGAATCACCATTGTAAAGAAATACACAACCTGATGTAGACTTTCTATCATCTGGATCAGACATAAAGTTTAAATCTATGTAATCCTTAACCTGCAAATCTGAATTTCCTCCAAAGATCAAGAATGAATTCTTAGTCCTTCTTAAGTACTGAGGATGTTCTTCATAGTAGTCCAGTACTCTTTACCTGGATTAGCCTAATACCTGCTCGTAAGACTTACAACAAGGGCTATATTAGGTCGTGTACACAATATATAGCCTCATCATTAGAGTTGGCTGACATGTATTTGGAGAGGGTTGGAGATTGGTTGCTATGTTGGACTACTGAAGCCTAATGTATCACTAGGTCTATTATCTAGGATTCAAATAGTAGGCGGTTGGCTGCTTGGGGCTATTTTCTCTTCGAGTCTTCGGTCTCAAAAGCTAAGCTTATAGCCACCTGAATAGGCATCACCTGTGCCAAGCAGGAGTTGCATGTAAAATGGATATTTATCGAGGAAGATTCTATCACCACCATTAACTGGATATATGATAATACGAAGCTGCATGAGGCCCACATGCTCCTTCACAACATTTGGAGATCCCTGTGTTCTTCCACGGTAGTATATATTCACCACGTCTTCTGGGAGGCAAACAGTGTAGCTGATTGAATTGCTTCCTTTGTGACGAGCACTCTGGAGACTGGATCTAGCACCGGATGATGGTCTTCTATGGGCCTTACAAAATTTTTTATTTTTAAATATTTTGAGTTTCTCTCACATCAAAATCGTGCGACTACTTACCTGTATAAAAAAAGAACAAAAAAAAAAAAACTCTGTTGTGAATTTCAGCTCCTCTTTTTAGAAAAGCTCCCAACTTGATCACCTTCTTATATTAGATCATTGTAAATATTTCATTTAATAAATTTGAATGGCAGTTTTGCTTCCCCTTTTCTCAAGAAAATCTCACACTACTCTTCCTCCACCATCCTTCTTACTCACCACTTGCAGCTACCATCTTTATCACTGGACTGATTTTTCTTCTTCTTATTATCTTTTGACTTTCACACCGTTAATTATATGCAAACTTGGCCTTTCAAAGATACCTTATTGACTCCCCTGTTCTCCTTGCGTCTTAATGACTAGCGTTTAACAACTCTTTCCGATGTCTGCACTTGAGTCAACAAATTTCTCCACATAAAAAGTGTATCTACTTAGAGTTCATATATCGAACCAATCTAACAAAATTCATACTCACAGAGAGGGAGAGAACCATCAATTTGGGTACGTGAAAAATTTTTACCTGCTCCCAATCATGTTTCACTCGATTGGCGAGTCTTCATGCCGCATTTTTTTTCTGAAAAGAAAATTCCGATGCAGCATCGGCCATCGGACGATCTTGATTATATATCACAGTATAAACATCAGTACCCAAAAAAAACCAGCATTGGCTACTCTACAATGCAAATATAGAAATTTTATACCAGCCTCAGGCCCGGCCTAAGTCCGATGACCAAAACATTATGCTAATAATGGCCTGAGCCCGGCCCGCACTGTCCTTTGCACTAGAAAGTGTAGTCCGAGCCCAGCCCATATATAATAATTGATATTATAATAATATATTTTAATATATTTTATATTTTAAAATATAATAAATATATTATAATATAATAAATTATATAATAATATATTTTATATTTTAAAATATAATAAATATATTATAATATAATAAATTATATATTATAATATAGTATATTTGTTGATGCGCGTGCACCGATCATGGTGGCGGCGATGTTGTGCCGAGTGCTGTCAATGCAGCATGATGGGTTGGGGCGTCCATCAAACATCGAGATCGAAGGTGACAGGGCACAAGGGCGGCAGCGTCGGTGCAACCCTAGGCACCCACTTGCCCGTGCCCTCGAGACCTAATTGTGCCACGTGATGGGTCGTCCTAGTGGCTCAACCACACGCGGCTCCATCGCGCGCGATATCTGTCAATGCGGCAAGATTGACAGAGGCTACCAGAATAGCAACCACTACTCGGCGTATTGATGATTTCGGCCTTGCATACATATAGTCACTCGGTTGCACCATAGGGGTGTTCTTGGCAATCGTTCTATATAATAGATCTGGTCGCCATGGAGGTGCACGGCTTTATCGCATACGACGTCCATCGGTATGGCAAGACTAATGGAGGCCATCGAGATGGCAACCGTCACTTGACGCATTGATGGTACATGACTTTGTATACATGTAGCAGCCTAATTGCACTATGGGGGCATTCATGCCGATCGCACTGCACAATGGGTCTGGTAGCCATGGTGGTGCCCAGTTCTATTGCATGCAGCGCCCATCAGTACAGTACGACCGACGAAACATCTTAGGTTAAAATAATATACTATAATATAAATGATAATATATTATTAACTATATAATATATAATATACTATATTATTATTTTAACATAAGTGATTTTTGATAAACTAATATATTATAATATATTTATCATATTTTAGAATATAAAATATTTATTATAATACAAATATTATTAAAATATTATGTTATTATATTTCTTATTTCTTAATTTTTTATTTTATTAATTTTTAAATATTTTATTAATTTTTTATTAAATTTTGAAGTGAGAAATCATAGGTACAATATGTGATTTTTTAATATAATTTTCCGTGCCCTTCTTTCTTGTATATGTACTTTCATATATTAAAAAATATATGGATCGATAAATATATTTAGGATGTCATTAATTTATAAATATTTAATAAAAAATATTATTTTAAAAAAAACTATGAAGATATGGGACCGGTTAGTAAGGATGTGAATTCAGCACAGGGACATTTTTGTACAGTAATTTTGATTTTTAAATTTATTAATAGGCTCCATGGCTTCAAAATGTATTAATTAATAAGCAATTGGGCATGATGTTTTAAGCTTGATATTTTGAGGGTTGGTTAGGAGATATAAATTTAAAAAAAAAAAAAAATTGAAGAATCGATTTGGATGATGTAATATTTTTGTTATTGGGAGGGAGATAAGAAGAAAAAAGTCATATAGATCATTTGAATAATTTGCTATAAATAACTACTTTATATTCTAACGGAATAAAAGCAAAAGCTACATCATTAGCAGGGACCAAGCTCGAAGGTGGGCGGGCTCACCTCCAAATTGAATCAATCATTGGTTGAAAATAAAATAAAAATCTACTAAAATCCCTACAAGTAAAATTGCTTAAAGCGAACCAATTATAGTTTGAATTGGATAGGCCACGAAAGGTCAACAGTATTAACTAAATATGAGACAATGTTTTGTACATATTGTAGCTGGATTTGGATCGTTGATTTTTTATCTGATGGCCTGAAATATTTTTGGAAGGCATTGGACTTGTTTTATGTCTCTAATGATGTAGTTTCCGATGATTTTTAAAAATTATAGAGACATCCTGCGACACAAGAGATGCCGAAATATTTTTCTGAGATGCAACAGAGAGCTGCAGAAGGTCCAGAAAAATATTGAAGACGATCCGGAGAGAAAATAAAATATCAGAGAATCCACAACAGGATTTGGCGAGGCTAGAGGCCTGGTATTCTGTGATCTCTCCTGTTTTCGTCTTCCCTTTCAATTTGTTTGCCTCTTTGTGATTAATCTGCAATTGTTATTGGGATATTTGTATTTCTTTTGTGCCCAATTTTGGGGGCAGATTATAGTGGATTGCTCCTTCTGTGTGGATGGGAATTTGTCGAACCACGTTAAATCTCGTCTTTCCTTCTGATTTGATATCTGCCTGTGTGATTGGTAAATTGCTAAAGTGAGTAAACAAGAATTAATTGGAAGCCTAAACCGGTTCAATCCGCTGCGCGCATCCCAACAATTGGTATCATAGTCCTGTGATGGTATCTAACGGACAACCAAGTTCTTCTACGTCTCCTGAGGTAATTATTTTTCATTCTACTACCTCTAGGCATGAGGTGGCGATATTTGATGGCACAGGTGATTTTGCACTATGGAAGGTGGGAATGAAATATCTGCTGGTCAAGGAGGGCGTGTCAATAACCCTCAAAGGTATGGATGCAATTCCAGGTGATACAGAGGCTGCAAAAGAGGAGATGAATGAAAGAGCACTTGGGACTCTGTTTTCGGGACTGAGTAATAAAGTTCTCCGCAATGTGGTGGATCTTATTACAGCTAAAAGTGTATGAAAAAAATTAGACACTTTGTATATGCCAAAATCTCTTACAAATAGGCTGTATTTGAGGGGCAAGCTACACACATTCCGTATAACGGAAGGGACCTCACTCAAGGATCACTTGGATGATTATAATAAGATCCTGCTCGATTTGGTGAATATTGGTATTAATATTGATGATGAAGACAAGGCTTTGATCCTGATTTATTCTTTGCCTAAGTCCTATGAAAATATTACTACTACCATGCTCTATAGAAGAGAGACTATAAGTCTCGATGAGTCAGCCACTCCTTCACGGCAGCTACAGCCAAGTTCTTCACCGGGAGATCAGGTTCAGGATTAGCAGGATCAGACTGTTGTTGATATTAATCAGATGTTAGATCACAGCAGTTGCAACATAAAGGTGATATTCAGAATGAATAGCATCAACAGACAGATCTAGAGTTACAAACTCAGGAAGAGGTTATTGTACGTGGTCAAGTTTAAGATGATAGTATTGCCACTCGAAAAACCAGGCGATATATTAGAGCACCTCAAAGGTATGGTTTTGAGGATTCTGCTTGTGCTGAGTTAGTATATTATGCTCTGAATATTGCAGACACTATAGGTGATGAGCCGACCACATTTCAAGAAGCAATTGATAGTTCACGGGCTGAGCAATGGACCATGGCTATGGTAGAAGAGCTTCAGTCTTTGGAAAAGAATCAGACTTGGGAATTAGTCAGATTACCTAAGGGCAAGAAGAAAATTGGCTGCAAATGAATCTTCAAGAAGAAGGAAGGAGCTACTCCTCAGGATTTGAAATATAAGGCAAGGTTGGTGGCTAAGGGTTATAGTCAAAGAGAGGGTATTGATTATAAGTAGGTATTTTCTCTTGTGGTTAAACAGTCTTCTATTCGTGTGTTCCTTGTTTTAGTTGCTTCTCAAAATTTGGAGTTAGAACAGCTAGATATCAAGACAGCTTTTCTACATGGTGATTTGGAGGAGCAGATTTATATGCAATAGCCACCTGGTTTTGAGGCTCCAGATAAAGAAGATCATGTATGCTTGCTCAAAAAATCTTTGTATGGTTTGAAGCATTGTCCAAGACAATGGTACCACAAATTTGATAGATTTATGATCGACCATGACTTCAAAAGATCTCCATATAATAGTTGCGTGTATCATCAGCAGTTTTCAAACGGGTCCTTTTGATACTTATTATTATATGTGGATGACATGATGATTGCAACCAAGGATATGTCAGTCATTCAGAAGCTGAAAGCTGAGCTTAGTACTGCATTTGAGATGAAGGACCTTGGACCGGCAAAGAAGATACTTGGGATGGAGATCATTCATGACAGGCAATTATGTAGACTATTTGTTACTTAGCATGATTATATTGAGAAAGTCTTGGATAGATATGGTATGTCTACAGCTAAGCCAATCACTACTCCTTTTGCCAGTCATTTTCGGTTATCTGCCAGGGATTCTTCTCAGACTGAGGATGAGGAGAAGTATATGTCTAAAGTGCCTTATGCGAGTGCAGTTGGCAGTATCATGTATGCAATGATCTATACTCGTCCTGATATTTCACAGGCAGTTAGTGTAGTGAGCAGATATATGGATAAGCCTGAAAAAGCTTACTGGTCAGCTTGAAAGGCACTTCTGATTTTGGATTGGTATTCTTTGGACATAGTGGTTGCACTGTTACAGGATTTTGTGATTCAGATTATGCTTGTGACTTAGATAGGAGGAGGTCATTGACCGGATATGCATTTACTCTCTATGGTTGTGCAATTAGTTGGAAGGCTACTTTGCAATCTACAGTTGTTTTGTCTACTACAGAGGCAGAGTATATGGCATTGACAGAGGCAGCAAAGGAAGCTATCTAGCTAAGAGGGTTAGTACGAGATTTGGATTTCAAGCAAAATTGTTTGGTTATTCACTATGACAGTCAGAGTGCTTTACATCTTGCCAGAGATCAGATGTATCATGAACGCACTAAGCATGTGGATGTCAGGTATCACTTTATCAGAGATTTGATATCTGCCTGTGTGATTGGTAAATTGCTAAAATGAGTAAACAGGAATTAATTAGAAGCCTAAACCAGTTCAATCCGCTATGCACATCCCAACAAAATATGTTGCAGGTCAAGAGCCAATCCAATGTCAGTCCAAAGAATCACAGTTACAGCAATTAGTTTATTAAATACCCAAAATTATTCCTTCGTAAAATTAAATATCAAAATTTCGATCGAAACAAAGTTTGTCATCAAATAGTCTTCAAAGAGTTAGATTGTGAGTGGAAGAGAAATTTGCAATTTGGAGGCTAATAATAGTAGAAAAATCTTGACAACTAATCATAAAATCTGTCTAAAGGTTGGATTTGCAGTACTTTACTGTCCCTTGATGCATTAGCGAATCTCATGTTAGTTATAATATATAGAATATATATATATATATATATATAAAATTTAAAAGTATTTAAAAAATAATTTTTGATAGTATATGTGACATAATATTTTTTATTTTTTAAAAATATAAAGTCAACATCTCTTTTTGTTTTTTTCTGACAGCCAATCACACCGCCAAATTAAGCGCAAAAAAGGGACGTCAAGAAGAATGCATGGTATCGATGACTTCATTATTGCAATTTCCCACCACAACCAAAGCATTTGTTTGTCCATTTAGCCATGTAGCAGTTTAATAGGGAATGAAATTAGCAGTTATTACACTAGTCAGAGAAAACAAGAAGAAAATAATAGAGATACTTGTTTGAATTTTTACCTAACAAATAAATAATTATCTTTTCCATCTCCAAAATGGCATTTGAGTTTGCACGAAAGAATATCATTTTATTTCAATGAGATGATATGAGTCCAGTATATATATATATATATATATATATATATATAACCTAAATGAGGCCTTTCGTAATGTAAATCTTTGCATTACATCAAATAAATGTTTCGATCTCTCCAACTGACGGTCACGGGCATCACAACTGACGGTCCCCTGCCTTCAATTCCCTTGCATGGAGGTTGCACCAAACGATCAAACCAAGACACGAGAAGGCTAGGTCTTGGAGAAGTTGGCACAGCACAAGAGTTGATGGTTCTATAAAAACTGGGGAAGAAAACCTTCCTTGGGTGTCAGAAGCTGGAGCAGAGGAGGACACGCTTACATCTCCTTCCATGGAAAGGCTTCTTGCTCAAATGAGTATTCCATCGAGAAAGGTCCTCCGTGACCGCCAGATCTATCGATCTGAGCTTTGGAATGAAATACTCATCTGGGCAATATGTCTTGCATCGAAGGTGGCATAGAAACCAACCAGGTGAATCCAAGAGGGAATCATGTATGTATGTAGCCTTTCCACAAAATTCATGTTAATTACTCTATTTGAGAATTCCTCCTCCGAATGATTCTATTCTTAAAGCAAGCTGCAGATTGGATATCATCATCGCACTCAGACAATTTCTAGAAGAACAAGAAAATTCAATAAAAAAATCTACTCGAGTTTTGCAAATTCTACTTCAAAGATTTTGGTGCACCACGATTGTGTTCGGTGGGAGGGGAGGACATTGATATTGTTTAAATTTACTTCATATCATTGAATAGATTTCTTTTTTAAACATCTAATCTTCTCGAAAGAGTTTCTCGAGTGCAATGATTTTTGTTTGTTGTTTATTGACAGATAATAACTTATAAATCTTCTATTCATTCTGCTCGCCTAACAAAAATACCTCTGGTGGCTCAATCAAAACAGACTGCCTCCATGCTTCAATATAAATGTTGGTGCATGTTTCAGAGCCCTGACCTGAAGGACTTCTTTCAAAGCTCTGTTTGAATGGTGGATGGCATGAGGAACACCTCATCCACCAACACAACTGATGGAGTGAAGCATCCCACATCATTGGTAAACAGACATGCCAACCATCATCTGATGTTCGGGTAAGCTTCTCTGCCTCAAATGTATCATGATTCTGCCCTTACTTTGCCTAGCTCTTCTAGTTAACACCAGATGCTTTTGAATGTTTTGGCATCGGATTGGATCAAAATGTGAAAAGAAATTTAAAAAAATTTGGTAGACTCATGAATATGCCCAAAAGAACATGCATGTATACATCATTGTTTATATCCACGTATCAGCATAAAATGGAAGACAATATATGCCCAAAAAAATGATTGTTGCCATTCTCGTTTGCTTATCGCCGAACACCGGCGGCAGAGTTAGAGCACACCGGCCTTCTCCGAAAGGATCCGAGGGCTTTCGAGGATCGCATAGCTTCGATGACCTACAAAAGGTCCCTAGGTTGGGGTTTTTGGTAGGGCCACTTCAACACTCGAGTCAGTGATAGAAAAATATGAGGCTCCAGTGATCGGAGCCGAAAGCCTATGGCGGTCCGGTGACTGTATGCTTAGGACATTCATGGGCTGGAGATCTCTTTTACATATTTATATGGTTACGTGATATAACAAAATGTTGTCATGCGGGTGTCAATCTTTTATAGACATAACAAACTTGGCTGAGATGGTGAGATCCTGTTTCCTAGCACAAAAAAAAAATCTTTTCCATTATAATATTAGGATTTGTCAGTATCATGTCCGCCACGTTTATGCCATGATAGCTATGATTGGCCAAATCACCGGCTATCCGAGCGATGCAATCGCAAGGTAGGAAGGAGGACTTGTCCATATACCTAGGCTTGCTGGGTTGATACGATCGACTAGTTTGCAGATTTGGAAAGAAGTCGGTTAGATGATTGTAGTCATTTCTCACTACCTTGCTTGGAGTCGACCAGTCGGCCCAAATGAAATTAGCCACCCAATGGGCACTGCTTCTAGTCGACAATGGCTGGTGGGCTAGTTGGCCTTAATGTCCCGAACATAACCATTGTCTCGTTGTGTTAGGCCAAACACCATAATCCATCATGGATGGCGTGCATCCGGTAGCTTGAGAGATCTCCGGGCCCATGTCAACGACCGCCACATCAGATGCTTCCACTCTCGAGTTCAGAAAGCTCTACTTATTTGCTCTCTTCTAAACGGTGGGAGTAGTCAAATTTCAAACTGACATGGGCCCTACCCAAATATTAGCGGATCTAGGGGTGAGACATTGCCAGCTATCTGGGTGCTCCCATTTGTGAGGAGAGAGCCAATGTGGCGCACCTAGGGGATCACTTTTAATTTCCCTTAGAAAGTGGCTCGCACATCTTCTCTTGAGCGATGGCTGGCTGCCACGTGTCCCGAGAGAGACAATTCAAAATGATTTATTCACGCTTCCCAGGGTCGAGCATTAAAGAAAGTGAGAGAGGTCCGAAATGTTGTGATGCTTGCGATTAGACATGTACCACTTGTCGAAATCAAGGAGGATACTCCATGATGAGTGAAATCTGGAATGTTGGGGCCTCCAGTTTAAAACGGGTCTCTGGCACCATTTCGAGGGTTTCTCCTCCATCAATTTGCAAAGAGATGATTTAGGAAAGAGGGCCTTAACCCCTAACTTGCTTCTAGAAGTCTTCCTCTCCTACAGGTGGGTTTTCTTCTCCTTTGTTGTTCGCCTCTTGCCTATATCCCCCTTAGGGTTTCTTTAAAGTTCTTTATTCTGGGCTGCATAAGGTGGCCCTAGTCTCCCTTAGGTCCCTGCTTCATTAGGATTTCACTTTTCCTTCATCTTTCAGCATCATGAGTTCATCCGAGGGTGACGATTACCCAGCAAATCAAATTTCTAGTCTTTTGGGCCCGAAGGAACCATATTTGTATATACCTGACCCTTCAGATCGGAAGAGGAGGAAACTCCCTTTATGATAGTAAGGCAGACCAGTAGGTCCACCATAACCCTAGCTTTTATGTTGATCCTGGCTCTTGCACCGATTCAAGCCTTTGCCAGTCTAGCGAGCATAGTGTTAACAGTGTCCACACCAACTATCCTATGCCTTCGTAGGATGCACGTGGTTTTGAATCATATATGGATGCATGCTCCTGAGCAAGTGATAGGGTAACCTCTGGTCTGAAAGGGGGAATAGCCATGTATGAGGCATTCCTTCAAGCAGGGCTTCGCCTACCCTTCCATCCTTTCATCCTTACGTGGCTTGACTGATACCACCTCATTCTAGCATAATTGACTCCAAAATCTTTTTGGACCATCTGCTCTTTCCTGTCCTCTACCATTTCCACGGGATTGTCCCTAGATTTTCTTTGTTAAGGTCGATCTTTATCCTGAAACACTACTCGACAGAGAGGAGGTGGTGGTTCATAGCCCCCCATCAAGGGAACATTCTCTTTGATCTGCCCTCCTCCATCAAGGGATGGAAGATCTGGTTCTTCTTCTACTTTCTTGAGTAGGTAAATTAGGTTTGGAGTGACCCAGACAAGTCTTCCAACCAAGATTATAAGGTAGAGCTTGTCGACAAGGTGGTCTATGAGCAGCTCCTTAACTCAAAGATCCCAAAAGAGGAAGAATTATTATCGGAACAAAACTTGTATGATGCTGAAATCATTCTGGTGAAAGCCTTAGGTGAGAGTTACTGTGTCCCTCCTCAGTGGTCACTTTTAACTGACCAAACTTTAAATCTAGATGTTACTCAGACATGAAGTTCTCAATGGAAGACAACAAGAATGTCGGCTAGAAGAGGAGCACCGGCCAGAAACCTAGATGGCAGCTGAGAAGAGGGCGTGCATGGACTCACCCACAACTCCATCTACTGCCATTATCGAGGGGCAATCTTGTGCCTCCTCTAGAGAATGCTCCCACTATTATCTTCACGGAGATTGTGGAGCTCTCGTCACCATTCCCACCGTCTCTAGAGGTGCCTCATGTCCGACCATAGAGCCCGCCCACTCAATCGGTGCCCTCTCCGGCAACAGGGATTAGTCCGCTAGGCTCTTCGGGTCAAGCGGGGATGTTCTTCCCTGGGGGTGGGCAGTTGGAGATGACCGGTGGGTTAGTGGAGAGACGGTGAAAGAGAGGGCCCGACGGTGATGGGAAGCTTGGACGGGGAGGAGCGGCGACTAGACGGCGGCTACGGGCGACAGGGCGGCTTCTGGCACAGTGAGATGGTGGCGGGGTGATGGACGGTGATGGGCAAAGGCCGAGAGGATGATGACCCGTGGGATGATCCAAAAATAGCTATCTGGTGAGCTCTCCGGCCATGACGAGGCTTATGGCGGTGAGGGAAGGCTCCCCGACGGCTTCTCCGACAAGAACAGCATTCAGGAGGGAAGATGGTCTATGGACAGGATCCGTGGACCGGCAACAATGGCTACCTGTGGACCAGACGAGCTCCCATAAATCGAGCGACCGGTTCATGATGGACCGGCTACTTTAAAATCTATGTATTTTCTTTAATAATCTTCAAGACTCGTCCGAACTCCGATTCATGTGTCGTTTTTATCGTTGGACTCCAAAAATCGAGTTCTTTATAATGGTAGTCTTCTTTCCTATAAATGATATATAACAATATTAATTTAATATAAATAAAGATAATTTAATTATTAAATTAATATATTTATGTATGTATATAATATAATTATCTATAGTTCCTGGTCTTATTTGTGAAGATTCATAGATTTTCAGTATGAAGAAAAAAATTTCTCTATAGTCCTTGATATGAGTGGGAGGAATGGTCTGCACACAAGATGGTTAGTTGTTGTATTTTGCATAACAAATCACTGTGTATTCATAGTGAAATTTATATTAGGTCACCTGCAAGGGTACATGATGAATTGCAAGTGAAGTGTTTGCAACGTTGAATTGCAAGCGAATTCATGGCCACTTACCATGTATTAAATTTAGTAACCTCATGGTAGTAGTGAATCTCCTGATGAAATAAGGTTATGAAGAGTGGGATCTAATCTAAAGGAAGGCCATCATGAACTTGAGTACAATGTCTATGTTCCGAAAGGTGATGGATGACTGAATCACTATATAAGATGGACTTGATAGTCATTGGTCAGGGTTGCACCTAAGAAAAGCATCAACAAAGAAAGGTGATAGGGAAGAACAGTTAGAGTTGAAAAACTTTTTAAAGGTGCATAGGAATAAGTATAGATCAAAATAGAGGTCAATCCATAAAGGTAACACAGTGGTGCCAAGGATCCATATGATGTACTAGGATCAAAAAGAATAAAAAATAGAAAAATGAAAGCCAAGAAGAAAGTCAAGAAGTGACCGAGAAACTGATCATTTCTTTTAAAGATGATTGAGAAGTTACAACAGAATGTTCGTGATCTCAGTCAGCTTTGTGTCCAAATCGAATACATGTAGTTGATCAGTAATGAAGGGGGAGAGTAAGTGAACAGGGCAAGCAGACTTATAAATTAGATGATGCCAATTTGCTATAGAAGAACGAAGGAAAAAATAGCCAACATTAATAATGGAGCTGGGCTTATAAGAATAAATTAGGTGAGGTTGGATTCAGCTCACAATTTGTCACGTCCCAAATCTAGATCTAGGATCGGCTACGTGACCGGCCGCACAACCCTAGGTATCTCACCAGAGATCATGCCAAGCCTAACCTTAATTCAATATCCAAACAATGATAAAGAACAAATCTCATCAATTATTTATTATTTCTAGAGTTTTTCATAAAGTTTTACAGATAAATAAAACACAAATAAAATATAAACTCATGATTTAACACCTAAATCCTAGCTCCTCACTGATATTTTCCAAGGTCTAAATGATCTTCGGTATCTGCAACAAAAACATAGAAAAGCAGGGGATAAGCTATACAGGCTCAGTAAGTTATCATTATCTCTGATATACATATACAAATATGTCAATAACAATCAGTAATATATACAACTCATACAAACAAGGTATCCATCTCAAAATAATATACCGGCAACACTATGCAAATAAATTGTGTACACTTAAATGTAACCGACACAGACACGACACGACTATGGATGGCCAACCATTTACTCTACTCTCCTAGTCCCTCTGACTATGGCCATGATCGGCCCGTGGCTCGTCCCGAAAGAGACTAGATCATGTGTCACATACCGCTCAACAGTCATGTGCCAGCAATAGTCCTACTGGAGGCCTAAAAGAAAAACTAGCTCTGAGTATCACACGAGAAACATGCATCCTCTGCATGTGCCTGCCATGCATGGCTAAAATAATGCAATTAGCTCCTGTGTCATATACCGTTCAATGGTCATATGCCAGCGATAGCCCCGCTGCAGGCCCAAAAGGAGACTAGGTCCTCGTATGATCATAGTCGGACTAGAGAGCACCCACACCGACACAATGCACCCACACCAACACAATGCACCCACACCAACACGATGCACACAATCCAATGCAATCAAATACAGATATATTACATATATTTACTATTTCATAAATATATACATATTGGCATATAATATCAGAGGTCAAGATAACTTATCGAAGAGTATCCATCAACTAAGCACAGTTCAACACTAAACCCGGTCTTCCAGGGACAACGACGATCCTGAATCACAAATTAAAAAGAAATTAAATAGAAACTAAATTTTCTGGGACATCCTTAACTAACAGTTCTTTTCCTCTCTTCCTCCACCTTCCTTTTATTTATTAATTATTATTATTATTATTTATAAATATTTTATTTATTATTTTTAAATTGTACATTTACTGGGCCGGCCCATCCTAGACAACATGCTCGGTCCAACAAAGAACAACAAAGCTCGGTCCAACAAAGAACAACAAAGCTCGGTCCAACACAGAACAACAAAGACAACAGGCCCGGTCCAACAAAACCTGGCCCAACTGAGCCCGGCCCAACAGAGCCTGGCCCAACCGAGCCCGGCCCAACAGAACCCAGGCAATAATGCCCAGACGAGAAACTCCTGAGGAAAAACCAAGGAGGATCAACGGCGATCCTCTCGATCGACCGCCAGGAAGGTTCACCGGAAGGGAAGGGACCGGTGGTGCGACCACCGACAGCCGTCCGGCCAGCCGCAAAAGTCCCAAAAGAAGCCCCCCTGTTAACAAAGCCAACCCCTCTATTAACAGGGCCGACGACTCTCCACGATGACTGCCGGGACCGGTGGCGATTATCAGGATCACTCTCCGAGAAGATGACTAGAAGAAAAGGAATGGACCGACGACGATCAACGATCGCACTGCCTCTTCTTAAAATCCTAGAGAAAGGAAAAAGATGATGGGATGGACTCCTCCCTCCTCCCCGTCGAACAACTCAACACAACCCACGCCCGGAGGAAACGGAGAAGGAGAACTTACCGGCAATGTCGGCTTCGGGTCGCGACGATCACCGAAGGAGAACGACCTTCGGAACGACAGAGGCACCAGGAAGGTTTCCGACAAGATCGATGTCGATCTCAGGCAATCCACCGGAGGAAGAAGGATCCGGCTGGAGCCGAGGCATGCAAGGAACCTTTAAAACCTAAGGAAAAGCCTTATCCTTCCCCGTGCGTTGACCGACTTCTCCACAGCATCCGCCGTTCGTTCCGAAGTCCGGTGCCAAACAAAGTTCGAACTGAAGTCGGCAAGGGTTGCTGACTTCAGCCCAACATCAGTCCAAAAACACCGGATCTCACATTCTTCGCTCCTAACAAAAATTTCATCCTCGAAATTTAAAAATCTAAATCTTCCAAAACTAAAAAAATGCACAATCTAAAACTCACATGATTCGGTACTCACAAGTACCATTCTATCCAAATTCAATAATTCCAATAATAACCTCCATTCTTCCATTACAATATACTTTAAATTATTCATAATATCTTTAGTCCACCACACTTCCGCTACGCACTCTGATTATCAAATCCTCTAACTCCATTAGATAAATTCCTGACAAGGATATCCCTCATAGACTAAACCAATATAAGTCTTTCAATATCCATTTCTTTGCTAAATGAAACATCAATGCAAAGAAATTTAAATCTTCTCATAGGTCTTAAATTTATCTTATAGTTTAACAAATATATAATCTCCAACAAATACATGGAACATCATAAATCTAATCTGAATTTGCTAATCATAAGATATCATAGATTCTACCAAGATAAGCATACCATATCCATATAATATCATTAAACTTCTTCATAACCTTCATCCCAAACATCGTCTTGCAACAATCCCATAATTTATAATCCAGTAATTAACAACAAAACTTGCAAGTTATCATGATCTTCATCCATAATATATTTACTTTTCATGATCAACTAGTATCCACCATTCAGCCTTTTACACTCATCCAAGATCAATCTCTACAAAAAAAATTCATATTCCTCTGTTATGCTAATCATATATCAATTCTATGCACAATATCTAAAGATTATAAATCCATACTTTGAATCCATCATATCCTAACTAATCTTAATACTAAGTTCAAATATCTATTATGTCACAGTACATAGCGATTACAACCTAAACTTCAATATCATTCGAATCACATCCTAATCACTTATATCGGTCTCAAGAGATCATAACCCAACCTTTGACATTATTCAATCATGCCTTAATAACCATCTTATTAATTTCTAATCATTTGTATCACAGTCTTTAACTATATCAAAATTAGATTCTCCAAAGTAAATCAAATCCATGACATAACTCAAAATATAACTCCATATATCCATTATCTAGTCTCGATAATATCCTTCCAAAATTAAACTAGGAAATTTTAATCTAATATTTTATTCGTGCAAGCCTTCAATACTTAGCAAAATCCTTAAATCTATAACATACACATATCAAAAGAACTTAAATAAGTCAAAATCCTACTTCTACCCCACTCTCACTAACTAAGTCATCTTGATTTTAAACCTTTGCTCTGATACCACTCTATCATGCCCCGAATCCAAATCTAGGATTGGCTACGTGACCGGCCGCACAACCCTAGGTATCTCCCTGGAGATCATGCCAGGCCTAACCTCAATTCAATATCCAAATAGTGGTAAAGAACAAATCTCATCAATTATTTATTATTTATAGAGTTTTCCATAAAGGTTAACAGATAAATAAAACACAAATAAAATATAAACTCAGGATTTAACACCTAAATCCTAGCTCCTCACTAATGGTTCCCAAAGCCCAATTGATCTTCGGTATTTGCAACAAAAACATAGGAAAGCAGGGGATAAGCCATACAGGCTCAGTAAGTCATCATCACCTCTAATATACATATACAAATATGTCATTAATAACTAGTAATATATACAACTCATACAAACAAGATATCCATCTCAAAATAATATACCAACAACACTATACAAATGCAAATGTGTACACTTAAATGCAACCGACACAGACACGACACGACTATGGATGGCCAACCATTTACTCTACTCTCCTAGTCCCTCTGATTATGGCCACTATCGGCCCGTGGCTCGCCCCGAAAGAGACTAGATTCTGTGTCACATACCGCTCAACAGTCATGTACCAGCAATAGCCCTGCTGGAGGCCCAAAAGGAAAACTAGCTCTGAGTATTACATGAGAAACATGCATTCTCTGCATGTGCCTTCCATGCATAACTAAAATAAGGCAACTAGCTCCTGTGTCACATACCGCTCAACGGTCATGTGCCAGTAATAGCCCCGCTGGAGGCTCAAAAGGAGACTAGGTCATCGTATGATCATGGTCGAACTAGAGAGCACCCACATCGACACAATGCACCCACACCAACACAATGCACCCACACCAAAACGATGCACGCAATCCAATGCAATCAAATACAGATATATTACATATATTTACTATTTCATAAATATATACATATTGGCATACAATATCAGAGGTCAAGATAACTTACTGAAGAGTATCTATCAACTAAGCACAGTTCAACACTAAACCCGGTCTTCCAGGGACAACGACGATCCTGAATCACAAATTAAAAAAAAATTAAATAGAAACTAAATTTTATGGGACATCCTCAACTAACAGTTCTTTTCCTCTCTTCCTCCACATTCCTTTTATTTATTTATTATTATTATTATTATTATTTATAAATATTTTATTTATTATTTTCAAATTGTACCTTTACTAGGCCGGCCCATCCTAGACAATAGGCTCGGTCCAACAAAGAACAACAAAGCTCGGCCCAACACAGAACAACAAAGACAACAGGCCCGGTCCAACAGAACTTGGCCCAACTGAGCCCGGCCCAACAGAGCCTGGTCCAACCAAGCCCGGCCCAACAGAGTCTGGCCCAACCAAGCCCGGCTCGACAGAGCCCAAGCAACAGTGCTCAGACGAGAAACTTCTCAGGAAAAACCAAGGAGGATCAACGACGATTCTCTCGATCGACCGCCAGAAAGGTTCACCGGAAGGGAAGGGACAGGCGGCGCGACCATCGGCAACTGTCCGGCCAGCCGCAAAAGTCCCAAAAGAAGCCCCCCTGTTAATAGAGCCAACCCTCTGTTAACAGGACCGACGACTCTCCACGATGACTGCCGGAAGGAAGGACCGGCAGCGATTATCGGGATCGCTCGCCGAGAAGATGACTGGAAGAAAGGGAAGGGACCGACGGCGATCAACGTTCGCACTGCCTCTTCCGAAAATCCCAGAGAATGGAAAACGATGACGGGATGGACTCTTCCCTCCTCCCCGTCGAACAACTCAACACAACCCATGCCCGAGAGGAAACGGAGAAGGAGAACTTACCGGCAATGTCGTCTTCGGGTCGCGACGGTCACCGGAAGAGAATGGCCTTCGGAATGGTAGAGGCACCAGGAAACTTTTCGACGAGATCGATGTCGATCTCAGGCAATCCACCGGAGGAAGAAGGATTCGGCTGGAGCAGAGGCACGCGAGGAACCTTTAAAACCTAAGGAAAAGCCTTATCCTTCCCCGCGCGTCGACCGACTTCTCCGCAGTGTCCGCCATTCGTTCCGAAGTCCGGTGCCAAAGAAAGTTGGAACTGAAGTCGGCAAGGGCTGCCGACTTCAGCCCAACATTGGCCCAAAAACGCCGGGCCTCGCACAATTACTGTCCATGGCATTAAAATAAGCATGAAAGGAAAATGGCAGAACTAAGAATGAGATGCTATTTTTTCTTAGCAACAATAATTTACTCGGGACTCGAAGATGAAAACTGTAATGGGCGGTCATGGTGTCTAGATACAGCAGAGAGAGATATGGTCACATTCAACAAAGAATGTTGAGCAGCAATATATGAGATTAGACAACAAACGAACAGAATGAAGTCAGCTGATTTGAAGTCATTAATGAAGCACATCTGTAAAGATAATCACCTAATTTACAGCAAGGAGTTTGGTCCATGAAAAACCGAATAAGCAATAATAAACAGGAAACAAGACCATGCCACACAGAAAAGGGAAAGAAGAAAGTCCAAGTCTTTTGCTAACCTATAGCAGTATAGCTTGCATGGTTTGATAAACTAAAAAAGAGATGCATCACGTACTTAATTCAATGCTGAGCAACATGCATGATACCTTGATGACAACGCAACAGGTTGACATGGACAAACTAATTAATGGAATGGAAAATAGATAGAAAAGTTATAAGAGAAGCTCAAGATACAGCCACCTCTCTCCCATGACAATATTCCCATTTCTTCTCTTAATTTGTATGATGGTCATGCATGGAACAAGTAGAGTGAGAATGACAAAAATGAACAAAAATCACCTGAACAACAATGAAAGTAATGTTTGCATAGATGAATGGATTTGTGAACCGTGAATTGCATCTGCAATTTCAGTCACATAAGATTAATTGCAACATATCAATATATGAAGAAAAATGTCTGTTCAAAGTGCTGCATATACTTATCAACCTCATGTTCAATCATCTCTAGAGAAGAATCTCATCTTTTGGTTGGTGCATTTTGGTTGTTGTACAGGATGGTGTTCCACAACCTCTGTGTTTTGACAACAAAAGGAGAAGATGGCACCTCGAATGGCATTAGACAGTGTTATAGGAGGAATTTAAATGCTTTTGTTCAAACTATTTAACGCTGCACCATGTTTTAAGAAGAACAATTTCTACTCCATTGCCATATAAATTTCGGTCAACAGAATTGTAGGCAACAAAGAAATATACTCATAAAGTCATAGGCAACCAAGAAATGCATCCAGTAAAACTCTATGAAGCAATACAAGAACAAAGTACATTCAAATTTTTTTTTTTAAAAAAAAAAAAAAGAAAAGAAAGCTGTGCATTCTCAATGATCATGGAAACCATGCCCAATTTGGCAATTTTGTTAATAGTTTCAAACTTCCTTGTTTCATAGATCAGAACAACAAATACCAAGCATTCCAACCTCAAGCTTCAAAGGGCCCGAATTTGACCCATCAAAAATCTCAATCCTTTCATTACTTCAAAACTGCTCGGGAGTCTGGAAAAGTACCTTGTACTAAATATGCTTCTTTAATAAATTGGGGGAATCTCTTTGGTCTCCTGGTTGGGCTATGCCTCGAGGCCGGCATGCAACAGATCAAGGCCCACATGGAAGCAGGCCCGCATGATCGCAAGCTAACATGCGGGCACGTAGCCCAGGCACCGCATACGGCGTGCATGTTCCACACGGGGTCCACAGAGTTTCACGCGGTTTGCTGCATAAGGTGCGGTTTACGATTATAGTTCATCATGATTTTTGCACGATCGGATGCTCCTCCAATAGAGCTATCAATATAGGTTGGCTGGGTCCGGCCCAGCTCTAATCTATACATTACAAAAAAATAGTATTTTAGCAACCAATTTTATAATCGAACTTTTTGGTTATATTTGTGACCAATTTTATAATCAATTTATTTTCTTAATAATTTAGCAACCGATTTAAATCGGTTGTAAATTCAATTACAAGATTCTCATCTTGCAACCGATTTTGCAATCGAAACCGCAATTCATTTAAAAGTATTTTTATTTTTTTTTAAAAAAATTTTATAACCGAATTTTCGGTTGCAAAATTATAAATAAATTAAAATTAATTTTAAATAAAATTTTGTAACCGAAAATTTGATAAAAAAATGATAAATAATTTTTTTAAAAATATTTTTTAAAATCTTGTAACCGAATTTTCGGTCACAAAATTTTATTTAAAATTAATTTTAATTTTTTTAAAAATTTGTAACTGAAAATTTGGTTGAAAAAAATAATTTTTAATTTTTTTTAAATTTTGCAACCAATTTTTTGGTTGCAAAATTTTATTTAAAATAATTTTTTTTAAAATTTTGCAACTAGAAATTTGATTGCTAAAAATGATTACTAAATTTTTTTTAAATTTATTTTTTAATTTTATAATCTATTTTTCGGTTGCAAAATTTTATTAAAAATAATTTTTTTAAAAAAATTTGTAACCGAAAATTTGGTTACAAAAAAAATAATTTTTAAAATTTTTTTAAAATTTATTTCTTGATTTTACAACCGATTTTTTTTATTGTAAAATTTTATTTAAAATTAAATTAAATTTTTTTAAAAATTTATAACTGAAAATTTGGTTTTGAAAAAATAAATTTTTTTATTTTTTATTTTAAATTTATTGTTTGCAGCCGAATTTTCGGTTGTAAAAAAAAAAGTAATTTAAAAAAAAAAACTTTTTTATAAAAACTCTGCGTCCCTTCCATCGATGCCCTAGCCCCTTTTCTCGTTCTCCCTTCCAGCGATTCCCCAAAGGCGAAATCTCCCTCGACGGCCGACGCCGGACGCCTCCCTCGATGGCCGACGCCGGACGCCTCCCTCGACGGCCAACGCCTCCCTCGACGGCCGACGCGTCGCTCCCCTCGACGGCCGACGCGTCGCTCCCCTCGACGGCCGACGCCTCCCTCCCCCTCGACGGCCGACCCCTCGACAAACCCCTCCGACATCGGCCTACCAAGGTACCGGCTCTCCCTTTCCTCCTCTCTCTTCCCCTTTAGATTGGGTTCTCCCCTCCAGAATCCACCGATTTTAATCGACATCTCAGTCGACAAACCCCTCCGACATCGGCCAGGTTTAATTCGGACCTTTTGGCCTTTTTTTTTTTTTTTCTGGTGCAGAAACGAGGAAATTAGGGAAGAACAGGAGCATCAAGCGGTGGTCCTTGGAATTCTTGGCCTCCGTTGAAGTCTCGGTGCTTCCGATTGTGTATTGCACCCTCATCGGTCTTTTCGTTCTCGATTTGCCCCGATCTGAACCTGAAAGAACGGATCTTTTACACTTTCTGCTTTTCTCCTGATTTTGATTAAGTTTTTATGGGGTTCTGGGGGAAGGGACGCTTGGTTTGGGATGTTTTTTTGTGGTTTTGCTGTTAAAGATGCGAGTCTTTTCATCTGGATTTGTTTTTGGATGAGTTCTTTTGGGTCTGGAGTCGGAATTCACTCGCTTCCTTTCTGATTTTCATGGTTTTGGATTTCTTTGGTTGGGATCTTGGACAAGTTTGCGAAACGATTAGATCTTGGTCATGGGGATCTGATCTCTTGGAGATTTAGTCTGTTAGTCTCTTTGCTTAATCTTTTTCGTTGGTGAGATTTTGTGTAGATGGTGTTTCTTGTCTTTGATTCCTAAAATTGGATTGTGTTAAATGTGAAGTTGATGGGTAATCGTCAGATGGATCAAGAGACATTCTTTTTGAAGTGGAGTTCTTTTTTTTATTGGTGTCCCTTGATCATTTGAGAATAGGCTTTTTGTTGGAAGTGGCACTTCCTGTTTTTGGTTGGGTGTCTAACCTTTCCCTTATCCGATCTATATGAAAATTTTAATATTGTGGTTGGTTGTATTTGCTGTTTTTTTTCTCTTGTTCTGGCTATCGATTCCTTTTGATCATTGGTCTGAAAACGGCTGTCTTTTTTTTTTTTTCTTTTGAGACATGGTGTCGGGGTTCAATTTTAAACTGTTTTCTTTCAGGTAAATGAACTTTTTTTTTTAGATTGTGAGAGAATGTTGCATTCTTTCATCCGTGGTTAGTTACATAGTGTTTATTTATTTTTTGTTTCATTGTTTTTTTTCTTTGCAAGAAGATCTGGATTCTTGGCACATAAGATGAGCAAGTGTGACTCTGCCCCCTGTTTAATTTGTGCATAGGTTTGATTACCCAGACCTGTGGAGTTGATTTGTGCATTTAGAAGTCCTCATCAGAAAACAAACAGCATAGCCAATAGTAGTAAGTGTTATCATTATGGGCAGTTTGTGATTGTCTAGGATAGTGCTTTCCTTATGTCGTTGCTGTCGAAATGGACTGCAGTTTGAACTCTCTTTCCTGCTTCTATTTTATGGTGTTGAGGCCTCTTGGAGATAAGCCTTGTGCACTAGGCTGCCCTAACACACAATGTATGTGTATGCATAATAATAGCATGTCCTTTTTTTCTCATGAATTGGTTAATTTGTATATCCATGGTATGTAGAATTTTTAGTGTTTGGATGCAATTCACTGGTCCTCTTATACTAGTATATTTATTGCAACTTATTGTTCCATATTCAGATTTGCTTGTGTTGTTTTTCGATAAAGATTTCATGATGATTTGATTGTTTTCAAGTTTTCTCGCATTGTGAACCGAAAAACTTCTCACATTGTATTTGAGAAATTGTCAAAGCCCAGGCCTACCAATTGTTAAGCACTATCTCAACATTGGATCTGTTTGAGGTGCTCGGGGCTTTTGCTTAAAGAAAAATTTTTAAAATTAAGTACTTAATAATTGAGATTTGTCTCCACCTAACTTATCTTGTTGAAGTCTGGCATCATCCACATAGCATTATGAAGTGACTGGTTGGGCATTATAGTTTTGTTTACCATTGTTATGGGACCAGCACTTTCCCCTTTATATTTTGGATTTACCAACTGCACTTGTTCATTTAATATTTGCTGAAAGAGTTATTTTCTCAATTATATGCCATTTTTAGCGAAGTACTACCGTTTTATGTGCATTTTATTGGCTACCTTATATGGCCTTTGGAGAATGATTGCTTTATATGGCCTTTGCTTATTACTTGTTCCTATTGGATGGTTTATATGTTGGCATTGTAATCAAGTTCAGCTGTCCGTGATAATTTTATAAAATTTAGGAAAAAAATCAGTTTTACATAATTTTTTTTTAATTAATCAATTTTAGCAACTGATTTTAATTTTTTTAATTTTTTTTTTATTTTTTAGCAACCGATTTTGCAACCGATTTTTAATTTTTTTCAGCATTTTATTTTGTTGCAACCGATTTTTTATTTTTTTTCAGATTTTTATTTTTTTGCAATTGATTTTGCAACCAATTTTAATTTTTTCAAAATTTTTTTATTTTTTAGCAATCGATTTTGCAACCGATTTTTATTTTTTTTCTAGAATTTTATTTTTTTGTAATCGATTTTGCAATCGATTTTTTATTTTTTTGTAACTGATTTTGCAACCGATTTTTTATATTTTTTTTAAAGTTTTATTTATTTGCCACTGATTTTGTAATCGATTTTTTATTTTTTTCAGAATTTTATTTTTTTACAATCGATTTTGCAACCGATTTTTATTTTTTTTAGAATTTAACTTTTTTGCAACCGATTTTTTATTTTTTTTTTCAGAATTTTATTTTTTTGCAATTGATTTTGCAACCGAATTTTTATTTTTTTCAGAAATTAATTTATTTGCAATCGATTTTGCAACCAATTTTTTTATTTTTTTCAGAATTTTATTTATTTGCAATCAATTTTCAATTTTTTTTTTGGAATTTTATTTATTTGCAACCAATTTTACAACTAATTTTTAATTTTTTTTTCAGAATTTTTAAAAATATTTTAAAATAAATTTATTTCTGACCAACTAAATTTGCAATCGATTTTTTATTCAAAAAAAATAAAATTTCATAAATATACCAAGATCGGTTGCTAAATTTTGCAATCGAAAAAAATCAGTCATAAAATTTTGCAACCGACTTATTTCGGTTGCAAAATCGATTGCAAATTAAATTTGCAACCGATTTTCAATTATTAGCAATCAAAAAATCGGTTGCTAAAATTGTGTTTTCTTGTAGTGATATGTGCTTGCATTTTATGGGCTAGGCTCACTTGCACAAATGGGCTAAAAAAATCCAACCCAGTCTGGTCTTATATGGGTCGTAGGCTAGGGCCGGGCCAGCCTCCTATATGGGCCATGGGCTAGGGCTAAGACCATGGGCTAGCATTCGAGTCGTGGGCTAGGACCGTGGGCATTGGAATCATATAAGTATATAGCCCTTATCTTAGCATGGAAGGAGCTCTGGTTCACCAATAGCAGCACGATGATGGCTATCGACATCGCGAAAGAGCTGGCATCATCGCTGGCGACACCACTAGCGTCACCACTGGCATCACCGGCTGTTCCTTCCTCTGTCTGAATAGGAGAGCAGAGCAGCAGCAAAGTCCTGGTCGGGTTAAATCGCCGGAAGTCCGGAACTATCGAGTATCGTCGTATCAAGGTAGAAATGGGAATGGGAACAGTGAACTGGGAATGACGTGGAAGATTGGGAAAAAAAATCAAAATATCTTTTCGTTATAAGTTTAAAGTTTTAAACTTTTAATTTAACGTGGACCGTGGTTTATTCTGGTAAGTGGACTTAGTAATCCATAATCTGTTTGCCATTATCCGTTTTGAATGTTTTAATTTTAATATATTTTTTTTAAAAAAAACTCTTGGTCTATGGGCTGACCTGGTCCTAACCTTGTTGAGTCCATGGGCTATAGGGGCCGGGTCAAAAAGCCCACTTACATAAATGAGTCAAATTTTTTTTTAGCTCGGTCCATTTATAGGGCCAAATGGGCTTGTCCATGGGCTCTGGACACTAATTGGACTTGATCCAGCACGATTTGTGGCATGTTTGATGCCAATCGAATAGCTAGAAAGCTTGAGGGTCAAATAGGAGTTAGACAATGAATTGGAATCTTTTTCCGATGCGGCTCAAATAACTGGACTCCTATTAAAATGCTCTTCGATATGGAGATGCTCTAAAGAATATAAAAGGGGGTAAACGGATCAAGGCAAAAAGTATGAGGATTTAGAAAGCTTTCAGGAGGTGTGTCGGTAATAAAAAAGCATGTAGGGACTAGAGGATCTTTTTGAGAGGGATTTAGAATTTCTTGTTGAGAAAAATTTTATGGAATTGAGAATGTAGGTTTATCTTATAAGTGATTATTGTTCTCATAGTGAAGCCTTGCATATCTTATTGATTATATCTTTTATTTTATTTTTTCTTCTTCCTTCTCTTGTAGTATCAACAACAATATCATGATTTTAGAAACGGGGATCCGTATTCTATATAATTTTTTTTTCAATAAGTGATATTAGTACAAGGGTACTACAATAGCTAGTATTAGAGTCCCACATTATCCATATTGATTGAGATCAAAGAAGATGAAGAAGACAAGCATAATCAAGGTAGAAATTAATCGATTTGATGGAAAGAGTAATTTTCTTCTCTAACAAGCGATGATAAAAGACGTGCTCATCCAGAAGGGGTTGATCGACTCTTGTCTGTGAGGAGAGGCCGGCTACCATGGAGGAGTTGGAGGTGGCTTCAAATACAAGCGATGAACACGATTTGCTTGTACCTGGCAAATAATGTGGTAATCCATGTATTGAGTGAGACTTTCTCAATAGTGTTATGGATGAAACTCGAAGAATTGTACATGGCAAAGTCCTTTACCAACACGATCTTTCTTTGGAAGCAGTTCTATCAACTATGGATGAATAAAGGATAGAGCATTTAGAAGCATCTAAGCAACTTTCAGAGAATTCTCATCGATTCTTAGTGTAGGTGAGAAGGTCG
The DNA here is from genome assembly GCA_021397845.1 of Areca catechu. Lineage (NCBI taxonomy): Eukaryota > Viridiplantae > Streptophyta > Magnoliopsida > Arecales > Arecaceae > Areca > Areca catechu. Next base: position 118,826,272 of record CM038038.1, read on the forward strand.
AAGAAAAGACCAAGACATTAGTCTTGCTATCGTCACTTCTATACTCCTTTGAGTCCTTAGAAATTGCTTTTCTAATGGAAAACAACACCATCAAGATGGAGATCATTGTAACACTTCTTCAAAACAAGGTTTTTAGGTGGGAGAACCAAGTTTCGAGTTTAGACGAGAATTCAATGTTAGCAGTTTCTGGAGGAGTTGACAACAGAAGATAGAGTGATAGAAGATCGCATAACAGGTGGTCCAAGTTAAGAGATGCGAGTAAGATTAAGTATTACTAGTATGATGAGTTAGAATATCGTGTGCGCAATTCAAGAATCAGATGAAAGCTACTATGGCGGTAGCCAATAGTAGCGATAGTGACGGATATGGTGATGTGCTCATGGTATCCAATGAGGTATTTCCTTCTTTTTGGTAGTAGATTCTAGATTCTGCATATCTTATTATGTATATTGCAGAGAGAAATTGTTTAACTCTCTAAAGAGTAGGAAGGATGTTATCCCCTGCTAGATAGATTAACTTGTGTGATAAGGCACAGCTAGTTTAAAGCTTCATGATAGAACATTAAAAAAATTGGACAAGGTCTAATACATACCTAGTTTCAATAAGAATCTAATCTCACTGAGTAAACTGGATTCAAACAGCTATATATAGAGAGCCGATGATGGAATCCTAAAGGTTATCCATGGTAATAGGATTGTATTGTAAGGAAAGAATAGGGATGACAATGGATCGGATTTGGATCGGGTTACCCAAAATCCATACCTGTCCTGCTAAAAAATTCTCTATCCTATACCCATCTCGGGTCGGGTCGGGTTGGGTATAAAAAAACTATGTTTAGATTCGGTCAGGTTGGGTATACCCAGTCTCATAAAATCTAGTTTGCTTAAAACCTAAATAGGTCGGGTCGGGTATATCTGTCTCATATCCAATTTACTTAAATATTTTATAAACATAGTTTTTATATATAAATGGGTCGGGTTTGGAACGGGGCGTACTACTATCCGTACCCGACCTTAACTTGAGTCAGTTTTTTTTATATAACACATCCATTTATAAATTAGATGGGTCGCGTTTTACCTGCCCCATTAGGGTCGGGTCGGGTATCCACCGAGTTAGTAAAAATTGTCATTTATAGGAAAAAAGAATGGAAAACACTACCTTTTGATAGAGAGTCCAGTATGAGATAGAGTTCCTGATACAAATAAGAGCCTAGTATAAGATAGAGCTCCGGGAGCATGTAGATTGGGCACGAGATAAGAGACTTGAGAGGACAAAAGGCAATATTGTATAGTAAAGTTCATATTGCCACAAGAAGTTTTTTCGAGTAGATTTCAGGTCAAGGTGAACATAGCACATGACAAAGATAGGATTGAACGGCATAGCTCGACTCCCATATTTATTTATCCATGAGCAATATGTATTTGTCTTAAGATATAGGGACGAAATCCTTCAAGAGCTCTCAAAGTCAGGTAGAGATTGGACATCGAGTCAAGGTGGAGGTTGTTAGGTTATGCCTCAAGTCTGGTCCATAGCAAACCCAGGCCTATATAGAGATAGGCCTTCATGGCCATAGGCTAGCATGGGGCCCAGGCACTGCGAACCACACGTGTGGTCCAGGCATGGTCCACGAGTGGGTTCACAATGTCCACCATGCAAGGCACGGTCTACAGTTATGGTTAATGGTAGTTTTTGCATGATCGAACGCTTCCCCATGTTCCCAAGCAAGATTAGATAGCTGGGGACGATTCCAACATCGATTGGGCATGATTCAGTATGATTTGCAGCACGTTCAATGCCGATCATATGGCCAGAAAGTTTCTATGGGTTAAACAAGAGTTGGACAAGAAATTTGAGTCCTTTTCTGATACGATTTGAGCCACTGGACTCCTATTGAAGTGTTCTTTGACAAGGGGACATCCTAGAAGCTATAAATAGGGGCAGATGGATCAGGATAAACAATGTAAAGATCCAAAGAGCATTCAAGAAGTGTGGCAGCGATAGCAAAAGTCTGTAGGGACTAGAAGATTTCCATAAGAGTTGAGAGCCTTGTAGGGATTCGGAACTTCTTATTGAAAGAAATTGTATAGGATTGAGAATACGAGTTCTTATTTTATAAATAATTATTTTTTTCATAGTGAAGTCTTACATGTTGATGCGGGATGATTTATGCATGCAAAGTATTTTTCCGTGATTAAGCATGAAGTTAAGATTTTAGATTCCGAATTTCAAGCTAAGACTAAAAGTATAGAATTCTATGGAAATTCTGGAAGTCATGCCTGCAAAAATAAATCCTAAAGTAATAGATAAGCAGGATCGCCAAGGTTGAGAAATCCTGGTCAGGTTAGCTTTCCTACAATACCACTACTGATGAATCAAGGGGGCGTACCTAGCAATGGTAGAAGCGCTTGCTGAAGATCGTTCCATGAAGAGATCGCTCATGCTCCCGGATACGGCTTGAAAGAACAAGCTTTTGATTTTGCCAATTCGCGGCTTTCTGCTCGGTGATCTGACGGCTGATCAGAAGGTATCCTCGGACTTGTGGGAATTGAGGGACCTGCAAATCACCATCCGGGGTTAGAAAACTAATGAAGATTGAATAATTGAAAGAAGGGAAAAGAAAGGCTCTTGGATGATGGCGGCCAAGGATTGGAAGGAAGGGGTGGCTAGGGTTTTGATGTTGTAGATGGAGGCAGGGCGCAGGAACAAGAAGAACTCGCACACAGCAAGGGCATACAGCAAAGAGAGAAAATTCAAATTTAATTCATCAATATTCTGAAATTACATGAGAAGGGGAGGCCTTTAAATAGGCTTACAAACTTGGGGCTCAAGTAAGGATATTCATGAGAAATTACGTTAGTTCTAAATCCATACAAAGACAAGCTAGGGCTCTCCACTTTTGACTGAGCCTCTCTCTCTCTCTCCCTCTCCTTCTCTTGGTTGGCCAAAGAGGGGTGACTCTAAGGGAGGCCGACCATAGGGTGACCATAAGGGTTGGCGCCTTTCTTGATGCTCCTCATGGGCCTTGGGCGGCCCAGCATGCTCCAGGCCGCGATCCAGAGTTCCAAGACCTTCAAATTCTCTTGCTGGGTCTTCCATGGTCTTTAAGTGTGGCTCCATGACTTTAAGCTAGCTGGATCTTCGATTATCTTGAGTCTTCTACTTGCAAAATTTGATTGAACTCATAAAATTTACATAACTCAGAAAATGACTAGCTCAACATGAGCTGACTTGACTGATAAACTTCAAAACTTACAGGACTCAAAACTTGACCTGACTCAACTGACTTGGCATTCTAAATACAGGACTCAAGCATGGACAGGACTTCAATGGACTTGCTCACAAAACTCAAATGAATTCATTCAAATTGACTAAACTCTAATTACAAATTGAACAAAACTTCGACTCACATCCTAAACTCTAATTTGATAATCACGGAGGGTTGAAATGTCTCTGCCAAAGTTTGGGTCCTCTAATATTTTCATCACATGTCCTATTGATTTTATTTTTTATTTTATTCTCTTTTTTTTTCTCTGGTTATGTCAACAATGATATCTTGGTCTTAGAAATGAAAATCTTTATTTCATACGAATTTCAATATTTAATATCAATACAAGTGGTAGGACGATGCCTCCCAATTCCCTTAAAAAGAAATAAAAAGGAGTTTGGGAAGTACCAACATTTCTATAAGCATCCAAACATTGTCATGGCCTAAAGAAGGACCTGAACTCTTAAATGCACGGCCACTTGAGTTCAATTGATTAAACAGGCATAAACCTATACATGACACATTATAATTTCCAACCTAATAATAAAATAAAGAAATATAGTAATCTACAATTTTAAAAGAACTGGCATCATGACCCTTTCCATTCACCAACTTGAGTTTCTTTGAGAGTGCTATCCTTCATTATCAGAAGGTAACTGAGCATTTAAACTGTACATATCGTTTTATTACAACTCAGTCTTATCCTCTATCATGTTGATCATGCGGGGTTATTTCAAGTTATCGCACAACAAGTTTGACAAGTTTCCACTTTTTTTTTTTTATCCTCTTGATCTATCTCAGTGTTTGGATTATGGTTGGCAATGGCAACACCACTGACTTTAATCTTGAATAATGCGAAAACGATAAACACGCCACCTGTTCTGGGCCTGATGCACGCACAAAGCTACAAAAAGTGATGATCTTTGAGGGGAAAAAACCTCTCTTTTTTTAAAGATAAAAAGTCGCTTCATGTGTTTGGTAGAATGTAGGACAAATTATTCCAGCAGAGAGCAAAAAAAAAAAAAAAAAAAAAAAAAAGAAAGAAAGAAAGAAAGAAAGAAAGAAAGAAAAACATATACCTCTAAAAAGCAAATTACCTTCTCCAAAAGGGCGACACCTGATGTCCTCAACCTATCAAAATTCACGATTATTTTGAGAAATAAAAAATAAAAAAATATTTTTTAGAAAAAAATTATGAGAAAAAAGAAAAAATATTAATTTTTTTTAGATATTTGAAGTATAGTATCAATTACAATCAATCCCAGAATAAATGATTAACTAACATCCTCCCCTTAAATTTTGCATACACCTAGTAAATTATGTAGATATACATGTAAAAATCTTCAAAGGCTTGGTGAAAATATTTGTCACTTGATCTTACTTCTATATTGCACCAATTTAATCACCTTCTTTTTTACAATTTTATATAATCACAAAGAAAGTGATACAACACATGAATGTATCCACTTCTTTCATGATTTATCGAATTATTTGACAACTTGATGGTATAAGAGTTGTTACATAAAATTTTTGCTGGCATGTCTTGGTTGAATTTCAAGCCTTATAGTAAATTTCTGAGCTAAACTACTTTGATGTATATGTTGGTGCTACTATGTTCTCTACTTCAATTGACGAAAGTATCACAATGTTCTGTTTCTTTGAAGACCATGGAATAGCTCCAATGTCTATGAAAAAGTATATATGATGTACTATTTACAATATATGAATCATCTACATAGTCACTATCGGTAAAACTAGTTAAATATGGTTTTTCTCTGCCATAGAAAATACCATACTCATGAGTGCCATTCAGGCAGAGCAAAATCCTCTTTGAAATTTGTAGGTGAACTTCAGTTGGCCTCTCTCTATATCTACTAATCAAGCTTACACCATACATGATATCTAGCTTTGTTACTATCAAATACATCAAGCTACCAACAATCTATGTATAGTAATTATCGTTGACTTTTCTACCACTTTCTGCTTTTATTAACTTTAAGCCAGGTTCAACAGGTACACTAATTGGTTTACTTTTATATATCCATCTTGATTTTTCTTGAATCTTTTTTGATACTTCTTTGGAGAGATAAAAATGCCAATCTCGATTTGATCAACTTCAATTCCAAGATAATACTTTATCAAGCCCAAATCAGTCATGTTAAACTTTTCTTTCATGAAGCATTGAAGCTCATGAATCATATCCACATTATAACTAGTGTAAATAAAATCATCTGTATATAGACGAACTATCAAAGTCTTTCCTCCATCATATTTAGCAAATAAAGTATGCTCATAGGGATACTTCACAAAACCATGTGAATCAAAAATAATTCTACATGACTTTACTAAGCTCAGGGTGCTTGCTTTAGACCATAAAGAGCCTTTTGCATCTAAAAACTTTATATTCTTATCACTTTTTAACAAATCAAAATAGTTGATTAACATATATTTCTGTTTCCAAACTTTCAAGTAAAAAGGTAGATTTAATATCTAATTAATAAACATATTATGAATTTTGAGCAGCAAGAGAGATCAAGGATAAGTCTTATAGTTTCTTACTGGGCTACTGGTGTAAACTCCTCATCATAATCAACTCCTTTTTGCTTGAAATCTTTTGTAATTGCTCTTGCTTTATATTTCTTTACACTGCCATATGACTTCAATTTGGTCTTGTAAACCCACTTCAAATTAATAGCTTTGTGCCCATGAGGGAGATCAATTAACTTCCAAGTTCTATTTTTCTCAATAGATTCAACTCCTCGACCGTACCTTTCTGTCACTTTTCATCATGTGATGCCTCCTCATATATGATAGGGTTAACTTTTGCAAATAAAGCAAAGTACACCTACTCATCCTCATCAACAATCTGCTTATAATCTATAACAAAGTCCTTCATCCATCCTGGCTGCTTTTGAACTCTTTGAGAAGTTGTCGGGGCTAATGTACATGATATTATTGGTAAAGCAGTGCTATAATTGAACTATTATGCTCTTTAACTAGAGATTGTAGTACTTGTGTACTAAGCTTACTCATTGCTTGTGCATCTATACTATCCTTCCCTGCATCTATCAGGTTAATAGCAACATATTCTCCTGTATTCACATTCCACTTGAAAGCTTTTTCTTCATCAAAAATAATATCTCTACTAATCATAAATTTTTTAGAAATTGAATGTAGAGTGATGTGGCGGGATCGCTGACATGGGGGAGCTGACAGGCGCCACGCCAAAGGAAGCCGCCACGTCGGATGCCACGTTAATTCTCCTGCCCGGACTCCCCTGCCGAGCTGAGCTCCCGCGATGCAACGAGCCGACGAGCCGAGCTCCATCCTCTGCCAGGTCAGTCCCGCGAGCTCGGGATGTCTAGGCCAGAGCCGCCCTCTGCCCTCCAGAGCGAGACCCTCGGAGATCGAGCCCTGTGGTCGAAGTCAAGCTTAGCCCTCCTCCGCCACGTGAAGCCTCTCTGAGCATGCGCCCTCTGGATCGAACCCGCACTCTGCCCTCCAGAGCGAGACCCTCGGAGATCGAGCCCTGTGGTCGAAGTCGAGCACAACCCTCCTCTGCCACGTGGAGCATCTCCGAGCGCTCGCCCTCTAGACCGGGCCCGCACTCTGCCCTCCAGAATGAGACCCTCGGAGATCGAGCCATGTGGTCGGAGTCGAGCTCAGCCCTCCTCTGCCACGTGGAGCCTCTCCGAGCGCAAGCCCTCTGGACCGGGCCCGCATTCTGTCCTCCACCATTATGTCCTCCACCAAGACGACCCCGCAAGCTCAGGGCGTCTAGGTTGGAGCGAGCCCTGCCATTTCAGCTTAGCTCCAGCTCGGATATGGGCACCGCCATCCCAGGACACCGGCGAGCTGCTCGAGGACTATACTGGAACACCTGCCAGACCGTACTGATCGCCTGCAACCGCCGGTTATACTAGAAAGGGGAGAAATACACTGATCGAGGCGCCACGCTCCTCATCAACCATCTGGAGCACCGAGAGAGGGAGCCAGCCAGATGATTTGAATCCCAGGGACGGCAGCCCACCGATTGAGGTACTACCAGGTTTTCCAGAATGAGGCGACCAAAGAAAATGTCAGAGCACATGACAGCTTCCCTTATCACGGATCAGGAAAGGCTCCTTGGGACACCGCCACACGTGCCTGACAGCCCGGTGGAGATCCCAAGACGAACGTCCAACAGTAACCTAATCCACAAAAACTTGGAGGTAACAACCATAACACAATGGAAGCAAGGCCCGAGCCATTCCACAAAAAAAAAATAAGTGCAAGCTCCACCAAGAAGAGGAGCACGGCACCACCAGCATCTTCAAGCAAGGTCGGACGGAAGGGCCACACAGAGACTCCCTCTAATCAGGCCACACTTCTCCCGACATACTTGCATCCAACTCTTGCACTACTCACTCCTCCCATTGTGGAGTCCATCAAGAGGGGCTCGACCAGGAGGATCTGTTCTCCTTGATCGTCACTGACTTGACCGTCAGAATGTCCCCGCCGGAAATCCTGGCCCGAGTCACTAATTCCTGTTTTGCAGGTCCAGGACTACCGGACGGCGAGACAACGAAGGAAGCGCGCTCCGATGCTGACAGCAGCTACGGGCCATGACGATCTTGGCGGCAATATATTGACGCACCAGGTAGGGGGGCCGGTCAAGCCCTCCTTTCTACAGATTGGCGCTCCATGGAAGGATGGTGATGACACGAGCGCGAGAGGCCTCCGCCAGCCATGCAGGGGACTCCCCTTCCCGAGGGAACCCACATAATCTTTGGATGCTCCCCTTGAATGTTATTCCTCCTCTGAAAATATGCATTTATTTGAGGAATAAAACATGAAAGCTTATGCATCAGGATTTAAAATTTTTCAAGATATTCATGATTTTCAAAATACAAAGTATTTATATCACTTAAAAACTTTCAGTATGATTTTAAATTCATTTTAAGATGATTTGATATCCATACAAATGCTAGAAGTAATATGATATCGAGTCTAGCTACTAGAGCAAGGGTTTGTCAATATGCATACCTTCTTTTTAAAAGTAACCCTTAACTACTAGTTCTGTACTTGATCCAAATCATTTCTAGATTATGCATAGATGCCAAAAATAAAAACATATAAATCATAGCATTTCACTTGAAATAATTTAGAAACTATATTAATCAAAATCAAGTAAAGATCTAATAATCACAAGTTTGACCATGAGAGCTTGAAATCCATCAACATCAAAATGGTCATGATCACAACAAATGATTATTAGTCTAAGCTTGATTCTAATCAATCACTTAAAATATTTTTCAAAGTAATATGCATCTTTAAAAGTATTTTTCATGAAATACATTAATCAAAATCAAGTGAATGTCTCACAATCACAAGTTTAATCATGATAGCAAGAAATTCATCAACATCAAGAAGTCCATGATCATAACCAATGATTATAAGTCTAAACTTGATTCTAATTAATCATTTAAAATATTTTTTTAAAGTAATTGATGCAATAATTATAACAAAAAAAATTTAACTACATTTTCAATCATGGAAGGAGATGTTTAGAATTTACCAATGTACATAATCCTTCCTTTTACCATTTAGTCCAAAATGTAGCTTGTCCACATCTTCAATTATCTTGTACAGCCATTTATCAAAAACTTTCTTTCTTAAAGTTGGGTTGCAAGACATTCCTGCAAAACAAACTAAGTAGACATTTTTGGTACCCAAACTTTCTTGGATCCTTTATGATTAGTAATTATGGTTCCTTTTGGAATCCAAACTTTTCTTAATCTAGAAGGATAAGCATTGAAACCATATTTATAAGAAAAATTGAAAGAAGCAGGAATATAGAAATTCTTCAAAAGTTTTTGATTCTTTTTCTCAATCAAAATATTTTTCTCATTAAAAACTTAATCACATAAATCTTTCAAAATAACATTTTCTTTTACTAAAAATTCTTTCCTTAGAAAAATTATTTTTTTCATTTTTCAAAATATCAATCTTAGCATTTAAATCACCATTTTTATTTACAAGATAGGTGTTGTCAAGAGAAAATAAATCTGCATGCATATTTAATTTCTTGTGCTCAACTTTTAGCAATCTATATTCATGCACAAGATCATTAGATGCATAATGTGATTCTTTAAAGGTAAAATCATAATTATTTTTAGCACATACCTTTTTTTCATTTGCCATGAAGCAAAGATGGGTAACTTCATCATCCGTACTTGAATCTTCGCTATCGCTCCAAGTTGCCATCATTGCCTTGAATTTCTTTTTGGCCTTGAGAGCTATTATCTTCTTATTTACATCAGCTTCCACTATCCTTTGCCATATGTTCAACTCATAGGTCATGAGTGAACCGATAAGCTCCTCCAAAGATAAGATTTCTACATCTTTAGCTTCTTGGATATCGCCGTCATCTTTGGATCCCATGATTTTGGCAAGGATCTAAGAATTTTGTTCACCAAATCAGCATTAGTATAGATTTTTCCAAGACTTTTTAATTCATTAATAATAGTCATAAATTTTAAAAATATATCAGATATAGATTCATAATGTATCATTTCAAAAATTTCGAAAGAATGTACAAGCAAATTAATTTTAATGTTCTTTACTTGAAGAGTACCCTCATGAGTAACTTCAAGTGTGTCCCATATTTCCTTCGCCGATGTACATGTAGAAACTTTATTAAATTCATTTAAGTCCAATGCATAATAAAGCAAGTTCATTGCTTTAGCATTGAGTTCAATTTGTTTAATGTCATATTCATTCCAATCCTCTTCGAGCTTTGGAATGGAAATGTCATTAACCAAAATGGAAGGAATATGAGGACCACTAACAATGATTTTTCAAAGATGATAATTAATAGATTGAATATGGATGCGCATGCGAGTTTTCCAAAATGTGTAATTTATGCCATTGAAAAACGTTGGTCTAACACTAATACCTACAAGGGTTGCCAACTTTAGTTCAAAAATCGTTAGATTTTCAAACAGAGCACCGTGCTCTGATACCAATTGTAGGCTCAGGTAGGCAACCCAAGAGGGAGGATGAATTGGGTTTTATAAAACTTTTATATTATTTGCAAAGTGTGAATTAAAGCAAGTATATGCTAATGCAATTCAAGTGCTTGTGTATTTCAAATAAATACAGCGGAAATAAAGAAATAAAAGCATAAGGAGAACAATCACTCAAACACAAAGATTTATAGTGGTTCGGTGCCAACCAAGTACCTACATCCACTCCCCAAGAACCCCTTGGGAATTCCACTAAGTTTGGTTTTATAACTTAGGCTCACCAACCTTTACAACTTATTTTGTCTTCGGGCTCACAAGTCAAACCCTAATTGGTTTCAAGGCTCACCAACAACCAACCTTGGTTTTACGGGATAACCAAGAACCTAAACAACTTGTTTTGGCTTCGGGCTTACAAGTAAAACCCTAGTTGGTTTCAAGGCTCACCAACAATCACTTTGATTTTCAAAGCTTACCAAAAATCTTTTTGGTTTTCTAAGGCTCACCAAAAACCTTAACTAAAATAATGTAAGAGCAAGTATAAATGAATACAATAAAAGCTTTCTAAAATAAAGCAAATATCTCTTTGAAGCCCGTTGAGAGTTGATGAAGATCTTGTCTTCAAGTTGATGAAGCCTTTGATTGATGCTTGAGGATGTGAACTTTGGATGCTCTCTTTGAAACTTGGAAGCTTGAAGGCTTGAACCACCCAACTCTTGAACCCTTGAAGAATATTTAAAAATATCACCAAAGGATTACTTCCCCAATTAATTTTTGATATTTATATAGCCTCCCAACATTTAAATGATCGTTTATAGCCGTTAGGGAGGAAAATATGACCGTTTGGAAGCAAGTTGGAGAAGTTCTGCAGCCCAGAAAACTAGACGTTACTGTTCAAGTGTTGACACTTCACCTCCAGGTGTCGACACTTCAGTTTCAGGTGTCGACACTTCAGTTTTCAGGTGTCGACACTTCACTTTCAGGTATCGACACTTCAGCTCCAGGTGTCGACACTTCACTGAAAGAGCTTTCTGAAGTTTTCTGTTTGTCTCAGGCCTTGAGTCGACACTTCACTCATCAAGTGTCGACACTTGATCCTCAGATGTCGACACTTCATTTACAGGTGTCGACACTTGCCTGTGCTATTGCTGAAACATCTTCAAATTGAAACTTTAACCTTTTCAAGTCCTTCCATATTAATTTCAAAGTCCATATACTTGATTTTTCATTAATTTAAGGACTTTTTCAACTGAAATACAAGCATTTCTTCATTCAACATGGTTGAGTACTAAGATTTGAAAAATACACTTAAAATACAGTTAGTACTTATATATACTTAAATATTTTGTCAATCATCAAAATCAAGACCAGAGTCAACAATCTCTCTCTTTTTGATGATGACAAAACCTTTAAGTATATGAATAGTGTAAGCTTAAAAAGATTAACAATAAGATAAACATGTAAGCTCAAAACAATAAGCACCAAGCTCCCCCTCAAAATATGATCCAAAAAATCTTCAAAAACATTTTTCAAAATATGCAAAATTTTCATATTTTCAATATTTCTTCTTACTAATTCTTCCCTTTAGATAAAAATATTTTGCATTCTTCTTCCCTTTTGCACTTTCTTTCATTTCTCAAATGATTTTTCATGTTTATCCAATCTTCCCCTTTTCATACTTAACAATTTTTTCTCCCTTTTTGACATCATAAAAAAGGGTGAAAGGCAATACAAAGTGAGAATGAAGTCGGAAAGAATAGCAAGTAGGTCATCAAAATCAATGCATGAAATCAAATAATTATTATATCAATTAAATATGATACATATTGAACATGATACCACAGAATGTAAGCACATGTAAGAAATGATTTGATGTATATTATTTATTCGCCTTACTTGTTCATGGGATAAGGTCACAGCGGCACCCCTATACATCATAAGAGAGCCCATTGAATGGGAAGAGAGGGTCTTTAAGCCCTACTTATCTCCTATGATCGGACGGCCATGGTGACTAATCCAATCCGAAGCGGTTAAAATAATTTTGATACCAATAGAATATGATACCATTTGAATGTAACTCCCCTCAAAGAATTATATTTGAAAACAAGGAGTATCAGAGCAATATAAGCAAAGCATGATATCAACAAGATATTCAAAGCATCAAATATAATAACAAATCTTTGGATGCTCCCCCTGAATGTTATTCCTCCTTTAAAAATATGCATTTATTTCAGGAATAAAACATGAAAGCTTATGCATCAAGATTTGAAAATTTTCAAGATATTCATGATTTTCAAAATACAAAGTATTTATATCACTTAAAAACTTTCAGTATGATTTTAAATTCATTTTAAGATGATTTGATATCCATACAAATGCTAGAAGTAATATGATATCAAGTCTAGCTACTAGAGCAAGGGTTTGTCAATATGCATACCTTCTTCTTAAAAGTAACCCTTAACTACTAGTTCTATACTTGATTCAAATCATTTCTAGATTATGCATAAATGCCAAAAATAAAAACATATAAATCATAGCATTTCACTTGAAATAATTTAGAAACTATATTAATCAAAATCAAGTGAAGATCTAATAATCACAAGTTTAACCATGAGAGCTTGAAATCCATCAACATCAAAATGGTCATGATCACAACAAATGATTATTAGTCTAAGCTTGATTCTAATCAATCACTTAAAATATTTTTCAAAGTAATATGCATCTTTAAAAGTATTTTTCATGAAATACATTAATCAAAATCGAGTGAATGTCTCACAATCACAAGTTTAATTATGATAGCAAGAAATTCATCAACATCAAGAAGTCCATGATCATAACCAATGATTATAAGTCTAAACTTGATTCTAATTAATCATTTAAAATAATTGATGCAATAATTATAACAAAAAAAATTTAACTACATTTTCAATCATGGAAGGAGATGTTTAGAATTTACCAATATACATAATCCTTCCTTTTACCATTTAATCCAAAATGTAGCTTGTCCACATCTTCAATTGTCTTGTACAGCCATTTATCAAAAACTTCCTTTCTTCAAGTTGGGCTGTAAGACATTCCTGCAAAACAAACTAAGTGGACATTTTTGGTACCCAAACTTTCTTGGATCCTTTATTATTAGTAATTATGGTTCCTTTTGGAATCCAAACTTTTCTTAATCTAGAAGGATAAGCATTGAAACCATATTTATAAGAAAAATTGAAAAAAGCAGGAATATATAAATTCTTCAAAAGTTTTTGCTTCTTTTCCTCAATCAAAATATTTTTCTCATTAAAAACTTTATCATATAAATCTTTCAAAATAACATTTTCTTTTACTAAAAATTCTTTTTCTTTAGAAAAATTATTCTTTTCATTTTTCAAAATATCAATCTTGGCATTTAAATCCCCATTTTTATTTATAAGATTGGTGTTGTCAAGAGAAAATGAATCTACATGCCTATTTAATTTCTTGTGCTCAACTTTTAGCAATCTATATTCATGCACAAGATCATTAGATGCATCATGTGATTCTTTAAAGGTAAAATCATAATTATTTTTAGCACATACCTTTTTTCTCATTTGCCATGAAGCAAAGATGGGCAACTTCATCATCCGTACTTGAATCTTCGCTATCGTTCCAATTTGCCATCATTGTCTTGAATTTCTTTTTAGCCTTGAGAGCTATTATCTTCTTATTTACATCAGCTTCCACTATCCTTTGCCATATGTTCAACTCATAGGTCATGAGTGAACCGATAAGCTCCTTCAAAGGTAAGATTTCTACATCTTTAGCTTCTTAGATCGCCGTCACCTTTGGATCCCATGATTTTGGCAAGGATCTAAGAATTTTGTTCATCAAATCAACATTAGTGTAGATTTTACCAAGACTTTTTAATTCATTAATAATAGTCATAAATCTTGAAAACATATCAGATATAGATTCATAATGCTTCATTTCAAAAATTTCGAAAAAATGTACAAGCAAATTAATTTTAGTGTTCTTTACTTGAAGAGTACCCTCATGAGTAACTTCAAGTATGTCCCATATTTTCTTCGTCGATGTACATGTAGAAACTCTATTAAATTCATTTAAGTCCAATGCACAATAAAGCAAGTTCATTGCTTTAGCATTGAGTTCAATTTGTTTAATGTCATATTCATTCCAATCCTCTTCGAGCTTTGGAATGAAAATGCCATTAACCAAAATGGAAGGAATATGAGGACCACTAACAATGATTTTCCAAAGATGATAACTAATAGATTGAATATGGATGCGCATGCGAGTTTTCCAAAATGTGTAATTTATGCCATTGAAAAATGGTGGTCTAACACTAATACCTACAAGGGTTGCCATGAACTTTAGCTCAAAAATTGTTAGATTTTCAAACAGAGCACCGTGCTCTGATACCAATTGTAGGCTCAGGTAGGCAACTCAAGATGGGGGGTGAATTGGGTTTTATAAAACTTTTGTATTATTTGCAAAGTGTGAACTAAAGCAAGTATATGCTAATGCAATTCAAGTGCTTGTGTATTTCAAATAAATGCAGCGGAAATAAAGAAATAAAAGCTTAAGGAGAACAATCACACAAACACAAAGATTTATAGTGGTTCGGTGCCAACCAAGCACCTACATCCACTCCCCAAGAACCCCTTGGGAATTTCACTAAGTTTGGTTTTATAACTTAGGCTCACCAACAACCTTTATAACTTGTTTTGTCTTCGGGCTCACAAGTCAAACCCTAGTTAGTTTCAAGGATCACCAACAACCAACCTTGGTTTTACGGGATAACCAAGAACCTAAACAACTTGTTTTGGCTTCGAGCTCATAAGTAAAACCCTAGTTGGTTTAAGGCTCACCAACAACCACTTTGGTTTTCAAGGCTTACCAAAAACCTCTTTGGTTTTCCAAGGCTCACCAAAAATCTTAACTAAAACAATGTAAGAGCAAGTATAAATGAATACAATAAAAGCTTTCTAAAATAAAACAAATATCTCTTTGAAGTCCGTCCGTTGAGAGTTGATGAAGATCTTGTCTTCAAGTTGATGAAGCCTTTGATTGATGCTCGAGGATGTGAATTTTGGATGCTCTCTTTGAAACTTGGAAGCTTGAAGGCTTGAACCACCCAACTCTTGAATCCTTAAAGAATATTCAAAAATCTCACCAAAGGATTACTTCCCCAATTGATTTTTGATGTTTATATAGCCTCCCAACACTTAAATGACCGTTTATAGCCGTTAGGGAAGAAAATATGACAGTTTGGAAGCAAGTTGGAGAAGTTCTGCAGTCCAGAAAACTAGCCGTTACTGTTCAAGTGTCGACACTTCACCTCCAGGTGTCGACATTTCAGTTTCAAGTTTCGACACTTCAGTTTCCAGGTGTCACTTCCAGGTGTCGACACTTCAGCTCCAGGTGTCGACACTTCAGCTCCAGGTGTCGACACTTCACTGAAAGAGCTTTCTGAAGTTTTCTGTTTGTCTCAGGCCTTGAGTCGACACTTCACTCTTCAAGTATCGACACTTGATCCTCAGGTGTCGATACTTCATTTCCAGGTGTCAATACTTGCTTGTGCCATTGCTGAAATATCTTCAAATTGAAACTTTAACCTCTTCAAGTCCTTCCATATTAATTCCAAAGTCTATATACTTGATTTTCCATTAATTTAAGGACTTTTTCAACTGAAATACAATCATTTCTTCATTCAACATTGTTGAGTACTAAGATTTAAAAAATACACTTAAAATACAGTTAGTACTCATATATACTTAAACATTTTGTCAATCATCAAAATCAAGACCAGAGTCAACAGCCACTAACGCTCTTCTCTGCGTCGCCTTTCCAGCCACCCTCCGAAAGGTGGCACGGGTGTGGTTCACCCGTTTGGAGCCGTAAAGTATCAACTCTTTTGCCTAACTAGGGCAGAAGTTCGTGACCCACTTCGACGCCTGTAGGAAGTTGTCACGAGAGGCAGATAGCCTCTTCTCCATCCGACAGCAGGATCGCGAACCCCTGCGGGACTACGTGGCCCGTTTCAAGGCTGTCGTGTTGGAAATTTACAGCCTTGATGAGCCAGTTGCCATGCTGGCGCTGAAGCGAGGGCTCAGGACCTCCCGCCTGACCTACTCGCTGGACAAGAAGCCCCCCAAGGCTTATTTCGAGCTCCTTCTCCGAGCTTAAAAGTACATCCGCACCGAGGAGGCGGACCGTACGAGGCGGGAGCTCGACGAGACTAAAGAGTCCAACCCCCATCGAGAGCCCGGGACCCGGAAGCCAGAACCCCAAGTCCCGAACTCCCGGAGGGGGCCGATACCAAAAGGCGCTCCCATCCCTGAGGAGAGTTACGCCCCTTTCCTCGCCCCGAGGTTGAAAATCCTCATGGAGATCGAGGGCGAGGACTACTTGAGACTCCCGCTTCCGATGAAGTCCTCCACTGGCCGTGATAAATCGAAGTATTACCGCTTTCACCGTGACCATGGCCACGACACCGAGGAATGCCACAACCTTAAGTGAGAAATTGAAGAACTTATCAAGATGGGGCTATCTCAAAAGGTTTGTGGGGGGCAGACCTCAGGTGGAATCCCAGGCACTCATCGCTCTCTCGCCAGCTCCAGTCATCGATAACCGTCCCACTGAGAAGCTGGTGGGCATGATCTCCTGGGGAGCCTCGCGCGCATCCAAAATCCCGGGGGACAGAGGATCTTGAGAATGTACTCCCCTTTATAAAAAAAAAGTGTAAATAATGGTGCCGTGGTCATCAAGAAGACGATCGTGAAGCATCATATAAAACACATCATGGTTGATAGTGGAAGCTCTGCAAACGTTCTTTCTTATGATGCCTTCTCCAAGATGAGCCTTCCTCCTGATCAACACAAACTTGTGCATACCTCCTTTGCTGGTTTCACAGGTGATCCCATAAGGATGGAGGGAGATATCACTCAAGATCATCGCCGGCAGAGCACCGTTATGATGACTTTCATGGTCGACAGGCTCCTTTCCGGCTACAACGTGATCTTGGGTCAGCTCGGGCTCAACTTGCTCGATGCCATCATCTCTACCAAGAGACAGCGAGGACCTATGTAGACTACACCGACCTCAACAAAGCCCACTGACAGCAAGCAGCCCGGTACTGCAACGCCCGGGTCAGGCCAAGAGCCTTCAAACCCGGAGACCTGGTGCTATGTCGGGTAGAGGCATCTCAATCCCTGGAGTGCAGCAAACTCTTACCAAACTGGAAAAATCCCCATAAGGTGGCTGAAGCCCCCTCACAAGGGGCCTATTACCTCGAAGATCTCGACGGCGTCAGGCTCTCTCGAACACAAAATGCCTGTGATCTGCGAAGATACCATCAATGATGTAAGATTTCTCACCAATAATAATGATAATGACTTTTCCTTGCACGAATACCTATCTGTCTTGCAGGAAAGCATCACCAACATTTTTGAGCCCAGCTATGAGATGCCGAGGGATCTTATTAGAGCCACGCTGCTCTCAATTATCAACATCTCAGAGCCCAGCTCCGAGACGCCAACCCAAGACCGGAGCTCAGATCTCCGGCCAAGAGATCTTCGAGCCAAGCTGCTCTGAATCTCAAACATCTTCGAGCCTAGCTCCAAGACGCCAAGGGATCTTCGAGCCACACCGCTCTCAATCATCAATGTTTCCAAGCCCAGCTCCGAGACGCCAACCCAAGACTGAAGCTTAGACCTCCGGCCAAGGGATCTTCGAGCCAAGCTGCTCTCAATCTCAAACGTCTTCGAGCCTAGCTCCAAGATGCCAAGGGATCTTTGAGCCACGCTGCTCTCAATCATCAACATCTCCAAGCCCAGCTCCGAGATGCCAACCCAAGACCGGAGCTCAGACCTCCGGCCAAGTGATCTTTGAGCCAAGCTGCTCTCAATCTCAAACGTCTTCGAGTCCAGCTCCAAGATGCCAAGGGATCTTCGATCCAAGCTGCTCTCAATTTCAAACGTCTTCGAGCCCAGCTCCGCGACGCCAACCCAAGATCGGAGCTCAGATCTCTGGCCAAGGGATCTTCGAGCCAAGCTGCTCTCAATCTCAAACGTCTTTGAGCCCAGCTCCAAGATGCCAATGGAACTTCGAGCCACGCCGCTTTCAATCATCAATGTCTTCGAGCCTAGCTCCGAGATACTAATCCAAGACCGTAGCTCAGATCTCTGGCCAAGGGATCTTCGAGCCAAGCTGCTTTTAATCTCAAATATCTTCGAGCCTTGCTCCAAGACGCCAAGGGATCTTCGAGCCATGCCACTCTCAATCATCAACGTCTCTGAGCCCAGCTCCGAGATGCCAACCCAAGACCGGAGCTCAGACCTCCGGCTAAGGGATCTTTGAGCCAAGCATCTCTTATCCACATCTCGAGCCTAGCTCCAAGGTGCCAAAGACATGAGCCAAGCTCAGGCAACCCTTGGACCGGGGCCCAGCTCTCCAGTCAAGAAGGCCTTGAGCCTAGCTCCAAGGCAATCAAATCATGTGACCCTCTTCTCTGATCTCCCCAGTCATCCAAAAAAAGAGAGAGAGAGAGAGGGGGGAAGGAAAAAAAGAGAATAAGAGGGAAATGCAGTGACAAAACCTTCATTTCATCGCCCAAGACCGGAGCTCAGATCTCCGGCCAAGGGATCTTTGAGCCACGCTGCTCTCAATCATCAGCCGTCTTCAAGCCCAGCTCCGAGATGCCAACCCAAGACCGAAGCTCAGATCTCCGGCCAAGGGACCTTCGAGCCATGCTGCTCTCAATCACTAGCCGTCTTCGAGCCCAGCTCCGAGATGCCAACCCAAGACCGGAGCTCAGATCTCCGGCCAAGGGACCTTCGAGCCACGCTGCTCTCAATCATCAGCATCTTCGAGCCCAGCTTCGAGATGCCAACCCAAGACCGGAGCTCAGATCTCCGGTCAAGGGACCTTCAAGCCACACTGCTCTTAATCATCAGCCGTCTTCGAGCCCAGCTTCGAGACGCCAACCCAAGACCGGAGCCCAGCTCTCCGGCCAAGGAACCGCCGAGCCCAGCTGCTCACAACTGCCAGAACCTTGCGCCCGATTCGCCGGCACCAAAGCCTGGTAACTAAGTCCCGGGCAAGGTGAGACCCTCTTCCCTGATCTCCCTACTCATCGAAAAAAAGAAGAGAAAAGAAAGAACAAAGAAAAAGAGGGAGGGAAGGGATAGAAAGAGAAAAAAGAGGGAAGGATGGGTTGCAAGAAAGTATAAGTTTTATTAACCAAGGACCAATTACAAGTGTTCCACGGGCCCCCGACATGCCGGGTGACCCTGACCAAGTACAGAAAGAAAAATAAAAGTACAAAACAAAAAAAAAGGACTACTCTACACTGCCTGGCCTCCCTGCTGGGCCTTGAGAAGTCCCGCCTTCAGGGACCTTCGGCTGAACGGCGCCGGCCTCGCACGGCTCGACCTCGGCTGGCATCGGAGGCTTGGAAGCCATAGCTTCCTCGATGATGACCTCCTCATCAGGCTCCGCATTCGAGGCCGAGGGGTACCTGAGACGACTGCGGTCCTTATCAGGAACAGACGCCTCGATCCGGCCATGCAAGAACATGAAGCCTTTATAAAAGGAGTCCAACGTCGTTTGGTGAATTTCGGCGACGAACTCCTCCGAGGCCTTGAACTTGGCAATGGCCTCCTCAGCATCTTTCCTGGCCTCGGCGGCCCCCTTCTTTGCCTCGGCGGCCTCCAACCTGGCAGCCTTCACCGACTTGGCCGCTACCTCCTCCGTCCTCTCAGCCGCGGCCAGCTTCTCCTTCCTTGCTTCCAGCTCCTCCTGGGTAGTTCGAGAGGCCTCCTTGTGCCGATCAGCCTCGGCACTGTACCAGTTCAGCTTCTTCTCGATGGTGGAGAGATCGTCGATAGCCTTCTTTGAGCGACTCCGCTCCAGGTCACAGGCTTCTAGGAGTTTCTTCGCTCGTTCCTCGGCGCCGGCGAGCTGCTTCTCCAGGTCTTTGACCTTCTGCCCAGGCGTTCCATTCACCCCGGCCTTCTACTTCAGATTGGTCTTCAGAGACTCGATCTTGGCCGCTTGTTGCCGCTCGATGCGCTCCCAGTTCTGGTAGTAGCCCTTAATGAAGAGGGCCTCGGCATCGATTTTCACCATGAAAAGAGGTCAGCTAAAAAAAAAAAGAAAAAAAGAAGAAAATAAAGAAAAAAGAAGAAAAGAAAGAGAAAAAAGAGATGAAAAGATAACTCACCGAGTAAAGCTGGGGAAAGATGGCGCTGAGAATGTCGTCCAGTCGCAGTCCAGCCATTTCCTGCCGATCACATGTCTGGATCGAGAAATCCATCATGTGCTCGGCCAGTACGGGGCTCTGGAGGAACGAGCTCTTCGGCCCCATCTTGAAGGGGAGCCGACGCCGCGCCTCCTCCCTCCTGCTCTCTCCTGCAGTAGGCAGCCTTGCCCCACTGACAGTAGAACTCCTTGGGGCAGGCTGAGGAGCTAGTACCCATGCAGGCGGCGCCTCAATCGCGACCTCGGTCCCGGCTCGGACCTCCTCGTCCCCGATCTTGATCACAGGTGGACTCGGAGGACTGGGAGACGCAGCGGCAGCAGCCGCGGCCCTTGCCCGAACTACCACCTCGGACTCCGCGACGGGGGCCGCCCCCTGATGATCAAACCGCTCTGGGATCTTTTGGGCCTCCTGCTGGATCGGGCCCGGCACCGTAGACACCGCCCTCTCCACTGGTGGAGGGGCAGCTCGGATCGCCCCTAAACTCTGACTGACTGGAGCTGCAGAGCTCGGATCGGCCACCACGGCGGGAGCAGTCGCAGGCGCACTCTCCTCTCGGACCCGCCTCGCCGGAGGCTCCTCGACCAGCTCGGTCAGCGGCCTCTTCTAGGTGATTGCCAGTAGGTCGCTCTCTGTGAAAATCATCCCTGCATGCAAGTCACACAACGGTCAGAGCCTGTAAGAAGCAAAGTAAGTAATGCAAGAAAGAAAAAGAAAAGTTCAGGTCGAACTCACCCAACCCATTTGTTGGGTCGACCCCGGCATCGAAGAGGTTTTGCTCTGATAACAGGATCTCGAGATAAGGGATCTGGGTGGTGCGGAGCTGCTCGTAGTCATCGCGATCAGCCGCATCGATCACAGAATTTCGATTGGGAGATTGGTCTAGATCGCTCCAGACCCAGTCAACCCCCTCAACTGTGGCAAAGAAGAATTTACTCTTCCATCCCTCGATGGAAGAGGGGAGCTTGAATTTAATGCCCTTCAGGCGGGAAGACAAGGACCACCACCCGTCCTCAGTCGGGTGGCGCTTCAGGGCAAAGAAAGCCATGAACAAAGAGAACCGGGCAACAAATCCATGGAGGTGGCAGAGTACAATGAAGGAGAAGATGACCCTAATGACGTTTGGCACTAACTAGGTAGGAACCAAACGATAGTTGTCCAAGACGGACATGAAGAAGGGATGGAAAGGAAAGCGGAGACCCCCAGAGAAGGTCTCCTCATAAAAAGCAATGCGGCCCAGGCCACTGGAGGTGACCCGTTCCTCCGGACGAGGGATCATAAGCCGAATAGAATGTGGGATGCCAAAGATATCCTGAACGGTCCCCAGTTCCTTGGTGGTGATCTTCGAGGTGACCCCGCCAGGACTTGTGGACCGAGCAGACTCAGAAACAGGTACAGAAGGAGGAAGGAGAGAAGGACCAGACCCCGATTCCCTGATGAGCACCGGATCGGGAGAACGCCTCCTACTGAATTCGAAGCGAGCCGCATCCTCCTCCTCACCGGAGGAAGAAGAAGATGCCGGCCTCCGCTCGGAGGGACCGGCCTCGTCCTGATCAGTAGAGGGGCGGAAGCCCGGGCTAAAGCGGGATATCCTCAAGAACAAGAAGAGGTGAAGAACTCGAGGTGGAGGACGAAAAAGCAGACTCGACTCGAAGGAGACCCTAAACCTGGAGGAAGGACCCTACTCTAGCGAAGGGGAAAGAAAGAGGAGACTAACCTGGTTCCTTAGAAGATGTGAGGTGACTGGAAGGAAGAAGAAGGCTCGAACATAGTAGCAGGCACGGAGAATTCAAAAGAATGGATACTTCGGGTAAGGCTCTCTTTTCATTTCGAAATGACCCGATGGATTCATTCCGATCCGACCCCTTCGCCAACGAATCCACACCACGTGCTATCCATCGACGAAAATGACGTCCCGGCCGTTCTGAATTCTACGCCAACATTAACTACTCCTCGGATGTGGCCACGTGGTGCCCCCGTATTGGCTCGCAGGACCGTCTCACGAAGCGCCAGCAATCATGGCTATCATTGCGCCATATCTCCACCTTTCCATGTCAGCATCACAATTACTCCCTTCGGCATGAGCGCCATGCACTAACGAGCCTCGGGAGTCGGGAGCAAATGATGTGGTGGGATCGCTGACATGGGGGAGCTGACAGGCGCCACGCCAAAGGAAGCCGCCATGTCGGATGCCATGTCAATTCTCCTGCCCGGACTTCCCTGCCGAGCTGAGCTCCCTCGAGGCAACGAGCTGACGAGTTGAGCTTCGTCCTCCGCCAGGTCGGTCCCGCGAGCTCGGGATGCCTAGGCCGGAGCTGCCCTCTGCCCTCTAAAGTGAGACCCTCGGAGATCGAGCCCTGTGGTCAGAGTCGAGCTTAGCCCTCCTCCGCCATGTGGAGCCTCTCCAAGAGCGCACCCTCTGGAACGGGCCTGCACTCTGCCCTCCAGAGCGAGACCCTCGGAGATCGAGCCCTGTGGTCGAAGTCGAGCTCATCCCTCCTCCGCCACATGGAGCCTCTCCGAGCGCGCGCCCTCTAGACCGGGCCCGCACTCTGCCCTCCAGAGCGAGACCCTCGGAGATCGAGCCCTATGGTCGGAGTCGAGCTCAGCCCTCCTCCACCATGTGGACTGCCAGGTTTCCCGAAATGAGGTGACCAAGGGGAATGTCAGAGCACATGACAGCTTTCCTTATCACTGATCGGGAAAGGCTCCTTGGGACACCGCCGCACGTGCCTGACAGCCCGGTGGAGATCCCAAGATGAACGCCCAACGGTAACCTAATTCACAAAAACTTGGAGGTAACGACCACAACACAATGGAAGTAAGGCACGAGCCATTCCACAAAAATATACAAGTGCAAGCTCCACCAAGAAGAGGAGCATGGTACCACCAGCATCCTTAAGCAAGGTCAGGCGGAAGGGCCATACAGAGACTCCCTCTAACCAGGCCACACTTCTCCCGACACACTTGCATCTCACTCTTACACTACTCACTCCTCCTAGTGTGGAGTCCATCAAGAGGGGCTCGACTAGGAGGATCTGTTACCCTGGATCGTCACTGACTTGACCGTCGGAGTGCCCCCGCCGGAAACTCCGGCCCGGGTCACTAATCTCTGTTTTGCAGGTCCAGGATCACCGGATGGTGAGACAACGAAGGAAGTGCGCTCCGATGCTGACAGCAGCTATGGACCACGGTGATCTTGGCGGCAACATAGAGTTTATAAGCCTTAAAATACTTAGCCAACAAATATGTATACCTTACCTTTATCATCTAACTTCTTCCTCTTCTCATCTAGCAAACATGCATATGCAATATATCTAAGAACTCTAAGATGGCTGACATTTGGCTTATAAGCAATCCAGACCTCTTGAAGAGTTTTATGATATAAATTTTTTGTAGGGCACAAATTCAAAATATAAACACCAATGTATAGTTTCAGCCCAAAATTGTCTAAGCAAAGACTTAGCTTTCTCACCATGTTTAAGATAGTTCTGTTCTTTCTTTCTTTTTGCAACATCATTTTGCTATGGCTATATGTAACAATTAACTAGTATCTAATTCTATGAAAATTACAAAACTAAAAAAACTCATTTGAGCTAAATTCTCCGTCTTTATTAGTCCTCAAGATTTTAATAAAATAACCACTTTCTTTCTCAACAAAAGATTTAAAATTTTGAAAAACTGAAAAAGCTTCAGATTTTTCTTCAAGAAAAAAAAACCATGTTTTTTACTATAATCATCAGTAAAAGTAAGAAAATATATCTTATTACCAAAAAAAATGTGGATCAATTGGCCTGCAAATATCTGCATGAATAATTTCAAGTAGTTAATTAGCTCTTCTTGCTTATTCTGTAGGAAAAGAATCATGGTGCTACTTTCTAAAAAGACACCATTCACATAGCTGA
Organism: Areca catechu; assembly: GCA_021397845.1. NCBI lineage: Eukaryota > Viridiplantae > Streptophyta > Magnoliopsida > Arecales > Arecaceae > Areca > Areca catechu. The sequence goes on from CM038038.1 coordinate 118,850,692, forward strand.
TCAGGATGATTGATAAGTAGAAGGCCTGTAACCATTTTCTTCTGATACAATAACTTCAAAATATGAAGATTTAAGTGCCATACTTAAATGCTATAGCGATGACCTATCTTTCATAATAGTACTGAAATAAGGTAAACTCTGAGAGATTTTCAAAGAAAATATCCTATTCTTAGATATCGTTACATTAGCTATCACCTACCTGTTACTATCTTCAATTCTGTAATACTTATTTTTCAAAGATATCTCATAACACTTGTTTACTAATTGTCTTAAACTTAACAAGTTCTTTTGAGCTTATGAACATAAAAAATATTAGTAATGAAAACAAGGCTTCCTTCCTTAGTCTGGATTGGTATCTTTTCAATGCCCTAGATATCAATAATAGAATCATCATCAAAAATAACTTTTGAAGAAAAAGATTCAGCCAATTTACAAAATAGGGACTTGTTATCTATTATATGGTTGCTAGCCTCTATATCAAGATACCACAAATTTTCAAATTTATCTTATATAATGTTGCAAGCAAGTAATAAATTCTTATTTACTTCATGCTTCTCATTTTTAATGTAATTTGCTTGTTCTTGTATAGCAGAATTTTGATAACATTCATAACTATAATGACCAAATTTATTGCAAGTATAACATTGAATTTGAGATTTATCTATAATCGATTGCCCACATCCTCATCCATGACCATAAGATTGGCCTCTACCTTGACCATGTCCACCAAAATTTCTATGATTTGATTTTCTTCTTGTATGGTATTACTATCTGTACCTCTTCCTCTATTAAAACCTTTGCCACCTCTACCTCTGCCATTGTTTCGGCCTCTACAACGGCCTTTGCCTTTGACATAACTGTCACAAGTATTTATTTTTAATTGTAAAGCTTGCTCTATAGGGGTATTTTTGTTGATCCTTTGCTCGTGAGCCATCAATGATTTCATTAGTTCATCAACTATCAAATCATCTAAATCTTTTGCTTCTCTAATAGAACACATCACATGCTCAAATTCAATGTTAAAGATTGGAGGATCTTTTTAATCACCTTCAAATATGGCATCTCTTCTTTATTAGATTTCATTTTATTCATTATGGTCAAAATCCGAGAAAAGTAATCTGAGATACTTTCCGTCAGATTCATCTTCAAGTTCTGAAACTCTACCTACAGTGCCTATAAACAAATAATTTTCACCTTGGTTACTCCATGATATATTTTTTCAAGAACTAACCAAGCCTCATGGAAGGTCTCTACCACTGCAATCTTCTCAAATATACTTTCATCAACTGCTTGATGGATGAAAGCAAGTACCTTATGATCTCATTTTTTCTTATCTTTCATATCTGTCTTCTTTGCTATATCAAGAATGGGTTCTTTTTTGTTTGTGACCTTCTCAAATCATTTCTCTACTACATCCCAAATTTCTTGAATCTGAATAAAACTTTCATCTAAATCCTCCAGTGATCATACTTCTTACCAGTGAATCAAGGAATCTACGGTTGGCTTGTGCTACTATTCAATCATGACTCCATCTAGGACATTTTCCTTCCTCGTTTTTCGCTTCCATAATCTTTGCTTCAATTGAATTTCACGGGAAATAGGAAAAGAATTTTTTTTTCTCTTTAGATCTGGGAAGAATAATATCAATTACAACCGGTCCCAAAATAAATAACGAATTAACTAACTTGGATAAACATAAATTTTAATTTAATAAAATTTCAGTATGTTATTTTTAACATCAAGAGCTAAATTAAACAGTTTTAATTTTTGAAAAACCTTCTTCACTAATTATTTCAAGCATTCATATTTGGTGAGTTCCGTTTTAATTTTGTTTATCATTGAAAGATGTCCTGATGATTATTTTTATTGTGAAAATTAATATTTAATCTTAATGAGATTTATTTCAAGTCTCCATGTTTGATGAGATTTATTTTTTATTTTTTTATTATTAAAATCTATCTTAATGATTATTTTTATTATAAAAGCCCATATTTAATTTTAATAACATATATAATTAAATTTTAATTAGCGATGGTAAAATATGAACTACCCATACATCTAACTAGTGTCTGACCCATGATAAACAAGTTTGGATTTAGGATAAATGGATTTGGATTGTAAACAGGTCGACTTGTTTAACCCATTTACTATATGGGTTGGATTGAGATTTTTAATATTTGACATGTTTAACCCATTTAATTTTTAAGTCGGGTTGAGTTGGATATCTCGTTTAACCTAGTTTATTTATTTATTAAATGGATTGGGTCAAGTTGGGTTAGATAAATAGGTTATTTATTTATTAAATAGGTTAAACAGGTGGAGTTGGATTGGGTTAGTAGGTTATCTATTTAATAAATAGGTTAAATGGATCGGGTCGAGTTACCTATCTATTAAATAGATTAGGTTCATGTTTTAAATTATAATCCATTTAATAAATAGGTCGGATTCGGGTTGAAGCTTTTGGACCCGGTCCATATCTAACCCAATATATATATACCCAACCAGACTTGATTGCCACCCTATCTTAATCTTAATGATATATATACCATTCAGGAAGATGCTAGATACCGGGTCACTTGTAGGCTGGAGCTAACAAGGCATAAGCTCATGAGATGAAACTAGGTTGAGGTAGATATTTTCAAGCTGCTTAAGAAGGTAAAGGCCTTTATTATAGATCTACAGATGAATGAGGATAGGGAGGATGGGCTTCCTACTGATGACCTGACTTTCTTTGCACCACTCTCTATTGTAGCAACGGGAAGTGTTATAGCGATAGAAGTCATGGGTCCAAAGAATCAAGGAGAGTTATTTGAATACCAATTTTATTCATCAAACAATTGTTATTAGGAGGCACAGGAACCAGATCCAGACATTGAGGATGGTGGAGAGGCACTGGATTGGTACAGAAGGTGAGGTCAGCCAAGAGATCCTTGGTTTCTTTAGGTCGAGATGGTCGACAAACCTGGGGGAGTGGAGACTTCTCCCCACCCTTAAGAAGTTAGGTCCTGTTTATGGAGAATGACTTCCTGATTGGTCCTATGCCTGGGGATGAGATTCAAGGGGCATTGTGGGTGATTGGTGGAGGACAAAGCACTTGGTCTATATAGTTTTCCTCCTTTAGGCATTACTAGACCGTCATCCATGAGGAGGTGCTTAAGATGATCCAGGAATTCTTTGCTATAGGGTAGATGCTGCAGCTTGGAAGAAGACCTTCATCGCTTTAATCCCAAAGAGGCAAGATGCTTTAGAGCCAGCTCACTTTAGGCCCATTAGTTTGTGCACTACCTTATATAAGGTCTATGCCAAAATTATGATGGGCAGGATGAAGCTTATTCTTCCCCACTTGGTCAATTTAGAGCAAGGTGCCTTTGTGAGTGGCCATAGTATTTCTAACAATGTACTAATTATGTAGGAGTTCATGCATGACCTTTAGAGAGCTCTAGCCCGTCATTGTCTTAAGGCCATCAAGCTTGACATGGAAAGAGCCAATGGTTGGGTGTGCTAGGGTTTCTCTACTATGCATTGGAGAGCGTTGGATTCTATAGTCATTGGATTGATTAGGCTAGGGATTGTGTATAGGCACCATCTTTCTTGATCCTGATCAATGGCACACCAATGGATTTTTTTTACTCTACTATTAGCATTCACCAAGATTGTCCTATATCCCCTTACCTATGCATTATTTGTAAAAATGCTCTTTCTCATACTTTGCAAAAAGTGACCCTAAGCCATGCTATGGATTCTTATGTTCTAGCTTCAAGGGCCCAACTAATCCCGCACCAACTCTATGCAGATAGTTGTTTGGTGGTAGGTTGGGCATCTGCTTGGAAGGTGATAGTCTTCAGGAGGATTATTACACGGCCTCCAGATAAAAGGCAAATCTCTCCAAGTTAGCAATGTATTTCAACCAGAAGACCAGAGCTCAACACATGCAAGTAATCAAGGAGATCATGGGCATCGTAGAGCAAATTGGGGTCTTACACTACCGGGGTCCCTATTACCGAGTGGATACTTCGGAGTATCGAGTGCTCAAGTTTGGAGGCTTCGATCTAAAAGCAACAAAATGGATGGCAGGTAAGGTTGATGTTGATCCAATCTATCCTTAGTGTCATCACTATTTACTTGCTATTCAATATTATTTTGCCCAGGACCTTTTTCCTAAAACTAGAGCAACTCTTCAGGAACTTCTTGTGAGGATTGTACCATTGAGGGGTTTGGTACATCTTGTAGCTTGGGATACTGTTTGTCAGCCGATCAATGAGAGAGGCCTTAGTATTTAATCCTTGCTAATTTGGGATGCACTTTGATTGCTCATCATGCTGCAAGATTCAGTCTTTGGAGCTTGATGATATGAGCTAGGAACAACCTCTAAACTTGGGATCAGAAGATTCATGCTAGCTATAGGAGTTCCTTCATGTGGAAGGAGATCTACACCCGTGCCCCTAATGTGATGATCCAAGTGAGATGGCTAGTGGGAGATGGGTGGCTAGTTAATATTACCCAAAACCAATGGAGGCCTATCATAGGTCTAGGACCCTTTCCAACTAAAGGGAAGGGGTTGGGACATGGAGTTGGTGACTCCCAAGTGATTTCGATGTGGGAGGCCCTAGATGTTCAAGTCTGGTGATCATCGTGTACCTTTAGGGTGGTAGTCAGGGATCTGTATAACCTTTATAGGGGAAAGCTAGCTAGGAGGATGGATGGTGCCAGGATATGGAAATCGAAATCCACCTGAGGGTCAGCTTGTACCTCTAAAAGTTTGCTTGGAATTAACTCCCTACCAGAACACTGCTGAAAGCCCGAGGGATGGACATCTTGCCTACATGCCCTGGCTTTTGGTTGGATGATGAGACAGTAGAGCATGCCCTTTTTACTTATCCTAGAGCTGCTCAGGCTTGGCACTTGTCTATGCCCCTTGCTATGATCATCCAGTTAGAGCAACCAACCCAAGCATTTCTAGGGCCATTGCAATGGACATGGAAAGTGTGACCATCAGGTCTTCCGACATTCAAGTTGCCTACAATATTTATCACATCTAGTTGGCATGAAGTACCAGCATCTATGAGACAAGGTAGAAATTGATAAGGATTGTGTTCGAGAGATCTTTGACCCATGCAATTATGTAGATACTTCATCATCTAACTTGGCCTCGATGACTTGGGTACCAGGACTCCCCCTCCTCACTTGTACGCATTGTCAAGTACATCACCTGGGAGCCCCCATCCCTGAGATTTTTCAAGGTCAAATTTAACGAAAATGTGATCGATAGTATTAGCGGAGCAGGTTATGTAATTAGGAGCCCTGACTCTAGGCTTATTATAATGGATGGGACTCATCCTTGCAGGACAATTATTCACGGTGTCACTACAGGAAAATTTAATATTAGGAATGACTAATCAGCTACTGCTAATAATCATTTTTATCCATCATAAAAATAATAAAAAAATTTCATTGCTAATAGTATTAGTGACGGAAGATCGACCTTTAGCAACAATGCAAGCCATTACTAAAAATTTCAAAATTTTATTTTTTAAAATTCTAAAAAATTATTAGCAATAAATTTTTAAGTTTTGCCATCACTAAAACTTTAAATTTTTATTTTTTTTTGAAAATAATTATTAACGATACAAATTTTTATTAGTGATGTACAGTATTTGTCCATTACTAATATAAAAAATGATGTATTAGTGCTAGCAAAATCTACCATCAATAATAGTTTTTCTCCATATAAATATCCCCGCTAGATAAAATAAAAAAATTTCCTTTCCCCCCTCTCACCTCCCCTTCCTTGCCCTTCCTTGCTGGTGCTCCCCCCTCTATCACCGATGCTCCTCCTGCAGGCCAACACACTCTCCCGCCCCCCCGGTGCTCCCCCATCGCCCCCCACTAATTCTGCCCTCTACCAACCACCACATCCCCTCGCCTTCCCTCTAGTGCTCCCCGCTGCCGGCTCTCCCATCCTCAGCTTCCTGTGTGCCTCCCATCGCTTCTTCCCTCTAGGCAGCCTGTGCCCCCCTTGCCGATTCTCACTCCCTTGCACTACCATCCCCGTGCTCCCATCTCCACGACCATGTCCATGAGCCATCATCCAATCTCTGCATTGCCATCCTTGTACCACTGTCCAATCCTACACTTCAGTCTTAGGGGACCCATTTTTTTGAAATTTTAAATATTAGCGATGGTGACGGCAATGATGATAGCAATAAAGCCATCACAAAAAATATTAATTAAACTTAATAGTTATTTATTTAAATAATTAATTAGATATTAATTTAATTAGTTAATTTGTTATTTAATAAATTAATTAGATATTTATTTAATTAATTAACTATTTATTAAAAATTAGTTATTTATTTAATTAATTAGTTATTTATTTTATTAAGTAATTAGTTATTTATTAATTAGTTATTTATTCAATTAATTAGTAATTTATTAATTAGTTATTAAATTAATTAATTATTTTTATTTAGTTAATTAATGAATTAGGTGTGCACCAATACATGTCCTATATGCATGGGATTTGGATCTTAGTCTGCAAAGCACAAGTTAGAATCCTAAGCTGCTTTGATGAAGAGTCCCTAATGGCATTTCTGTAATAATCAGTGGCACCATCCTCGCACCTCAGGGTATCCAGGAAGCCTTCCCGAGTCATGCACAAAAAAATATATTATAAAACCTAAAAAGATCAAGGAGGAAGAAAGAAATAGGAAGCCTCAAGCCTATTCGAAATACATCCCTATACATGTCAAGCTGACTTGGAGGTGGATTATTCACTCGATCATCGGATTCGAGAAGTTCCAAGATGAACTTTCTCGGGACTTCATACTAGACTCAGATCCCAATTAAGTCATCAGAGCCCAGTACGGACCGGTATGCATCAAGCCTAGAGCTCTTCGATTTGATGCTCCCCTTTGCTCGATTTTTAGGATTTTTGGATCCTACCCATCTAGAATCCCTCTCCTTCGATGACCATTCACTCCCTGAACTCTCATAACCCACTATGATGGAAAAAAGAAACAAGAGAAAATAGACCCACTTGAAAAGGAAAAAGTCGAAGATGGAGATGTTAGAGATGATAAAGAATTGCTTGAATAGATTCCCAGTAGGAAGAATAAAAGAGAGAGAGGAAAAGTGGAAGCCGATTATTGGAGCAAGAGGCAGCAGGAGGACAAGCAAGAGAAGAAAAGCAAGTGAAGAATGAAAAGAAGAGAAGACACTCCTTTTTATAATAGGGGATGGAAAGATTTCAAAATCCTAAGTCGCTTCGGGTCAATTAGCGCGCACCATGTGCAAGCCTTTATAGGTTCCTTACAGTCATTAGCCATCAAAATTAAATGAACCATTATTATTGATGAATTTATGTTTCCAATGCAGCATTACAAACACTAGAGGTGAAAAGTGTGCCCCGTGTGCTCAGGTCTCGGGTCCTAGTTAGCATCGAGGACAACTGGCCTTCATGCAAGGGCCAAATAGTAACTAGTTTGCTATTGACTTTATTTATTATGAAGATTCAAACTCTTTCTTCATTTTTAGTTATATCATTTGCACAATCATGGGCTAGCTTAATATTCCAAGCACAATCTCTGGTCGTAGATTAATTCATGTTTTAATGTGTATAAACTAAACAAAGTCAACAGTTTATATGTATTGAAACATGAATTCATCCACAGTCAGGGATTGTACTTGATGATATTAGGTCAATCCATGATGCAAATGATGTAACAAAGATGAAAAAAGAGTTAGAGTCTCTATAGTGAATGAAGTCAATAGTCAGATAGATGAGATTGAATAAAAAGATTTGCAAGTATACCAATATGATCATTAAATATTTATTTTTTAATTATTTATATATTAATTTAATTAATTAATTATATATATAATTAATTAATTAATTTAGATATTAATTTAAATAAATAGATGTGCATGGATGTATGTTTGATATGCACAAAATTCAAATCTCAACATACAGAGCACAAGCGGGATCCTAAGTTGCTTTGGTGCTAAGGCGCGATGATGCATGCTCAACTTAGAATGGAAGGTATTGAAAATGACTAGTGTGATAGCTGTATTGCTGTTACTATCGCCAGTCGAATGGAGTTGAAGAGGACTATAATATCTAAAGTACAATTGAAAATACTTTTTCATTGACCAATTCAGTATATCTAACTTCTAATTTCTTCCACATGTTCCATTTGTAATCATTTTAAAATTTGCATTGTCACCCATAATTATATAATTAATTTAATGAATCTATTTATTTTTATTTTCAAAGATTATACATCATGTCTTCTAGAGACCAAAGCGGTGCTAGTTGAGGGCAGTGCTCTAAAGAATAGAGCTCTCAATGAGAGAGCAATCATGCTACCTGCTCACATTGCTCTGCACCACTCATATCACACAACAAACTCTAAAATTTTAGATATTCTTTTTTATATTATTTTAGATTTTATTATCTAATTTAATATTATATATATTAGATATTTTTTGATTAGGTTCAGAGGATATATGATCATCGGTGTTCCCGTAATCACACACAGTAATGATCGACTCATCTCAGACTCAACACTGTGGTTGAGGACCAGCCCGGCTCGTGGCACCTTCGATTTGATAGGAGGATAAAGAGATCATCCATATTTAGAGTTACTAGTAAGTGCTACATTTTCATGTTAAGATATTTAAAATTTAATCATTATAAAGTTAATCCTTATTATTAAATTTTAATTTTATAGTATATTGAGAAAGCCTAGAGTTTCTCAGACAATTACCAGGATCATTCATTGATTGATATTGAGACCTATAAATGAGTTCTTCGATTGACTGTCATGGGCTCGTGATGTAACCTGAGAGATATTCCTGGTAAGTCAAATTATTTATTTTCTAAATTTATAAAATATTTATATTCTATTTATTTAATACAAGCTTGCTTTTACTTGCAGGGATACTACCGATTCAAGACTCTTCAAGAGGAGGTTAGCCGTCCAATCTTCGAGGATGGACTGTATAGTCTCAGGCAGGTCACTACAAAGCACTCCATTTTCAAGTCACCATTGGATTGAAAGAATTTTAAGAATCACTGAATGCAGGTGGACATATGGGAGGCCATCTATGATCGCTTGATCACCGAGGAGTACACCGATAGGTGGCAAAGGGCATGACAAAACATACCACTGAGCAGGATATGATCAAGCATACTAGCAGCTCTGTGGCATACATATGGTGGTCAATAGATTGGTAAAAATTCTCTACGCTTATATTAATTTTATGTTTAATTGATAATATATATGTTTTAATTAATTAATTTTTATTATTTATTTATTATAGGCATGGTAGCTAGGTCATGCACTAGGCCAGCTATAGTTGTGGTAATAACATAAAATTTTAAGTATTGATTTTTATATATATTGATATGTATAATTGGATTAATCAATTTGTAAACTATATAGATTGATTACGTGGAGTACATCATAGCACGGCATGGTGAGGACCTGTTCTTTCAACCCCTCCTTGATATTGAGAGATGGCTTAGGACCACCGGAGGGGTGAGTAACAGCCGGATTATAGGATTCAGGCGTAGATTCGATCCTCAGATAACTTCTTTGATATCCTCATCTCAGGCCCTAACGACCTAGACATAGGATGATGCACATATCAAAAACATCATCATCCATGTTCTTGCCTAACAACCTCAGAGCTTTTGGGATGTCATTCATGATACGATCAACGAGATTCTTCGAGACCTGCATCTACACGATCAGCTGGCTTCATTATCATAGCCAGTACAACAAGTAAGTCTATTAATAAATTTGTTTACTTATTTTAATTTTTTACACCTAGAAACTTTGCATATTTAAGCTTTACATATCTTCGTTACAAGATGCTAGGACATCCAAATCTTATCCACCGATTGCTGGAGAGGATATACAGGAGTAGGAGAAGGAAGATGATAATGATTAAAAGGATCTCACCTATTTTTTTTATTTTGATATTATGTATTTAATTTTGATATTACAATTTAGATTTTTAAAATTATATAATTTTTATACTTTTAATATAATATAATTAGGTTTTTTATTTATAATTATGGTTGTTAATTATTAATTTACTTCTAACAGGATTTAAGAAATATAATTGTTTATTATTAAAATTAAAATAGATTTTTTAAAAATTAATTATTGCTTTTTAGAAAAATTAAAAAAATATTAGCATCGCTAAAGACTTACTACCGATAGTTTTTTTAGTGACGGTATTTTTTGGTAGCTAATATTTTTTTAATTTAATTATTTTTTAAACTTGAAATTTATTAGTGACAATAATTACCATCGCTAATAGCTGTCGCTAATAAGCGTTATTAGCGCCGGCTTTTTTTGCTATCACTAATAATGGTAAATGGAAACAAAGATATATATACGATGGATTATTAACGATGGATAGTCATCACTAATAGTAATAGTGACGATAAACCTGCTATTAGAAACGATAATTTGCCATCATTAATAATAAATTTTCTTGTAGTGTGTAGAGCTTCAGGTAGCTTGAGAGGGTATCACTCATACGAGGCTAGTTCCGAGGGATCATCAACTTATCATTGAAGAAAACTCGGCCACGATGGTAGACTAGTTATGGAGCCAGGGTGGGGCTTCTACTACCAGCATGTTGGTTCATGACATTTTAAGGCTACTAGAGGGGTGCATCAATATGGTTGTTAGACATGTCTATCATGAGATGAACAGCATTACGGATTGGGTTGCTAACTTTATGGCTAAGCACTATGGTAGGACTTTTTGGATGGATATGACAGTTTTGCCTCTAAATCTTTTTGGCTGATTTATACTAGATATATTAGTATTGTATCCTAGCAAATAAAGGAAATTTCAAACATGGCATCTTCTTGCCTCATGAAAAAAAGGGGAATAATAATAATAATAATAATAATAAAAAGAAATAGCAGCTTCTCGGTCATCATTGTTGTCGGATGCAATAAACTTCTCTCTGTTGCCAAATCATACCACCCTGAACCTTCTGTTCATGGACCGTCTCTCTGGACGTTAGAGATGGGCACAGCAAAACTCTATGAAATAAGACTTCCTCTTATTTATGTATGGGCATTCATGCTGGACGTGTCAAGTTATAGCTACTTCCCTACAAAAGTACGAGCAGTTTAGGTATTACGTACGTAGCCACAGGCACATCGTTCTTGCGTGCCATGCGTTGCTTCATTGGAGATCATGTCTTGCAGTTATCTTGATTGTTGTTGTTATCTTGATTGTTGTTGTTAGAACATATCTAATCTTTCCATCTCTCCGCGGCAAGGTTGAGAAGAAAATGCACTTCAATTTTTAGAAGGTGGGAAGAGAGCTTTTTGTTTGATTAGAATTTTAAGAGATGAAAGCGTGAAAAAAAAAAAAAAAAAAAAAAAAAAATTATCGAAAGACACTTTCTATGACATTGGAAGTGATAATTTTTTTCTTTTCAAAAATATTATTTTAAAATCAATGACTAAAATCTGGTAAAATATCAATAGACAGTTAAAATGAAATACTAAATAATAATATTATCTTAATATATAATATAATATAATGAATTTATTATATTAAAATATTACTATTATATTACTGCTATATTAATATAATAAATTATTATAATTTAATATTATATCAATATAAATATAAATATATTATTATTATTTATATAAAGTTTGGAAGTGTTGCCGTCTGGATCGTCATGGCTCGTAGCTGCTGGTGGCGTCGATGGTCGCCCATCCGTCTACTCGGGGTGCCTCCGGTGCCTTGGGACCTGCAAGAAACAACGTCAGTGACCCGGGCCGGGGATTCCGACGGGGGCGCTCCGATGATCAAGTCAGTGACAATCAGGGGAACAGATCCTCCTGGTTGAGCCCCTTGGGATAAGCTCCATGCTAGGAGGAGTGAGTGCAGTGTATATGGAAGTGAGAATGAGCTAAGAGAGGTGATGGCCGAGGTGGAAGAATCCTCCTGTGTGGCCCTTCTTCCTTGTTCTTTGCTTGCTTACTTTCAGCTTACTCTGGTTGGGTTTTTACTCTGGCTTGCCTCGGGATCTCCCCGTATCGTCGGACGTGTGAGACGAGGTATCGTGCCATAGACGAGACGCCTCTCCTGTTAGATAGTCGGGGAAGCTTCCATGCGCTCTGACATTTCCTCTGCTTGCCCTTTTTTTGGAAGCCTGGCAGGACCTCGATTGGTGGGTCGCCGCCCTCGGGACTCGCGCTCTCCGATTGGGTCTTTTTCCTGGTGGTACGGCAGGTTGGTGGAGAGCATGGCGCCTTGATGTGAGTTTCCTTTCCTTCTGGTATGAGTGACGGTCGTGGGCATTAATTGCAGCATTGCGGGCACTGCTGTACGACTCTCAGGAGGCCCGCCATCATCCTTGGAGAGGAGGCGCCGCTTCCTTGGTGGTTGGTACCTCTGCCTGAGCTGGGGACCGAGCTGGAAAGGTGGGGCCCACTTTCGAGGGGCTCGCCTCAAGGTGGCTCGACTGGGCGGAGGAGGGCTGAGCTCGACTCCGGTCCAGCGGAACTCAGCTTCGAATGAGCTCGACCTGACGGAGGTGGGCGGGGTGCCGCCCAGCCTAAGGGATCTGACCTTGGAGGGGCTCCTTGTGGCGGAGGAGACTTGAGCACGACTCCTGACCAAAGGGCCTGATCCTAAGGGGTTCGCCTTGGGTGAGGACTTGTACTCGGTTCCGGCCTAGGCATCCCGACCTGGTGGAGGACGGAGCTCGACTTCGGCGGGCGACACCGTTGCTCCAGGGGAGCTCAGCCCGGCGAAGGGGCCCATGTTGAAAACCCAGCATGGCGTCTGATGGGGACTCCACGTCAGTTTGCCTGCCCCACGTCAGCGATCCAGCCACATCATTTGCCCCCCACTCTCAAGGCCCGTTGGCACGCGGCGCTCGGGACGAAGGGTGTAATTGCGGTGCTGACATGGAAAGGCGAAGAAATCTGGTATAATAATGACCGATATCGGTGGCGCTTCGCACGGCGGTCCTTCGAGCCTGTGCGGGGGTGCCACATGGCCACGTCTGAGGAGCAGTTATGGTGGGCACGGAAGTCAGAGCGGTCACGGTCGAATTGAGGTGCCGGCCCCGTCGATCGGCGACACGTGGCGAGCATCTCTTGGAAGAGCCATAACGTTACAACCGGGCATAGGTTGTCTCGAAAATAAAGGTAAGTTTTCCGAGACTTACTTTCTTTCAAATTTTTCGTGCCTGACATCGTATAGAGGTTCTCTCCTTTTTCTTCTCCCGTCGTTATCGTCCTCCCAGACTCTTAGCAGGTTAGCTCCTTCTTCCTCTCCCTCCTCGTCGACTAGGGGTCATTTTAGGTCTTCCTTCGTCCTTCTCTTCTTTTTTCGTGGACCGTTTCGGCCCAAACTTCCGTCCTTCCTGCCAAGCCGAGGCTGGACCTTCCTGATCGTGGACTCCTTCTTCCTCCGACGAGGAAAGGGAGGCGGCATGCTATGAGTTCAGTAGGAGGCCTTCCTACAGTCCTATAGCTATTAGGGAACCCGGGTCCGCTCTCCCACCTCGCTTGTCTCTCCTTCCTACTCCTCCCCCTGCTTCTGCTCCTGCTCCCGAACCTTCTCGGTCAACAGGTCCCGGAGGGATTGCTTTGATGATCACCGTCGAGGATCTCGCGACCATCTGGGATGCTTACGACATCCCCGAGTCCATCCAACTTTCTGTTCCTCGTCCGGGGGAGCGAGTCACATCTAGTAGCCCTCGTCGGATTGCTTTCTATGAGGAGGCCTTCGCCGGGGGTCTCTGATTTCCTGTCCATTCGTTCTTCCTCTCCTTTCTGACCAACTACCGCCTTGTTCCCACCCAGTTGGACCCCAATGCCATCAGAACGATCTTCTGTTTCATCGTTCTATGTCACTTCCATGGGATCGTCGCCCGTTTCTCTCTGTTCGGGGCCTTCTTCACCCTGAAACGCCATTCAACCGAAGAGGGGTGGTGGTCTCTTTCTTCCCTCCCTCGGGGCATTAGATTTGAGCTCCCCTTTTCCATCAAGGGATGGAAGAGTAGGTATTTCTTTGCCTCGGTTAAAGGGATCGACTAGGTTTGGAGCGACCCAGATCGGTCTCTCAACCGAAACTCCTCCGTCAAAGCAGCTGACCTCGACCTGTACGAGCTGCTCAGATCGGCCGAGATCCCTTCGCTCGAGGACCTGCTGTCGGAGTGGAATCTCCATGAGCCCGGGGTCAGCTCGACGCAGGAGTCGGGTGAGTTCGACTTGGCCACCCCTTCCCTTTCTTCTCTTCCCTTTTTCTTTCTTCTTTTTCCTCTTTTCTTTTCTTTTTCTTCTTTTTTTTTTTTGAACTTGGGGTTGCTCGTGTCTTCTTTGGTGCAGGCATGAAGTTCTCCATGGATGAGCTGCTCTCATTCTCCGAGGAACGAGAGCAGGTAGCTGAGGCCGGCAAGCCCACTTCGAAGAAGGCTTGCGCAGATGATGGTGCTAGGCCGGTGCAGGACGGGCCAGACGCGCCGGTTTCTGAGTGGAGGCGGAAGAGGGTGGCTGAGCCCGTCATGGAGCCTCCAGTGCAGTGCGACCTGGCCCCGGTGCCCGAGCCCGAGGTGGTTGTCCGAGCCAGGTCAGCTGCCGCTGCTGCAAGGGTGGCAGCCCCCCCTCCGGAGGTCGTTGAAGTCGAGGAGGACGGGGAGCTGAGGGAAGCGAGGCCGATGCCCTCGATGCGGTCCGAAGCGGCACCAAGCTCGGAACTGGCATTGAAGGCATCCTCCGCCAATGAGGGGTCCGAGTCGGCGGAGAAGAAGGATAGGGACTACCGTCGAGTCCCTTTCAGGTTGGGGCCCAACGTCTCCCTGATAAAGGACCCCTGCCTCGCCGAGCAGATGATGGACTTCTCAGTCCAATCCTGCGACCCATGGGAAGGGAGTGGGAGACTTTTGAGCGACGTCGTTAGCTCGTCCTTCGCCAACCTCTACGCCGTAAGTTCCTCCTCGCCCGTCTCTATTACTCCTGACCTTCTTTAGCATCGTAGCTAACATACTTTCTTTGATGCAGCAAGGCAGGGAACTGATCCTCATCCGGGATTTCTGCCATAACCGGGCCAAGAGGGACAGGGAGCGACAGGCGGAGCTCGAGTCCCTGAGGATCGAGGCGGGTCGAAAGGACGAGAAGACCCAGGAGGCTAACCTGAAGCTTAAGAGCCTCACGGCCGAGGTCGCCAATGCCGCAAGTATTAGGAAGGAGCTCGAGGGAGAGCTCAAGTCGAAGAGGACCTGGCTGAAGGAGCTCCAGGCTGAGTCGAAGGCGGCAAGGGAAAGGACTGCCTCTGCTGAGAAGAAGGCAGCGACCGCTGAGAAGAGGGCCGCGGAGGCAGAGGAGAAGGCTACCGCCGCCACCCGTTCCACTGAGATCACCGAGAAAGGGATGGCAGTGGCGATCCGCCAGGCCGAGCGCGCGGGAGAGCAGCTGGGCGAGGCAAGGCACCGGGCGAAGGCCGCAAGGAAGGAGGTCGTCGATGCAGTGGCCACTTTCAAGGCCTCCCCTGAATTCATAAAGGATTTCAAGGAGGCAGTGACGGACTCCTTTGCCAAGGGGTTTGCCTACTGCCATCCCAACTGTGGGGGATCCTTTCTGAGGAGTGGTTGTCCGTGCTCCAGGCCCCTGGCAAGAAGGCTCTAACTCCGGTGGTGGCTGCAGCAAGGCAGGGAGCTGCTCCAGTCGGGCCTCTCCCGGAGGTGGCCTCGGTCGCACCTGGCCGTGTCGAGTCGACCTCGGTGGTGACGATGGCTGAACCAGGGCTGCAGGCAAAGACAGCTGAGTTGGCCCCGATGGCATCAGCAGCTGAACAAGTCCCTCCAGCGAAGGCCGCCCAAGAAGGCACCCCTGCAGCGGAGGTGGAAGAGGGGGAAGTCATAGCCATGCACCGTCCAGGGAAGGAGCAGGCTTAATAGGGTAGGACCCCCTGTAGAGTTTTTCTCTTTTTTTTTTGGATCGGGTGGCCTGGCTTGTCAATGCCCGGGAGATAGTGTAATATTCTTTTCAAGTAATGGAAAATAGTTCAGTCAGTACAATTCCTCCTTTCTTTTGTGGTGTGAATGCTTTCTCCCCTCCCCCCTTCTTCTCTCTTTTCTTTCAGTGCGGGGAGGTCGGAGAGGGGAGCTCCATCTTGTATGGGCTCGAGTCTCATAGTCTTGGAGCTGGGCTCGAGGACATGCTGGCCGGAGAGCTAGGCTCTGGGTCTTGGATGCCTTGGAGCTGGGCTCGAGGGCGTGCTGGCCGAAGAGCTAGCCTCCAGATCCTGATTGCCTGAGGACAAGGCTCAGGAGTCATCGTCTTGGAGCTGGGCTCGAGACTCTGATGCCGGAGAATGGTGGCTCCGGGCTTGAGTGCCTGAGGGCTTCTCAGGTCTTGAATGCCTTGGAGCTGGGCTCGAGGCTTGAGCACCTGAGGGCTTCTCAGGTCTTAGTGTCGGAGAACTTTTCTCAGGGCTTAAGTCCCTGAGGGCTTCCCAGGTCTTGAATGCCTTGGAGCTGGGCTCGAGAGCGTGCTGGCCGGAGTGCTGGGCTCCGGATCTTGGTCGCCTGAGGATAGGGCTCAGGAGTTGTCGTCTTGGAGCTGGGCTCGGAGACGTGCTGGCTGGAGTGCTAGGCTCCAGATCCTGATTGCCTGAGGACAAGGCTCAGGAGTCATCGTCTTGGAGCTAGGCTCGAGACTCTGATGCTGGAGAATGGTGGCTCCGGGCTTGAGTGCCTGAGGGCTTCTCAGGTCTTGAATGCCTTGGAGCTGGGCTCGAGGCTTGAGCGCCTGAGGGCTTCTCAGGTCTTGAATGCCTTGGAGCTGGGCTCGAGGGCGTGCTGGCTGGCGTGCTGGCCGGAGTGCTGGGCTCCGGATCTTGGTCGCCTGAGGATAGGGCTCAGGAGTTTTTATCTTGGAGCTAGGCTCGAAGACGTGCTGGCCGGAGTGCTGGGCTCCGGATCTTGGTCACCTGAGGACATGGCTCAGGAGTTGTAATCTTGGAGCTGGGCTCGGAGATGTGCTGGCCGGAGTGCGAGCTCCGGATCTTGATTGCCTGAGGACAGGGCTCAGGAGTTCTCATCTTGGAGCTGGGCTCGGAGACGTGCTGGCCGGAGTGCTGGGCTCCGGATCTTGATTGCCTGAGGACAGGGCTCAGGAGTTCTCGTCTTGGAGCTTGGCTCGGAGATGTGCTTGCCGAAGTGCTGGGCTCCGGATCTTGGTCGCCTGAGGACATGGCTCAGGAGTTCTCGTCTTGGAGCTGGGCTCGGAGATGTGCTGACCGGAGTATTGGGCTCCGGATCTTGGTCGCCTGAGGACATGGCTCAGGAGTTGTCATCTTGGAGCTGGGCTCGGAAACGTGCTGGCCGGAGTGTTGGGCTCCGGATCTTGGTCGCCTGAGGACATGGCTTAGGAGTTGTCGTCTTGGAGTTGGGCTCGAGACTCTGATGCCGGAGAATGGTGGCTCCGGGCTTGAGCACCTGAGGGCTTCTCAGGTCTCAGTGCTGGAGGACTTTTCTCCAGGCTTGAGTGCCTGAGGGCTTCTCAGGTCTTGAATGCCTTGAAGTTGGGCTCGAGGCTTGAGCACCTGAGGGCTTCTCAGATCTTGAATGCCTTGGAGCTAGGCTCAAGGCTTTGTTCGGCCAAAGAGCTGGGCTCCAGAATTGCTGATGTCTTGGAGCTGAGCTCCGGATAGCAACATTCCTGCAAGGCGAGCAACCTGTTGTGCAAAGGAAAGTCTTTATTTTTAATAGAGGAAAAACTTACACTATTGACAGTATCTCCTCAAATTACAGGTATTCCATGTTCGGGGGAACCTGGCGCCATCCAGGTTCTCGAGATAGTAGGTCCTATGTGAGAGGGCCTCGGCCACTTTATAAGGGTCTTCCCAATTTGGCGAGAGCTTGCCGCACTCCCGGGGTTGAGACGCTTCAGCCCGGTGCAGTACCAGGTCGCCAGGTCGGAAGATCTTCAGCTTCACCCGTGCATTGTAATATCGTGCGACCCGTTGTCGGTATGCCGCCATCCGAAGTCGGGCTTTGTCCCTTGTTTCTTCTAGGAGGTCTAGATTGAGCAGGAGGTGCGCCAAATTCTGCGTCTTGTCATACTACTGTACCCGCAGTGTGGGCACACCGAGCTCGATTGGGATTACTGCTTCAGCGCCGAAGACGAAGTTGAAGGGTGTTTCACCCGTTGCCGTTCTGAGCATTGTGTGGTAGGCCCACAGGATGCTTGAAAGCTCCTCTGCCCATCTGCCCTTCGCTTGGTCCAACCTGGTGCAAAGTCCTTGAAGGATAGTTCGATTAGTCACCTCGGCTTCCCCATTTATTTAGGGGTGAGCTACCGAGGTGAACTTGTGTTGGATGCCGTGTTCGGCACAAAATCCTTCGAACTCTCGATTGTCGAACTGTCACCCATTATCGGTGATGATGTAATTGGGGAGTCCAAAGTGGCAGATAATAGACTTCCAGAAAAATTGTCGAACATTGGCTTCTGTAATCTGAGCTAAGAGCTCCACTTCGACCCATTTGGTGAAGTAGTCGATCGCCACTAGCAGGAACTTCCGTTGCCCTGGCGCGGTGGGAAACGGTCCTAGGATGTCCATCCCCCACTGTGCAAAAGGCCAGGGGATGACAGTTGGGAGATCGGTGCCACCGGCAGGCGCTGTTTGTGGGAATGGTGTTAGCATTTATCACACTTCTTGATGAAGTTGGTAGCGTCTTCTCTCATCGTCTCTTAGAAGTATCCCTGGCGAAGAGCATTGTACACCAGAGTCCTCCCCCCCACATGGTTCCCACAGAGGCCCTCGTGTATCTCTTGAAGCACAAAGGCTGCCTCCGTGGGTCTGAAGCACTTCAGGAGTGGGTAGGAGTAAGATCGACGGTAAAGTTGACCGTCCATTAGAGCAAAATGGGTGGCCTTCCTTCTGATTAGGCCAGCTTCTTTGCGGTCCTTCGATAGGAGGCCATCCTGGATGTACTTGATGTACCTGTCCATCCAGCTCGGCTCGCTAGCTACTTACTGCACCTCCTCTGGGCTTTCGTAGCTTGGATTCTCAAGATACTCGACGTAAGCGCACCCCAGGAATGAGTCCAGTAGGGTTGCGAGCATCGACAGTGCATCCGCACGAGCATTTTCTCCACGAGGGATGTGAAAAATGTGGAAGTAACGGAAGCCCGCCGTTCAAACGAACCCTCTCCAGGTACTTCACCATCTGGGGATCTCGGGCCTCGTACTCTCCGGAAACTTGTCCGACAACCAGTTGGGAGTCGGTGAAAACCTTCAGGCTTTGCCCAGCTCACGAGATACCTTTAGGCCCACGAGGAGTGCTTCGTACTCCGCTTGGTTGTTTATGACGGCAAACTTGAAGCGGAGAGCACATTCCGTCACCACTCCGTCGAAATTGGTGAGGATGAGGCCTGCTTCACTTTTGTCGGAATTAGAGGCACCATCCATGTAGAGGATCCAGGGTCCTCCCATGGTCTGGGCTCAGCTTGGCTCTCTGGGGCCGTCCGCTTTGGCTCCTCGGGGGGCCCTGTACATTCAATCACGAAGTCGGCTAGGACTTGGGCCTTCTACGATGACCTCAGCCGGTATGCAATGTCGAACTTGATCAGTATCAGGGACCATTTAGCCAGTCTCTCGAAAGTTTCGAGGTGGCCTAGTATGGTCCTCAGCGGCTGATCAGTCACAACCGCGATAGGATGCGCTTGGAAGTAGGGCCTAAGGCGCTTAGCAGACATGATTAGTGCAAAAATGAGTTTCTCGGAGCGAGTATACCTGATCTCTGCGTCGCGGAGGATTTTGCTGGCGTAGTACACCGGCTTTTGAGATCCATCCTAATCTGTGCAGACGAGAACCGAGCTGACGGCCCCGGGTGTAACTGCCAGGTAGAGTAGGAGCTCTTCCCCTTCTTCCGGTCAGGATAGTAAAGGTGGAGAGCAGCCTGTGAAGTAATGCACAGGTCGTCTTGCACTCTTCAGTCGAGGTGAAGTAATGCATTTTGCGCAACGCCTTGAAGAAAGGGAGGCAGCGATTAGCCAACCTCGAGATGAACCGGCTTAAGGCTGTGACCCTCCCTGTCAAGTATTGAACTTGCTTCTTGGATGTCGAATGCTCCATATCAAGGATCGCCTGGACCTTCTCCTGGTTCGCTTCGATGCCTTTCTGGGTGACCATGAAGCCGAGGAACTTTCTGGCTGCCATCCCGAAAATGCATTTTACTGGATTGAGCTTCATTTGGTGCTTCCGAAGATTGTGAAAGGCTTTGGCAAGGTCGGCGACGTGGTCTGAGCTCGGCTTGCTCATAACGAGCATGTCGTCCACGGACACTTGCATGTTCCAGCCAATCTGGTCCTTGAAGATCTTGTTGACCAGATGTTGGTACGTGGTCCCAGCATTCTTCAGGCCAACGGGCATCATCCTGTAGTAGTATGTCCCTCGATCGGTAATGAAGGCAGTGTGCTCTTTGTCCCCCGGGTGCATCTGGATTTGATTGTACCCGGAGAATGCATCCATGAAGGAGAGCAGCCTGTGCCCTGAGGTGGCATCCACCAACTGATCTATCCTTGGCAGAGGGAAGCTGTCCTTTGGGAATGCCTTATTGAGATTGGTGTAGTTTACATAGATCCTTCATTTGCCATTGCTCTTCTTCACCATCACCACGTTCGCCAGCCAGCTCGGGTATTGCACCTCCCAGACGAAGCCGGCGGCCAAAAGTTTCTCCACTTCTTCGTTGATGACCGCCTGCCTTTCTGGGGCAAAGCTTTTCTTCTTCTGTCGAACCGGCATGTGCTTCGGATCAACGTTGAGCTTGTGGGTGATGATTTCAGGGGAAATACCTGGCATGTCCGCCGCTATCCAAGCGAACACATCTGTATTCGCCCGCAGGAACTCCAACAATGGAGCCTTCTCCTCCTCGGGCAGCCGGGCTCCAATCTGCACGATCTTCGTCTGGTCAGCCCCGAGCTAGTAAGGAAGTAGGTACTTGGCCGGGCCTCCCCTGGGGTCCTGAATCCTCTGGTCGAGCTCGTCTGCCTTGGAGTCCTCCTCGGGCGCCCGAGCCCCGGGGAGGGTTTGGAAGCAGTGCTGCACCAATTGGGGCGTACCCCTCATCTCCCCCATACCACGAGGGGTTGGAAATTGTACAAGTAATCTCTTGGTAGAGACAATAGCGTCGAGGAGGTTGAGTCCAGGTCGGCCCAAAATCACATTGTAGGCCGAAGGAAGCCTGATAACTGTGAACGTCATCATGATGGTACTCTGCCGAGGCGGGGTTCCGGCAGTGACTGGGAGACTGATTTCTCCCTCCACCCTTACAAAGTCTCCTGTGAAACCAACAAGGGGGATACGTACGGGCTTGAGCTGAACAGAGAAAATTAGATTCATCCTAGAGAAGGCATCATGGAAAAGCATATCCGTGGAGCTTCCACTATCTACCATGATGCGTTTTAAAGGATGCTTTGCGATGGTTATCTCGATGACCACAGCATCATTACTTACATTTTTCTCCCCGTCTTTCCTTTCCCTCATAAAGGGGAGTACAACCTCAGGATGCTCTGCCCCCCGGGCCCTCTTGGGCGCGCGCTCGGCTCCCCAGCGTATCATCCCCACCGGCTTCTCAGTAGGGTGATTGTCGACCGTCGGGACTGGTGGGAGGGCGACGAGTGCCTGAGATTCTGGTTGAGGTATGCCCCCCACATATCTTCCGAGGTAGCCCCTCTTGATGAGCTTTTCGATCTCCCATTTGAGGTTCCAGCATTCCTCGGTATCGTGGCCGTGGTCATGATGGAAACGACAATACTTCGTCTTGTCATGGCCAAAGGATGGCTTCAATGGCGGTGGGCGCCTCAGACAGGTCTCGCCTTCGATCTCCATAAGGATCTTCGTTCTTGGGGCGAGGAGGGGGATAAAACTCCCCTCAGAGATGGGAGCGCTTCTTGGCCTTGGTCCCGGCCGAGAGCTCTGAGCTGGAGGTCCCGGCCTCCGTGCCCCAGGCGCCTCAGCGGGCGCCGGCCTCTTCAGTGGCTTCTCGTCAAGCTCCCGCCTTGTACGATCCACCTTCTTGGCGCAGATGTACTTCTGAGCTCGAGAGAGGAGCTCAGAGTAAGTCTTCGGGGGCTTCTTGTCAAGCGAGTAGGTCAGGCGAGAAGTCCTGAGCCCTCGCTTCAGAGCCAGCATTGCGACCGGCTCCTCCAAGTTGTAGATCTACAGCGCGGCAGCCTTGAAGCGAGCCACATAGTTCCGCAGTGGCTCGCGGTCCTGCTGCCTGATGGAGAAGAGGCTGTTTGCCTCTCGTGGCATCTTCCGACAGGCATCGAAGTGAGCCACGAACCTCTACCCCAGCTGAGCAAAGGAGCTAACGCTTTTGGGCTCAAGGCGGGCGAACCATACCCGAGCAGCCTTCCGGAGAGTAGCTGGAAAGGCGACGCACAGAAGAGCGTCAGTGACCTCCTGGACCCTCATGAGGGCCCTGTAACTTTCCAGGTGATCCAGGGGGTCGATGGTCCCGTCATAAGGATCCACCTGTGGCATGCGGAACCGGCGGGGAATCGGCTCCGCTTGGATCTCCTGAGAGAATGGAGGGCGGACGTCGTAGCCCACTGGCTCGCTAGCGGAGCAGGGAAAGTTAGCAAACCGGTGGGACAACTCCGTCAGTTTGCGGTCATGCTCCTCTAGGCGCTTCTCTGCCATGCGCCTGATGGCTTCATCCGTCGACCCCTCCGCCAAGGGAGGCGAGGAAGGTGACGCGGGTGCACGGTGTCCGTAACGAAGGGTTTTGCCCTTCCTGCCTTGGCGGGGCTTAGATGCCCCCCGATCAAGGTATGGTGAGCAGCTCTCTTCGTCGGTGGACCCGGCCCATTGTCGCTTCATCGGGGCTTAACGACCACCCCGGGGGTCTGTAACGGCCTGCGGCTGTAAAGGCCTTCCATGGAAGGAACGCAGGCTGTCGCGGGATGCTACAGCATGGGCCGCGGGGGTCTCTGGCTGCTGGTGAGTAGCCAGGGACCGATGCTGATGCTGGAGCTGTCGCACTGCTGCAGTGAGAGTGTGCATCTACTGGGCGAGCGCGATCAGCTGGACTTCTAGCGGAGGCAGTTGAACTGGGGCAGATGGCTCCATCCCCGGATCGTGTCGGTTCCCGTGGGAAGGGCACTCTTCCACATGGCTGGGAGAGGCTCCCTTCACTCGAGTGGTCACCATCCTCCCGACAAACTGTCCGAGTGGGGCTTGAACCAGATCAGAAATCGTTCTGTCCCCCTTCCTGGCGCGCCAATATGTTGCCACCCGGATAGTCATGGCCCGTAGCTGCTGGTGGCATCGATGGTCGCCCGTCCGCGTACTCGGGATGCTTCCGGTGCCTTGGGACCTGCAAGAAACAATGTCAGTGATCCGGGCCGGGGATTCCGACGGGGGCGCTCCGACGGTCAAGTCGGTGACGATCCAGGGGAACAGATCCTCCTGGTCAAGCGCCTCGGGATGATCTCCACGCTAGGAGGAGTGAGTGCAGTGTATATGGAAGTGAGAATGAGCTGGAAGAGGTGATGGCCGAGGTGGAAGAATCCTCCTGTGTGGCCCTTCTCCCTTGTGGAAGAATCCTCCTGTGTGGCCCACCGTCATCCTTGGAGAGGAGGCACCGCTTCCTTGGTGGTTGGTTCCTTTATCTAAGCTGAGGACCGAGCTAGAAAGGTGGGGCCCACTTCCGAGGGGCTCGTCTCAAGGTGGCTCGGCTGGGCGGAGGAGGGCTGAGCACAACTCCGGTCCAGCGGAACTCAGCTTCGGACGAGCTCGACCTGACAGAGGTGGGCGGGGCATCGCCCAGCCCAAGGGATCCGACCTTGGAGGGGCTCCTCATGGCGGAGGAGACTTAAGCTCGACTCTTGACCATGGGGCCCGATCCTAAGGGATCCGTCTTGGGTGGGGACTTGTACTCGGCTCCGGCCTAGGCGTCCCGGCCTAGCGGAGACCGACCTAGCGGAAGACGGAGCTTGACTTCGGCGGGCGACCTCGTTGCTCCGGGGGAGCTCAACCCGGTGAAGGGGCTCATGTTGAAAACCCAGCGTGGCGTCTGATGGGGACTCCACGTCAGTTTGCCCGTCCCACGTCAGCGATTCAGCCACATCAGGAAGTAAAAAAAAATATGATCTTGTATTTATTGAAGATATAATTGATATTTTACATAATTCTTTTCTAAAACAGTAAATATTTAATCAAGAATAAGTCATCATGAAAAGTTTTTTTTCATAATCACCCAAATATTTCAAAATTTTATTTTTTAAAAAAACTTTCTTAAAAATTTTTTTTCTAAAAAATTATTTATTTGAAAAAAAAAAATTTCCGTAAACCAAATGGGTCCGCCAAAATATAGAACAAATATATGTAAATAAATTACTGCTAGGTCAGTGACTCATTCCATCACCAACCTCTGGTCCAAGCCATGTTTCTATTTTATTGACCATCTTTTTTACTGTTTCTTTCCAGTAATGGTGCAGTAAACCACACGTCTCACGTATGGAATAAAAAAATGGCATAGAGTACTCGTGACCCAACTGCATTCGTCTCTTCGCTCTTCCAAAATAACGACTACTTTTGTATTCTTAAAGGTAGTCTTCTTTTGACACAGCGCTTTGATCAATATTAAATCCATTTTGGTGGTGCAGCTGATAATTTGATTGCACTTTTATTCCGTGCACGCTAATGCATGTCTCTAGCCTTTTCAGCACAAGTATTGGTGACTCATGATGATCTCCCACCCATTCGGTCGGGTGAAAGATCTATCCTGGAAAAATGGAGAAAGGCATTATAACTGAGGGTTGAGAATGGAGAGATATCGAAGAATAACCTTATTTCGTCGTTTCTTAAAATATTTTTCTTTGGATTTGGTGGGAAGTCGAGTTTTCTTTGGAAATTCAAAAGTAGCCATCCTTCAACCGGGAATTAATTAATAAAGTAGAAATATTTGGCAAGATAGAAAGAAATAAATTAGGAAACGGTGGTTTTATTCTGGATAACTCCACTTTATCCGGGTGAGATTATTGACTGCATGATTCTATGTTCGGATCTTGTTAGCGTCCTCACCATAGAAAATGATCAATGAAATAGATGATGCTAATAATGATATTTGCTGATGCTAATTAGCATCAGCAAATAACCTCCCGATGAATTTAAAAACGTCGCATATGTAAGCGTCCTTTAACTACCATCTCTCTATCTCGATCACCTACATCTGGATAAGCAATCTTGTTAGGGATTGGTGTGATCGTATTCTAGGATATGGTTCAGATAAGATACCTTTTGTCATGACTCAAATTTGTCTTCAGGCTCGATTGAAAACCCTAAATTCATGGTAGCACGCATATCCTCTTCTGTAAAAAGAAAATATACGTATCCTTAAATTTCACTCGTCAGCTTCTAAAACAAAACCAGTGCGGAATTGTTTGCATGAGCAGCCTGGCTGCAACAATTATTAATGTTGCAGTGTGATCTTTAGACTTTAAAGTCCAAATATAATGAACTTAGAAATTAATTTGGATACATTAATTAATCTTAAATAGATATATCATTAATAATAGTAAGTTCAAGAGTAATATTTAATATGTTATGGAAATCAAAGAGTTATGTAACTGTTAAATTAAAGAGTCAATTTAGAAAAATTAAGAGTCATTAAAAATTAATATGTTACTTTAGATTCATGATGGTAGTCTAAGTTTATGTATCGAGTCAAGTAGTATGAGGTGATTTATGATTCTATAATATAAGTGTATTATCCTACCATTCCAAGTATTTCATATGAGTATCATATTTTTTAAAGCATTTTCAAAATTTTTATTGGTGCTATCAAAGCATCTTTCAAAGCCAATCAATGGTATGAAAACTTAATTATGAAGGTCCCATCACCCTTCCAACCGTTAATAGCCATGTAAGATTTTAGATTTCACAACATAGGGATTTGCGATGGATATATATACCTGGTTTACAAGTAACTTGCAACCATTTTTTCTCCAAGGACCAAGGCTGTCGCTGTAAGTGCTAGCTCAGAGAAGGATGGGTCCTTTTCTTCTTTCCGTTCTTGTCTACACAATCAGTTTACAGCAGGTACTGATGCTAATGCTGATTGCAGCAATGGCGTGGGTAATGGAACTTTTGACAGTATCTATCAGGTTGCGCACGTAAGCAGGTGGTGCACAAATCAACGAATACATCTTCTTACACACTAAATGTTCTTTTTAAGGTTTCAGACCAGGCAAGCGTCCGTCTTAATAAATAAATAAATAAATAAATAAATAAGAAGAAGAAGAAGAAGAAGCAATTTAGCACCAACTCATTATAGGTCAAGTCAGGTTGATAGATGATTTTGACACATTTCAAACTTGTAATGCATCACAATTTGAACCTCAACATATCAGCAATTTATAGGTCAATAAATATTGAAGGCTAACAAGAACTTCAAAAGAGAATCTTGACGCAATTGCAAACGTACGTCCAAGTGTATCAAAATGTCAAGGTAGGTAGTTTTAAGTATTTCTTGCAAATTTAAAGCATCCATGTATAGTAAATTTTATTATATATATATATATAATAAAATTCAATCAATTATATATATATATATATAAAAGATGTTGATACTACGAATTAGGTTTGAGTCCACAGAATTAGATAACGTGATGGATCGATTTATTGACTGGCAGTTTTAGTTTACAAAGAGGAAGGAATAGAAGATGAGTATTGGACGACTTCAAGCAGTGATGTCGCTCTCCTTTGCAGCGATCCTTCGCAGCTCTTTTTCATCAGTCGACATCGATCATAGCAGGAAGGCCTGAGGAAAAGCATTCAGCTGAACCTGATCTCCCTCCGGGGTCAAGAGATCGGAGTATTCTTGGTACAGCCTTTCAAGGAGTCTATCCTTCGAGGGGAAATCACAAGCTAGAAAATGGCTCGGATCATGTTCTTCAAAGAAAAACCCGCCTTCGTTGATATCAGGCCAATAATTAACTTCCAAATCGTCCATGATAATATCTCCTTTCGCTTCCTCCGATGTAGTACTTTCAATCAGAGGAATGTCTGGCCCGGTACTGCTATTCTCCATCGCATTATAGTTGCTCGAGGTTGGTGCGAACCTTGTGGGTTTTGGAACATAGATCTTGGTCCTAGTAATCTCTCCACTGCCTTCCACTTCCTTCTTCTTTCTTTTGTCTTGTTGATTCTTTTTGTTAGGGCTACTACTTTTGTTACTGGTGTTCTCATTCTTTTTTTGCGTTGCCCGGGCCCGTTTTGATGTACCTTTGGGGGTCCCTTCTCTAACCACGATTCCTTGCTCTCTGAGCCTCTTACTGAGATGGCTATTCCAATAGTTTTTGATTTCGTTATCGGTTCGACCAGGGAGTCTTCCAGCTATCAAAGACCATCTGTTGCCGAGCAACGAGTGAAGTCGGATAATGAGATCTTCTTCTTCTCGTGAGATGTTGCCACGCTTGATGTCGGGTCTCAGATAGTTCATCCATCTCAGTCTGCAGCTCTTGCCGCATCTAAGAAGACCTGCAAGCAAGTAGGTTTTTAGGAAGAGAAATATAAATATTTGCTATTGGTCACAAAAAAAAATATATATATTTCCTTCTTATTTGAACCGAAGTCTTTTTCTTTAAGTTAAGAAGAATAGAACACAACAATTGTTTTCTTTTTTTTTCTAACTAACACGTCTTCCATTGTTATATGAGAGGAAGTCCACATTTGACATGCATGCTTCGTTCTGTTTCCATCGGAAAAATAATAATAAAAAAAGACCTGCTACGTTATATTAGAAAGATTGAACCTGGACATCAAAATGCCTTCAGATTTAAGGATATTAATTCCTCAAAGTCCTTCTTAATTAAAACTAGCCAGCAATTGCCGATTGTGGCATATAATTACTACTGCTATTCCTATCGAAAAATATATATGCAGAAGAGGTCTGCTAATATAGAAAACAACCATCGATCGTGTACTCCCTACAGCTTGAAATTGGAAATAAAGGATCCTAACACATATCAAAAGTTACCAGGGAAACCATAAAAAAGGAAGCTCTAGAAACATAACTGCTTATATATATATATATATATATGTATGTATGTATGGTCCAAGCTTGAGAAACGAAGAAAAAAACTATCTTTGTGTAAATAGGAGAATATTAAGTTCTTCAAAAAAAAATTAAAAAAAAGGAAAAGGAAGAAGAAAATATGGAACGGTCCATGAAGATGTGTGTTGGTTTACCTAAAAATGAAGTGGGAGTTGGTGAATGGGAGAATGGATGCGTTCAAAGGATACATACCTGCTTTTTTAGGGAGATGCCTCCAGTTTCCTTCTCCATGACATTGGATATAGTTGGTAAGCAATGCATCTTCTCTTGCAGTCCATGGACCTTTGTGCATCCCCACCTTGGAGCAGCAAGGGGCTCTCCCCATCTTCCCGGCGTTGCTTCGAAGTTTTCAGCGTGATGCCAAGAGACCGCGGGAGAGAGAACGCTGCCAGGCACACTTTTATAGACACCATGCGCATAAAAGGAAGGAATTCAAAGATTTATTAAAAAAAATACCGTTCTTCTGCGTGTAGTCAAAATAGCTGTCATGTCGTTAATTTATATATATATAATAAAAAGAAAGTATATTCTCTTGCGCCAGCAAGGAAGGCGTCAGGTACTTTCCCAAGTTCACTAGATTTAATTAATATATCGAGGCAATCTGCTGTCGGGCTCTGAACAGCAAACACCCTTAGTTAGGGCATGGATGATTTTTCCTCCCACCAAAGGAGAACAACTAGCTGCTTTGATTCTTAAAAAGAAAAAGCGACTCAAAAAAAAAAAAAAAAAAAAGTTTACTCGTAGACTCTAATGCAACATCATCTAAATCAAATCTTGTGGAACTATTAAAAATATGTTAAAAAAATAAAGAACCAGCATCCTAATTAACCACGTGTTTTTTTTATTATTATTTTTTTATACGGTCATGAACTTTTATTTTTGAGATCTAGCAATCAATTCTAATCATATAAATATTGCTATAAAAATAATCACTGATAAAAAATAAATCCTGAGCAAGATTTTTGAGTTTCCAAGCGGGAAGATGTATAATATTCTACAGCCGAAACTGATGGGAGAAAAATTAAGTTTTGAGCTTTTGACTTTTCTCATGCCGACGATGAGATTGTTTGGTTTACGATAGCCGGTGTAATTTATAAGGTATTGACCGAACGATAAACTTGCTTTGCGAGTGCAGCATTAGCGCCTACGCATGCACATTACGAATTAACACCACCTCTCATGCCATTGGACGATCCTGATTAAAGTTGCAGTCCGAGGAAAGCGTAGTCCGGTGGGAAGAACACCACACCAGATCCACCGCAGAGAAAGCTCTGAGAGATCATTGCACTTTACGTACGTGGCTAGCTCGTGAGAAGGGAAACTGTCCTGTCCGACCGCCCTTCTCTCAACGCAGCCGTCCCTTCTCGTGTACCTTAAAACAGACGTAGGTGAAAAGGTAAGAAGTGGGCAGGAGACAAGGTCACATCGAGATAAAAGGCAGGTCAGGGAGCGTAAGGACAAGACACCGGCACGGAGTTCCATAAAGATCTTTGCTCTCTCTCTCTCTCTTCTCTCTCTCTCTCTCTCTCTCTCTCTCTCTCTCTCTCTCTCTCTCTCTTTTGGGTGGTGGAAGCTCATAGGACGGTGCGTACCGTAAGGCGGTTGGGGTGCGGACGGCATCTCGGGTGGTAGGGCGTTTCACACAGACCGCTGGCTTAAAGATTTATTTTTAGGTGACCAGCTTGGGGCTACTTAGTCTATTTTAGATGATGACGATGAGCAATATAATACTACCATTACTGCAGAGAGCTTAGAGAACTCTTTACAGCGAGAAGAAGGGAAGGAGAAAAAAAAAACGACTTTGTAGGAATGACGTTAATTATACAAATCGGGTGCTTTTCTAGGGATGTTATTCCTGAAAGTAATAGGATTGTCGTTCATCGAGATTAGGACTAGTAGGAGGCTAATGGATGTCATATGTCTACAGTGGTTAGGACCGGTCCGGGTCTGGGCTGGGTTGGCTGAAAAGTGAAATGGATGGATGAGTAAAATTTAGGATGGACTTGGGATGGCTGGGATCAAATGACAGTGAAATATGTGCAGGTCTGGCTTAAGCTAAAGTTACACAAATTAGTGAACATAATTAAATCTAATCCCATTCTTTGGTCGGGGACATCAGGTATATGCTGCAAGGCTGTCAGGATCTTATTATTAGGCATATATTTAGAAAGGCCAACTTAGCGGCGGACTGGGTTGCCTTCTTTGTTATCCAGCATACGAACTTTGTTCTTCGGCCTGATTGTCTCTAAATTCCTGTATAGCTTAGGAACATTTTATTAGCCGACGTTCTTGGTTGTATTCGTGTTCGGTCTGTACAATGAATATACCTGTTTTATCAAAAAAAAATAAATCTAATCCCTATATTAGCTCTATTGATGTTAATAATTTAAGGAAAAAAAAAAAGAAAAAAGCTAAAGTAACGAAGTGTATTAATGGTTTGTTGTTGACGGGAGGATTATGAATATTTATGATCAATTGTGAATAATTGTAATATCCATGGACAGCCGTACTTCCTGTGTGTTAATGTTCAACCAAGAATCTGTGTGGATATTCCTGCGAATCAGCCCTAATGACCTATCTACCTTGTATTTTCCAAGGATCTGATTCAACTTGGTACCAATCCTAGATTTTAGACTGCAAGAAAAAAAACAGGATATATCCAGATTAATTTTTTCTTCGCGTAGAATTTGGTCTGGGTGGTATTTGATTGAGATAGGAGCAGGCTTAAATGAACAGTTTAATTCACGAATCCTATAGATAGAAATATCCAAATAACATCCTGAACGTAATAAAAAAAAAGATGCTCCATAGTTTATTTCTTAAATTTATTCATCCAACTTCTTTCTAAACATTTTTAAAGACTTCATCCCTATTTTAACAAATTCCAGGTTTTCTTGTCAGCTTTTGATTAATTAAACCCGATCCCATGGATTACCATTATTTGATGCCAAGGCATGCTCTTTTGTTTAACATACGTGGTCCTTGCAACTGAGCCTATATATTGATTTCAAGTTGCTCCTCGTTTAAATATTGATTTTTTTATTCTAAACCTAATGCAACTGAACTATTGTACCTGAAACAAGTTGAAATAAGTCTACATTTCACTTTCCATAAAAAAGAAAGATTTTTTTTAAAAAAAAAAAAAAAAAAAATTGGGTACATCAAAACACGTTTTTATTTTTATGTTTGTGGATCTCCTTTTAAGTTAGCTTGTCATCTTTGAAAAGTCGATATGTACATCCTCGCTGATGTTGTTTTCTTCCTTCACCAACCTACTTAGTTTAGATTGGGGACATGATCGCCGCCATCAGTTTTTTTGTTTTGTTCTCTTTGGCACAAAACGGTCAAAACTTTAAAAAAAAAATTCAAAAACCTACGTACGTGGGAATTGAACTCTGACTGAAACCGCCCAAATCAGAGCTCTTCTTTCAAATGATAAGAAAGAGACAGGAAGAAAAAATCTATTCTGTTCAACAGTCCATGCTAATCTATCTATATAGGCTTATTTGATTTGCAAAAAATCTATGCTGTTCAACAGTCCAGCTAATCTATCTATAGGCTGATCGATTTGATTTGCTGGAGTCACCAAGAAAAAATCCACGACAAGAAATTAATGACTGAAATCTTCAATAAGAGAGTGAAATAAACTTCAGTTTTTCATACGCTAAATAATGTTTTGCTGCATTAGAAATTTACTTGGTGACCACATATATAGTCTCCTTCTAGCCATATTACTTTGTGTCGTTTGTATCTTCATTTTAGCCTCCAAATCAAGGATCCATAAAGAATTTAAATTTAAATTTGAATTTTGAATCTTGAATAGATTTCGTGTAGGGTTTTTGCAAGGTGCTCCCAAGCCTTTGAGAGACTTGGAAGGTCATGGCAAGGATGCTAGAGACGATTCCTGGAGCTTGGGGGCGTGTCTAAAGCTGTCTTGGAGGTGTTCCAGGAGATTTCTGGGATTTTTCCAGGGCTCTGAGTCAATTTGGATCACGGCGTGTTGGGTCAGGGGATTTGATCCAGAAGGATTAGTGTTTCCATATGGATTTAGAGAGGAAGTTTTTTTGAGAGATTGTAACATAACCCGATTTGTGGGTTATGGGATTGGAAAAGGGTTAGTTAATTGGTTAGGAGGTTAGCCAGTTAGTTGGTTGTAACCAATTAGGAAGCCCAACCATATGAGGTGTTCTAACCAGTTTGTTATTGGACCATTCAAATCCTAACCGTCCAGCCCAAGAAATCCAAGAAACCAAGAAGTGGATGATGCCTAATATGAGAAGATCGCATGCCCCATGTATTATTTAAGAGGAGGTGTGCGTGAGATTTGGGATCTCTCTCCGGTTTTGAGAGGCGTCCATGGGAGAGCGCCCCTTTGGGACGTCCACGATCTTGAGAGGACCGTGAGCCTGGATGGCGTCTTCTTACATGGAGGGAGGCCGTGTAGAGGGAGTCCACATGGGGACTTATTCGTGGGAACCTGCGTAAGGGAATCCGCAGGTGGAGACTTCTGGGTTTTAAGGAGGCCACGGTGGAGGGCTTCAGAGAGGTGCACGTGAGAGATATATCACGTGGAGGGCTTGGTCCGTAAGGGTACATCACGAGGCTTTGAAGAAGGGATCCTACATGAGGGAGTCCACAAGTGGAGCTTCTTCTCGGGTTTCAGAGAGGAAGGGATGCATGTTAAGGTATTGTCCGTGCATGGCCGTACATGGGTTCTTGGGGCGGTGAGGCCTGCAAGAGAAAAGATATATGGGACGGCGAGAAGTTTCTGGGATTTCAGAAGGAGTGTCGTGCAGGTTTGTCTTGTCTTGTAACAATGTTTTTCTTCAAAGGATTAATAAAAGTAATCTCTCTTTTTCTCCTATATCTCTCTTCAGTTTTCTTGTATGAATCTTGAATCCAAGAAAAAGTTATTTCCACTGCGTATAGGCACTGGTCCGGATCTTCCAACAAGTTGGATCAGTGCCTAGGAATCTCAACATTCTGGGGATTTATTTGTTATTTCTTTCTATTTTTGTATCATCTTGTTTGTAATCTCTGTATGTTTTAACTATAAATATACATAACTATCTCACAAAATTGAGATTGGAAAAGTATTTCATAATATTTTCTCTGCATACTCTTTTTTATCGCACTTTGAAACTAAGCTGATATTGCTATAATTCTAAGAGCTCTTCATGCCTCTTGAAGCTCTACCATAGATTAGAAGCAGCCTAAGATTTTCTTGATCTAGTATGTATTGCTTCACCCTCATAATTTCTGATAACATAGCCCAACCCAGCAGTTTCTTCATTTTAAAAAGAATCAGATTTTACTTTAATCATGCCAAGGGAGGTACCTAAGAAATTAATTGAGGATGAGGGTTAATAGAGATCATAGAGCAAGTTGGGTCCCAAGCAAGACACAAATGTTAAGGCAATTGGCTGCAAGTAGGTGTACCGAAAGAAGGAAGCATCATCAGAAGAGGAACAGTGCAAGTACAAGGCTAGACTTGTGGCAAAAGGCTATGCTCAGAGAAAGGGAGTAGACTTTGATGAGATTTTTTCACTAGTGGTGAAACATTGCTCAATTAGAGTCTTATTTGCAATGGTGGCTATGTGGGATTCAGAATTAGAGCAGATGGATGTCAAGACTGCTTTTCTACATGGCAATCTTGAAGAGGAAATCTTTATGTTGCAGCCTGATGGTTTTGTGAAGCCTGACAATGAGAAAAATGTGTGCAAGTTGAAGAGGTCCTTATATGGCTTAAAGTAAGCTCCAAGATAGTGGTACAAGAAGTTTGATACCTTTATGGTGATACATGGCTATAGAAGAAGCAAGTATGACAGTTGTGTCTACTTTCGATTTCTTGCATATGGTTCCATTGTAATGCTTATGCTCTATGTAGATGATATGCTCATAGCTTGTAGGTCAACTCAGGAGATAAACAAACTGAAGCAGGAGCTCAGTTCTGAGTTTGAAATGAAAGACCTAGGTGAAGCTAAGAAGATCCTAGGCATGGAGATCCAGCGTGATCAAAAAGAAGGCAAGTTATAGCTAACCCAGAAGAAATATATTGAAAGAGTGTTAGAAAAATTCAGCATGACAGATGCAAAGACAGTAAGTACTCCTATGGCACAAGACTTCAAGTTAACATTGAAGCAATGTCCAAAGACAAAAAAAGAACATCAAGAGATGCTCAAGGTACCGTATGCAAATGCGGTGGGATGTTTGATGTATGCTATGGTCTGCACAAGACCTGACCTGTCTCAGGCAGTGAGTGTGGTCAGTAGGTACATGTCAAATCCAGGAAAACAACATTGGAGTGCAGTGAAATGGATTTTGAGATACCTAAAGGGTACATCAGACATTCGTTTATTGTTTCAGAGAGACTTTGGTGTGGATGTTCTTGAAGGGTATATGGATTCTGACTATGCAGGTGACCTTAACAGAAGAAGATCTACTTCTGGGTATATCTTTGTTCTAGGTGGAGGTCCGATCAGTTGGAAAGCTACACTTCAGAATATTGTAGCATTATCCACTACCGAGACAGAATACATAGCTGCAGTTGAGGCAGCAAAGGAGGCAGTATGGTTAAAAGGTCTAGTGTACGAGCTTGGGATCACTTAGAAAAGTGTCCAGTTGCATTGTGATAGCCAGAGTGCTATATGTCTTGCAAAGGATCCAGTATATCATGCAAGGACAAAATATATTGACGTTCGGTATCATAAGCTCAGGGAGTTCGTGGCAGGTGACTACATAAAGCTCATCAAAGTATCAACAGATGATAATGTAGTAAACATGTTGACCAAGCCATTGCCAGTAGCCAAGTTCAATCATTGTCTTGACTTGGCCAATGTTCGTACAAACTAGTAGAAGTGAAGGCCCCAGGGAGAGGGGTTGTTGCTGAAGACCAAGAAAATCGAAACTGTAGGTGGAGAGCCAGTGGAGAGTCTCCCGGTGTTGACCATGTCAAAGGTGGAGATTGTTACCATGAAAATTGGGGGAGGATGTTTTGACCCGGTCAAAACGGGGTCCTCTCTCTCTCCATATCCGATGCGGTGACGGAAGCCCCCCTCACGCGGTTTCTGTTTCCACATGAGGGGTTTCCCTTTCTTTGTTCCGCAATTATTTTTCTTTTTTGTATAATGTATGCTGTGCGGAGAAGGGCGCTCGTCGTGGACTAGAGTGCAGGAAGAGAAACTTGGAATCCTGGAATTTTCTCTAAGATCGATCGGAACGGTGTGAGGTCGGTTCTCTATTGTATTCTTCTCTACATAGTGATTTTATTCAGTGCTCTCCCCATGGACGTAGGAGGTTTACCTCTGAACCACGTAAATTTTATGTGTTCTTGTGTTTATGCTTGTTTGTGCTATGTGATTGCCTCCGTTATCTATTATTCTTGCGATATATATATAATTTTTGTTGGGATCATAGCTGTCGAAACAACAATCAGCTATCTCTAGAAATTCTCATAAAAAATCAAGATACATATATAGTGTCATTAACGCTCAAACCTACAATGGAGAATTCTATATGTGTGTGATAGTTAAAATTTAAATCAAAAGAATATAATTCAAAATCTGATTCACTCTAATTCCTTCATATATAAACTATTCATAATATAAAGATACCTTACTCTTGTATAGTATAAGCATCCAATAATTTATATTTTAATTCTTGACATGATTAGTTTATTTTTTAGAAAATTTTGAATGTTGGAGGGAGTTTTAAATAGGAAAGTCAAGTTTTCTCTTGAAGTTTTCCTCTCAATTGTTTTCCTTTTGATAACCTATGTTGAGATCCTTTAATCCCATAGTGGATGCAGAAGGATCTTTTAAGCCGTATGCAATAGAAAGAGTTTGCCTACACCCCTTAGGGCTTTGAGGTGGTTGAAAAATAACCTTTATAACATGCATGCATAAATTGAATTGGGTGAGGTGGGGAGTGGGTACAGATCCAAATATGAGTTAAGCATCCTGCTAAGCCCTAAGAAATTTAATTTTTACTTTACTATTTAATTTTTTTATTATTTTTAATTGCCATTTAAATATGCTTTTAGTATTTTAATAATTATTTGTAAATTTTGAATGTTGGATTTTAATATATAAATGTTGGGCTTCTAATTATAGATTTTAATGAGCTAGTCAAAATCCAAACGATCAGATTGTATAGTTATAAAAAGACCATCTAAGGACCTAATATGTTCTATCCAAGAAATATTCTTCTCTCCATAGTACTCTCTCTCTCTCTCTTTGATTTCTATTTTTTTATTTTAATATTTTCTTCCTATCTTTTCACGGTCATTCTCGCAAAAGGAGGATCCTAGTCAAATCTTAAGATGGTATTTCTAGATTTTTTTGCATGAGAGGCCGAAATACATTTGTTGCCGCCAAGACCGTCATGGCCCGTAGCTGCTGACGATGCTGGAGTGCGCTTTCTGCGCTGTTGGGACATCCTGTTTCCTGGGACCTGCAAAACAGAGGTTAGTAAACCGGGTCGGAGATTCCGGCGGGGGCACTCCGACGGTCAAGTCAGTGACGATCCAGGGGAATAGATCCTCCTAGTCGAGCCTCTCTCGATGGACTCCACGCAAGGAGGAGTGAGAGATGTGTGAGTAGGGATGTGAGTGTGCCGGGAGAGATGTTAGCCGAGGCGAGCTGGCCCTCCTGTATGGCTTCTCCTCCTTCACTCACTGGTGTGTTGCTCTATAGTTGAGTTTGCACTTGCCTCTCTGTTACTTGCTTGAGTTTTGTGGTGAGATAGTGATTTTGATTACCTCCCTGCTGGGGATGCCGATGATTATTTTAAACTCTGGTGGTTGTTGGGCGCCTACCTCGGGATCTCCCCCGTGTCAGCAGGCGCGTGCAATGGTATCCCGTGCCATGGATGGGATGCCTTTCCCAGTTCATGATAGGGGAACCTACCATGCGCTCTAACATTCCTTTCAGTCACTTCATTCTGGAAAACTTAGCAATCCCTCGATCGGGGCCGCCGCCCTCCGGGATTCGAATCTCCTAGTTGACTTCCTCTTCCGGGTGGTTCAGGTGATTGGTGAGGAGCGTGGTGCCTCGATCACAGAGCTCCTCCCCTTTCTGGTGTAAGTGGTATATGCGGACAATTATTGCGGCCAGGTGGGCATCTTCTTGCGACCCTCGGGCGGCTCGCTGGCCTCCTGGGGTGACGGTGCCACCTCCACGATTGCTGGTGTCTTCACCCGAGCTGGAGGCCGAGTTGGAGGGGCTGGGCTCAACTCCGAGGGGCTCGGCCTCGAGGCGTCTCCACTTGGCGGAGGAGGGCTAAGCTCGACTCCAGGCTAAGGGAGCTCGACCTCGAGCGAGCTCGACTTGACAGAGAAGGGCAGAGCGCGGCTCCATCCCAAAGGACTCGACCTCGGAGGGACTCCACGTGGTAGAGGAGGGCTGAGCTCGACTCCATACCACAGGGCCCGACCTCGAGGGGTTCGCTCTGGAGGATGCCGCTCGGCTCCGACCTAAGCATCCCGAGCTCACGGGCCTGACCTGGCGGAGGGCGGAGCTCGACTTCGGCGGGCGGCCCCGTTGTTCTGAGGGAGCTCAGCCCGGCGAAGAAGTCCGTGTAGAGTATCTGACATGGTTGCCTTCTCCGACATGGCGTCTAATAGCTACTCCACGTGAGTGATTCAGCCACATCATTTGCCCTCCACTCCCGAGGCTCGTCAGTGCACGGCGCTCGGGTCGAAGGGAGTAATTGCATGCTGATATGGAAAGGTGAAGATCTGGCATAATAATGGCCATGATCGCTGGCGCTTCACGAGATGGTTCCCCAGGCCATTGTGGGGGCGCCACGTGGCCACGTCCAAGGAGTAGTTAATTCCAGCATAGAATCTAGAGTGGCAGGGACGTCCCATTCGACTGATGGCCAGCACGTGACGTAAATCCATTGGCGGAGAGGCTGTAACGGTACGGATGTACCTGGTCACTTCGAAATGAAAAGTTCTTACCCAAAACATCTATTCTTTCGAATTCTCCATGCCTGCCACCATACCCAAGCTTCTTCTTCCGATTGCCTCAGACCCTCTAAGGAACCAAGTTAGTCTTCTTTCTCATCTTTCCCCCACCAGAGTAGGGCTCTTCTTTCGCGTCTAGGGCTTTCCTCCACTTGAGTTTCTTGCTTCCTCCACCTCCACAGATGTCTCGTTTCGGTCCGGGCTTTCATCGTTCTACCATCAGGCTTCGACCGGTCCTTCTGTGCCGAGATCGCCATCTTCTTCCTCTGGTGAGGAGGAGGGGGGCGCATTTCGAATTCAGCAGGAGGCATCCTCCTGGTCCCGTAGCTATTAGGGAACCTGGGCCTGGTCCTTCCCGTCCTTCTCGTCCTTCTTCCCCATCTAAACCAGTCCCCGAGTCTGTCCGGTTAACAGGTCCCGGTGGGGTCACTTCAACGATCTCCACCGAGGAACTGGGGGCCATCCAGGATGACTATGCCATCCTGCACTCTATCCGGCTTCTGATCCCCCGACCAGGGGACCGGGTTACTTCCAATAGCCCGGGCCGAATAGCCTTCTATAAGGAGACCTTCTCTAGAGGGCTCTGCTTCCCCTTTCATCCTTTATTCATGTCTATGTTGAGCAACTACCATCTGGTTCCTGCTCAGCTCGTACAGAATGCCATTAGGACAAACTTTTCCTTCATTGTCCACTGCCACTTCCACGGGTTTGTTATCCGATTTTTCTTGTTCAGGGCATTCTTTACCCTGAAGCGCCACCCCACTGAGAATGGATGGTGGTCCTTGTCTTCTCACCCGAAGGGCATTAGGTTTGAGCTCCCCTCTTCCATCAAGGGATGGAAGAGCAAATTCTTCTTCGCAACGGTCGAGGAGGTTGACTGGGTATGGAGCGACTCGGATCAGTCCCCTAGCCAAAATTATGTGGTTGATGCGGCTGACCAGGATGACTACGAGCAGCTCCGCACCACCCAGATTCTATCCCTTGAAGTTCTGCTGTCAGAGCAGAACCTCTTTGAAGCCAGGGTTGACCCGACGAAGGGATTGGGTGAGTTCGGCACAAGCTCTTCTTTTTCTGTGCCTTTCACTTTGTCTCTTCTGAGTTCTAACCATCGTGTTATCTGTATGCAGGCATGATTTTCTCAGAGAGTGACCTGCTTGCAATCACCAGGAAGAGGTCGCTGGCTGGGCTAGTTGAAGAGCCTCCCCCGAAACGGGCTCGAGATGAGGGCGCATTGGCGGCCGCCCCCGCCGCACCGATCGATCTGAGTAGGAGGGAGGCCGAGGCCGCTCCCGCACAGGTAGGGAGGACAGTGTCCGCGATGCCGGGGCCAAGCCAGAGGGCAGTCAGGAAGGTGCCAGAGCAGTCAAGGTAACAAGAAGCAGCTCCTACCCCGGAACCTGAGGTGGTAGTCTAAGCCAGGGCCGCAGCTGCTGCCGTGTCCCCCCATTCCCCGAGGCCTGCTATCGTTGAGGTCGAGGAGGAGGAGGTTCGAGGGGGAGCCGAACCTGTGACCGAGGCACCGCCTGAGAGGAGGCCAAGCTCCCAACCTGCCCCGAAGGGTGCCTCTACTGGAGGGGCAAGTGATCCGGCTCCCGAGGCGAGCAGGAGGGAAAGGGAACACTGCCGGATCCCTTTCAAACTGGGGCTGGAGAGTTCTTTGCTCCGGAACCAGGCATTGGCAGAGCGCATGATGGATTTTTTCATCCAATCATACGACCGGCAGGAGATGGCTGGACAACGACTGGGGGATGCAATCAATAGCATCTTCCCCCAGCTCTTCTCGGTAAGTAACTCTACCCTTTTCACCCCCTTTCTTTTTTTTCTGTTGGTAGCTGTTGCCGATCTCACCGTCGCGCCTGTGGCTTCGGAGCCGCCGATCCGGCTAAATCGTCTCGCCTCCGGGGTCTCCTGGCTGGTTCGAACCTGCAAGGCAAGGTCAGAAACCCTGGCCGGGGATCCCGACGAGGGAGCTCCGACGGTTAAGTTAGTAGACAGCGAGAGGGAACAGTGTCTCTGAGACGGGCCCCCGAAGGAGTCCTAGACTTAGAGATCGTGCTAGCAAGAAAGGTCCCAGAAAGAATAGAAACCTGGCCTGGTTCCTTCACCGAGCTCACGCCAAAGGTCCCATTTCGGGATCTTGGATCCTGCTCTTGGGACGGAGTCTCCTCCT
The DNA here is from genome assembly GCA_021397845.1 of Areca catechu. NCBI lineage: Eukaryota > Viridiplantae > Streptophyta > Magnoliopsida > Arecales > Arecaceae > Areca > Areca catechu. The sequence continues at coordinate 118,890,956 of CM038038.1, forward strand.
CCAGCCTTTGTTTCTTGCTTACCTTGTCGTCTATCATTTCCTTCCTTTTAACCCCCCATGCTGTTCCTTCGTTTGCCGCCCTTAGGAGGCTCTTTCGTTGCTTCCAATCTCCTTCCCCTTCGGGATCACAGAACCAGGCGGCTCCCCCGCCTTGCTCGCCGAGCCTAGCGAGGAAAGAGCAAAAGAGAGGGGGGGGGGGGGGGGGGGGCGCCGGTCCGACCGCCGACCAGACCTTGGGCTGAGCACGAGCGCTCTTCTTCCCAAGCACCGACGAAGCCCGTTATTGGGTCCTGTTTTGTCAGGACTTTGCCTCTCGACTGCGGGACCTGTTGGGCCGATGTAAGCGATGTTTCGCGTGTCGCTGCCGACCGTACGGGCGCTGTTCTCGGGGTGCGGCATGCACGGCTCGAGGGGCAATCTTGGAGCTCGTGCTCCTGCTCCTCGAAAGCTTCTCCGCACAGGTTGGCCTGCCTCGACCGAGGTGGGACCGTCTTAGGGTGCCACCTGGCGAGGGAGCAGGGCGGCCGCTGGCTTCGGCCGAGGTGGACCCCTCTTGGGCGGACACCTGGCGGAGCGGCAGAGGGGCGCTCGACTTCGATCGAGGTGGTCCCGTCTCCGGGCACCACCTGGTCGAAGGAGCGAGGGGCCTGGCTCAACCTCGGTCGAGGTGGGACCGTCTCAGGGTGCCACCTGGCGAGGGAGCGGGGAGGTCGCCGGCTTCGGCCGAGGTGGACCCCTCCTGGGTGGGCACCTGGCGGAGCGGCAGAGGGATGCTCGACTTCGGCCGAGGTGGTCCCGTCTCCGGGTGCCACCTGGCGAAGGAGCGAGGGGCCCGGCTCAACCTCGACCGAGGTGGGACCGTCTCAGGGTGCCACCTGGTGAGGGAGCGAGGAGGCCGCCGGCTTCGACCGAGGTGGACCCCTCCTGGGTGGACACCTGGCGGAGCGGCAGAGAGGCGCTCGACTTCGGTCGAGGTGGTCCCGTCTCCGGACGCCACTTGGCGAAGGACCGAGGGGCCCGGCTCGACCTCAGCCGAGGTGGGACCGTCTCAGGGTGCCACCTGGCGAGGGAGTGGGGAGGCCGCCGGCTTCGACCGAGGTGGACCCCTCCTGGGTGGACACCTGGCAGAGTGGCAGAGGGGCGCTCGACTTCAGCCGAGGTGGTCCCGTCTCCGGGTGCCACCTGGTGAAGGAGCGAGGGGCCCGGCTCGACCTCGGCCGAGGTGGGACCGTCTCAGGGCGCCACCTGGCGAGGGAGCGGGGAGGCCGCCGGCTTCGGCCAAGGTGGACCCCTCCTGGGTGGACACCTAGCGGAGTGGCAGGAAGGCCTGGACCGACCTCGACTTCGGTCGAGGTGGAGCCACACCTGATTTCATCGAAAAAACTCCACGTGGCTCAAATCACGCCCAGCGAAATCTATGGCATGCCATGTCATCGTTACGGCCATAACAGTAGCTGACCTCTTGTGTGGTGTAGATCGGTGCCGAGGTCCTCTTGATCAGGGACTGCTGCCGGAACTGGCTGAAGAACGATCAGCAGCGGGCAGCGGAGGTCAAGTCTTTGAAAGCTGACCTGAAGGAGAAGATCGACGCCAATGGGGTGGTTGACCAGAGGATCAAGGACCTTAAGAAATAGCTCGCCGGTGCTGAGGGACGAGCGAAGGAGCTCCAGGAAAGCCTCGACCAGGAGCGGGCCCGGTCAAGGAGCAAGGTAGAAGAACTCGGGGCCACGAAGAAGAGGCTGACTTCATTCAACACCGAGGCAGTTCGGTAGAAGGAAATCGCCCAGTCCCTTCAGAATGATCTGATAGCGGTGAAGGAGAAGTTGGCTGTAGCCGAGAAGGATGCGATTGAGGCATCCAAGTTGGCGAAGGCGGCAAGGGAACAAGCTGCCGAGGCAAAAAAGGTGACCGAAGGGGCCGTGGCTAGGTACAAAGCCTCAGAGGAGTTCACCGCCAAACTCTATCAAACGGTGTCGGACTCCTTCTATAAGGGTTTCATGTACCTGCGTGGCCGAGTCGAGGCATTCATTCCTGACAAGGGCCGCCACTGCCTTAGCTATCCTCGGGCTTCGGATGTGGAGCCAGACCCGGACGCAGATGTTGCAGAGCTCACTGCTCCCAAATCTTCCCAGCCTGTGGCAGTTGCCGAGGCTGGAGCCGCGCGACCAGAAGCACCTGGGGATGAAACTTCACAGCCTCGCAGCCCTGCCGAGGGAGTAGCCCGGGTAAACTAGGTTTTTCTTCAGTTTTTATTTTTTTTTTTGCTTCTGCCTTTGACCTGAGTCGCCTGACATATCGGGGGCCTAAGGATGCTTATAGATGGTTGGAAGACTTTTAATGAAATGAGGTTTCCTCGCTATCTGTTCCTGAGTACATCTTGCCTCTCCCATCTTCTCTTCTCTCTTTTCCCTTCTTCTTTTTTCTCTCTTTCCTTTTTTTTTTTTTTGAGGTATGTGGTGAGATCATAGAGGAGGGCTCCACTTTGTTCGAGACATGACCTTCAGGGACTTCAGTACTGGCGAACTAGGCTCAGGACTTTGATGGCCCAAGAGCTGGGCTCGAGGACTTGCTGGCCGAAGAGCTGGGCTCAGGTCTTGGTGTCTTGGAGCTAGGCTCAAAGACTTGTTGGCCGGAGAGTTGGGCCCCAGTCCATGGTTGCCTGAGAGCTGGGCTCAGGTCTTGGGATCTTGGAGCTAGACTCGAAGACTTGTTGGCCGGAGAGCTGGGCCCCGATCCATGGTTGCCTGAGAGCTGGGCTCAGGTCTTGGTGTCTTGGAGCTAGGCTCGAAGACTTGTTGGCCGAAGAGCTGGGCCCCTGTCCATGGTTGCCTAAGAGCTAGGCTCAGGTCTTGATGTCTTGGAGCTAGGCTCGAAGACTTGTTGTCGAAGAGCTGGGCCCCGGGTCTTGATTGCTTGAGAGCTGGGCTCAGGTCTTGATATCTCGGAGCTAGGCTTGAAGACTTGTGGCTACGTTCCTGCAAGGCAAATAACCTTTTGTACAAAAGAAAGTCTTTATTACTTATTGGAAGAAAACCTTACATTATTGATAGTATCTTCTCAGATTGCAGGCATTCCATGTCCGAGGGAACCTGACACCGTCAAGATCCTTGAGGTAGTAGGCCCCATGTGAGAGGGCTTCAGCCATTTTGTAGGGACCTTCCCAATTTGGCGAGAGCTTACCGCACTCTCGGGATTGAGATGCTTCAGCTCGGTGTAACACCAGGTCCCCGGGTCTGAAGACTTTTGACCTTACCCGCACGTTGTAGTACCGGGCCACTCGTTGCCGGTACATCACCATTCGGAGCCGAGCTTTGTCCCTTGTTTCTTCAATGAGGTCTAAGTTGAGTAGAAGGTGTGTTGAGTTCTGCGCTTTGTCGGACTGCTGTACTCGTAGCGTGGGTACGCTGAGCTCAACCGAGATGACTACCTCAGCACGGAAGACAAAGTTGAAGGGTGTCTCATCGGTTGCCGTTCTGGGCATTGTGTGGTAGGCCCACAGAACACTCAGGAGTTCTTCCGCCCATCTGTCCTTGGCTAGGTCTAGCCTGGTTCTGAGTCCTTGGAGAATGGTCCGATTAGTCACCTCGGCCTTCCCATTTGTTTGGGGATGAGCTATCAAGGTAAAGCGGTGCTGGATGCCGTGCTCAGTGCAAAATCCTTCGAACTCCCGGTTGTCAAATTATCGCCCATTATCGATGATGATACAGTGGGGGAGTCCGAAATGGCAGATAACTGACTTTCAGAAGAACTGGCGGATGTTGGCTTCGGTGATCCGAGCTAGCAATTCTGCTTTGACCCACTTGGTGAAGTAGTCAATTGCCACTAGTAGGAACCTTCATTGTCCCGGTGCAGGAAAAAATGGTCCAAGGATGTCCATTCCCCACTGAGCAAAGGGCCAAGGAGATGAGAGTTGGGAAATCGGCACCGCCGGCTGGTGCTGTATTTGAGCATGGCGCTGACACTTGTCACCCCTCTTGACGAAGTTGGCGGCATCCTCCTTCATGGTCTCCCAAAGGTACCCCTGGCGGAGAGCTCTGTATGCCAGTGTTCTCCCTCCCACATGGTTCCCACAAAGGCCTTCGTGTATTTCCCGGAGTACGAAGGCCGCCTCTGTGGGCCTAAGGCACTTAAGGAGTGGGTAGGAGTGGGATTGGCGATAGAGCTGGCCTTCCATCAAAATAAAACCGGGAGGTCTTCTTCTTGATGAGGCTGGCTTCCATGCGGTCCTCTAGCAAGGTGCCATCAGTGATGTACCTGATGTACCTATCCATCCAGCTCGACTCCGGGATGACTTGTTGCCCTTCTCTGGGCCTTCATAGCTTGGGTTCTCAAGGTACTCGATGTAGGCATGTCCCAGTGATGAGTCCGACAGGGTCGCGAGCCTCGACAATGCATATGCACGTGCATTCTCCTCCCGGGAGATGTGAAAAATGCTGAAGTGCAAGAAGCCTGTTGTGCTCGTGAGAACTCGTTCCGGGTACTTCATCATCTGGAGATCTCTGACCTCATATTCTCCGAAGACTTGCCCGGTAACCAATTGGGAGTCGGTAAAGACTTTCAAGCTCTGCATGCCCAGCTCGCGGGAGACTTTTAGACCCGTGAGGAGTGCCTCATACTCCGCCTGGTTGTTTGTTGCGGTGAACTTGAAGAAGAGAGCACACTCTGTTACCACCCCGTCGCTGTTGGCGAGAATGAGGCCTACTCTGCTTTCGCCATAATTGGACGCGCTGTCCACGTGGAGGATCCAGAGCTCCTCCTCTGGTCCGAGCTCCGCTTGGAGCTCCGTCATTATCTGCTCTGGCTCCTCGGTGAGCCCTGTGCATTCGACCATGAAGTCGGCGAGGACTTGGGCCTTCTATGAAGACCTCGGTCGATACACTATGTCAAACTCGCTCAGGAGCAGGGACCACTTGGCCAGTCTTCTGGAGGTCTCGGGATGGCTAAGTATGGTCCTCAGTGGCTAGTCCATCACGACCAAGATGAGGTGTACTTGAAAATAGGGCCTGAGATGCTTAGTAGATATTATTAGTACAAAAATAAGATTTTCGGAGCGAGTATACCTGACCTCCACATCGCGAAAGATTTTGCTAGTGTAGTACTCCGGCTTCTGGGACACATCTTCATTTGCGCGGATGAGGACCAAGCTGACTGCTCTGGGTGTGACCGCCAGATAGAGCAAGAGCTCCTCCCTTTTCTCCGGTTTGGAGAGTAGCGGAGGAGAGGCCAGGAACTCCTTCAATTCTTTGAAGGTCGTTCTGCACTCCTCCGTCCAGGTAAAGTCATGCATCTTGCGCAGCGCCTTGAAGAAAGGGAGGCAGCGATCGGCCGACCTCGAGATGAACCGACTCAACGCTGTGATTCATCCCGTCGGCACTGGACCTGCTTCTTGGACATCGGATGGTCCATGTCGATGATCGCCTGGACCTTCTCTGGGTTGGCTTCAATGCCCCTCTGAGTGACCATGAAGCCAAGAAATTTTCCGGCTGCCACTCCGAAGGCGCACTTTACCGGGCTCAGCTTCATCTGGTGCTTTCGGAGGTTATGGAAGGCTTCGGTGAGGTCGGCGACGTGGTCCGAGCTCAGCTTGCTCATGATAAGCATGTCATCCACGTACACCTGCATGTTCCGGCCAATCTGGTCTTTGAAAACCTTATTGACCAAACACTGGTATATAGTCCCGGCATTCTTCAGACCAAAGGACATCATCTTGTAGCAGTATGTTCCTTGATCGGTGATGAAGGCGTGTGCTCCTCGTCCTCTGGATGCATCCGGATTTGATTGTATACGGAGAATGCATCCATGAAGGAGAGGAGCCTGTGCCCTGAGGTGGTGTCCACCAACTGATCGATCTTCGACAGGAGAAACCCATCCTTCGGGTATGCCTTGTTGAAGTTGGTGTAATCCACACAGATCCTCCATTTGCCATTATTCTTCTTTACCATCACCACATTCACCAGCTAGCTCAGATATTGCACCTCCCGAACAAAACCGGCAGCGAGAAGCTTGTCTACTTCCTCGTTGATGGCCACCTGCCTCTCCAGGGCGAAGCTTCTCTTCTTTTGCCGAACTGGTCGGTGCTTTGGGTCAATGCTCAGCTTATGGATGATGATGTCAGGGGAGATACCTGGCATGTCCGCCGCTGTCCAGGCGAACACATCTGCATTCGTCCGCAGGAATTCCAAAAGGTGGGCCCTCTCCTTATCCTGTAGCTGGGCCCGATTTGCACCGTCTTCGCAGGATTGTCTCCGAGTAGATAGGAGAGCAGGCATTCGACCGGGCCTCCCTTGGGGTCTTGGGCCCTTTGGTCGAGTTCATCCATCCTGGGATCGTCCTCGGAGACCTTGGCCCCAGGAAGGGTTTGGAAACAGTGCTGCACCGGCTGGGGTTCTCCCCTCATTTTCCCGATGCCATAAGGAGTTGGGAAATGCACAAGTAGTCTCTTGGTGGAGAGACGGCGTTGAGCAGGTTGAGCCCGGGTCGGCCAAGGATTATGTTGTAGGCTGAACGGAGCCTGACAACCATGAAGGTCATCATGACGGTGCTCTGTCGAGGTGGGGTCACAGCAGTTACTGGGAAAGTAATCTCTCCCTCAACCCTCACAGAATCACCTGTGAAATCGATAAGGGGAGTGTGCACAGGTTTGAGCTGAGTAGGGAAAAGGTTCTTTCTGGAGAAAGCATCGTAGAAAAGCACATCTGTGGAGCTTCCACTATCAACCATGATGCATTTTACAGGATGCTTCGTGATCGTCATCTCGACGACCACGGCATCATTATTTATATTTTCCCCATAGTCTCCCCCCTCCCTCGTAAAGGGGAGTAAATTTTTGAAATGCCCTGCCCCCCGGGCCTTCTTGGATGCGCGCTCGGCTCACCAGCATATCATTCCAACCGACTTCTCGGTAGGGGTGTTGTCGACTACTGGAGCTGGTGGGAGAGCAATGAGCGCCTGAGGTTCTACTTGAGGTCTACCCCCCACAAACCTTTTAAGGTAGCCCCTCCTAATGAGTATTTCAATCTTCCACTTGAGGTTACGGCATTCCTTGGTATCATGGCCATGGTCGCGGTGGAAACGACAATACTTCGTTTTGTCATGGCCAGCGGACGGCTTCATCGGAGGCGAGCGCTTCAAGTAAGGCTCGTCTTTGATCTTCATGAGGATATTCGTCCTCGGGGTGAGGAGGGGGGTGTAACTCCCCTCGGGAACGGGAGTGCTTCTTGGCCTTGGTCCCTGTCAGAAGCTCGAAGCTGACGGTCCCGGCTTCTACATCCCGGGCACCTCGCAGGGGCTGGTTTCTTAAGGGGCTTCCCGTCGAGCTCCCGTCTCGTACGACCCGCCTCCTCGGTGCGAATGTACCTCTGAGCTCAGAGGAGGAGCTCAGAGTAGATCTTGGGGGGCTTCTTGTCGAGCGAGTAGGTCAGGCGGGAGGTCATGAGTCCTCGCTTCAGAGCCAACATAGCAACTGGCTCCTCGAGATTGTAGATCTCCAACGCGGCAACCTTGAAACGGGCCACGTAGTCCCGTAAGGGCTCGTGTCTTGCTGCCTGATGGAGAAGAGGCTGTCTGCCTCTCGTGACATCTTTCAACAGGCATCGAAGTGGGCCACGAACTTCTACCCTAGCTGGACGAAGGAGTTAATGCTCTCCGGTTCCAGACGGGTGAACCACATCCGTGCTGCCTTCCGAAGAGTGGCAGAAAAGGCGACGCAGAGGAGAGCATCGGTAGCCCCCTGAACCCTCATGAGGGCCCTGTAGCTTTCCAGGTGATCCAGGGGGTCGGTGGTCCCTTCGTAAGGCTCCACCTATGGCATACGGAACCGATATGGGATCGGCTCTTCTTGGACTTCTCGGGAGAAAGGGGGATGGGCGTCGTAGCCCGCTGGCTCACTAGTGGAGCCCGGTAGATTGGCAAACCGGCGAGATAACTCCACTAGCCTGCGATCATGCTCCTCCAGGCGCTTCTCCGCTGTGTGCCTGATGACTTCGCCAGCGGACCCCTCAGTCGAAGGAGACGGAGAAGGTGACATGGGTTCATGGTGCCCATGGTAGGGGGTCTCGCTCTTTCTGCCTTGGCGGGGTTTGGACACTACCCGCTCAAGGTCTGGTGAGCGGCTCTCCCTGTCGGCAGACCCGGTTCGTTGTCTTTTTGCAAGAGTTTGGTGGCTACCCCTGTTGTCAGTGATGGTCCACGGCTGCGAAGGCCTTCCTTAAAAGGAATGCAGGCTGTCGCGGGGTGCTGTGGCATGGGCCGCGGGGGTCCCTGGCTGCTGGTGGGTGGCCAAGGACCGCTGCTGGTGCTGAAGCTGGCGCATTACCATGGCAAGGATCTGCATCTACTAGGTGAGTGCAGCCAACTGGAATTCCGGCAGAGGCGGTTGAACTGGAGCGGGTGGCTCCACCTCTGGGTTGTGCAGGTTCCCCCGAGAAGGGGAGTCCCCCGCACGACTAGTGGAGGCCTCTCTTGCCCGCGTCGTCACCATCCTCCAGTCGGACTGCTTGTAAGGGGGGTTCAAGCTGGATCAAATATCGCTCGCCCCCTACCTGGCATGCCAATCTATTACCGCCAAGATCGTCGTGGCTCGTAGCTGCTGACGGCGCCGGAGTGCGCTTTCTCTGCTGCTGGGACGTCCTGCTTCTTGGGACCTGCAAAACAGAGGTTAGTGACCCAGATCGGGGATTCCGGCAGGGGCACTCCAACGGTCAAGTCAGTGACGATCCAGGAGAACAGATCCTCCTGGTCGAGCCCCTCTTGATGGACTCCATGCAAGGAGGAGTGAGTGATGTGTGAGTGGGGATGCGAGTGTGCCGGGGGAGATGTTAGCTGAGGTGGGCTGGCCCTCCTGTATGGCTTCTCCTAAATCACTCGCTGGTGTGTTGCTCTGTGGTTGAGTTTGCACTTACCTCTATGTTTCTTGCTTGAGTTTTGTGGTGAGATAGTGATTGTGATTACCGCCCTGCTGGGGATGCCGATGATTCTTTTAAACTTCGGTGGTTGTTGGGCGCCTACCTCAAGATCTCCCCCGTGTCAGCAGGCGCGTGTAGTGGTGTCCCATGCCGTGGATGGGATGCCTTTCCCGGTTCATGATAGGGGAACCTGCCATGCGCTCTGATATTCCTTCCGTTCACTCCATTCTGGGAAACTTGGCAATGCCTCAATCGGGGGGCCGCCGCCTTCCGGAATTCGAATCTCCTAGTTGACTTCCTCTTTCGGGTGGTTCAGGTGGTTGGTGAGGAGCGTGATGCCTCGATCACAGGGCTACTCCCCTTTCTGGTGTAAGTGGTAGCAGCGGACAGTTATTGCAGCCAGGTGGGCGTCTTCTTGCGACCCTCGGGCGGCTCGCCGTCCTCCTGGGGTGACAGTGCTGCCTCCGCGTTTGCTGATGTCTTCGTCCGAGTTGGAGGCCGAGCTGGAAGAGCTAGGCTCGACTTCGAGGGGCTCGACCTCGAGGCGGCTCCACTTGGCGGATGAGGGTTGAGCTCGACTCCGGACCAAGGGAGCTCGACCTCAGGCGAGCTCGACCTGACGAAGAAGCACAGAGCGCGGCTCCGTCCCAGAGGACTCGACCTCGGAGGGGCTCCACGTGGTAGAGGAGGGCTGAGCTCGACTCCGTACCACGGGGCCCGACCTCGAGTGGTTTGCTCTGGAGGATGCCGCTCGGCTCCGGCCTAAGCGTCACAAGCTCGTGGGCCCAACTTGGCGGAGGGCGGAGCTCGGCTTCGGTGGGCGGCTCCGTTATTCCGAGGGAGCTCAGCCCGGCGAAGGAGTCCAAGTAGAGTATCTGACATGACGGCCTTCTCCGACGTGGTGTCTAATAGCTACTCCACGTCAATGATTTAGCCACATCAACATCCACTACACATACTTCCGGATCAATCAATCTTTATTTTATGATTTTTAGGAAATCTTTTTTTATAGCTTTTCTATAAAAAAGGAAAACAAGATATTATTAGTTTTTTTAACTATATTCAAAATTTTATAAGCCATGTTCTAACATGATCATTCTCTAAATTGTTCCTTAAACATGCAGTGACGAGGAATTATTCAATTATTTATAGATTAGATGCGGGGTTTAACAATTTAATCATGAACTAATCAAGATAATTCAAAAACTCATTATGCATTAGAACTCAATTTTGGTATATGTTGCTTCTTTCTTCTTCTTCTTCTTCTTTCTTCTTTTTGGTTCTTCTTCTTCTTTTTTTTATACGAAAGTGGCTGGGTTCAAAATCATCAAGAGAACGTTCATGCTTATCATTGTTCTCTTCTACTCTTATTTCAACATGTAGGCACACGCACCCAAAAGAAAAAAATAAAACTGTCATTTTTTTAAAAATTCCTTTCTAATTTTTAGTATTTTGAAATTTTCATAATTTTAATGAATTTCCTGCACTTTTCTGAATTAATTCTAAATCTCTACCCCCTTGTGACTATAATTTATATGGGGACAAATAATTGGGAACTAATCCAAGTAAAAATTATAGGGATAAAAGTAGTATGAATAATATTTGATCAAATCTGATTTCGTATTCAAATATATTTGGATATAGATATAGATAAATAATTATCCGATCCGTATCCAAATATCCGATTCTGTTTATAATTCTTTTTAATTTTATATAGTACTCATAATTTTTTTAAAAAATATATAAGTATATTAATATACTATTAACTTAATTTATCTTTAAATTAATAATATCTTTGATTTTATAATCATATTATAATTAATTATCCGATTTATATCCATATTTATATTCATATTTTCAATGTCCGATCTATATCTATATCTATTTAAAATAAATATAGATATAATTTTTTATATCTAATTAATCTTCATATCTATATTTATATTTATCAAATAAAATAAATATGAATTTGGATTTGACATCCTATCTGGTTCCGATCTCAGGAAACTAAGTCCAATTTTTTAGTCAAGGCTTGATTCCAGATTTAATGAAGAAGTGGAGAAGCTTCTCGCCGCCGGCTTTGTACGGGAGGTACAGTATCCCAGTTGGCTGGCGAACGTGGTCATGGTGAAGAAGAGCAACGGCAAGTGGAGGATCTGCATGGACTACACCGACCTCAACCGAGCTTGCCCGAAGGACAGTTTCCCTCTTCCAAAGATCGACCAGCTCATGGACACCACTTCAGGGCATCGCCTCCTCTCTTTCATGGATGCCTTCTCCGGGTACAACCAGATCCGAATGCACCCAGAGGACGAGGAGCACACTGCTTTCGTCACCACCCGCAGAATCTACTATTACAAGATGATGTCGTTCGCCTCAAGAACACCAGGACCACGTACCAACAGCTGGTCAACAAAGTCTTCAAAGACAAGATTGGCCGCAACATATAGGTGTACGTGGATGATATGCTGATAATGAGCAAGCCCCTTTCGGACCACGTCGGTGACCTGGTGGAGACCTTCGGTAACCTCCGGCTTCACCAGATGAAATTGAACCCGACGAAGTGCGCTTTCGGCGTGTTTGCCGGGAAGTTCCTAGGGTTCATGGTAACCCAAAGGGGGATAGAAGCCAACCCGGAGAAGGTCCAGGCTATTCTGGACATGGAGCAACCCACCTCCAAGAAGCAAGTGCAGCGACTCAATGGCCGGATAGCCGCCCTGAGTTGATTTTTCTCGAGCTCCGCTGACCACTGCCAGCCTTTTTTTAAGGTGCTGAGGAAGATGAACGACTTTACCTAGACAGAGGAGTGCCAGGAGGCGTTCGACAAGCTGAAGAGGACACTGGCATCCCCGCCACTGCTTTCCAGGCCCGAAGAAGGAGAGGAGATCCTCCTGTACCTGGTGGTCACCCCGGAGGCTGTCAGTTCGGTCCTGGTTCGGACTGACGACAAGGGAATGCAAAAGCTAGTATATTACACAAGCAAACTCCTCCGCGATGCGGAGCTCAGGTATTCCCGGTCTGAGAAACTAATTTTTGCACTAATCATGTCCACTCAGCATCTCAGACCTTATTTTCAAGCGCACCCCATTACCGTCCTGATGGATCAGTCGCTGAAAGTGGTGCTCAGCCGACCTGACACATCTGGGCGCCTGGCGAAGTGGGCGCTCAAGCTCAGCGAGTTCGACATCACCTACAGGCCGAGGTCGACCATGAAGGCACAGATACTCACTAATTTCTTGGTCGAGTGTGCAGGCCTGGGCGAGGGGGCGGAAGAGAGCCCCCAAGATCGGCGGTCGGAGCCAGGACCAGAGGAAGATGTCTGGATCCTTCATGTAGATGGAGCCTCGAACTCCAGCGGGAGTGGAGCTGGACTCATCCTCGCCAACGGCGAAGGAGTTGTCACCGAATGTGCGCTCCATTTCCAGTTCACCGCCACTAACAATCAAGCAGAGTATGAAGCGCTCCTCGCAGGACTGAGAGTGTCCCGAGAGCTAGGCATGACCAACCTCAAGGTCTTCACCGACTCGCAGCTGGTAGACAGGCAGATCTCGGGGGAGTATGGGGCACGGGACCCCCAAATGGCGAAGTACCTGGAGCTCATGAGAACGAGCACGATAGGATTTCGGCATTTCAGTGTCTCCCATATACCTCGCAGGCAAAATGCTCGCACGGACTCACTCTCTTGCCTTGCAACCCTATCAGACTCATCGTTGGGCCGCGCTTCATCGAGCACCTCAAGGCCCCGAGCTACGAGACACCCATGGAGGTCCAGCAAGTCAACCAAGAGCCTAGCTGGATGGACAAGTACATCGAGTACATCACCGATGGCACCCTGCCGGAGGACAGCGTGGCGGCTGGCCTCATTAAGAGGAAGGTCGCACGATTCGTCTTAATGGATAGGTTACCATATCGGAGGTCCTACTCCTATCCACTCCTCAAGTGTCTGAGACCCGCAGAGGCCGCACTCGCGCTCCAAGAGATCCACGAGGGCATCTGTGGGAACCACGTGGGGGGCAGGATACTGGCGTACAAGGCCCTCCGTCAAGGTTACTTCTGGGAGACAATGAAAGAAGACGTAGCTGACTTAGTGAAGAGGTGCGACCGGTGTCAGTGGCACGCCATGGTGCAACGTCAACCCGCTGCTCCACTCTCCCAGCTCTCCGCCCCTTGGCCGTTCGCTCAATGGGGCATGGATCTCCTAGGACATTTTTCCCCGGCGTCCGAGCAACGAAAATTCTTGATCGTAGCCATCGACTACTTCACGAAGTGGATCGAGGCCGAACCCTTGGCCCGGATCACGGAGGCAAACGTCACCAAGTTCCTCTGGAAGTCAATTATTTGTCGCTTTAGCCTACCGCACACTATTATCACCGACAACGGACGTCAATTCGATTGTCGGGAGTTCGAGGAGTTTTGCAGCGACATTGGCATCCACCATCGTTTCACTTCGGTGGCACATCCTCAGACAAACGGAGAAGCCGAGGTAACAAATAGGACCATCTTGAAAGGCCTCCGGACAAGACTGGACCAAGCCAAGGGTAGGTGGGCGGATGAGCTCCCGAGCATCCTTTGGGCATATCACACTATCCCAAGGATGGCTATGGATGAGATCCCGTTCAACCTTGTCTTCAGAGCAGAAGTGGTTATCCTAGTTGAGCTTAGCCTACTGACCCTGCGCATGGAGTAGTACGACGAGACGGAGAACCCTGCCAGGATGCTGCTAAACATGGACCTCCTTAAAGAAACGAGGGACAGGGCTCGAGTTTGGATGGCTACCTACCGGCAGCGAGTGGCCAGATACTACAACTCCAGAGTGTGACCGAAGTCCTTCCGCCAGGGAGATTTGGTGCTCCATCGTGCTGAGGCTTCCCAGCCATGGGAGTGCGGAAAGCTCTCCCCAAACTGGGAAGGCCCTTATAGGGTGGCGGAGGCACTTCCTCACGGGGCGTACTACCTGGAGGAGCTAGGTGGATCCCGGTTTCCTCAAACCTGGAATGCCTCAAACTTGAGGATGTATTACCAATAGTGTAAGGCTCCTTAAACTTTGGCAATGAAATCTTTTTCATCAAATGCTTGCTCTCGTCTCGTAGGGTAAGGGCCACCCAGCTCTAAGTTCAGCGAGCATGGATACGGCAGAAGTCCCGCGAAGGCGCGATATCCCTCTCACAAAATCTTGGAGAACAGCTCAGCAAGCCGCGCAAGGCTCAGATCCAGCCTGCGGCCCCGGGGTTCAGTCCGGAAGTCCCGGACTTCGGTCTGGAAGGCGAGGCAGAATCAAATTTGTCCACGCGATCCCGGAGAACAGCTCGACATGCCGCGCAAGGCTCAGATCCAGCCTACGGCCCCGGGGTTCTGTCCGGAAGTCCCGGACTTCGGTCTGGAAGGTGGGGCAGAACCAAGTTCACCCACGCAATCCCGGAGTTCAGCTCGGAACGCACTACGGGACTTAGTCCCAGTAGCTAGCACTGAGGTTCAGTCCGGAAGATGCACAAAAAAAGAAAGAAAAAAAAGAAAGAGAGAGACAGAAGGAACGATTTAATGGAAAGATAATTTCATTGCAAATAAAAGTTCCTTACACAAGAGGAGCCCCGACAGGCCGAGAGACCCCAAAGAAAGAAAACACAAAAATAAAATAAAAATGTCACGGAGCTACTTCGGCGCAGCCGCATCCTCCTCGGGTTGGGGGGCACCCTCTCCATCGGCGCCGTCGACTGGAGGCTGCTCGGGAGCTGCCACCTCGTCACCAGCCGCTACCGAAGCTCCTCCGGTGGGCTCCTGCCTCCTGCCGCCCAGTACGACCCCGCTGAGGTCGAGCTCAAGGTAGAAGGAGCTAACCTTCTCCCGGCATACCTGGAATCCCTTCAAGAAGGAGTCCACGGCAGCCTCCCACACCTCAGCGACATACTCCTCGGAGGCCCGGAACTTCGGTAAGGCCTCCTGTGCCTCCCTCTTGGATGCCTCCAGCAGCCCGTTGACGTAGGAATTCTTCTCCTTGGCTGTGCTCAGTTCCTTGAGGATTTCTTCTACCCGGTGCTCCAGTGACCGGGACTGAGCCCTGAGGCGGGTCTTCTCCATCGCGTCCTCCTCGTTGCGGCGCTAGTTCGAGATCCTCTCCTCCGACAGAGAGGTCTCGAGCTCCTTGACGTGCCCCTCGATGCGGACCAGGTCAGCTCGGAGAGCCTGGTTATTCTCTCGCAGCTCGACCCCTTTCTCCATGAGGTCCTTGACATCAGCTGCTAGTTTACCGAGCTTCTCCTCCTTCTCGGCATCCTTCTTGGCATAGCCGGCGAGGAAGTTCCTCAGCAACAGCATGTCCGTCCCGATCTGCATCGAAAGAGACACGAAGTTAGAATGATCCAACTGAAACTTTAAGAAGTCGGAGCTCGGAACTTACCATAAAAAGCTACGGGAGGATCTCGAGCAGTGCCTCATTATAGTCCCGGCCATCTCTCAGACGGCGGTCTCGGGAGGTGCTAGCGAACTCCATGACTTTCTCCGCGAAGCCCTGGTCGCGGATCATGGAGCATCGGTTGGTGAGACTTGGGGGTAGAATGGGCGCGTCGGTAGCAGGCAAGGCAGTCGTCCCTTTGCCAAGCGATGCGGCCGTCAGTGGAGCTGACACCACCCTGGTGGCCACCGCGGAAGCAGCCGGTGCAGCGGCTGGAGCAGGCGCCGCCCGAGGAGGTTCCAGCCCCCTCTCTTCCCCGGCCCTGTAGAGGTCGACAACAAGGACATCGGGCGCCCGGGCCAGAGGTAGCCTGGAGGAAGGAGACGCCGCCCCAGGGCCAGTAATGGAGGTGGGCGCAGGCACCCGGCTCGCCTCAGTGCGAGCCTTCTTTGCCGGGGGTTCCGTCCCTTCGGCAGCATCCCTCTCCGCGATGCCCTCCATCAAGTTCTCCACGTAGAACTTCATACCTGAGAAAAAAGAGGTCAGTCAAGCCTGTTTAAAAGAAGGGAAATACGGAGCAGAAAATGAAATCAGAGGAGGGAGATCCGAGCCTCACCCAGCTCCCGGATGGGACTGATCCCTGCCTCGAATAAGTTCTGCTATAAGAGCAGAACATCGAGAGCTGGGACCGCGTCACTCAGCAACTGTGAAAAGACCTCTTGGTCCACTGGCTCGACCTGAGAGTTCCGGTTCGGAGACCGGTCTGGCTCACTCCAGGCCCAGTCAACATCTTCGACCGAGGCAAAAAAGAAGCGATTCTTCCAGCCCTTGATCGACGAAGGGAGGTCGAACCTGAGGCACCTAGGTCGGGGTGAGATATACCACCAGCCATCATCGGTGAAGTAGCGCTTCAGGGTGAAGAGAGCCCTGAAGAGGGAGAAACGGGCAACGAACCCGTGGAAGTGGCAGAAGACAATGAAGGCAAAGATGACCCGGATGGCATTAGTAGCCAACTGGGCCGGGACCAAACGATAATGGCTAAGAAAAGAGAGAAAAAAGGGATGAAGGGAAAATCGAAGACCCCCAAGGAGGAAGTCCTCGTAGAAGGCGATTCTCACGGGGCCACTCGAGGTCACTCGATCTCCAGGCCATGGGAGGGAAAGATGAGTTGAATCCGGGATTCCATAGATATCCTGGAGCAGAGAAAGGTCGTCCTTGATCATCGTTGATGCATGACTGGAGGGGCCAGAGGGAGAGGCCACCGGAGGAGGAAGAGAAGAAATGGGACGAGCGGAAACTATGGGGGGAGACCTAGGACCCCTAGGGACACCTATGGTCACAGCCCCAGGCTGGAGCCACCTACGGACCTCGTCCGGGATCTCTTCCCCCTTCGAGGAAGAAGGCGATGGAGTCCTCAGTCGGGAAGGACCGGCCTCGTCCGGGTTGGAGGAGACATAGCGGCGACGCACCATGAAGGAAGAAGAAGCGAAAAAACTGGCACAAGGACTAGGAGATAGAGGAAGAGGAGAAGGAGATCGCAGATACTTACCGAAATATTTTGTACCAGAGGAATGGCAATCCCGGAAAGATGAAAGAAAACCACTGCAACCGCTGGTGGAGTGCGAGAAAGTGGAGAGACTTCGTTTCCGAAAAGTCCCCCTCCTTTTCAAACTCAATCAATAGCAGCCGTACGCCTCTTTCCATTCCGAGCCACCAGATAGCTGCCGCGTGGAGGCATGCCCGACATCGACGCTTCGGTCCGATGGAAACTGCCTCGTTTTCGAAATGGCACATTAATGGCCCATCGGACGCGCGCACGTGGCAGCCTCTCATAGGGTCTCGGGCGTAATAGAAGCGGCGGCAGGGATCATGGCAATTATGGCACGAGGTTTTTGCCTTCTCCACGTCATCTCCACATTAAATCCCCACATCCCGAGCCACGACGCCTCGACGGAACCTGGGGATGGGGGGCAACTGATATGGCTACATCGCTGACGTAGGGCGCGTGTCAGGTCCAGCTGGACACGGTCAGTACCACATGGATTTTTTCTTTCAAAAGATCCCCCGTTCGGGAAGAAGTGCTTCTGCTCCTTCGCCAAGTGGCTCCCGAAGACGGGTCCACCTCGGACAAAGTCGAGCCTCTCTCTGCCACTCCACCAGGTGTCCACCCAGGAGGAGTCCACCTCGGCCGAAGCTGGCGACCCCTCGCTCCCTCGCCAGGTGGCACCCTAAGACGGGTCCATCTCGACCGAGGTCGAGCCGGGCCCTCCTGCTCCTTCGCCAAGTGGCACCCGAAGACGGGTCCACCTCGGCCAAAGTCGAGCACCTCTCTGCCGCTCCGCCAGGTGTCCACCCAGGAGGGGTCCACCTCGGCCGAAGCCGGCGGCCCCCTCACTCCCTCGCCAGGTAGAACCCCAAGACGGGTCCACCTCCGCCGAGGTAGAGCCGGGCCCTTCTGGTCCTTCGCCAGGTGGCACCCGAAGACGGGTCCACCTCGGCCGAAGTCGAGCCCCTCTTTGCTGCTCCGCGAGGTGTCCACCCAGGAGGGATCCACCTCGGCCGAAGCTGGCAGCCCCTCGCTCCCTCGCCAGGTGGCACCCCAAGATGGGTCTACCTCGATCGAGGTCAAGCCGGGCCCTCCTGCTCCTTCGCCAGGTGGCACCCGAAGACAGGTCTACCTCGACCGAAGTCGAGCACCTCTCTGCCGCTCCACCAGGTATCCACCCAGGAGGGGCCTACCTAGGTCAAAGCCGGCGGCCCCCCTCGCTCCCTCGCCAGGTGGCACCCCAAGACGGGTCTACCTCTGCCGAGGTAGAGCCGGGCCCTTCTACTCCTTTGCCAGGTGGCACCCGAAGACAGGTCCACCTCGACCGAAGTCGAGCCTCTCTCTGCCACTCCGCCAGGTATCCACCCAGGAGGGGTCCACCTCGGCCAAAGCCGGCGGCCCCCCTCGCTCCCTTGCCAGGTGGCACCCCAAGATGGGTCCACCTCTACCGAGGTCGAGCCGGGCCCTTCTGCTCCTTCGCCAGGTGGCACCCGAAGACGGGTCCACCTTGGCCGAAGTCGAGCCCCTCTCTGCCACTCCGCCAAGTGTCCACCTAGGAGGGGTCCACCTCGGCCGAAGCTGGCGGCCCTTCGCTCCTTCGCCAGGTGGCACCCCAAGACGGGTCCACCTTGGCCGAGGTCGAGCCAGGCCCTCCTGCTCCTTCGCCAGGTGGCACCCGAAGATGAGTCCACCTCGGCCGAAGTCGAGCACCTCTCTGCCGCTCCGCCAGGTGTCCACCCAGGAGGGGTCCACCTCGGTCGAAGCCGGCGGCCCCCTCGCTCCCTCGCCAGGTGGCACCCCAAGACGGGTCCACCTCTGACGAGGTCGAGCCGGGCCCTTCTGCTCCTTCGCCAGGTGGCACCCGAAGGTGGGTCCACCTCGGCCGAAGTCGAGCCTCTCTCTGCCACTCCGCCAGGTATCCACCCAGGAGGGGTCCACCTCGGTCGAAGCTGGCGGCCCCTCGCTCCCTCGCCAGGTGGCACCCCAAGACGGGTCCACCTCGGCC